>LR738712.1:546187670-546405348 GCA_902687465.1 Secale cereale
GGGGGGGGGAGGAGAGAAGATGGTGGTATGGACCAAGCGCCGTTCAAGAAAGCTTCGCTTTGCCGGGAAGCAAACAACACAAAAGCTAAGTTGCCAAAGTTTGAGCGATCAAATTTTTTAAAAAACATTTGAGTTATCTTCCTTGAACGACCGTGCTTTGTATGGAAAACCTGTGCGCGGAAGAACCAACTCGTAGCTAGTTGCGCCCTTACTTTGTTTCGAGCTTGCTCAACAACTTAACTGTGCTGCGACTAGTGTCACGCCCTTACTTTGTTTTCGAGCCCGCTCAACAACTTAAGTGCGCTGCGGCTAGTTGCGACAAGGTTTCTTGTCGGTAGCAACACGGCCAGCAGGCTGCTGAAGTTCCGTACTCAGCGCTCGCGGCAAAGGTGCTTGCGCCGGCAAGTTCCCTAAAAGCGTAGGGTAAAGACATACAAAGCAAGGAAATCAAGTAAAGGAAATAGCGTTGCAATTACTACCCAAAGTATAAGTTATATTTACAAAGTGACTTGTCGCAGTTCTAATAGACTATTGTTCATAACATGGTTGGCAGCGACAAGGAAAGAATAAAATGGGCAAGCTTAATCCGCGCGGTCACCCTCGACCCTCTTGATGCCGCTCACCTTGTCCACAATGGGTGCGACAAGGGCCTTGAGCGCCTCCATATCAATGTCCGACGGCAAGCTCCTGAGGACGTTGGTGAGGTTGAGGCCTGGATTGCGGAAGGCCACCTTCATCAACACCTTCTGCAGGGCCCCCGCGCAGAGCCTGCACGACTCGTCCGCCAGCTGCTTTGGGATCTTCTCCCGGAGTTGCTGGAGGGCCGTCGCCACGCCCTTGAAGAATAAAGTAAGCTTGGCACTAGGGTGGAGGTTCTCGTCGGTGGAGAACCCGAGGTACTCCGCCCCCAGCTGCGCCAACTCCTTGTCGCCTACAATGGGTTCTCGACTCGGCACCCTGCTCGGCGGGCCCGCTCGACCCGACGCCCTGCTCGGCGGGCTCACTTGACTCGGCGACCTACCCGGCAAGCTTTCCCGCTTTGAGGAACTCTTCCCGCTTGGCAAGGCTTGTCGCCTCCGCTGCCTCCGCCTCCTCCACTGTGTACCCGAACTCGCCCGCGGCTGCGGCTGCCGCCGCCTCTTCTAGTCTGGTGGCAATATATGCCATCTCCGGGTCAGTGGTGTCGCGGGTGAGGCCTTTCTTCTCGCCGGAGTTGACTGGTACTTCTTCCAAGTTGTCGAAGAACGCCTGCACAGTTTCGTCGGTAGGCTCTTGCCAAGTTGGATCAATCCCGTGGGAGTCGCACAGCGGCATCACTGCACGGATGCCACTGAGCGACGAGTTGTTGCACAGGGGAACTACGCCCCTCGGCAACGCGAACCATTCGGGGTGGTCGGAGTCGTACTTGAACAACGCTTGTAGCATCGCGTTGAGCTCCAAGACAGTGAAGTTGTAATTGAGGCCCGTGCGCAGCCTCATGATATCTGCCGCATTCTCAAAATCCCAGGCGGGCCTCTTTCTCTCCTGCAGGGGGGCGATGCGGCGACGGAGAAAGTTTGCTCCAACCGCGCCTACAGTCAGCCCGGCAAGCCTGAGGCGAAGGATCCGGGTAGTGGCGATCTTCAATCCGCTATCTTCCGGGGCCAAGTCGCTCCAGTCGTCGCCGCGCACTACTGGGGCTTGGCGCCGAGCAGTAAAGTGCTGCGGGTTATCCTCTACGATCCAACACCAATTGGCTCTCCACTCATCCCACTTGCCGCGGAGCTCTCCCAATAAGTAAGCTTCCTTCTTGTGGGTCCTAGAGATCCAAGAGATTCCGCCAGACAGAGGCTCTCCCCTCTCAACTCGAGGCGTGAATCAATGGCGGAAAAGAGCTACATTTGGGAAGACTCCGACAAAGTTTTGGCACAGATGTGCGAAAACGGCCATGGTGAGAACGGCGTTGGGGGTGAAGTCAAGGAGGTGGAACCCGTAGGTGTTCATGATGTCACAGAAGAACTCAGAATAGGGCGGGCAGAGCCCGCAGTAGAAGAACAGAGCGAAGAATGCGTAGCCATTCGGGAACATCTCGCAAGCTACGGCCGGGAGTACCTTGGTGCGCGGATGCGCCTTCGTCTCCCTCGACCAGAAAAGGTAGAAGGAATCCCTCAGCTCCTCCGCATCAAGCTTGGGAGGGAAGACCGCCTTCTTCTTCCGCATCGCCGCGAGCCGCAGCGCCTCGATCTACTTCTTAGTCTTCCCCTTCTCGCCTTTCGGGGCCATGGCAGAAGCAGTGAAGGAGGTCGACGGCGCTGGTGGTGCTGGTGGCGACGGAGGGCGGAGCGCTGCTCTCTTTCGGCCTTCGGGAAGAAGGGGAGCGGCGGAGGTTTCTGAGGATTGAAGAAGCAACGGGTAGATGGACGAACTGCCCCTGTTTCCCTTGCTTATAAGGGGGGAGGGGCGGACGTTCCGCATTTCCAATTAAAGAAACAGGCCACGATCTCTCCCACGACGCCACGATTGACGCGTGCCGTTAGGGGAGGGTGCGGTGGATACGGAGTGGGATACGGCGTGCCGCAGGCCGCGCGTGCCCGTGCACTGTTTTGGGCCTGGCCCAACAGCGCTCGGCACCGTGTATGGCCCAGGCCCGGGGGCTCCTGTCGGTGTACTAAAGTAGGGGTACCTTAGTATCCCGAACTTGTGCACGGGCAGTTGCAGCGTCCCGCGGCAAGGCTTGCCAGGCGACCGCCAAGATCCTCCGTGGTTCCCTTGGAGCCATTCAAGAACAAAGTATCCAAAACCACTCAAGGCACAAGACCCTGGCAAGAGGAGCTTGCCGGGAAGGCCACTCAAGGCACAAAACCACTCAAGGCACAAGACCCTGGCAAGAGGAGCTTGCCGGGAAGGCCAATCAAGGCATCTCGAGGAACTTGCCGCGACGCGCCACACGTCCCGGCAAGGCCCGGAGAGCGACAAGCTCCCGGAAGCGACAAGATAGCGACCGCGGCAAGGAGTTTGCCGTGGCAAACTTCCACTCAGTACCCGTGCTCCAGCGCATCCGTCCACGTGTCACTTTGGGACCATCCCAGGCGCACGTGGCGGAAGGCTGTGCAGCCTAGGGTACACGGTGGCGAGCAGCGATGACAAGGCTACCGTCCTGGCGGACGGTGGCTCCCCTGACGGCCACTTTTTGCACGGTTTGGGCGACGGCGACGGGCATTTAATGCCCTTGTCCCCTGCCGTCAGGGTTAGGTATGGAGCACTATACAAACACTGTTCCAACTACCATCCTTTTTACATTTTTACCCCCATCTGTGTTGCCACCTGTCAGTGACCCCTTTGACCTATAAAAGGAGGCCCATGCGCAATGTAGGGGAGGTTCCGAACATCGATCATTCTCACGCCCGGTTTCGCTAGCGGTTAGAGTGTACTGTAGCTCTCTTCGCTCCCGAGCAAGAACTCAATACAAACCAAAGCAGGAGTAGGGTTTTACGCATCCGTGCGGCCCGAACCTGGGTAAACTGCTCGTGTGCACACCTCGATCTGCTCTTTGTGCATCCTCCGCCCCTTGCCGTACCGAAAAGGGGCTCCGGTCCCATAGGTGGGCCTGGATTGCGGAAGGCCACCTTCATCAACACCTTCTGCAGGGCCCCCGCGCAGAGCCTGCGTGACTCGTCCGCCAGCTGCTTTGGGATCTTCTCCCGGAGTTGCTGGAGGGCCGTCGCCACGCCCTTGAAGAATAAAGTAAGCTTGGCACTGGGGTGGAGGTTCTCGTCGGTGGAGTACCCGAGGTACTCCGCCCCCAGCTGCGCCGACTCCTTGTCGATGCCCACGGCGGCGTTGACGAGGCCTTCCGTCCAGAGTTCGACGGTCTGCCTAAAGTTTTCTGGGAGATGACAGCGCTCGCCAGCAACGCCTTCTCGGCCCTGATCTCCTCTTTCAGGGTCGCCTCCCGCTCCTTAGCGCCGTCCAGCGTCTCGGTCAGAGTGGCCAGCTTTAGCTCGAGGTCGGCGATGGAGTCCTTGGCGACGGCGAGCTCCTTGCCCTTCTCGGAGAGGCGGACCTGCAGCTCGGAGTGGATGTGGGCATCCTTCTCTCGCTCGAGCTTGAGTGCGGCAACCTCCTCGCCGCTCGTCCTGAGGTTGGCCTCTAGCTGCGCCACCCACGTCTCCAACTCCTTCTTCGCGGTCTCGGCAGCCACGGTAGCATCCTTCGCTTCTTGGAGAGCTCCGCCAAGCGACTGCTCGCGCGCGGCAAGTTCCTCCTCGTTACCGTCGAGGTTGACCTTCCGCTGCGCCAGCTCGCCCTCTAGCGTGGACAACTTCTCAGCGGCAAGCCGCTGCTGTTCCTCCACTTCAGCCTTCTCCAAGATGAAGGCCTGCTGTGCCTCGGCAAGCTGCTCCCGCTCCTCCGCCAAGGACCGGAGAGCCGCTTGGTTGATGGCCCGGAGCTCCTCCGCGCGCTTCTCGATATCGGCTCCCGCCTTCGCGGCCAGAGCCTCGCGGGACTCCAGTTTGGCCTGCCGGGCGCGGTAAAGCGATAACAACTTGCGCAGCAGCCGCTCCTCCTCAGGCTAGCTGCTGCTGCTTGGCGCATCGACAAGTTTCAGCCCGGCGGAGGCAAGCACCTCCCCGTCAAAAACCTCTCCCTCGACTGGCGCCCTGGACATGGACGCCCAAGGGAGCTAGATGAAGACGTCGTCGCCGGCCTTTAAGTAGGCGCCCGGCTCGGGCTCGTCGTAGCTGGGGGCTGCGGCAGCGGCGGAGGGCTCGGCGGCCGGTGTAGCGCCTGGCGCTCCTGCGGCCTCAGGGCCGCCAGTACGACCACCAGCCCCTTCGCCATCTGCTGCGGCGGCAGCCTCGGCGGCCCTTGCGCCGGTGGGATCGTCTGCGCCGACCGTTTCCTCGGCAACGGCGGCGTCGCCAGCAACGGCCTCCGTCTCCATTGGCTCAGCTGCGGACGGGTCTGACGGAGGAAAAGACAAGACAAACGGTCAAGCAAATATCCAAAAAAGAGAAGAATCTAAAGAAGAAAAGCCCAAGGGGAATTTTTAAAGCAAAGGGATTACTTGCGCGGGCCGGCTCTTCGGTGAGGTTCCTTGCCGGGGAGCTCTCCCTCGGCGGCGTGGTTGTAGCTCCCACCGGCGGAGGGCCACTGGTGCTATCCCTCGCCGGAGAACTTGCCCTTGGCGGGGTGCTCGCCCTTGGCGGGGTACTCGCCCTTGGCGGAGTGTTCTCCCTTGCCGGAGAGCTTCCCCTTGGCGGTGTGGTCGAAGCCTGCAGCACATCGGTGGCGGTTTCCTGGCGCTCCTCGTGTTGCTGCTCTGCTCCTACACGCATCAACGAACAAGATGTCATTAAAGAAGAAGCACCCACGCGCGCCTGACAGCAAAAGATGAACCGCACTTATGCTGGGGGCTGCGTTGGGGGCTGCTCTGAAGACCAGTTGCCGGGTCCGGCAGGCTTGTCTCGGGCGCACCCCCTGCCGTCGCGGCGGGCTCATCCTCGATGACAATCACCGGGACCTTGGCCCTCTTCGCCGCCCTCTGGGCCAAAGTTCTGAAAAGAAGAACAGGTTCAGAGTTAGGCAAGAGAGATACAAGACAAAGCAACAAAATAATAAATAAATACAAGAACAAGAATTGCAAAGTCTTAGTCTTCTTCTTCCTCGTCGGAGCTGAGCGCGGAGAAATCAAAGTCTGGCTCACGCGCAGTACGAGGAGGTGAAGGAGTGGGCTCCCTTGGCCGCTTGGCGGGAGCAGGGGCGGCGGTCTGAGACGACCCCGCTCCGGCTGCCGCCGTGGCGTGGGGAGCGGCAGGGGCAGAAGTTGCGGTCCAGGACGACCCCCCTCCAGCCGCTGCAGAAGCGCGAGGTGCTCCCGCGGCAGGCTTGCTTGCCGTGGTGGCGCGCGTTGCGCGACGTGGCAGCTGTTTGCTCGTCTGCCGCTCCGTCATGTCTCCGGCCTTGCGGAGGCGCCTTCGCAGAGCTAGAGGCTCTGCTGGTGGTGGCGAGCTACCTGAAGATGAAGAAGAGGAGCCGATCTCCAGTGAGCCGCTCGTGTCCCCAACGGGCCCGCTCGACTCGGCACCCTGCTCGGCGGGCCTGCTCAACTCGGCACCCTGCTAGGCGGGCCCGCTCGACGCGACGCCCTGCTCGGCGGGCTCACTTGACTCGGCGACCTGCCCGGCAAGCTTTCCTGCTTTGAGTAACTCTTCCCGCTCGGCAAGGCTTGTCGCCTCCGCTTCCTCCGCCTCCTCCACTGTGTACCCGAACTCGCCCGCGGCCGCGGCTGCCGCCGCCTCTTCCAGTCTGGTGGCAATATATGCCATCTCCTGGTCAGTGGTGTCGCGGGTGAGGCCTTTCTTCTCGTCGGAGTTGACTGGCACTTCTTCCAAGTAGTCGAAGAACGCCTGCACAGTTTCGTCGGTAGGCTCTTGCCAAGTTGGATCAATCCCGTGGGAGTCGCACAGCGGCATCACTGCACGGATGCCGCTGAGCGACGAGTTGTTGAATAGGGGAACTACGCCCCTCGGCAACGCAAACCATTCAGGGTGGTCGGAGTCGTACTTGAACAACGCCTGGAGCATCGCGTTGAGCTCCAAGACAGTGAAGTTGTAATTGAGGCCCGGGCGCAGCCTCATGATATCTGCCGCGTTCTCAAAATCCCAGGCGGGCCTCTTTCTCTCCTGCAGGGGGGCGATGCGGCGGCAGAGAAAGTCTCCTCCAACCGCGCCTACAGTCAGCCCGGCAAGCCTGAGGCGAAGGATCCGGGTAGTGGCGATCTTCAATCTGCTATCTTCCGGGGCCAAGTCGCTCCAGTCGTCGCCGCACACTACTGGGGCTTGGTGCCGAGCGGTAAAGTGCTGCGGGTTATCCTCTACGATCCAACACCAATTGGCTCTCCACTCATCCCACTTGCCGCGGAGCTCTCCCAATAAGTAAGCTTCCTTCTTGTGGGTCCTAGAGATCCAAGAGATTCCGCTAGACAGAGGCTCTCCCCTCTCAACTCGAGGCGTGAAGTAATGGCGGAAAAGAGCTACATTTGGGAAGACTCCGACAAAGTTTTGGCACAGATGTGCGAAAACGGCCATGGTGAGAACGGCGTTGGGGGTGAAGTCAAGGAGGTGGAACCCGTAGGTGTTCATGATGTCACAGAAGAACTCAGAATAGGGCGGGCAGAGCCCGCAGTAGAAGAACAGAGCGAAGAATGCGTAGCCATTCGGGAACATCTCGCAAGCTACGGCCGGGAGTACCTTGGTGCGCGGATGCGCCTTCGTCTCCCTCGACCAGAAAAGGTAGAAGGAATCCCTCAGCTCCTCCGCGTTAAGCTTGGGAGGGAAGACCGCCTTCTTCTTCCGCATCGCCGCGAGCCGCAGCGCCTCGGTCGACTTCTTAGTCTTCCCCTTCTCACCTTTCGGGGCCATGGCGGAAGCGGTGAAGGAGGTCGACGGCGCTGGTGGTGCTGGTGGCGACGGAGGGCGGAGTGCTGCTCTCTTTCAGCCTTCGGGAAGAAGGGGAGAGGCGGAGGTTTCTGAGGATTGAAGAAGCAACGGGCAGATGGACGAACTGCCCCTATTTCCGCTGCTTATAAGGGGGTAGGGGGCGGACGTTCCGCATTTCCAATTAAAGAAACAGGCCACGATCTCTCCCACGGTGCCACGATTGACGCGTGCCGTTAGGGGAGGGCGCGGTGGATACGGAGTGGGATACGGCGTGCCGCAGGCCGCGCGTGCCCGTGCACTGTTTTGGGCCTGGCCCAACAGCGCTCGGCACCGTGTATGGCCCAGGCCCGGGGGCTCCTGTCGGTGTACTAAAGTAGGGGTACCTTAGTATCCCGAACTTGTGCATGGGCAGTTGCAGCGTCCCGCGGCAAGGCTTGCCAGGCGACCGCCAAGATCCTCCGTGGTTCCCTTGGAGCCATTCAAGAACAAAGTATCCAAAACCACTCAAGGCACAAGACCCTGGCAAGAGGAGCTTGCCGGGAAGGCCACTCAAGGCACAAAACCACTCAAGGCACAAGACCCTGGCAAGAGGAGCTTGCCGGGAAGGACAATCAAGGCATCTCGAGGAACTTGCCGCGACGCGCCACACGTCCCGGCAAGGCCCGGAGAGCGACAAGCTCCCGGAAGCGACAAGATAGCGACCGCGGCAAGGAGTTTGCCGCGGCAAACTTCCACTCAGTACCCGCGCTCCAGCGCATCCGTCCACGTGTCACTCTGGGACCATCCCAGGCGCACGTGGCGGAAGGCTGTGTAGCCTGGGGTACACGGTGGCGAGCAGCGATGACAAGGCTACCGTCGTGGCGGACGGTGGCGCCCCTAACGGCCACTTGTTGCACTGTTTGGGCGACGGCGACGGGCATTTAATGCCCTTGTCCCCTGCCGTCAGGTTTAGGTATGGAGCACTGTACAAACACTGTTCCAACTACCACCCTTTTTACATTTTTACCCCCATCTGTGTTGCCACCTGTCGGTGAACCCTTTGACCTATAAAAGGAGGCCCATGCACAACGTAGGGGAGGTTCCGAACATCGATCATTCTCACGCCCAGTTTCGCTAGCGGTTAGAGTGTACTGTAGCTCTCTTCGCTCCCGAGCAAGAACTCAATACAAACCAAAGCAGGAGTAGGGTTTTACGCATCCGTGCGGCCCGAACCTGGGTAAACTGCTCGTGTGCACGCCTCGATCTGCTCTTTGTGCATCCTCCGCCCCCTGCTGTACCGAAAAGGGGCTCCGGTCCCATAGGTGTTCGTGGGCGATCAGTTTCCCCGACATACTCATATACCCTGAAAACATCCAAGAGCACCACGAAACCCTATTTCCACTGCCACAACCTTCTGTACCTGTGAGAACCCATCTTGGGGCCTTTTCCGAAGCTCCGCCGGAGGGGGAATCGATGACAGAGGGCTTCTACATCAACACCATAGCCTCTCCGATGAGTTGTGAGTAGTTTACCACAGACCTTCGGGTCCATAGTTATTAGCTAGATGGCTTCTTATCTCTCTTTGAATCTCAATACAAAGTTCTCCTCGATCTTCTTGGAGATATATTCGATGTAATACTTTCTGCGGTGTGTTTGTCGAGATCCGATGAGATGTGGGTTTATGATCAAGATTATCTATGAACAATATTTGGTTCTTCTCTGAATTCTTATATGTATGATTTAATATGTTTGCAAGTCTCTTCGAATTATCAGTTTGGTTTGGCCTACTAGATTGATCTTTCTTGGAATGGGAGAAGTTCTTAGCTTTGGGTTCAATCTTGCGGTGTCCTTTTCCAGTGACAGCAAGGGCAGCAAGGCACGTATTGTATTGTTGCCATCGAGGATAAAAAGATGGGGTATATATCATATTGCATGAGTTTATCCCTCTACATCATGTCATCTTGCTTAAGGCGTTACTCTGTTCTTATGAACTTAATACTCTAGATGCATGCTGGATAGCGGTCGATATGTGGAGTTATAGTAGTAGATGCACAATCGTTTTGGTCTACTTGTCACGGACGTGATGCCTATATACATGATCATGCCTAGATATTCTCATAACTATGCGCTTTTCTATCAATTGCTCAAGAGTAATTTGTTCACCCGCCGTAGAATCTGCTATCTTGAGAGAAGCCACTAGTGAAACCTATGCCATCCAGGTCTGTCTTCGATCATATTAATCTTCCATCTACTAGTTATCTTTACAGTTCTTTTATTTTGCAATCTTTACTTTTCGATCTATACCACAAAAATACCAAAAATATTATCTTATTGTCACTATCAGATCTCACTTTTGCAAGTGGCCGAAAAGGGATTGATAACCCCTTTATCGCGTTGGTTGAAGGTTCTTATTTTTTTGTGCAGGTACGAGGGATTTGCGTGTAGTCTCCTACTGGATTGATACCTTGGTTCTCAAAATCTAAGGGAAACACTTACGCTACTTTGCTGCATCACCCTTTCCTCTTCAAGGGGAAAACAACGCATGCTCAAGAGGTAGCAAGAAGTATTTCTAGCGCCGTTGACGGGGAGATCTACGCTCAAGTCAAGACATACCAAGTACCCATCATAAACTCTTATCCCTTGCATTACATTATTTGCCATCCGCCTCTCGTTTTCCTCTCCCCCACTTCACCTTTGCCGTTTTATTCGCCCTTTTTCCGTTCGCCTCTTTTCGCTTGCTTCTTTTTTGCTTGTGTGTTGGATTTCTTGTTCGTCACAATGGCTCTACCAATTAGCGTTGATCCTCACCTTAGAAGGTTGGAAGAGATTGAAAACAATGTTAGAAGTTTTATGTCTTTGCAATTTGAGCATAATAATTTCTTCAGAAACGAGCTTAAAGAATAGAAAAGTTTTATGGAGTACATGAATAAAGAGCTTGATGATATGTCTAAAGAATTTTATGGTTTGAAATCTCAGCTCGCTCATCTTGAGAACTTAATAGCCCAAATTTTGGATAAGCAAGCCACCTTAGTTAATAAAATGGCCGCTAAACTGGAAGATCTAGATAATAAAGATGAAGATCTAAAAGTGATTGATGTGTCTCCTATAAAATCTTTGTTTTCAAATATGAATCTTGATAAATATGGGACTGAAGATGAGTCAACTTTAGTTAAAAGGTGTCCCAATGATTCGGAGTTTTTAGATCTTGTTGCAAAAACTGTTAAAAGTGGGATTGAAGAGGTCAAAACTTTACATTGTAATGAACCCACTATTTTGGATTTCAAGGAATTTAATTATGATAATTGCTCTCTGATAGATTGTATTTCCTTGTTGCAATCCGTGTAATATTCTCCTCATGCTTATAGTCAAAATAAAGCTTTTACCAAACACATAGTTGATGCTTTAATGCAATCTTATGAAGAAAAACTTGAATTAAAAGTTACTATCCCCAGAAAACTTTATGATGAGTGGGAACCTACTATTAAAATTAAGATTAAAGATCATGAATGCTATGCTTTGTGTGATTTGGGTGCTAGTGTTTCCACAATTCCAAAAACTTTGGGTGATGTGTTAGGTTTCCATGAACTTGATGATTGTTCTTTAAATTTGCATCTTGCGAATTATACCATTAAGAAACCCATGGGAAGGATCAATGATGTTCTTATTGTTGCAAATAGGAATTATGTACCCGTAGATTTCATCGTTCTTGATATAGATTGCAATCCTACATGTCCTATTATTCTAGGTAGACCTTTCCTTAGAACGGTTGGAGCAATTATTGACATGAAAGAAGGAAACATTAGATTCCAATTTCCATTAGGGAAAGGCATGGAACACTTTCCTAGAAAGAAAATCAAATTATCATATGAATCTATTATGAGAGCCACTTATGGATTGGCTACCAAATATGGCAATACCTAGATCTATTCTTGCCTTATGCCTAGCTAGGGGCGTTAAATGATAGCGCTTGTTGGGAGGCAACCCAATTTTATTTTCCTTGCTTTTACTTCTGTTTAGTAATAAATAATGCATCTAGCTTCTGGTTAGATGTGGTTTTGCGTTTTAATTAGTGTTTGTGCCAAGTAGAACCTTTGGGAAGACTTGGGTGAAGTCTTTGCGATCTTGCTGTAAAAAATAGAAACTTTTGCGCTCACAAGATTAGTTGCCATTTTTTTACTAGAGAGTGCTTTTAAGTTGATTCTTTTTGCAGATGATTAATAGACAAATTCCTCACATCCAACAATTTATTTTAGAATTTTCAGAGTTACCGAAGTATTTGAAAGTTACATATTGCTACAGACTGTTTTGTTTTTGACAGATTCTGTTTTTCGTGTGTTGTTTGCTTATTTTGATCAATCTATGAGTAGTATCGGGGGGTATGAACCAGAGAGAAGTTGGAATACAGTAGGTTTAACACCAATATAAATAAAGAATGAGTTCAATACAATACCTTAAAGTGGTGGTTTGTTTTCTTATACTAACAGAGCTCGCAAGATTTTCTGTTAAGTTTTGTGTTGTGAAGTTTTCAAGTTTTTGGGTAAGGATTTGATGGACAATGGAACAAAGAGTGGCAAGATCCTAAGCTTGGGGGATGCGCAAGGCACCCCAAGGTAAAATTCAAGGACAACCAAAAGCCTAAGCTTGGGGATGCCCCAGGAAGGCATCGCCCCTTTCGTCTTCGTCTATTGGTAACTTTACTTGACACTATATTTTTATTCACCACATGATATGTGTTTTGCTTGGAGCGTCTTGTATGATTTGAGTCTTTGCTTTTTTGTTTACCACAATTATCCTTCCTATACACACCTTTTGGGAGAGACACACATGAATCAGAATTTATTAGAATACTCTATGTGCTTCACTTATATCTTTTGAGCTAGATAATTTTGCTCTAGTGCTTCACTTATATCTTTTTAGAGCATGGTGGTGGTTTTATTTTATAGATATTATTGATCTCTCATGATTCACTTATATTATTTTGAGAGTCCTTTAGAACAACATGGTAATTTGCTTTGGCACTAAAATTAGTCCTAATATGATAGGCATCCAAGATGGGTATAATAAAAACCTTCATATAAAGTGCATTGAATATTATGAGAAGTTAGATACTTGATGATTGTTTGGAGATATGAGGATGGTAATATTAGAGTCATGCTAGTAGAGTAGTTTTGAATTTGAGAAATACTTGTGTTGAGGTTTGCAAGTCCCGTAGCATGCACGTATGGTAACCGTTGTGTGACAAATTTGAATCATGAGGTATTTCTTTGATTGTCATCCTTTGTGTGGAGGTCGGGATCGCGCGATGGTTAACTCCTACCAACCCTTCCCCTAGGAGCATGCGTGTAGTACTTTGTTTTGATGACTTGTAGATGTTTGCAATAAGTATGTGAGTTCTTTATGACTAATGTTGAGTCCATGGATTATACACACTCTCACCCTTCCGCCATTGCTAGCCTCTCATGTACCGCATAACTTTCGCCGGTACCATACACCCACCATATACCTTCCTCAAAACAGCCACCATACCTTCATATCATGGCATTTCCATAGCCATTTCAAGATATATTGCCATGCAACTTTCCACCGTTCCATTTATTATGACACGCTTCATCATTGTCATATTGCCATGCATGATCATGTAGTTGACATCGTAGTTGTGGCAAGGCCACCATGCATAATTTTTCATACATGTCACTCTTGATTCATTGCACATCCCGGTACACCGCCGAAGGAATTCATATAGAGTCATATTTTGTTCTAGTATCGAGTTGTAATCTTTGAGTTGTAAATAAATAGAAGTGTGATGATCATCATTATTAGAGCATTGTCCCGAAAAAAAGAAAGGCCAAATAAAAAAAGGGGAGAAAGGCCAAAAGAAGGAAGCCCCCCTCCCCCCCCCAAAAAAAGAAGGGGACAATGCTACTATCTTTTTTCCACACTTGTGCTTCAAAGTAGCACCATGATCTTCATGATAGAAAGTCTCTTGTTTAGTCACTTTCATATACCAGTGGGAATTTTCATTATAGAACTTGGCTTGTATATTCCAACGACGGGCTTCCTCAAATGCCCTAGGTCTTCGTGAGCAAGCAAGTTGGATGCACACGCACTTACTTTCTTTTGTTGAGCTTTCATACATTTATAACTCTAGTGCATCCGTTGCATGGCAATCCCTACTCACTCACATTGATATCTATTGATGGGCATCTCCATAGCCCATTAATATGCCTAGTTGATGTGAGACCATCTTCCTCTTTTTGTCTTCTCTACAACCACCACTCTATTCCACCTATAGTGCTATATCCATGGCTCACGCTCATGTATTGCGTGAAAGTTGAAAAAGTTTGAAAAATTGAATTATGAAACAATTGCTTGGCTGTAATCGGGGTTGTGCATGATTTTGATATTTTGTGTGACGAAGATGGAGCATAACTAACCTATATGATTTTGTAGGGATGAACTTTCTTTGGCCATGTTATTTTAAGAAGACATAATTGCTTTGTTAGTATGCTTGAAATATTATTATTCTTATGTCAATATTAAACTTTTGTCTTGAATCTTTCAGATCTGAACATTCATACCACAATAAATAAAATTACACTGAGAATTATGTTGGGTAGCATTCCACATCAAAAATTCTGTTTTTTTTATCATTTACCTACTCGAGGATGAGCAGGAATTAAGCTTGGGGATGCTTGATACATCTCCAATGTATCTATAATTTTTGATTGTTCCATGCTATTATATTATTTATTTTGGATGTTTAATGGGCTTTATTATGCACTTTTATATTATTTTTGGGACTAACCTACTAACCCAAGGCCCAGTGCAAATTGACATAAAAAAACTTGGGGCCTTTTTCGGAGCTCCGCCGGAGGGGGGATCGATCACGGAGGGCTTCTACATAAACATCATAGCCTCTCCGATGAGTTGTGAGTAGTTTACCACAGACCTTCGGGTCCATAGTTATTAGCTAGATGGCTTCTTATCTCTCTTTGGATCTCAATACAAAGTTCTCCTCGATCTTCTTGGAGATCTATTGGATGTAATACTTTTTGCGGTGTGTTTGTCGAGATCCGATGAATTGTGGGTTTATGATCAAGATTATATATGAACAATATTTGGTTCTTCTCTGAATTCTTATATGTATGATTTAATAACTTTACAAGTCTCTCTGAATTATCATTTGGTTTGGTCTACTAGATTGATCTTTCTTGCAATGGGAGAAGTGCTTAGCTTTGGATTCAATCTTGCGGTGTCCTTTCCCAGTGATAGCAGGGGCAGCAAGGCACATATTGTATTTTTGGCATCGAGGATAAAAATATGGGGTTATATCATATTGCATGAGTTTATCCCTCTACATCATGTCATCAATGGTGAACATCTCTATGTTGATCATATGTACTATATGACTCATGTTCGACCTTTCGGTCTCCAGTTTTACGAGGCCATGTATGTACGTGCTAGGCTCGTCAGGTTTAACCCAAGTATTCAGCGTGTGTAAAACTGCCTTACACCCGTTGTATGTGAACGTAGAGTCTATCACACCCGATCATCACGTGGTGTCTCGAAACGATGAACTGTAGCAACAGTGCATACTCAGGGAGAACACTACTATCTTGAAATTTAGTGAAGGGGTCATCTTATAATGCTACCGTCGACTTAAGCAAAATAAGATGCATAAAGGATAAACATCACATGCAATCAAAATATGTGACATGATATGGCCGTCATCATCTTGTGCTTTTGATCTCCATCTCCAAAGCATCGTCATGATCTCCATTGTCACCGGCTTGACACCTTGATCTCCATCATTGCGTCATAGTTGTCTCGCCAACGATTGCTTCTACGACTATTGCTAACTCATAGCGATAAAGTGAAGCAATTACATGGCGCTTGCATTTCATGCAATATACAAACAACCATAAGGCTCCTTCCAGTTGCCGATAATTTACAAAACATGATCATGTCATACAATAACATATTACTCATCACGACTTGACCATATCACATCACAACATGACCTGCAAAAACAAGTTAGACGTCCTCTACTTTGTTGTTGCAAGTTTTACGTTGCTGCTACGGGCTTCTAGCAAGAACCATTCTTACCTACAGCACAAAACCACAATGATGATTTATGTAGTTTGCTATTTTAAACTTCACCAAGGACCGGCCGCAGTCAATTTTGATTCAACTAAGGTAGAAGAAACAGACTCCTGCAAGCCACCTTTATGCAAAACAAGTTGCATGTCTGTCGGTGGAACCGGTCTCATGTACGTGGACATGTAAGGTTGGTCTGGGCCGCTTCCTCTTATAATGCCGCCGAATCAAAATAAGGCATTGGTGGTAAGCAATGATGATCACCGCCCACAACTCTTTGTGTTCTACTCATGCAAAACATCTACGCATAGACCTGGCTCATGATACCACTGTTGGTTAACGTTGCATGGAAAACAAAACAATTATACACACACAATGATCTATCCATGGAGATGCATAGAAATGAGGGGGGGGGAGTGTGTCTGTAATGCCCAGGATGGGACTATACCTCCTACGTGTCGAGGCACGACTTAAAGGTATAAGCCCATCCTAGAATGATCTCAAGTTTTGGTATCTTTGCACGACTCATGTAAAAGAGGGATTAAACTGTAAAAGAAGATAGTTGGCTTACACTCGCCACTTCACACAATACATTACATAAGCCATACATCATTCAAAACATCACAACCCGACTACGGGTGAAGGTCCAAAAGAAAGATACCAAAACAACATAAAGCCATAGGTCAGGATCGAATCCTAGTAGAAACCACTACTGAACATCGAAACGACACAAGCAAACGGTCAAACTCTTCATCGAGCTCCTGGTGAAGAACTGATCCAACTCCTGCATCAAACTCGGCTGAACCTGCATCTGGTGTGGTGAAGTAACTGTGAGCCACAGAGGACTCAGCAATCCCGTTCCCGGGTAACACGACTATTTAAGCCTTGGGTGAGGACAAGGCTGAAGAAAGAACGAGAGGTGAAGGAACAAACAAGAGTCTGCAGCAGCAACTAGCACTAACTTACGCAATAGAGAGCGAGAAGAGAAGTGCCTCGGACGAGAGATGATCACGAAGTGATCCTAACTAAAGCCGGTCAAACATAACCCCACCGTGTTCAACTCCTGAATCCCTATTCGGAAATTGACAGTCATGGTACACACGCTGGTAGTGTATTGAAACATTGTGTCAAGTTTTCTACAACCGGATATTAACAAGCTCCCATCTGCCACATAACCGCGGGCACGGCTTTCGAAAGTTCAAAACCCTGCAGGGGTGTTCCAACTTGGCCCATCACAAGCCCACGATCCGCGGAGTCGCAACTCCATAGGTGGGAAGACCCGAGTATTCTCGTAATCCCGTGCTCAAGTTAAACCGAACTAAGGTAAGGCTAATCCAGCAAATCCTCCCGGCGTGTCGACACCCTGATAGGTAGCCGCGCGTATCTAGTCTCAGGACACGACCGGATGGGCGATTCTACAGGTTTTTACCAAACCTTGAGTTTCCTCGAGGTGGCCCCGCAGAACCCCCGTTTCGGACCAACACTCATGTGGAGCACTGGCCCGGGGTTGTAGAATTAAAATAAAAGAGGGTTTGCAAGGCCCTTATGCAAGTTTTATTAGTTTGTTATTAGGCAAATAGTACCAATGTTGGGACTTGCTGGAAAAGACTTAGCACTTAGCGGTTTATCAAGGGGGTCCCATACACCCCAACCGTGTTAGGAACGCATAATCAAGGAACATAACACCGGTTTATACGGTTCCTAACGGCATGAGTGGAACAAATCACCAAGCAAAAGGCTTAGCCTTCCACCCTTGCCAGTATATAGATGATTTCATTTTTAAGCATTTATATAGTGTGATATAACCCAACCAAACTTCGACATGAAGCAAGCAACTTCAATCTTCACCTGCAACTAGCAATTCTATAAGAAGGGCTGAGCGAAGCGTACTTAGCCATGCAACGGTTTGCATAGGTAGGTTGGTTAAACATGGCAATTGGTTACAAGTAGGAGGCTGACAGGAAAACATGGGCATCGATGCAAAACTAAAGAACGATACTCTAGCAATAGGCAAAGATAGTAATGGTATCCGGGTTCGGTCATCTTGCCTGGGATTCCACAAGGGAGAAGAACGGATCCATGAAGAAGACGGAGCAACACAGACGAGAGAATCCTCACAACTCCGGAACGGAACGGAAGCTAAACAAGAGAAGCAACCGGAAAGAAGAAACAACACGGTAAACACACAAGCAAAAACATGGCATACGATGCACATCCAAGTATGATGCATGTCCGGTTTAATATGCATGGCATGGCAAGGTGCACAAACAACACTACAAGTTAAGTGGAGCTCAATATGCAACGAGTTGCATATTGACGAAACACCACATGTTATTTATTTAATTGACTCTTGTTTATTTACAAGACAAGATTAAATGTTTTTAGCATGGCAAGAGGTGAAGCATAAAGAAACTACACTATTAAGACATTTTAAATGGGGCCGGAAAATAACAACAACATATCCGGAAAATCCCCATGAGCATGTTTAACAATTATAAAGCAACAACAATTGCACACATATTAAATGTTGTTAACATGATGCGGATGACATGAACAAGTTTATGCAATTTTTTATTAAAAGGTTAACAAGAAGAGATAAGAAGCATTTGTCACCGTGGTGGAATGGAAAAGGGTGCCACGGCAACGATCCGAAAAATGATGCCACGGCAACATATCGGTTCCGGTAACTCGTTGAGGGACCGGGCAAAAGAAAGATGGCGTGAGCGAGTCAAACGAGAAGGAAGTGGGTCGATCCCGTTGCCGGGTTCCCACGAGTCGGTGATGAGGCAACCGAGGAACATGACAAAGGTGGAACGGGCACGAAGCACACACGGGAAACATTTCATACAACACAAGCATGCATCACACGGGGTCGTCTCGGGGTTATACCTTCGAAGCGTGCGTTTCGGGGCGGTTCGAGTTCGTAGAGGAAGAAGTCGTTCTCGCGAGTCGTGGTACACGTGTCGTAGAGGGAAGTGGACGTTCTCGTTTCCGAAGGGGTACTTGTCGCGGCATCGGACGTCCTCGGGGCGACGGTAGTCGAACTTGACATCGGGCGTCGAGGTACTCGTTCATGTAGTAGTCGGACTTGACGGGTCCCGTGAAGTAGTCGAACTTGGAGCTCGTTTTTCCCGTAGAGGTTCGGGTCGTCGTGGTACTTGGGTCTTCCGGCGAGGGTAGTTGTTCGGGCGTCGATCTCGTACATGGTTCGTAGAGGTTCGGGCCGTCGTGGTACTTGGGGTTCCCGTTTGCGACGGTAGTGGAAGTAGTGGTACTTGACGCATCGGAGGGGTACTTGTCGCATCGACGTGTAGGGGTACTTGGTCGTTACGGTCTTGCCGTCTTGTCGTGTAGGCGTTCATGGTTCTCTGTCAAGACAACAATAAAACAACACACAAAAGAAAAACAACAGCGGCAGCACAGCGAGGCAGGGGCCGCGGGATCCGGTGGCCGGACGCGGGGCTCGTGGTGCTGCAAGGGAAGGTGCGGGCCACCAAGGCACCACGGCGTCGGACCGGAGACTGGACAAGGCCGGCCAGCAGGGGAGCTCCTGGCCGGGCGGGCGCTGCACCGGAGGGAAACGGAGGCCAGAAGACCACGCGAGGAGACGGCCGGGGCGGGGCTGCGGGAACCAGCCGCTGGAGTTGGCCGCCTGGAGGAAGCGGGCGCCCGAGGCCAGAGGAAGGAGGCCGCGGAGGAGATCCTCGCGGCGGCCGACTCCCTGGAGATGAGGCGCCGCGATCCGGCTCTGGCGAGGCAGAGGGGAGGGAGCCGCGGGAGAGGCTCGAGAGGAATCGGCACTGGAGTTCGTCCCCAGGCGAGGCGCTCGCTCGGGACCGAAGCAGAGGGCAAGGGAAACGGGGTGAGCGAGGCACTGCGGGGTGAGCGAGAGAGGGGATCGGGACTTGTGCGAGCGAGGGAGGAGGGAATCGGGAGAGGAGCGGGGAGCGGGGTCGAGAGGTGGCGGCGGCGCACAGGGAGGAAAAGGGAGAGAGCGAGGGGCTGGAGCGAGCTGCGGGCTAGGGTTCGGTGGAGGCCGGCCGGGCTAGTGGGCCAGAGGAGGCCGGCTGGGCCTTAGGAGGGGAACGGGCCGGCTGGCCTAGAAGGCTGTGGGGGAGAGGTGAGGGCGCTGCAGAGGGAGGATGGGCCTGCTGCGGCTGGGCCCTCTGATTTAACTGATTTTGGCAGAAAACAAACGAGAGAAGAAAGAAAGAAGAGGGAGGTTAGGGAAAAAATAGCACATGAGGTTAATTTTTCTCGGGCTCATAAAAATAAGCACGATCGGAGAAAAATACAAAAGGCCAGATCGGAAATTAATTCAAACATATTTGAATTTAATTCAAATAGGTTTGAACTAAGACTTGATTATAGAAGTGTCCATAAATGTTCGAATTTTTGGAGGAACCTCGAAACAACGGAAAAGAATTATAGGGAAGGTTTAGAAGGAGAAGCTCGAAGTGAAAAGACATGGGGAAATTATGCAAGTGTGTTATGGTGATCCCAGACAATTGGGATATTTTTAATATAGCTCCCTAATATTGAGAGACTTTTATAAGTTTTAAAGAGAAGTCACCTTCCCTCGATTTAAATGGACCGAAGGTCCACACGATTTATTTAGGTTGAGATGCAAAAATAAAATGACATGATGACATGAAGCAATGCAAAAAATAAATAACACAAGCTCAAAAGAAACACACGGGCAACCCGGAACATCTGGAATCTTCGGGACTCTTCTGGGATCTTCTGGGACGTCGGTCTCGGGCGTCGCAACTCTCCCACACTAACAGAGGATCTCGACCCGAGATCCTAGAGATATCACTGGGTAAAAACGGAAGAGGAAGAGGTAAAACAAAGTTGCTTCTTTGACAGACGAGTGAAAACCAAAGAACCCTGAGAGGTTGAACAAATTGAAAGGAGAATACACTGAGATGAACGAAGATGAAAGCACTCCGTTAGAAAAGAGGAACAAGGAACATCACGAGGTCCTTGCAGGTTGAAAGACATGAAACAAGAGCTCATGGACGGGAAGAATATGAAACCGCAATGGTATGTCCAAGGAATAAGAATGACAAAATTTGGACAGCACTCCGTCTGAAAATGGAAGGAATTGAACAAGAACTTGAGGAGATGGAATGATACTTGATGAAAACAACAACATACTGCCTCCGAAACAATTAAAAGAATGGCACAAGGGGTAAGAAAGATTCAGACAGCACTCCGGTTAAAAAGATAGGCAAAACTTGGTAAGATGAGAGAACTAGAATGAAGAATACAACACTCCGGTTAAATGATAAGCAAGGGAAAGAACATGATCTCGATAAAAACGAGATGATGGTTTGGAGAGAGCAACATCACAAAGCCTCCGGAACGAAAGAATAGATGCTAGATCGTTGGAAAGAAAAGATCGAAGAAGAAGATGACAACTTCTCCCACGAATGAATTAGAAAATCCTCCTTACGGAGAAGGGTTGAATAGAGTTGTTGGAATTTAACGACGAAAAGAATAAGCTCATGTGGGCTTATGGAAAACATCTCAAAATTAAGAGGTGACAACCAGCCACTAACTTAAACAATTGATTGGATTGAGATCAACAAGGAGACGATAAACTTATCTCACCGGAATGATAAATGAAGAACTTGGGTCATTTATAAGCACCATAATTAGCAACAATCCTTAGGGAAAGCTTTTAGGTGAAATACAACCTAAGATAACTCGAACGAATAATTGAAGGGGTTGAAAGGATCTCCTGAACAAGGAAAATGATGGTTTTAAATATCTCATTCCTGACAACTCGTGAATCATGAAACATGAAGGAATTAACAAGAATGACATAATACCATCTCAAAGATAAGGTAGAACGGATTGCAATTGGAAGCATGATGAAGAATGGATGAGCTCCAACAAGAATCTTGAAGAAAACTTCGAGGATGAATTAAAACATGATGAACCACCATGAGAACTCCGGTAATAAAGCAAGAGAAGTGAAAGATGAAAAGAATAAGATTCAAGGCCTGCGATGAATTAGATGGATGTTTGAAAGATAATTGAAATAACTTGGAGCTCCGGAAAACAAGATGAACAACTTAGAACCGAGAATAAGATATGATGAACAAGCTCCAGACAAAAGAATTAAATCACCTTGAAGGAATAAGATAAGAATTATGTCATGCATCTCCTTCACCAATTAAATTGATGACAACCAAGGATTTGGCATACTACTTATTCTCGTTGGAAAGAATTAAAGAGAGATCTAGCACAAGCTCGGATAATTATTCAACGAACCACCGGTAGGATTATGAAAAGAACAAATGAATTGATACGATAACAGGGAAGAGTACACTTGAAAGAACCACCGTAAGAATATGGAGACGAACAAAGAGGCATCAATGAAGGATATTTGGAGGACGAAGTTGAAAACTGAGAACGAAGAATCTTCTGAAATGATGGCCTTCGGAGGATCACAAAGAAAAGAATTCAAGAATTGCTCTGAAGGGGCATGAAAACAATTCCCACATCGAAAACAATTATGAGGATGGCATGAAGCTAGAACCACAACTCTTGAGAGAACGGGTCAAAATTTAAGAGAAACACTTCTCCGGTCTCCAAATGTTGAGAATGAAGACGAGAAATGCCATGAAGAATTGTTGAGCACTCCGGAATGAAGAATTAAAAAGGTTGAACCAACGATGGAAAGAATTTGAAAGCGATCTTGGAGAAGGCATGTGACTGATGGAAATCATTCTTACGTCACACTTTAAAAGAATTTGAGAATAACTCCGGAATAATTAGAAGAGTCAGGTAAGATCCTGGGAAAAGACCTGTGGGTTAGGGCCCACTCAAAGAAATCACCGTTGGAAAGATTGCTTAAAAGATATTGCACCGGTTGAATTAAAAAGGCTTGAATAAGATGACAATCCTCAAAAATTGCTTGAAATGATTAAGAATGAAATTATGAATCTTCAGCACTCCGGATATGAATAGCAAGAGGAGAATGATTAATTGGTACACCGGAATAAGAAAGCATTGTGAAATGAGGAAAAAAAGGATAAGATCAACACCGAAATCTTGAATTACATCCACCGGCAGAATTATGAAAACAAAGAATGATGAACTTGGAGTTCTTGAGCAACTTCACGATAATCACCGGATAAGAACATTGAAGGAAAAGAATGAAGAAATATCACATGAATAAAATGGATACTTCATCTGAGAATTTCTTGCTCCGAGAAGAAGAAGGGTGGGAGGGTGGGGAAAACAAAGGAAATTTGGGATGAATGAAACAAGCAAAACGTCAGATTTCTGAACGGCGTCCGTATGGAATAACTTGAAGAGAAGGCACAACGGTTGCAAAGGATTAACATGAAAAACTTGATGGTCAAGAAGAAGTAGCACTCCCATAGAAATATGAGAACACCGATGAGGAAAGGTATGGAATCAACATTTGACATCGAAGCAACTCGAATACCAGAATCAAAACAAGAACAAAGGATAGATATTTCGCAGCAACTTAGGAGAAGGAAAAGGTAAATAAAAGGAACAAGGATCAGATAGAACAAATACAAGATAGAAGCTTCGTTCCGACATATTCGTGCTGAAAGCATATGGAACGTGTTACAAAAGGGTTTTGTCATCCCCGGATCAGCATAGCCAAGGACCCTTTAAGATGCAACTCCCGATCAGAACAAGTCCATAAAACCACTTCACTCAATGTAGAACCCCGAACTTCATATCGAGCATCCGTTGGAAGAATGCCTAGAACTACTAGATGAACCCACCTATAGATTTCCGAAAGTTTCCAGTTATGCAATCAGGTGTTGGGGATACACGGGAAGCACCGCGCAATCAACTCTAAACCTACATCCAGGTGTATCCATCCTTCAACACATAACCAGTCTTTCTCGGAAACTGTTTACCTCGGACCTTCGAAAAGCATCCACTATAACAAGCTATGGCAATACTCTCGAACTACCTCCCCAGTACTGGGTGATGTCGGGGTTATCTTGCCACTGGCCGTATAGGAGAGATTTTCGATGTCGGCCGTCTTAAGTATTTAGTACTATCGCGATATGCTTGTTACAATGATACCCCGAAGCTCAACTCCTCGGTAACAGGAGGCATCGGGAACAATATCCTTGTCACAAGAACATCGAAACAATCCTAGAATACTCGCGGGATTCCTAAAAAAAAATTTGTGCAAAATTTTGAAGATAGGAGAGACAAGAGTAGCCGTCAGGAGTCCTCACCAGAGTGAAAAGAGAAGAGAAGCAAAGAAATCCTACTCTCCGATATATATATAGGACTCAAAACATTTTTAGTGTGTGCCTAGACTCAACCGTCAACGATTCGATCAATCAGTGGGGGCTTCTAGGTCGGAGAAGGCTCTGAATACCAACTTGTAATGCCCAGGATGGGACTATACCTCCTACGTGTCGAGGCACGACTTAAAGGTATAAGCCCATCCTAGAATGATCTCAAGTTTTGGTATCTTTGCACGACTCATGTAAAAGAGGGATTAAACTGTAAAAGAAGATAGTTGGCTTACACTCGCCACTTCACACAATACATTACATAAGCCATACATCATTCAAAACATCACAACCCGACTACGGGTGAAGGTCCAAAAGAAAGATACCAAAACAACATAAAGCCACAGGTCAGGATCGAATCCTAGTAGAAACCACTACTGAACATCGAAAACGACACAAGCAAACGGTCAAACTCTTCATCGAGCTCCTGGTGAAGAACTGATCCAACTCCTGCATCAAACTCGGCTGAACCTGCATCTGGTGTGGTGAAGTAACTGTGAGCCACAGAGGACTCAGCAATCCCGTTCCCGGGTAACACGACTATTTAAGCCTTGGGTGAGGACAAGGCTGAAGAAAGAACGAGAGGTGAAGGAACAAACAAGAGTCTGCAGCAGCAACTAGCAATAACTTACGCAATAGAGAGCGAGAAGAGAAGTGCCTCGGACGAGAGATGATCACGAAGTGATCCTAACTAAAGCCTGTCAAACATAACCCCACCGTTTTCAACTCCCGAATCCCTATTCGGAAATTGACTGTCACGGTACACACGCTGGTAGTGTATTGAAACATTGTGTCAAGTTTTCTACAACCGGATATTAACAAGCTCCCATCTGCCACATAACCGCGGGCACGGCTTTCGAAAGTTCAAAACCCTGCAGGGGTGTTCCAACTTGGCCCATCACAAGCCCACGATCCGCGGAGTCGCAACTCCATAGGTGGGAAGACCCGAGTATTCTCGGAATCCCGTGCTCAAGTTAAACCGAACTAAGGTAAGGCTAATCCAGCAAATCCTCCCGGCGTGTCGACACCCTGATAGGTAGCCGCGCGTATCTAGTCTCAGGACACGACCGGATGGGCGATTCTACAGGTTTTTACCAAACCTTGAGTTTCCTCGAGGTGGCCCCGCAGAACCCCCGTTTCGGACCAACACTCATGTGGAGCACTGGCCCGGGGTTGTAGAATTAAAATAAAAGAGGGTTTGCAAGGCCCTTATGCAAGTTTTATTAGTTTGTTATTAGGCAAATAGTACCAATGTTGGGACTTGCTGGAAAAGACTTAGCACTTAGTGGTTTATCAAGGGGGTCCCATACACCCCAACCGTGTTAGGAACGCATAATCAAGGAACATAACACCGGTTTATACGGTTCCTAACGGCATGAGTGGAACAAATCACCAAGCAAAAGGCTTAGCCTTCCACCCTTGCCAGTATATAGATGATTTCATTTTTAAGCATTTATATAGTGTGATATAACCCAACCAAACTTCAACATGAAGCAAGCAACTTCAATCTTCACCTGCAACTAGCAATGCTATAAGAAGGGCTGAGCGAAGCGTACTTAGCCAAGCAACGGTTTGCATAGGTAGGTTGGTTAAACATGGCAATTGGTTACAAGTAGGAGGCTGACAGGAAAACATGGGCATCGAGGCAAAACTAAAGAACGATACTCTAGCAATAGGCAAAGATAGTAATGGTATCCGGGTTCGGTCATCTTGCCTGGGATTCCACAAGGGAGAAGAACGGATCCATGAAGAAGACGGAGCAACACAGACGAGAGAATCCTCACAACTCCGGAACAAAACCGAAGCTAAACAAGAGAAGCAACCGGAAAGAAGAAACAACACGGTAAACACACAAGCAAAAACATGGCATACGATGCACATCCAAGTATGATGCATGTCCGGTTTAATATGCATGGCATGGCAAGGTGCACAAACAACACTACAAGTTAAGTGGAGCTCAATATGCAACGAGTTGCATATTGACGAAACACCACATGTTATTTATATAATTGACTCTTGTTTATTTACAAGACAAGATTAAATGTTTTTAGCATGGCAAGAGGTGAAGCATAAAGAAACTACACTATTAAGACATTTTAAATGGGGCCGGAAAATAACAACAACATATCCGGAAAATCCCCATGAGCATGTTTAACAATTATAAAGCAACAACAATTGCACACATATTAAATGTTGTTAACATGATGCGGATGACATGAACAAGTTTATGCAATTTTTTATTAAAAGGTTAACAAGAAGAGATAAGAAGCATTTGTCACCGTGGTGGAATGGAAAAGGGTGCCACGGCAACGATCCAAAAAATGATGCCACGGCAACATATCGGTTCCGGTAACTCGTTGAGGGACCGGGCAAAAGAAAGATGGCGTGAGCGAGTCAAACGAGAAGGAAGTGGGTCGATCCCGTTGCCGGGTTCCCATGAGTCGGTGACGAGGCAACCGAGGAACATGACAAAGGTGGAACGGGCACGAAGCACACACGGGAAACATTTCATACAACACAAGCATGCATCACACGGGGTCGTCTCGGGGTTATACCTTCGAAGCGTGCGTTTCGGGGCGGTTCGAGTTCGTAGAGGAAGAAGTCGTTCTCGCGAGTCGTGGTACACGTGTCGTAGAGGGAAGTGGACGTTCTCGTTTCCGAAGGGGTACTTGTCGCGGCATCGGACGTCCTCGGGGCGACGGTAGTCGAACTTGACATCGGGCGTCGAGGTACTCGTTCATGTAGTAGTCGGACTTGACGGGTCCCGTGAAGTAGTCGAACTTGGAGCTCGTTTTTCCCGTAGAGGTTCGGGTCGTCGTGGTACTTGGGTCTTCCGGCGAGGGTAGTTGTTCGGGCGTCGATCTCGTACATGGTTCGTAGAGGTTCGGGCCGTCGTGGTACTTGGGGTTCCCGTTTGCGACGGTAGTGGAAGTAGTGGTACTTGACGCATCGGAGGGGTACTTGTCGCATCGACGTGTAGGGGTACTTGGTCGTTACGGTCTTGCCGTCTTGTCGTGTAGGCGTTCATGGTTCTCTGTCAAGACAACAGCAAAAACAACACACAAAAGAAAAACAACAGCGGCAGCACAGCGAGGCAGGGGCCGAGGGATCCGGTGGCCGGACGTGGGGCTCGTGGTGCTGCAAGGGAAGGTGCGGGCCACCAAGGCACCACGGCGTCGGACCGGAGACTGGACGAGGCCGGCCAGCAGGGGAGCTCCTGGCCGGGCGGGCGCTGCACCGGAGGGAAACGGAGGCCAGAAGACCACGCGAGGAGACGGCCGGGGCGGGGCTGCGGGAACCAGCCGTTGGAGTTGGCCGCCTGGAGGAAGCGGGTGCCCGAGGCCAGAGGAAGGAGGCCGCGGAGGAGATCCTCGCGGCGGCCGACTCCCTGGAGAAGAGGCGCCGCGATCCGGCTCTGGCGAGGCAGAGGGGAGGGAGCCGCGGGAGAGGCTCGAGAGGAATCGGCGCTGGAGTTCGTCCCCAGGCGAGGCGCTCGCTCGGGACCGAAGCAGAGGGCGAGGGAAACGGGGTGAGCGAGGTGCTGCGGGGTGAGCGAGAGAGGGGATCGGGACTTGTGCGAGCGAGGGAGGAGGGAATCGGGAGAGGAGCGGGGAGCGGGGTCGAGAGGTGGCGGCGGCGCACAGGGAGGAAAAGGGAGAGAGCGAGGGGCTGGAGCGAGCTGCGGGCTAGGGTTCGGTGGAGGCCGGCCGGGCTAGTGGGCCAGAGGAGGCCGGCTGGGCCTTAGGAGGGGAACGGGCCGGCTGGCCTAGAAGGCTGTGGGGGAGAGGTGAGGGCGCTGCAGAGGGAGGATGGGCCTGCTGCGGCTGGGCCCTCTGATTTAACTGATTTTGGCAGAAAACAAACGAGAGAAGAAAGAAAGAAGAGGGAGGTTAGGGAAAAAATAGCACATGAGGTTAATTTTTCTCGGGCTCATAAAAATAAGCACGACCGGAGAAAAATACAAAAGGCCAGATCGGAAATTAATTCAAACATATTTGAATTTAATTCAAATAGGTTTGAACTAAGACTTGATTATAGAAGTGTCCATAAATGTTCGAATTTTTGGAGGAACCTCGAAACAACGGAAAAGAATTATAGGGAAGGTTTAGAAGGAGAAGCTCGAAGTGAAAAGACATGGGGAAATTATGCAAGTGTGTTATGGTGATCCCAGACAATTGGGATATTTTTAATATAGCTCCCTAATATTGAGAGACTTTTATAAGTTTTAAAGAGAAGTCACCTTCCCTCGATTTAAATGGACCGAAGGTCCACACGATTTATTTAGGTTGAGATGCAAAAATAAAATGACATGATGACATGAAGCAATGCAAAAAATAAATAACACAAGCTCAAAAGAAACACACGGGCAACCCGGAACATCTGGAATCTTTGGGACTCTTCTGGGATCTTCTGGGACGTCGGTCTCGGGCGTCACAGTGTCTATGTACCCTCGTAGACCGTAAGAGGAAGCGTTTCACAACGTGGTTGATGTAGTCGAACTTCTTCGCGCTTCAACCGATCAAGTACCGAACGCACGACACCTCCGCGTTCTGCACACGTCCAGCTCGGTGACATCCATTGCCCTCTTGGTCCAGCAAGACGTCGAGGGAGTAGATGAGTTCCGTCAGCATGACAGCGTGGAGACGGTGATGGTGAAGTGATCTCTACAGGGCTTCGCCTAAGCACTATGAAAATATGACCGGGGGAGTAAACGGTGGACGGGGGCACCGCACACGGCTAAGACAATGTTGCGTGTCCTTGTGAGATGCCCCTTCCCCACATATATATAGGTGGGAGGGAAGGGGAGGCAGCCAGAGCGCGCCCTAGGGTTGGCCGCCGCCCCCTAGGGGCCCTGCCATGCCATGCGACCCCCTTTCCATGTATGCATGAAGGGGAAGAAAAGAGGGGGGTGAGGGAAGGAAGTGGGAATCCTAATCCACACTTTCCTTTCCCTTCCCCCTTTCCTTATCCTCCTCCTATGACCCTATAGGGTGCACCAGCCCCTTGTGGGCTGGTGTGTTCCTTCACAAGGCCCATATGGCTCATAGGATTGCCGGGGGTACCCGAAACACCTTTCGGTGACCGAATAAGTAGCCCATACTCTCTGGAACACTTCCGGTGTCCGAATACCATCATATTATATATCAATATTTACCTCTCGACCATTTTGAGACTCCTCGTCATGTCCGTGATCTCATACGGGACTCCAAACAACATTCGGTCACCAAATCACATAACTCATATAATACTATATCGTCAACGAACGTTAAGCGTGCGGACCCCATGGGTTCGAGAACTATGTAGACATGACCGAGACACCTCTCCGGTCAATAGCCAATAGTGGAACCTGGATGCCTATATTGTCTCCTACATAGTCTACAAAGATCTTTATCGGTCAAACTGTTATGACAACATACAAAATTCCCTTTGTCCGTTGGTATGTTACTTGCCCAAGATTTGATCATTGGTATCTCTATACCTAGTTCAATCTCGTTACTGGCAAGTCCCTTTACTCGTTCCGTAATACATCATCACATGACTAACTCATTAGTCATTTGCTTGCAAGGCTTAACATGATGTGCATGACCGAGAGGGCCCAGAGATACCTTTCCGATACTCGAAGTGACAAATCCTAATCTCGATTCATGCCAACCCAACAAAACACCTTCGGAGATACCTATAGAGCATCTTTATAATCACCTGGTTACATTGTGACGTTTGATAGCACACAAGGCATTCCTCCGGTATCTCGGAGTTGCATGCTCTTATAGTCAAAGGAATATGTATTTGACATACATGAAAGCAGTAGTAGTAAACTGAACGATCAAATGCTAAGCTAACGGATGGGTCTTGTACATCACATCATTCTCATAATGATGCGATCTCGTTATCAAATGACAACTCATGTCCATGGTTATGAAACCTTAACCATCTTTGATTAACGAGCTAGTCTAGTAGAGGCTTACTAGGTACACGGTATTTGTTTATGTATTCACACATGTATTTAGGTTTACAGTAAATACAATTCTAGCATGAATAATAAACCTTTATCATGATCAAGGAAATATAATAATAACCATTTTATTATTGCCTCTAGGGCATATTTCCATCTGTCCGGCGCTGCACCCTCCTCCATCTAGGACATAAGCCTGCCTCTCGTGCGGCGGCCGCCACTGTCGCGGTTATCCTTGCGTCGTCGAGGTCCCTCCTCCGCCGCCCTTTCCATCCACCACACTCTGCGGCGAGGTAGCAGTATCGCCCTCTTGCGATCCCTGTCTGCTTTCAGGACAACCCTGGCCAACCTGGCGGCTTGCTCGTACCATGTTTCCTGCTTCCTCTAGCCGTCGTCCTGAGAGGCGGTGGCATGGCCGTCGAACGCAAACTGGACCATCGTGATTTCTGCCTCGATTCCGCCATTACGCGACTCCACCCCGTCGTCGGCCGTTGGGGGTATGCCGGTATTTGTGGGTAACTAGCTAGGAACTGGATCAATACTGAGTCTCCGACGGTGGCCATTGCTGTGGTTATTTATAGCTAGCAGCCGGCTAGGGGATTGGGGATTTTACAATTCACCCGTGTGGAATGGGAAGCATTCGCTGGAGCGCGGGAAGACTAAGTGGAGCACACAACCCAAATACTATATGCGGTGTCTCGTGTTATCTATCACACACGTGTTAACATAAGAAAATGTATGTGTAACTTACTAATCATCCAACACGAGTACTCGCAGACGCATCGTCTGTGATAATCCTAGCCACCGCAAGCGACTAGTTTGCATTTTTCAAAGTTTTTTGTACACACAAAATCGCACACGAATTAAGTACAGTAACCATCTATGTTATAATTTCTGATCGCAAACAGTTCATCCAAGTGGGTTGTTTGCCATATATCACACACATCTTGTTTACGTGAATCATTTGTGTTCTTTTGGATCATCGCACAGAGTTCATCTATGTGAACTGTAGCATATCACACACATGTTGTTAAGTTGAATAGTTATTGTTGTGTTCCCTCATCGAAAACAATTCATTCGAGTGAACCGTATGCCCTATATCACTGATGACCCACAAGTGTAGGGGATCTATCATAGTCCTTTCGATAAGTAAGAGTGTCGAACCCAACGAGGAGCATAAGGAAATGATAGGCAGTTTTCAGTAAGGTATTTTCCGCAAGCACTGAAATTATCGGTAACAGATAGTTTTGTGATAAGATAATAGGTAACAAGTGACAAATAGTAAAAGTAAATAAGGTGCAGCAAGATGGCCCAATCCTTTTTGTAGCAAAGGACAAGACTGGAAAAACTCTTATATGAAGGTAAACGCTCCCGAGGACAGATGGGAATTACCGTCAAGCTAGTTTTCATCACACTCATATGATTTGCGTTCGTTACTTTGATAATTTGGTATGTGGGTGGACCGGTGTTTGGGTGCTGCCCTTACTGGGAAAAGCATCCCACTTATGATTAACCTCTATTACAAGCATCTGCAACTACAAAAGAAGTATTAAGGTAAACCTAACCATAGCATGAAACATATGGATCCAAATCAGCCCCTTACGAAGCAACGCATAAACTAGGGCTTAAGCTTTTGTCACTCTAGCAACCCATCATATACTTATTACTTCCCAATGCCTTCCTCTAGGCCCAAACAATGGTGAAGTGTCATGTAGTCGATGTTCACATGACATCACTAGAGGAAAGACAACATACATCTCATCAAAATATCGAACGAATACCAAATTCACATGACTACTTATAGCAAGACTTCTCCCATGTCCTCAGGAACAAACATAACTACTCACAAAGCATATTCATGTTCATGATCAGAGGGGTATTAATATGCATAATGGATCTGAACATATGATCTTCCACCAAGTAAACCAACTAGCATCAACTACAAGGAGTAATTAACACTACTAGTAACCCACATGTAATAATCTGAGGTTTTGATACAAAGATTGGATACAACAGATGAACTAGGGTTTGAGAGGAGATGGTGCTGGTGAAGATGTTGATGATGATAACCCTCCCCAAGATGAGAGAGTTGTTGGTGATGATGATGGCGACGATTTCCCCCTCCCGGAGGGAAGTATCCCCGGCAGAACAGCTCCGCCGGAGCCCTAGATTGGTTCCGCCTCGAAACGGTGGCACTTCATCCTGAAAGCCTTCTTATGATTTTTTCCAGGTCAAAACACCTCATATAGCAGATGATGGGCATCGGGGGGCTGCCAGGTGGCCCACGAGGCAGGGGGCGCGCCACGGGGGGGGGGACCCTCATGGACAGTGGGTGGCCCCCCTCCCGTATTTCTTTCGCCAGCTATTTTTTATATTTTTTGAAACGGAGTTTCGTGGAGTTTCAGGACTTTTTGAGTTCTGCAGAATACGTCTCCAATGTTTGCTCCTTTTCCAGCCCAGAATTCCAGCTGCCGACATTCTCCCTCTTCATGTAAACCTTGTAAAATAAGAGAGAAAACGCATAAGTATTGTGACATAATGTGTAATAATAGCCCATAGTGCAATAAATATCAACATAAAAGCATGATGCAAAATGGACGTATCAACTCCCCCAAGGTTAGACCTCGCTTGTCCTCAAGCGAAAGCCGATATCAAAAAATATGTCCACATGTTTAGAGATAGAGGTGTCGATATAAATAAAATATGGACATGAAGGCATCATGATCATTCTTATAACATCAACATATATATATTGTCATATGATTTCTTAGGATAAAGTAACAATCCATTCACAATGTCAAGTATGAATCAGAAACTCCATTGAAAACCAATAAACTATGATCTCGGTCATTGAAGCAATTGGAATTTATCGTAACATCGGAAAGAGTCAATATAAGAGCTTTTCAGCAAGTCCACATAGTCAACTATCATTTAGTCTTTCACAATTGCTAACACTCATGCAATACTTATGAGTATGGAGTTTTAATCGGACACAGAGAAAGATAGGGGCTTATAGTGTTGCCTCCCAACCTTTTACCTCGAGGGTAATGTCAACAATAATAGATCATGATAACTTAAATCCAAGTGGTTATATATGTCAGGATCTTTCCAACACAATGTGCTTGCCAAAGGATAAAATATAAAAAGGAAAGGTGAAGATCACCATGACTCTTATAAGGTAAGAACAATAGATAGGCCCTTCGCAGAGGGAAGCAGAGGTTGTTATCTGCTTTTTATGGTTGGATGTACAAAATCTTAGCGCAAAAGAACGTCACTTTATATTGCCACTTGTGATATGGACCTTTATTATGCAGTCCGTCGCTTTTATTGCTTCCATATCACAAGATCGTATAAAGTTTATTTTCTCCACACTAATAGATCATACATATTTTAGAGGGTTGCAACAATGACAACTTACTTGAAGGATCTTACTCAATCTATAAGTAGGTATGATGGACTCTCATGGCAAAACTGGGTTTCAGGATGTATGGAAGCACAAGTAGTATCTCTACTTGGTGCAAGAAGTTTTGGCTAGCATGAGGGGGAAAGGCAAGCTCAACATGTTGGATGATCCATGGCAATATACTTTATTTCAGATATAAGAAGACATACCCCATTACGTTGTCTTCCTTGTCCAACATCAACTCTTTAGCATGTCATATTTTAATGAGTGCTCACAATCATAAAAGATGTCCAAGATAGTATATTTGTATGTGAAAACCTCTCTTTCCTTATTACTTCCTATTAATTGCAACGATGATCAAAACTATGTTCGTCAACTACCAACAACTTTTATTCATCATACTCTTTATATGTGAAGTCATTACTATCCATAAGATCAATATGATCTCTTTGATATTTCTTATATTTTCTTTTGCCCTCTCATGATCATAGTGAGATAATCAAGCCCTTGACTCAAAACTAATCTTTATTATTATAGCTCACGGACTCGATTACAAAGATAAAGATCATAAAGCAAAGCTCACCACTAGATCATACTAAACTTTATTCTACTAGATCAAGATATTGTCAAAAGGATCGAACTAAGAAAAATGGTAAAGATAGGAGTGTGATGGTGATACGATACTGGGGCACCTCCCCCAAGCTTGGCAGTTGCCAAGGGGAGTGCCCATACCCATGTGATTATGTGTCTTTCTTCGGAGGTAGTGATGAAGGAGTTGTTGATGACGTAGGCTTGTCGTCCATCTTCCAAGGCATGGGCTCATCATCGTAGAAGGATGATCGCGTATCCGGGATCCTCAGATCTGCAACCAAACTCATCTTATTGAATCTAAATTCATACTCACAGTTTTGGTTTTGCAGGTCATAGATCTGGGCTTGGAGATGCTCGATTTTCTCTTGGAGCTTGAATATGGCCTCCCCAATGATCTTGGCGTCCAGCTTATGGTTGTTGGTGAACTCCGTGATCACCATGTGGTTGGCATTGAGTCCTTGTTCCACCATACCTTGGCACTTGAAAACTTGCTTCTCCATTTCTTCGAGTCTTGTCTCCATGCTTCCGGTCCTCCTTGGCCCCTCAACGTCGCGGATGTGTAGCACCCCCTCACGCACCTCGATGGTTTGAGGGTGTTGCAGCACCTCCGCGAGATAGGGGTTGACGACCTTCTCGAAGCACTTGTCCTTGGGGGTGCTAGAAGACGTCATGATGATCTAGATCTAGTAGAAACAACAGCTCGAAACAAGAACAGAGGATTTTCGCGTGGTGCGGTGGTCAAAACCTTCGGGAGATTATATAATGAATTTTTACCGACCAAAAGAACTAAAGTGCAAGAAAACGGAGTCCGGGAGGCACACGAGGTGCCCACGAGGTAGGGGGGGCGCCCAGGGGGTAGGGCGCGCCCTCCACCCTCGTGGATGCCTTGTGTCCTTTCCGGACTGCCTCTTATTTTTCTATTTTTCTAAATATTCCAAAACAGAGAAAAATTGCCCTTAGAACTGTTTTGGAGTCGGTTTACTTACTGTACCACATACCTCTTCCTTTTCGGAGTCTGAATCGTTCTGGAAAGTGTCCCTTATGTATTCCTCTGGGTTATGGTTTCAATAATACCGGTTTCAACATTTATATGATTACTTGAGATATAATGTTTGATTCTCTGACCGTTCACTACCTTCGGATTTGTGCCTTCAAAGTTGCTGATTTTTATGGCACCCGCATAATAGACCTCCTCGATAACGTAAGGACCTTCCCATTTAGAGAAAAGTTTTCCTGCAAAAAATCTTAAAAGAGAGTTTTATAGCAAGACATAATCACCTACGTTAAACTCGCGCTTTTGTATCCTTTTGTCATGCCATCTTTTAACTTTTTCTTTACACAGTTTGGCATTTTCATAGGCCTGGGGTCTCCATTCATCAAGTGAGCTAATGTCAAATAACCTCTTCTCACCGGCAAGTTTGAAATCATAATTGAGCTCTTTAATAGCCCAATATGCCTTATGTTCTAGCTCAAGAGGTAAGTGACATGCTTTTCCAAAAACCATTTTATACGGAGACATACCCATAGGATTTTTGTATGCAGTTCTATAGGCCCATAATGCATCATCAAGTTTCTTGGACCAATTCTTTCTAGATCTATTAACAGTCCTTTGCAAAATTAATTTCAGCTCTCTGTTACTTAGTTCTACTTGACCACTAGACTGTGGGTGGTAAGGGGATGCAATTCTATGATTAACATCATACTTAGAAATCATCTTACGGAAAGCACCATGAATAAAGTGTGAACCGCCATCAGTCATTAAGTATCTTGAGACTCCAAACCTCGGAAAAATAACTTCTTTAAGCATCTTAATAGAGGTGTTATGATCATCACTACTAGTTGGAATAGCTTCTACCCACTTAGCAATGCAATCAACAGCAACTAAAATATGGTTATACCCATTAGAGGAAGGAAACAGTCCCATGTAATCAAAGCCCCAGACATCAAATGGTTCAATAACAAGTGAATAATTCATAGGCATTTCTTAACTTCTACTAATATTACCAATTCTTTGACATTCATCACAAGATAAGACAAACTTACGGGCATCCTTGAAGAGAGTGGGCCAATAAAACCAGATTGCAGTACCTTATGTGCAGTTCTATCTCCAGCATGGTGTCCTCCATAAGCTTCAGAGTGACAATTGCGTAGGATCTGTTCCTGTTCATGCTCAGGTACACAATGTCTAATAATACCATCTACTCCTTCTTTATAAAGGTGTGGGTCATCCCAGAAATAATGTCTTAAATCATAGAAGAACTTTTTCTTTTGCTGGTATGTGAAACTAGGTGGTATAAATTTAGCAACAATGTAATTAGCATATATGATAGCTAATTGTTCATCAGGAAAGATATCATCAATAGGTAGTGGGTCATCAAGAATATTCTCTAACCTAGACAAGTTGTTTGCAACGGGATTCTCAGCTCCCTTTCTATCAGTAATATGTAAATCAAATTCTTACAGCAAGAGAACCCATCTAATAAGTCTAGGTTTAGCATCTTTCTTTTCCATAAGGTATTTAATAGTAGCGTGATCAGTGTGAATAGTTACTTTAGAATCAACAATATAAGGTCTAAACTTATCACAAGCAAATATGACTGCTAAAAATTCTTTCTCAGTAGCAGCATAATTTCTCTGGGCACTGTCTAGAGTTTTACTAGCATATTGGATAACATTCAATTTCTTATCAACTCTTTGTCCTAGAACAACCCTACAACATAATCACTAGCATCGCACATAATTTCAAAGGGTAAATTCCAGTCAGGAGGCTGGAAAATAGGTGCAGAGATCAATGCTTTCTTAAGTATTTCAAATGCTTCTACACAATCATCATCAAAGACAAAAGGAACATCTTTTTGTAAGAGATTAGTCAGAGGCCTAGAGATTTTGGAGAAGTCCTTAATGAACCTCCTATAAAACCCGGCATGACAGTGGGTGGCCCACCTCCAGTATTTCTTTCGCCATATATTTTTTATATTTTCTGAAACGAGTTTCATGGAGTTTCAGGGTTTTTTGAGTTGTGCAGAATAGGTCTCCAATGTTTGCTCCTTTTCCAGCCCAGAATTCCAGTTGTCGGCATTCTCCCTCTTCATGTAAACCTTGTAAAATAAGAGACAAAAGGCATAAGTATTGTGACATAATGTGTAATAACAACCCATAGTGCAATAAATATCAACATAAAAGCATGATGCAAAATGGACGTATCAATCACACACACCTTGATTTGGCTTACCGTTTCTGTTGCATTCCCTAATAGCAAACAATTCATCGGAACAAATTGTATGCTATATATCGCACACACCTTGATATGGTTGTCCGTTTCTCTTGTTCTGTCTCATCGGAAATAGTTCGTATGGATCAACCATATGCCCAACATTGCACACGCAACTAAATTCTGAACTGTGTTTGATGTCCCTGCCATCGCAAACATTTTGCATCTTTTTGACGGGTTTTAACATCACCGTTTGCGATAATGCATCGCACACAGTTTCGTCAAAAGGTCTCTGGTCGTAGTGTCGCGTTAGCAGCATCCTGCAGTAGTGTGTAGTGGTCACCCACGTGAGGAGGAAGTACCTCTTGGTGGTGTACACGAATGAGCCGGTCTCGGTGGAGAGCTGCATCCATAGTATGGCCACAGTTGCTTGCCTAGGACAAGTACGAAGTGGTCGGTTTTGACCTCGAGTTCACCGGCGATCGTGCTGGGTATTATTAGATGGCCGTCGCCTAGTTGTGCATGCGCCATCACGTCCTCATATACCAATACTCCCTGGCCCCAAAACCTTGTGAGCGTTTCGTCAGGTTTAGCAACAGCCTTGACTACAGGTTCGCTATGGTGTACACCGAGAATGCTCTAAAGGTGCTCGAGACTTCTGGCTTGGCCTGCCAGAAGATTGTTGACATCCAAGTCCAGTACAACGTCTGGGGCATCCTGAAGAACAAGGACTCCCTAGTTAACCTCACCTTGGCCATCATCCGCCCCTACTACAGGAAGATGAAGAATGAGAGCAAGCAGAACAAGACCACCCCGCATAGTTCCTAGATGTAGAGACTGGATGAATAACATGTCAAGTACGCAACCGTGGACACGTACACAATGTATGAGATGTACACGCGGATCGTTGACATGATGAAGTGCCTTCGTCCTGATCCAGACGTGGGATCAAGCCACACAATCGCCAACAATTGTATACCATCAAGATTTTTGCCCACAACACACATGGCTTACTAGTAGGAATTTTCTATGTTATTATCGATCTTCCCACACAATTCTGATTACTGAACTGTTTGCCACGCATCACACATATCTTTTTAAGCTGAATAGTTTGTGTTTATTTTGGCTCATCGCAAATGGTTCATCCAAGTGAACTGGATGCCATCTATCGCACACACACCTTGATCTGACTGATCATTTCTGTTGTTTTAGCTCATCATAAACAGTTCATCTGTGTGAATTGTATGCCGTCTATTGCAAACACATTAATTTGGCTGACCCTTGTGTTATTTTAGCTCATCGCAAACAGTTCGTATGGATCAATTGTATGCCATGTCTCCGTCGTCGCACATAGTTCATTTTATTGGTGACGATTTTATTACGATACCGTTTGTGATTCATGCATCGCACACAGTTTGGTTAAAGGGTCTCCTATACATGTGTCACGTTTGGACCATCCTGCAGTATTGCTCCACTGTCCATTATGGGAGTAATGACTCAAATGTATTATTTGAATACCCCAAAGCGAGAGACATCACACGAGATTTTTTTAAGTGAAGCACTAAGATGATTCAGAGGACACAAAGATATGCATTTGAAAGGAATGATGAGTTGACGAGGGAGGTAATCGAAGGGAGATTCCTCAGTATCAAAATCCTTCAAATGTGGATGATGCTATCCGTTGCAAACAAGAAGTAAAATTCCGAGCCATGCCACTTTGAATGCATCTTCTACATTGCAAACTCTCTCAAGTTGGACTCCTTGAATAGGTAATATCACCTAGTGTCAGGGAAACTGGTCGCCCACGAACACCTATGGGACCGGAGCCCCTTCTACGGTACGGCAAGGGTGCGGAGGGAGCACAAAGAGCGGATCGAGGGGCACACGCGGGCAGTTTACCCAGGTTCGGGCCGCACGGATGCGTAAAACCCTACTCCCGCCTTGGTTGTATTGAGTTCGTGAGCTCGGGAGCTTGAAGAGCTACAGTACCAGCTATACTGAGCGTAGGAGTGATCGAGTTTCTAGAGTCGAGCCCCCTCTACGTTGTGCATGGGCCTCCTTTTATAGCTCAAAGGGGTCACCGACAGGTGCCAACGTAGAGGAGGGTAAAAATGTAAAACTGGCGGTGGTTGTAACAGTGCATGAACAGTGTATGAACAGTGGTCTTCACCTAACTCTGACGGTCGGGGACAAGGGCATTGAATGCCCGTCGCCGTCGCCCCAAAAGCGTCCGTCCATGCGTCTCCGTTCACCACCGCGATAGCCTCGTCACCGCGGCTCGCCACCGTGTACCCCAGGCTGCACAGCCATCTGCCACGTGCCCCTGGAAGGGCCCCAGGGCGACGCGTGGCCAGATGAGCTGGAGCGCAGGCACACAGCGTAAGCTTCCCCCGGCAAGCACCTTGCCGGGGTCGCAATCTTGCCGGGCCCGGAAACTTGTCGCTCTCCGGGTCCTGCTGGGGCGCATGATGCGCCGCGATATATCCTCTGAAGTGCTGTCCTTTGGCCTTTCTGGCAAGCTCCTCTTGCCAGGGTCCTGTGCTGGAATGATAACCTTGAGCCTGGTGCGGCCTTCCCGGCAAGCTCCTCTTGCCAGGGTCTTGTCTCTTAACTTGAATACTTTGTTCTTGAATGGCTTAAAGGGGGTCTAGAGTGGGCTTTGGCGGGCGCGTGGTGAGCCAGACCATGGGACGCTGCTACTGCCCGTGCACAAGTCGGGATACTAAGGTACCCCTACTTTAGTACACCGACAGGAGCCCCCGGGCCTGGGCCACACACGATGCCGAGCGCTGTTGGGCCAGGCCTAGAACAGTGCACGGGCACACGCGGCCCACGGCGCGCCGTTTCCCACTCCAGACTCGCCGCATCCCTCCCTAACGGCACGCGTCGATTGCGGCGTCGTGGGAGAGATCGTGGCATGTTTCTTTAATGGGGAAATGCGGAACGTCCCCCACTTCCCCCTTAAAAGCAGAGGAAGCAGGGGCAGTTTCCCCCATTGCTTTCATTGTGTCTTGAATCTCCAGAAACCCCCGCCGCTCTCTGCCTCCCCAAAGGTCGACAGAGAGCCGAGCTCTGCCCTTCCTCTGCCGTCTTCACCACCCACAGCGCCGTCGACCTCCCTCGCCGTCCCCGCCATGGCCCCGAAGAGCGACAAGGCGAAGAGCGACAAGGCGAAGAGCGACCAGGCGAAGAAGGAGAAGTCCGACAAGGCGGCGAAGCTGGCAGCCATGCTGAGAAGGATGGTGGTATTCCCGCCGAGGCTCGGCGCGAGGGAGCTACGAGACAAGTACTACTTGTTCTGGGCGAGGGAGACGAAGGCTCACCCGCGCACCAGAGTCCTCCCTGCCGCAGCCATCGACCTGTACCCGGGAGGTTACCACTACTTCGCTTCGTTTTTCCATTGCGACCTGTGTCCTCCGTATTCAGAGTTCTTCTGCGATGTGATGAACACATACGGATTCCACCTCTTAGATTTCACCCCGAACGCCGTCCTCACTTTGGCCGTTTTCGCACATCTGTGCGAAAACTACGTCGGGGTCCACCCAAATGTAGCTCTCTTCCGCCACTTCTTCACGCCTAGAGTAGAGTCCGGATCTCCACTCTCCGGCGGCATCTCCTGGATCTTCAGGCTCGGCAAGAAGGAGGCGTACTTGATTGGGGAGCTCCGCGGCAAGTGGGAGGAGTGGAGGGCTGATTGGTGCTGGGTCATGGAAGATGAGCCCGAGCAGTTTACCTCGCCGTGCCAGACTGCAATAGTGCGCGGCAAGGATTGGAGCGACTTGGCCCCGGAGGACGACAAGCTGCAGATTGCCCTTACTAGGATCCTTCGTCTCCGGGCCGCCAATCTTACTGTAGGTGAAGTCGGGGCCGATTTCCTTCGCCGCCGCATTGCTCCTCTGCAGGAAAGGAAGAGGCCTGCCTGGGAGTTCGGCAACGCGGCAGACCGCATGAGGCTGCGCCCCGGGTTGAATTACAACTTCACTGTCTTGGAACTCAAGGGGATGGTCCGGGAGCTGTTCAAACATGACCCCAAGCACAAGGAGTGGTTTACCCCGTCCCGTGGAGTAGTTCCGTTGTGCAATAACACTGCTCTTAGTGCCATCCGCGCGGCAATGCCTGAGTGTGATTCCCACGGGGTTGTCCCCACTTGGCTGATGCCTTCAGAGGAGACCGTGCAGGCCTTCTTCGACAGCCTGGTCGAACGGCCACGCAACCCCGAGGAGAGAAAGGGCCTCACCCGGGAGACCACCGAGCGGGATGTGGCATATATAGCCAACAAGATGGAGGAGGCCGCCACAGCGGCGGCCGCAGGGGAGTTTGGGTACACTGTGGAGGAAGCGGAAGCGGCGGACACGGTGAGCCAGGCCGAGGAGGAGGAAATCCTCAGGCTGTTGAAGATTGCGCCCGAGGAGTTTGCCGGGGAGCCTGCCAGGGAGCCTGCCGGGATGAGCGAGGCCGCCGGGCAAGGCACTGAGTCCAGTGAGCCCGCCGAGGAGGATGCCGAATCCGGCGATTCTGACGAAGACTCCAGTGGGTCACTGAACCTCGACGACGCCTCTTCATCCTCGAAAAACTCTCCGCCACCACCAAGTCCTCCACCGCCGCAGAAGAAGCGCCTCCGCAAGACCGCTGAGACGGCGAGGCCACCGGCGCCCCGACAGCAGCCGAAGTGTCGTGCGACGCGCGCCACCACGACAAGCAAGGTCGTCAATGAGGCGCCCCGTGTCCCAGCGGCAAGCGGAGGGGGGTCTTCCCGGAGCGGCTCTGGTGTTCCTTCCGCCCCTCGGTCCTCGGGGACGACCGGAGCGGGGTCTTCACAACCCACGACTCCGGAGCCCGCCAAGCGCCCGAGGGAGCCTTCTCCTCCAGCTCCTCGCGCTGGAGCACGCGAGGCGGAGTTCGACTTCTCCGCCCTCAGCTCTGACGAAGAGGAGGAAGAGTAAGCGCTTGCAATTTCTATTTCCTTTGATTCTTGTTTTTCTTGTCTTGATTTCTTTTGCTTGGTTCTGATCTTGTTTGGCTTCCAGGACGTTGACCCAGAGGATGGCGAAGAGGGCCAAAATCCCTGTGGTTGACCTCGAGGACGACGAGCCTGTCGCAGCGACGGGGGATGCGCCAGCGACAAACTTGTCGGACCAGCCTGCTGCTCCGGAGAGCAGCCCCCAGCGCAGCCCCCAGCGTAAGCCTTGCGTTCACTTTTCTGCTTGAGGGGTGCGCTTGAGCTTGTTACCCTTATTGATGTCTTGTTGTCTTGTGCAGAAGTGGATCCGCAGCCGCAGGAGCACCAAGAGGCCGCCCCTGACGAGCCGCTTGTTCCACCCTCCCCGCTAAGGATGAGCTCCCCGGCGAGGGACGGCGCTCCGCCAAGGATGGGTACCCCGCCAAGGGCGAGCACTCCGACAAGGGTGAGCACCCCGCCAAGGGAAGGCGCAGGCGGCCCTCCGCCAGCAGGGGCCACTACTACGCCGCCATCGGAGAACTCCCCGGCGAGGGACCCCGTTACCGAAGAGGCCCGCGCAGTTAACCCTTGTAATTTCTTCTTCTTAGATTCTTCTTTTTGGATCTTTGCTCGATGGTTATTTCTTTTCTTTTTCTTCTGTCAGATCCGCCCGCCCCGGAGCCGATGGAGACGGAGACCATCGCCGAGGAGGACGTGCATGGCAATGCTGGCGACGCCACCACCGCAGAAGGAATGGCTGGTGTTGACGAGCCAGCCGCGGAGGAGACCGCCCCCACCGCTGACGCTGCAGCAGGGGAAGGGACCGGCGACCGCACTGCTGGCCGTGAGGCCGCAGGAGCGCCGGATGCTGCGCCGGCCGCCGACCCCTCCGCCCCCGCGGCTGGGTCGGGCGTCTATTTGGAGGCCGCCAACGGGGTCTTTATCCAAGTCCCGTGGGCGTCCTCGTCAAGGGCACCCGCGGAGGGGGAGACCTTCGACGGAGAAGTTCTCGCCTCCGCCGGGCTGAGGGTCGTCGACGCGCCCGGCAGCAGCAACGAGGCCGAAGAGGAGCAACTCCTACGTCGACTCCTGGGTTTGTACCGGGCCAGGCAAGCCAAGCTGGAGTCCCGAGAGGCTCTGGCTGCCAAGGCCGGTGCCGATCTGGAGAAGCGCGCTGCGGAGCTCCGTGCCGCCAACCAGGCGGCCCTCCGAAACTTGGCGGAGGAGCGTGAAGAGCTTGCCGGAGCACACCAGGCGTTCCTCCTCGAGAAGGCCGAGGTGGAGGAGCAGCAGCGACTGGCCGCCAAGGATCTGTCTCGGCGGGAGGGAGAGCTCAACCAGCGGAAGGTCGACCTCGATAGCCACGAGGACGACCTCACCGCTCGTGAGCAGGCCATTGGCGGGGCTCTGCAGGAGGCGAGGGATGCCGCTGCTGCCGCAGAGACCGCCAAGTGGGATCTGGAGGCCCGGGTGGCGCAGATGGAGACGAACTTGAAGGCGAGCAAGGACAGGGTTGCCGCGCTCAACTTGGCGCGGGAGAAGGACGCCCACACCAACTCGGAGCTGCAAGTCCGCCTCTCCGAGAAAGGTAAAGAGCTCAACGACGCCAAGGACTCCATCACAGACTTGGAGCTGAAGGTCTCCACCCTCAACGACTCACTTGACGCCGCCCGAAACCGTGAAACGAAGCTGAAAGAAGATCTCCGGTCTGAAAGGGCGCTGTTGGACAGCGCCGCCCTGTCGCAGAACAACTTCCAGCGGACGGTGGAGCAGTGGACCGAGGAGCTCGTCACCTCCGCCGCCAACATCGACAAGGAGATGGTGGCGCTGAGGGCGGAGCACCTCGTGTACTCCCCCGACGAGAGCCTCCCCCACAGCGCCAAGCTGAGTCTGTTCTTCAGGGGAGTGGCGCCGGCTCTCGCGCGGCTACGGGAGAGGATCCCCGCGCAGCTGGCTGACGAGGTGCGCCGGCTTTGCACGGGTACTATGGAGCGGGTGTTGTTGAAGATTGTCTACCGCAACCCCGGGATCAACCTCGTCAACGTCCTCCGGACCCTGCCGCCCGAAGCTGACCAGGAAGCATTAAAGGCACAAGTTGCCCACATTGTAGCCAAGGCGGGCAAGATCAAGAGGGTCGACGGAGACCGAAGAGACTAGGCTCCTTCTTTCTGCTTCCTTTGCCGCTGTTGATTAAGTCATGGGTAGTAGTTTATTAGAACAGCGGCAAGCTATCTTGTAATATAACTTTATTTTGGATAATCAATGCAGAGTTATCTCCCTTGTTTAGTCCCTTCACTTTGTATGCTTTCCACCTTACGCTTTTAGGGAACTTGCCGGCAAAGAGACCCTTGCTGCGGGCGCTGAGTGCGGGACTCTTAGCAGCCTGCTAGCACTGCCCTTGCCGGCAAGAAACCTTGCCGCAGCTAGTCGCAGCACACTTAGATTGCTGAGCGAACTCGAAAACGAAGTAAGGGCGCGACACTTGTCGCAGCTCACTTAAGCCGTTGAGCGTGTTCGAAACAAAGTAAGGGCGCGGCTAGCCACGGGTAGGTTCCTCCGCGCACAGGTTTTCCATACAAAGTGTGGTCGTTCAAGGAAGACAACTAAAAAATTAAAAATTTGAATTGCTATTGCTCAAACTCTGGCAACTTAGCTTTCATGAATTTTTTGCTTCCCGGCAAGGCTTCCCTTTCTTGAAAGAGCACTTGGCCAACTTAGCTTTCATGAATTGTTTGCTTCTCGGCAAGGCTTCCCTTTCTTGAACAGCACCTGGTCCATATCTCTACCTCCTTCCCCCCCGGCAAACTTGTGCGCGAGGAACAGTTCTTCTGTTTAAGAGAGAAAGGCAAAGAGGAGGTAACACAAGTATGGAGCCTTGCGGCTTGTTATCGCTTACCGGGGATGTGTGCTGCACAAAGTGTCAGATGATACATGCAAGTAAAAGGAAAGGCATGAAATGACAAATGGTGCGAAGCACAAAAGTTTTACCGGTGCACGGGGTCTGCGCCCGGCTTTGTACAAAGGTTTACATGCAACAACGGCAAGACTTGTACAGAAGGTGGTTGCCGGAGCGGATCACGGCAACCGCGCCTTATGGGTGAAACTTGCGAAGATGCTCTATGTTCCAGGAGTTGCTCACCGGTAAGCCTTCTTCGGTCTCAAGGCGGACAACGCCGGGCCTTGTGACTTGTCTCACCCGATAAGGGCCTTCCCACTTCAGCGTCAACTTGTTGGAGTTCTTGGCGGACTGAACGCGCCGAAGAACAAGGTTGCCTTCCTCGAGACTCCTGGCCCTGACCTTGCGGCTGTGATAGCGACGGAAGGCTTGCTGGTATCGAGCAGCTCGTACAGCAGCCTGGAGACGGTTCTCCTCGAGGAGCAATGCATCATCTTGCCGCAACTGCTCTTGCTCGAGCTCGTCGTAAGCGAGCACTCGAGGAGACCCGTATACGAGTTCCGTGGGGAGAACTGCCTCTGCTCCATAGATGAGAGCAAAGGGTGTCTGTCCGGTGGCCCGATTTGGTGTCGTCCTGATTGACCAAAGAGCCGCATGCAACTCCTCGATCCAGTTTCTTCCGCACTTGTGCAGCCTGTCGAGGTTCTTGTCTTGAGTCCGCGCAGCACTTCAGCGTTTGCCCTCTCCGCTTGACCATTGCTCCTCGGGTGAGCAACAGAAGCGAAGCAGACCTTGGCGCCAAGTTCTTGGACGTATTGCATGAAGGTGCGACTTGTGAACTGTGTGCCGTTGTCGGTGATGATCCTGTTAGGGATTCCAAAACGGCAAACAATTGATCTAAAGAACTTCACTGCTAACTGTGTGGTCACCTTTCTCGCAGGTTCCACTTCTGGCCACTTTGTGAACTTGTCGATTGCGACGTACAAGTACTCAAAGCCCCCGACTGCGCGGGGAAAGGGGCCGAGGATGTCGAGCCCCCAGACCGAGAAGGGCCAGGACAAAGGGATCGTCTGGAGAGCTTGAGCTGGCTGGTGAATCTGCTTGGCATGGAACTGGCACGCTTCACACTTGGTTACTTGTGCAGTTGCATCTTGGAGGGCTTCTGGCCAAAAGAAACCTTGCCGGAACGCCTTCTCGGCAAGTGCTCTTGCGCCAATGTGGTGGCCACATATGCCTCCGTGTATTTCTTCCAACAGCTTCTGTCCATCTTCCCAAGAAATGCACTTCAATCTGACACCATTGAGTCTTCTTTTGTATAGCTCGTTGCCGACGAACTGATACATACTTGACTGCCTGGTAATCCTCTCTATCTCCTCTAGTTCTTCGGGAAGTTCCCCAGTTTGAAGAAATCGGACGATTTGCTGTGCCCATGTTGGAGCCTGAGGCTCAACAACAAGGACAAAAGGCATCAGTGCTGCTGCGGGGACGTCAGCTTCTACGGCAAGAACCTACGGCTCTGCCGGAGCTGAACGTCCCCCGGCAAGACTGCCGGGGCGAGACTTGTCGGGAATGCCTGCTTCAACTGTACAGACCCTTGGGTCTGCAGGAGCAGACTGGTCCTCAGCAACTTGGTTGTTGGTCTTGGGGACCTTGGCGGCGGTTTCGGGATGGTCCGCCGGCAAGTAGTTGCCGGAGACCAACTTCCTCTTCTTGCTTTGCCCAACTGATGGTGCAACGGATGGTTGAGTTAGCTTGAGCATGAAGGTCCCTGGTTCCACAGGTAACTTCATTGTAGCACACTTTGAGAGGCCATCTGCTATATCATTTTGAGCTCTCGGAACGTGCTCCATTTGCAGGCCTTCAAAGTGTTCTTCAAGCTTCCTCACTTCATCGACATAAGCTTCCATCAAAGGACTCTGGTAACTCTTGTTTACTTGTCGGACCACCAATTGCGAATCTCCCCGCACAATCAGCTTCTTGATCCCAAGTTCGGCCGCAATTCTGAGGCCGGCAAGCAAACCTTCATACTCAGCAGTATTGTTTGTCGCTTGCTCCTTGGGAAAGTGCATTTGAACAACGTACTTGAGGTGCTCTCCAGTGGGCGCTATGAGTAACACGCCAGCGCCGGCGCCTTGCAGCGAGAAGGCGCCATCGAAGTACATTATCCACTCTTTGCTTGCTTCTTGGACGGGGATGCTTGTCTCTGGAACTTCTTCATCTGGTGTTGGGGTCCATTCTGCTATGAACTCTGCCAAAGCTCTGCTCTGGATAGTTGAGGTACTCTCAAACTTGAGACCAAAGCTTGACAGCTCTAGTGCCCACTCGACGATCCTGCCTGTTGCTTCTGGATTCTGCAATATCCTCTTCAATGGAAAGCGAGTGACCACGGTTATCTCGTGTGCTTGGAAGTAATGGCGCAGCTTCCTTGAGGCCATGAGGAGGCCGAAAAGCAACTTCTGCACCCCAGAGTATCTTGACCTAGCCCCCTGCAAGAGGGAACTTACAAAATAAACTGGGTGCTGCACCATCTTCTTTCGCACTTCTCCTTGTTTCTGCGCAGACTTGTCCTTGTCGGGGCCAGAGCTTGTCGGGGAAGTCCCCTGCTTGTCGCCGGATGTGCTTGCCGGGGCTGTGGACTCCTCCTCTGCCTCCCTTTCCGCTACCAACGCAGCACTAACCACTTGATTGGTTGCCGCTAAGTATAGCAACAACTTCTCTTGTGGCCTAGGTGCGACAAGTATTGGAGTAGAGGACAGGTATCCTTTCAAGTCTTGCAGCGCTATCTCCGCTTCCGGAGTCCATTTCATAGGACCTGCCTTTTTCAAGATTTTGAAGAAAGGCAGGGCGCGTTCTGCAGACTTTGAAATGAACCTGCTGAGGGCAGCCACACAACCCGCAAGCCTCCGTACATCCTTGACGCGCTTCGGGGCTTCGATCTGCTCGATGGCTTTGATCTTGTCGGGATTGGCTTCAATCCCCCTCTGGGACACAAAGAACCCGAGAAGCTTACCGGAGGGGACTCCGAAGACGCACTTCTCGGGGTTCAGCTTGAGCTGTATCTTGTGCAGATTCTCAAAGGTTTCTCCTAGGTCTTGAATCAAGGTATCCTTGCTCTTGCTTTTGACCACTATATCATCCATGTAGGCTTCTACGTTCCTGTGTATCTGTGGCTCAAAAGCAGTGTGGACCACCCTTGCAAATGTTGAGCCCGCATTGTTCAATCCAAAGGGCATGTGTACGAAGCAATACGTGCCACATGGAGTAATAAATACGGTCTTCTCTTCATCTTCCTCAGCCATGAATATCTGGTGGTATCCGGAGTATGCATTAAGAAATGAAAGCAACTCACATCCGGCCATGGAGTCAACGATCTGGTCAATGCGCGGCAAGGGAAATGGATCCTTGGGACAAGCTTTATTCACATCAGTGAAGTCTATACAAAGCCTCCACTTCCCATTAGCCTTACGCACGACAACTGGATTAGCCAACCACGTGGGATGTAGTACACCTCTAACAAGGCCTGCTGCTTCCAACTTCTTGATTTCTTCGGCTATGAACTCTTGGCGCTCCACCGCTTGCTTCCTGACCTTCTGTTTGACGGGCCGCGCCTGAGGACAAACAGCAAGCTTGTGCTCAATTACCTTCCTGGGAACGCCGGGGATGTCGGACGGTTGCCATGCAAACACGTCGACATTCGCCCGTAGGAAGGCAACGAGCGCGCTTACCTATTTGGGGTCGAGCGTAGCACTGACGGTGAAAGTACCACCAGTGCCGTCCTCCTTGGCGGACACCTTCTTGGTTGCCGGTGGAGCTGCCATTCCTTTCTTGCACTTGCCGGTGGAGCTCGATGGTGCGTCCTCAACGGTAGCGCAGCACTCCGAAGAGGTGCGTTTGCCGGAGTGGGCCCAAGAGCTCTTGCCGGACTTGGTCTTGGTCTTCCCCTCGGGAGCTTCAGCGGCAAGTGTGTTGCTATCTGCCGCGGCTGCTGCGTCCCGGTAAATCTTGTCGGCGCAGATGAGCGCGTCCTTCTTGTCGCCGGGGACAGAGATGACGCTGATTGGCCCCGGCATCTTGAGCATGTTGTAAGCATAGTGGGAGGCTGCCATGAACTTGGCGAGCGCAGGACGGCCAAGTATCCCATTGTACGGCAATGGGATATCGGCAACGTCGAAGGTGATCCTCTCAGTCCTGAAGTTGAGCTCTCCGCCAAAGGTCACTGGCAGCGTGATCTTCCCCTTCGGCTTGCTCCTTCCCGGGTTGATCCCTTGGAACGTCCCGGTTTCCTCGAGCTCGCTGTCGGGGATTTGCAGCTTCTTGATCACAGCGGAGGAGATAAAATTGAGGCCGGCCCCGCCGTCAACCAACATCTTGGTGACCTTGAGGTTGCGGATAGTTGGTGAAACCAACATCGGCAAGCACCCGACCACAGTTGTGCGGTCAGGGTGATCCTCAAGATCGAAGATGATGGGCGTGCCGGACCATTTCAGCAGCTTGCGCGACTCGACAGGTGGCTCAGCTGCATTTACTTCCCGCACCCATTGTTTGAGTTGGCGGTGGGAAGTGTGCAGGGAGGCACCTCCATCGACGCACAGAACTTCTATGGCCTTCTGGAACTCCTACTCGCTGTTATCTCCGTCATCCATGTCCTCGTCATCGTCTTCGTCTTCATCCTTGTCGCGGCCCCGGGGAGGTCTGTCTCCTTGCCGCTGCTTGGCCTTGCCGCGGCGTCCTCCCCGGCCATTGAACGGCCGCTTCTTGCTGGGCTCTTCCCCGCCTCCTTGGGCCTTCTCCTTGTCGCGACGCTCGTATTCAGCCTTCTGCTGTTCTACGAGGTATTCTACCCTTTTGCAGTTCTGGAGATCGTGGCCCTTGGTGCGGTGGATCTTACAGTACTGCTTGTCGGAGCCGTCCTGCTTGTCGGCTGCCGCTACAGGGGCGGCCTCCTTGCCGGAGCTACCAGGCTGTGTCTTCTTGGCGGCAGCCTCCTTGCCGGACAGCTCGACAACTAGTACGTCCTTGTTCTTCTTCTTCCTGTTATTCCGCCGCCGGTTTTTCCTTGTCGGGGCGGCATCCTCGCTATCCGTTCCTCCTGCTCCAGTATCCTCTCCGGGGAGTCTCCTCCCCTCTTCGGCACGCGCACACCTATCAGCCAGAGCGTAAAGCTCGCTGACGTCCCGGATCTTGGTCATTGCCATCTCCTCCCTCATCCGGCGGTTACGCACGTTCTGGTGGAACACGCTGATAACCGCGGCAGTGTGGACATCGGGGATATTGTGCTGAACGCGGCTGAACCTTTGGATGTACTTGCGCAGGGACTCTCCCTCCTTCTGGGCAAGAATGTGGAGATCGCTCTCCTGGCCGTGGTGTTTGTGGCCGCCCGTGAAGGCGCCGACAAACTGGTGGCACAGATCTTCCCAAGAGGAGATGGAGTTCTCCGGCAAGTGCATAAGCCAAGACCTGACGTTTGGCTTAAGCACGAGCGGGAAGTAGTTTGCTAAGACCTTCTCGTCGCGTCCCCCGGCAGCCTGCACCGCAATGGTGTAGATGCTGAGGAACTTCGAGGGGTGTGTCTTGCCGTCGTACTTATCGGGTACGTCGGGCTTAAAGTTCTTCATGCTGGGCCACTAGACTTGCCGCAGCTCTCGGGTGAACACAGGACAGCCTGCCGCGTACGGCAAGTCGCCTGGTTCACCGGGCGCGTGCATGTCGACAGCGGTCCCAGCGTGGTGGTCGGACTGTCTTCGGGCTTCTCTTCGACGCTCGATACGAGTTCGAGCATCCTCTTGTCGCCTGTCGTCGAGGACTTGGCGCTGATCGCGGCGAGCCCGCGGATCCGACGACGCTGTGGAGTCATCATCGACGTTGACCCGGCGGGTCGGCGATTTCTGCTTCCGCGGTGGGGAGTGCACGGTAGTTGCACCCCCGGCGGTCTTGTCTCCATCGGCCTTCGCTTGGTCGACTTGCCGCGGCCGTGATGTTGCCGGCTGCTGCGGCGTGTCGTTGTTGGCGAAGGCGATGAGGCTCTGGATCGGAGCCCTCCAATCTTCGGCCTTCTCTGCCGCTGGAGGGAAGTCGAGGAGCAGTTGAGCTCTGGCGAGAGCTTCTGCTGGAGAGGAGGGGAGCGGTGGCGAGCGGCGCGAGGAGCGAGATATGCTCGGACTTCTAACAGCGTTAGAAGGAGCAGGTTCTCACCCCGGCGACCGCGCCTTGCTCGTGCCAGCACGCTGGCCTTGAGCGTCCTGCGACCCGCCGGTTTGGCCTTGTCCCAGCAGACGGATGGTACCGTGGGTACCACGTCGCTGCTGGCCCGGCGCCTCCTGAGAGGGACGGGGTGCATGCACGGACGCCGAGGCTTTGGAGTTCGCTCGGTCGTCCGTCTTGTCCTTGGACTTGGCGGCGCCGTGAGTGTCCTCACCGGCGTCCACCCTTCCGCCAGTGTCTACCCCACCAACCGTTGGTTCTGGTGGTGGTGGGATTGACACGGACGGGCCTCCGACCTCCGAAGCCTTTTTCTTCGGAGGCATGTTGATGTAGTCGATGAGGTTGTTGAAGCTAGTGCAGTTGCTGAAGGTTGCGCCCGCGTGAGCGCCGGATCAGGTTCGCACAACCTCGACGCCCCCTACCTGGCGCGCCAAAGATGTCGGGGAAACTGGTCGACCACGAACACCTATGGGACCGGAGCCCCTTCTACGGTACGGCAAGGGTGCGGAGGGAGCACAAAGAGCGGATCGAGGGGCAGACGCGGGCAGTTCACCCAGGTTCGGGCCGCACGGATGCGTAAAACCCTACTCCTGCCTTGGTTGTATTGAGTTCGTGAGCTCGGGAGCTTGAAGATCTACAGTACCAGCTATACTGAGCGTAGGAGTGATCGAGTTTCTAGAGTCGAGCCCCCTCTACGTTGTGCATGGGCCTCCTTTTATAGCTCAAAGGGGTCACCGACAGGTTCCAACGTAGAGGAGGGTAAAAATGTAAAACTGGCGGTGGTTGTAACAGTGCATGAACAGTGTATGAACAGTGGTCTTCACCTAACTCTGACGGTGGGGGACAAGGGCATTGAATGCCCGTCGCCGTCGCCCCAAAAGCGTCCGTCCATGCGTCTCCGTTCGCCACGGCGATAGCCTCGTCACCGCGGCTCGCCACCGTGTACCCCAGGCTGCACAACCATCTGCCACGTGCCCCTGGAAGGGCCCTAGGGCGACGCGTGGCCAGATGAGCTGGAGCGCAGGCACACAGCGTAAGCTTCCCCCTACAAGCACCTTGCCGGGGTCGCAATCTTGCCGGGCCCGGAAGCTTGTCGCTCTCCGGGTCCTGCCGGGGCGCATGATGCGCCGCGATATATCCTCTGAAGTGCTGTCCTTTGGCCTTCCTGGCAAGCTCCTCTTGCCAGGGTCCTGTGCTGGAATGATAACCTTGAGCCTGGTGCGGCCTTCCCGGCAAGCTCCTCTTGCCGGGGTCTTGTCTCTTAACTTGAATACTTTGTTCTTGAATGGCTTAAAGGGGGTCTAGAGTGGGCTTTGGCGGGCGTGTGGTGAGCCAGACCATGGGACGCTGCTACTGCCCGTGCACAAGTCGGGATACTAAGGTACCCCTACGTTAGTACACCGACACCTAGTCTCCTTGACCCTTTACTACTCCCAATTCTTACTCAACTCATAAGAAATTGAACTTTAGGTACTCATAAGGTAATACATTGATTTTTTACTAAAGTTATTTCATCTATTCCATCGACTCTTTATCTTTTTGTGCAATAGTTATCTTATTTCTCTAAATAGAAACAAAAATAAATAAAATTTATTTCGGTCCTCGTATTTCCTATTCAAGGCTACCAGGAACATCTTTAAAAGCTTCCACTTGGCCTATACGTCGCACATAGATCTCCAACCATCTTATAGTTAGTAAACCAGAAAAGGTCTTTCGTTGAAGCTCACATCAAGTTCATGGCAACCGGCTCCCACAGATCATGGCCGTCTAACGAGAGACCAATTATACCAAGCCCACTATACACTTGCTCCTTCTGTCCTAGGACGTTCACGAACCTCCAAGCGCGTGGTGGGCATATGACGAAACATCGTCAAGAGGTCCTAGAGAACAGGAGGAAGCATGAGGAATACATGACCAAAAAGTCCAAGGAGTTATCGATGGACCCATTATCGCCAAACATGGCTTACTGGAGAAGTTATCGCCAGGGTAAGGAGAAGCCTGAAGAGATTATATTTTTTCCAATAAAATTGTCTAGTGAGTTCTCTAATGATGATGGTGAATCAACCAATGTCACCATGCCATATGGGAGTGTGCCAACCAATAACTCTATGATGTTGAACATGGAAGATATGGAGAAAGGAGATGAGCAGGAGAACCTGAGCGTTGATCTTACCTTGAAGTTATAATTTGTTTCGTTGCTATGAGTTTGCTAATATTCAGTGATGCACTATGTTCCATTTCAATTTTTCCTAAAAGATATTGATGTATGTGTTAGTTAAACAATCTATTTTGTTCTTAAAGCGTTATTGTTGTCAACAAGTATGATTCAGTTATGTAAAACACACCATATCATGCTATCGGTTTTATCGTTGTACGAAATGCTTCTTATCAACTTTTGTTGTTTAGCCAATAAATTTCATAGAATATTGAGCGTTCTCATTGCCGTAAATGTATCAAAAATATGATGCATAAAAGTTTTGATTTTTGTTATAATATCTTGAACTAATCAAAAAAGGATGAGCAAGTTCGCTGCAGTAAATCTAGCCCTAGAGGGAATCGACTCAACGAATGAGAAACTAATAAAACCTTGCACAATACAATCAATGATGCAATAATTACCTAGTTAAATACGAAATTATATCCTTTAAAAAAGCATAATTACTCTCTTAAATTTGAGCAATGGTTTCCCTTTGAACCATTTCGGTGTTTCACACACACAAATATAGGGTGGATCTATTCTGCTAACACCCTAAATAGTCTTATTCTGCTAACACTAGGCTTATTCTGCTAACACCTGACGCCCACCCCTGAAGCTATAAACTAACCACGCAAAGGAATCAGTCAAACTATGTGGGAAAAAACAACCACCCCCACCTTCCTCTCTCTCTCTCCCCGTGCTCCCCACGACTTACTTCTACCGGCCCGCCGCCGCACCACCTCCCTCCCACACTGTGCCGCCTCCCGCGCCACCACACCATCTTCCTCACCATACCGCCTTGTCTAGCACTAGATCCAACGAGATCTATGTCATGCCAACCTTCCACCGCCAGATATGGCCCGCCCTGCCCCACGCTGGCAGTGGCAACAACACCGCCCCATGACAGCTGGCCTTCATGGCCCCGACCCCGCTTTGCCCCGGCCATGGCCATAGCTTCACCATGCGATAACCGGCCTCCATGGCCCCTACCCCGCGCTGTCCCGACCATGGCCCGAGATCCACCCCGTCTAGCCTCCATGGCACTGGCCCTGCCCGATGACACCCAGCCTCCATGTCCCTTCCGAATCCAACGAGATCCCCACCATGCCAAGCGTGCACTATCGGATCCCCAGGCAGGACACTTCCCCTTCTCGTTCTACTCTGTCAGAGGTAGATGGGCTCTGTCCCACGCAGAGAAACAAGGGATTTGACGACCATCAGCCTTCCCATGTGAGGGTGCATGCTGGTGATGGGAGCGCAGATCGGTGATGACCCACAACCGTAAGGGATCTATTGCAGCATTTTCGATAAGTAAGAGTGTCGAACCCAACGAGGAGCAGAAGGTATTGATAAGTGATTCTGAGAAAGGAATAACTGCAAGCACTGAAAGATAACTTTTTAGGGGTTTTCTTCATATAAGCAACAGGAAAGTAAAAGCAAGCAAAGTAAAAGGCACTGGAGAGTAACAAGTGGCCCAATCCTTTTTGAGCAAAGGAGAGGCCTAGCAACTGAACTTATAAAGGCTAAAGTGTTCTTGAGGACACACGGGAGAGGTAGTCATGTGCTTTCGCCATATTCCGTATCGGTACTATGTGATGTGTTGATAAGTGTTGAGTGGGTGGATCTATGCTAGTACACCCTCTAGACTAAGATGAGTGCACTCTTATGATTAAACACCTTGCAAGCATCCGCAAATACAAGATAGTATTTAAGGAAAAAGCCTAACCATAGCAATACGATCGATGATCCATTGTTCCCTTGTGCAAAAGCGTGCGAAATGGGGTTCAGGTTTCTATCACTCCGGCAACCCACCGTAAGCATTCTTTGTACACAATGTATTCCCCTAGGTCCTTAATAAGGCGAAGTGTTGAGTGTTCGAATCACACAACACCACTAGGAAAATAACAACACAACTTAAGTATCAAACAACACATATTACTTCAACATCATATGACTACTAACAACAAGACTTCTCCCATGTCCTCAAGAACTAAAGTAACTACTCACAAGACATAAAAGAGATCATGATCAGTGGAGATAGATGGATGATAAACAATCTGGACACAATGATATTTCTCCAACAAAACTCAATAGCATTCACCACAAAGTAGTAATCAACACCGATAGGGTAGAGAGGATAGATAGTACGGATTACAACACAAGTTGCAATTGTGAGATGAGATTGGATGAAGATGGAGATGGTGCTGATGTTGGGGATGATGTTGATGATGATCTCGATGATGCCCGTGACGATGGTGATGACGATGGCGATGATCTCCCCTTCCGGGAGGTGATCTCCCCGGCGGAATCTGCCCGCCGGAGATGGCTTTTCTTCTCTATAGGTTTCCGCCACGGAGCGGCGGCGGAACTCCGTAAACTCTCCCCTTTTTTAGGGTTTCTGGATGACGAGGAGTATATAGGCCAGAGGGGAGAGCCTGGAGTGGGCCAGGGGCTCCAGGCGCCCTCCCGGCGCGGCCAGGGTGGGGGCCGTGCCAGGTGGCCGCCTGGGCACCCTGTGGCCCCCCTCTGGTTGCTTTTTTGCGTATCTTCGTGATCCTTCTGGAAAATACCCTCCGTCGATTTTCAGGTAATTTGGAGGTATTCTTCTTCAGCAACTCAGCGTCCACTTTTTACCGCTGAATCCTGCGTCTGCTGCTTCGGCACCGGAAAGTTGCAAACTGTGTAAAATAGGCCAAAACAACATAAGAACATCATCGTAATGTGAAATATATCAATGAATAAGGATGAATTACGATATAAAATAGTGATGCATTTTGGACGTATCAACACCCTCAAGCTTAGACCTCGCTTGTCCCCAAGAGAATACTGAGCTCGGTAAACCTGTCCACAAGTTTAGAGAGTGAAGTGTCGATAAATAGAATACGGACAAGAAGCATCACAGTTTCTTTACCAAACTCAAATATCCTCAACAACAATCTTCAACTCATAAGGCCCTTATAAAAGAGTGGTAACACTTATAATCGAAAGTAGGGCTAAGGAAACTCATCAAATCATGGCAAACATGTCCTTTGGTCAAAGAACAACTAATAGCTTTTACTTTTGCTCTTTCTCTTTATGTTTTGATGAGATTAATTGAAGCTTTTGGAAGAACATGTTATTAGGCAAGAAGTGAAAGTGTTAACACAAAGGAAGATGTTTGCTTTAGCTGGGCTTGACAAACAACTTACTTATCAAATGATAATGTCAACAAGGATATGATATGACAAATCTTAATGCAACTTTATATGAAAGAATCCTCGTCAACATCAAATGTCTGCTCTCTTTAAGAATAGAAGGAAGTAGGAATAACTGACTCAACCTAAAACTAAGAGATAGGCCCTACTCTAGGGAAGTAGGGAAAACTCATGTGCTATCCTTAAATCAAACAGAATGAAAACAAGTTTTGAGAGGTGCATGATTTGTCAACGAATGCTAATAGATAACTCAATTATTTCTCAAACTGGACAAGTTTCGAGGAATGGCTCCCGCACGGGGACGATCACATCCCCTTAATCTCCTTTGTTTATCACTGCCAAAAGTTTTCTGATTTCTCATGAACAAAGCGTGAAGGAGGGTTTGTTTGTTGTATTATCTTTTATGAGCCGGGCGCACTCATGCCAGTTCCTCCTCGTATTAGGGGTTTGCAGATTAGACATGCAATCCCGGGGTAAAACTTGTCCAACTTAAAAAGATCATGAATTAACTACTACTTCCTCATGAGCTAAAACAGGGGCACAAAATAGAAGATTTTGACATTTAAGGATAACACATAAATTCTATACTTTAGGAGGTGGTAGTGGAATACCACGAATAGGAAGGTATGGTGGACTCATATGGAAGGTATTGGTTTAAGGGTATGGATGCACAAGCAGAATTCCGCTTAGTACAGAGTTTAGGCTAGCAAAGGCTTTGAGAGAACAGACAATTGATGATGACTAAGATGCAAAGCAATATAAAGCATAAACATTAAAAATAAGCATAACACATCAAGTTGTCTTCCTTGTCAGCATAACACATCAAGCATAATAACATAAAGGTTTTGGCTATGTCGCTACTTTAAGAAAATCATGCTTGTTGTTATGACCAAAGCTATGTTTGCCAAGATTAAATAAAGTTTTCAAAGCCATACCTGATATAAGGTCAATACTCCCCAAAAGAATCATCATATAAGGTCGATTGCGTGAAGAGAATACCGAGTGCAGCAAAGGAACCAATAGACTTCTCATTAATATTCCATCATAGACGACTCCACACTCGCGGATACAATCTCTCCACAGAAGGAGTGATAGACCTCAATGCACACACCTATTTCATATAATAACCTCCCTAGACATGATACGACTCTACTTGACTCTAAAAGACAAAAGATAAAGATAAAGATATCGGGCACTCCCCCAAGCTTGGAACAAGCCAAGGGGATGCCATTACCCAAGGAGATTTCACTCCTCATTCTTGTTGACGTTGATTCTTCAAATCTCTTATGACACGGCGAAGGGTTTGGTTTTCCTTCTCCAAGATCTCCACTTGTACCTTTAGTACACGGAAATCTTCGCACAGCTGATTGGTGATGCGATAAGCCTCGGAGATGGTGGAGAGCGTACGTTGATCTTCAAGTGAAGTAGAGGGCCCTGAAAGGTTAAGAGAAAGATCATAATGAGGTTGGACAGATCCCACCATGATGGGATTGCTTGGGCCTCCTTGTTGTTGGGCAGTGATAGTCTTGACTTCCTCCCTCACGGGGCGCTCCATCTCCGCTTGTCTTGCGGAAATCTCTTCTTCGGTAGCCCAGTCAACGTGCTTCCCTTGATTAAGATCCTTCTGGACTTGACGTAGACGCCATCCCAAGAAGTCCTCTCCGCTCGAGCCACAAGAAGACATCTCTAACAATAACTTTTTACCCTAGCAGAAACAGATCGAAAAGAAAACACACGAAATCATGAGATACGTTGCCGGAACAATCCGGGCAAATATATAGCAAAAATTTCTGCACAGAAAGGAAGGTAACAAGCTAAAGTGGGGTCGGAGACGGACTCCTGGGTGCCCAGGCGGCCTCCCGGCGCGGCCAGGAGGTAGGCCGCACCAGGGGGGCGCCTGGGCCCCCTGGAGCTTGTCTCCGGCTCCACTTAGGCTTAGAATTTTCCTAATTTTGCAAAAACTCATAATATGGAACTTTTATGGCGGTTCGCGATGTTTCCTTACCGTAATACATACCTTTTCTTATTCTGCTTCTGCTAGTGTCTGAAACAGGGCTGCAACATGTTCTTCGTGAGTTGTTGTGTATATCATATTCACATCAACATTGACAGGGTCTCCTGCTATGTAATGCTTAAGTCTTTTCCCATTCACAACTTGAGGTTTGGTGCCTTCAAAATTGTTAATCTTGATTGCACCAGACCGATAGACTTCTTCAATATGAAATGGCCCTTCCCACTTGGAAAGTAGTTTGCCTGGAGAAAACCTGAAACGGGATCTAAACAACAAAACTTTATCATCAACATTAAATTCACGTTTCAGAATCCTCCTATCATGCCACTTCTTTACCTTTTCCTTGAACATTTTAGCGCTCTCGTAAGCTTCACTTCTCCACTCATCTAGAGAAGTCAAGTTCATGAGACGCTTCTCACCAGCTAACTTTGGGTCAGCATTAAGCTCTCTAACAGCCCAGAAAGCTTTGTGCTCTAATGCTAATGGCAAATGGCAAGCCTTTCCATAAACCATCTTATAGGGGGACATGCCCATGGGGTTTTTGTAAGCAGTTCTATACGCCCACAAAGCATCTCCTAACTTATTTGACCAGTCCTTTCTATTTCTGTTTACTGTCTTCTGTAAGATCAACTTGATCTCTCTATTGGTGAGCTCAACTTGCCCACTAGTTTGAGGATGGTACGGTGAAGCAATTCTATGATTGACATCGTACTTGGCTAAAGCTTTTCTAAAAGCTCCATGCGTGAAGTGTGATCCTCCATCAGTCATGAGATACCTAGGTACACCAAACCTAGGGAAAATCACATCTTTGAGCATTTTCAAAGATGTCTTGTGATCAGCACTTTCAGTGGGGATTGCTTCAACCCACTTGGTCACATAATCAACAGCTACTAAAATGTGAGTGTACTTGTGCGAAGAAGGAAAAGGACCCATAAAATCAAAACCCCAGCAATCAAAAGGTTCAATCACTAGTGAGTAATTCATAGGCATCTCATTCCTTCTACTAATGTTACCAACTCTCTGACATTTATCACAGGCTAAAACATAATTTCTAGCATCCTTAAAGAGAGTAGGCCAATAAAAACCTGATTGAAGAACCTTATGTGCGGACCTCTCACCGGCATGATGTCCTCCATAGGGACTATCATGACATTGTCTGAGAATGTCCTTCTGCTCATGTTCCGGTATGCATCTTCTCACGATCCCGTCTGGACCTTCTTTGAAAAGATGTGGGTCATCCCAAAAGTAGTGCCTCAAATCATGAAAGAACTTCTTCCTTTGCTGAAATGTTAAACCTGGAGGCAAATACTTCGCAACAATAAAATTAGCATAATCTGCAAACCAAGGATCGGAAAGAGATTGTACTTTTACAACGGCAAGTTGCTCGTCTGGAAAACTGTCGTTGACTGGGATGGGATCATGCGGTATATCTTCCATCCTTGAAAGATTGTCCTCCACCGGATTGTCTTCTCCTTTCCTATCAACAATCTGCAAATCAAATTCTTGAAGGAGTACCCATCTGATAAGTCTTGGCTTGGCATCCTTCTTTGTCATAAGGTACTTAATGGCAGCATGGTCAGTATGAATAATAACTTTGGAATCAACAATATACTGCCTAAACTTATCACAAGCAAACACTACAGCTAAGAATTCCTTCTTAGTAGTAGCATAATTCTTTTGAGCACTATCAAGGGTTTTACTAGCATAATGTATAACATTCAATTTCTTATCAACCCTTTGCCCTAAAACAGCTCCAACAGCAAAATCACTAGCATCACACATAATCTCAAAAGGTAAATTCCAGTCAGGTGGTTGTACTATAGGAGCGGTTATTAAAGCTTTCTTAAGAACTTCAAAAGCCTCCTGACAATCTTCATCAAATACAAAAGGAACGTCCTTCTGGAGAAGATTAGTGAGGGGTCTCGAAGTCTTAGAAAAGTCTTTAATAAATCTTCTATAGAAACCAGCATGACCGAGAAAACTGCGAATACCTTTGATGTCCCTTGGATAGGGCATCCTCTCAATTGCTTTGATCTTGGCCTTGTCCACCTCAATTCCCCTTTCGGAAATCTTGTGACCAAGAACAATTCCTTCGTTAACCATGAAGTGGCACTTCTCCCAGTTGAGTACTAGATTGGTCTCCTCACATCTCTGCAAAACTTTATTAAGGTTGTGGAGACAATGGTCAAAGGAAGTTCGATAGACGGAGAAATCGTCCATGAAGACGTCCACAATCTCCACACAGAAACCATGAAAGATAGCAGACATACACCTTTGAAAAGTAGCAGGGGCATTACATAAACCAAAAGGCATACGCCTGTAAGCATAAGTACCATAGGGACAAGTAAAAGTGGTCTTCTCTTGATCAGCAGTGTTAACATGAATTTGAGAGAAGCCAGAATAACCATCGAGGTAACAAAAGTGGGTATTTTTGGATAACCTTTCAAGCATTTGGTCGATGAACGGCAACGGGTAGTGATCCTTCCTGGTTGCCTTGTTCAGCTTCCTGTAATCAATACACATTCTATATCCAATAATAATTCTCTGAGGTATTAGTTCATTATTATCATTAGGAACCACAGTTGTACCTCCTTTCTTAGGAACACAATGTACCGGGCTTACCCACTTACTATTAGCTATAGGGTAGATAATACCTGCGGCTAGAAGCTTGAGAATATCAGTTCTTACAACATCCATCATCTTCGGGTTCAACCGTCGTTGATGATCAACAACTGGTTTAGCATCGGGCTCAAGGTTGATAGTATGTTGACAGATAGATGGACTAATCCCCTTAAGGTCATCAAGGGTATAGCCAATTGCACCTCGGTGTTTATGAAGTACTTCCAATAGTCGCTCTTCTTCATATCCTGAAAGGTTAGAGTTGATAATAACAGGATATACTTTCTTTTCATCTAAATAAGCATACTTGAGCGTATCGGGAAGAGGTTTAAGATCGAACACCGGGTCTTCTTTTGGTTTTGATAAAATTCCCAAAGGTTCAACCGGAAGGTTGTGCTTTAGGATAGCAGATTGTCTCAAGAATATTTCATCTAGTTCATTTCTTTCCTGCATATGCAAATCATTCTCGTGGTCCTCCATATATTGCTGCAAAGGATCATTAGGGGGAATAGCAATAGAAGCAATACTTTCAATAATTTTATCATCACTAGGTAAATCGGTACCACGAGGCTGCTTAGAGAACTTAGAAAAGTTAAATTCATATGGCTCACCATTGAATTCAATAGAAACTTTACCTTTCTTGCAATCTATTATAGCTCCACAAGTTCTGAGAAAAGGTCTACCAAAAATAATAGGACAAAAATTGTCCCTCACTGAACCAAGTACTAGAAAGTCGGTAGGGTATTTTACCTTTCCACATAGGACTTCAACGTCTCTCACAATTCCGATAGGAGAGATAGTTGCTCTGTTTGCAAGATGAATGGTAACATCAACTTCTTCAAGTTCACAAGGTGAAATCTCACCGATGATCTCTTGATAAAGTGAATAGGGGATAGCACTAGCACTCGATCCCAAATCGCATAGCCCATAATAATTGTGATCTCCTATTTTAACAAATACTACTGGAGTACCTGAAATTGGGCCTTTATTCTTAGTTGTGACAAGGTTAGTGGAAACAGCACAAAAATTTACATTAGAATCCAAAACATCATTAGTAACAAGGTCTTTAACCAATGCAACTTGAGGATCGACCTTGATCTGGTCCTCAGGCTCATCAATTCTTCTCTCACTTTTATTTATTATGCCTGTCACAAGAGAGTGCTCCCTTATCCTTGCGGGAAAAGGAGGCTTTTCATATATAACTGCAGGCAAAATAGGGTCAGCAACATGAATATCAACAGGTAAATCTTTGAAAGGTTCATGATGCTGATCTCTCTTCTTTTTAAAAGAATCAACGTGAGAGGCAAAATCCTTACAGAAATCAATCATTAGATGGGAATCAAGACCAATCTTAAAGCAAAAGGTATTGAAGTAATCAGTTTTCACATAGCTCTCAATATAATCATGCTCATAATTTATAGCGGGTTCAATACCTTTATCGATTTCCCAATCTTCGGTATTCCTCTGGATCCTTTCAATGAGATCCCACCTTTCTTCAACACTCTTCGTCTGAAATACCCCACTAGAGGAGGCATCCAGCATCTCCTTATCCTGATGAGAAAGTCTGGCATAAAAATTTGTAAGTATAATTTTCTTGGGGAGCTCATGAATAGGACATTTGAGCATTAGGGACTTCAATCTCCCCCAAGCTTGAGCAATGCTTTCTCCGTCACGAGACCTAAAGTTATAGATATAGTTCCTGTCTCGATGAATTTCATGAAGAGGATAAAACTTGGTATAAAAGAGAGACATAAGCTCTTGCCAATCAAGCAAGTCTGAGTTATCGAGAAGCTTATACCAATCTGAAGCTTTATCTATAAGCGATACGGAGAACAATTTCCTCATGACAAACTCCATTGATACACCTGCAAGCTTAAATAATGAACATAGTTGTGACAGATATAGCAAGTGTTCATCGGGATGTCTGTCTCCTGCATAACGATTAGCCAAAACATAATCGATAATACCAGCTGGTATTTTATAGGGCACAATTTCAGTAGGGGGAGGAGCAACCACCACATATGTGGGGCGTCTTCCCACAAGCAACGATCCAATAGCAAGGTTGTCCATAAGGACAAAGAGCAGCAACAGCAAAATAAAAACAGAAATATAAAAACTTCCTTACCAGCTTCACTTACCAATAGCGCTACACTCCCCGGCAACGGCGCCAGAAAACGGTACTTGATGACCCACAACCATAAGGGATCTATTGCAGAGTTTTCGATAAGTAAGAGTGTCGAACCCAACGAGGATCAGAAGGTATTGAAAAGTGATTCTGAGCAAGGAATAACTGCAAGCACTGAAAGATAACTTTTTAGGGGTTTTCTTGATATAAGCAACAGGAAAGTAAAAGCAAGCAAAGTAAAAGGCACTGGAGAGTAACAAGTGGCCCAATCCTTTCTGAGCAAAGGAGAGGCCTAGCAACTGAACTTATAAAGGCTAAAGTGTTCTTGAGGACACACGGGAGAGGTAGTCATGTGCTTTCGCCATATCCCGTATCGGTACTATGTGATGTGTTGATAAGTGTTGAGTGGGTGGATCTATGCTAGTACACCCTCTAGACTAAGATGAGTGCACTCTTATGAGTAAACACCTGGCAAGCATCTGCAAATACAAGATAGTATTTAAGGCAAAAGCCTAACCATAGCAATACGATCGATGATCCATTGTTCCCTTGTGCAAAAGCGTGCAAACTGGGGTTCAGGTTTCTGTCACTCCGGCAACCCACCGTAAGCATTCTTTGTACACAATGTATTCCCCTATGTCCTTAATAAGGCGAAGTGTTGAGTGTTCGACTCACATAACACCACTAGGAAAATAACAACACAACTTAAGTATCAAACAACACATATTACTTCAACATCATATGACTACTAACAACAAGACTTCTCCCATGTCCTCAAGAACTAAAGTAACTACTCACAAGACATAAAAGAGATCATGATCAGTGGAGATAGATGGATGATAAACAATCCGGACACAATGATATTTCTCCAACAAAACTCAATAGCATTCACCACAAAGTAGTAATCAACACCGATAGGGTAGAGAGGATATATAGTACGGATTACAACACAAGTTGCAATTGTGAGATGAGATTGGATGAAGATGGAGATGGTGCTGATGTTGGGGATGATGTTGATGATGATCTCGATGATGCCCGTGACGATGGTGATGACGATGGCGATGATCTCCCCTTCCGGGAGGTGATCTCCCCGGTGGAATCTGTCCGCCGGAGATGGCTTTTCTTCTCTGTAGGTTTGCGCCACGGAGCGGCGGCGGAACTCCGTAAACTCTCCCCTTTTTTCGGGTTTCTGGATGATGAGGAGTATATAGGCCAGAGGGGAGAGCCTGGAGTGGGCCAGGGGCTCCAGGATGAATTACGATATAAAATAGTGATGCATTTTGGACGTATCAATCGGCCGGGCGGCATGAAGCTCTGTTGCTCGGGCGTGCAGCTCCGCCTGTGATAACCCACAAGTATAGGGGATCACAACAGTTTTCGATGGTAGAGTATTCGACCCAAATTTATAGATTCGACAGAAGGGGAGCCAAAGAATATTTGCATGTATTAGCAGCTGAGTTGTCAATTCAACCACACCTGGAGATTAATCATCTACAGCAAAGTGATCAGTATCACCGTAATATGATAGTTTTGATAGTAGTGGTAGTAGGAATAGTAACGGTAACAATGATAGCAATAGTTTTGTGGCAAGTGCAGCAATAATGATAGCAGTAATAACTTGACAAGAACAATATAGGATAAATTCGTAGGCATTAGATCAGTAATTTGTTGGATGATATTCATCATGCGGCAGATATAACCTAGGGCGATATGGCATTAGCTCCAGTTCACAAATATAATGTAGGCATGTAATCCGTAAATTGTCATACGTGCTTATGGAAATAACTTGCATGCCATCTTTTGTCCTACCCTCCCGTGGCAGCGGGGTCCATATTGGAAACTCAGGGATATTAAGGCCTCCATTTAATAGAGAACAGGAACAAAGCATTAACACACAGTGAATACATGAACTCCTTAAACTACGACCATCACCGGGAGTGGTCCCGGCTATTGTCACTCCGGGGTTGCCGGATCATAACACGTAGTAGGTGACTATAACTTGCAATATCTGATCTAGAAATGAATATAATGGTGATAACATAAACGGTTCAGATCTGAAATCATGGCACCCGGGCCCAAAGTAACAAGCATTAAGCATGACAAATGCATAGCAACATCAATCTCAGAACATAGTGGATACTAGGGATCGACCCTAACAAAACTAACTAGATTACATGATGAATCTCATCCAACTCCTCACCGACCAGCGAGCCTACAAAGGTTACTCACTCCCGATGGGGAGCATCATGGAATTGGCGATGGAGAAGGGTTGTTGATGACGAAGAACGAAGATCCCCCTCTTCGGAGCCCCAAACGGACTCCAGATCTGGCCTCCCGACGAAGAACAGGATGTGGCGACGGTTTCGTCTCGTGGATCATGATAATTCTATCTCCCTCGATTTTTCTCTCTGCAAATGTGAATATATAGTATCAAGGTTGACGTCTGCGGGGCCACCAGGTGGGTACAACCCACCTGGGTGCGCCAGGAGGGGGGCGTGCGCCCTGGTGGGTTGTGCCCACCTAGGTGCCCCCCTCCGGTGGTTCTTCACTCCAGTATTTTCCTTTTATTGTATAAAAATTCCTCGCAAAGTTTCAATCCATTCGGAGAACTTTTATTTATGCACGAAAACAACACCATGGTAGTTTTGCTGAAAACAACATCAGTCCGGGGTTAGTTTCATTCAAATCATGCAAATTAGAGTCCAAAACAAGAGGAAAAGAATTAGGAAAAGTAGTTACGTTGGGGACGTATCAAGTCCTCCAAGCTTATACATTTGTTTGTCCTCAAGCAATTCAGTTGATAAACTGAAAGTGAGAAAGAAAAACCTTTACAAACTCTTTTGCTCTTGTTTTCATAAATAAGCTTAAACAATATCTAGGTTTTTAGCAAAGATTATGACTAACCATGTCAACAGTAACTCATAGAAATTATATTAACTCATATCAATGACATAATCAGCTAGTGAACGATAATAAGACATGTCAAACAACAACATGTTATCAAAACAACCATGATATAATATGGAAATAATGGTATCTTGCTAGCCCTTTCTGAGACCACAAAACATAAATGCAGAGCACCTCCAAAGTTCAAGCAGTGACTAAACATTGTGATTCATGGTAGAAATGATCTAGTCATGCTAACCCCCAACATTCATTGCATACAATGCATAGGCATGACAGTAGTGCTCTCACATCTGGTGCTTATTTTTGAAGGTGATGACACAACATAAAGGTAAATAGAAAGTCCCTTTGCCAAGGGAAGAAGTGATTTGCAGAGTTGCCAGAGCTCGTGTTTTTAAAACAGAGGTAAATGATATTTTGAGACATGCACCCTTCTCATTTACTTCACTACTATTAGTTATCAATATCTCCCATGCTAAACAAGCTAGTGGTGGTTCCCAAGCAGAAAAGTGAAGGTTTGGACTCCAGTGGGAGTTTTTGTTTGTTTATTTATAAGCTCTTTTTTTCTTTTTACACTTTGGGACTGGGAGTGCCTATTACCGCCCTTTTCTCGTGCGATGGCGAGGGAATAAACCCTCGACCTGAGAATAACCCGCTTAGCATGGAAGATACCGACTACCTCCTGTCGTTCCATGAACGATCCAGGCACATAAAAAGGATATTTATTTGAAGTTTTTAGAGATGGCACATGCAAATTTACTTAGGAGGGGTGGGTAATACCGCATATAGGTAGGTATGGTGGACTCATTTGGAATAACTTGGGTTTTTGAATTTAATGCACAAGCAGTATTCCCGCTTAGTACATGTGAATGCTAGCAAATAGGTTGGGAAGCGGCCAGATAGAGAGCAACAACGGTCATGAATGTACATTATGCATAATAAACATTGGACACCAGCATGAGTAGGATATGGACACCATGAACATAAATATCATAGATGCTATGTTGGTTTTGATTCAACTAAATGTACGAACATGTGCCAAGTCAAGCCACTTGAACATTTAGAGGAAGATACCATATCATCGTACTACATCACAATCATTTTAACGCAATGTTGATATCCAAGGTAAATCATTATTAGCTCCTAGCTACCTATGCATGGCATGTGAAACTATAATCTCTAATTATCATTGCAAACATGTTTAATCATAATGGTCTGAATCATGGTTACTAGGTTAAACATATTTATAAAAACAAAACAAGTCGAGTTCATATCAGTTTCTCTCTACCACGACGAGTTCATCAAATATCGTTATTATTGCCTTTCACTTGCACGACCGAATGATGTGGAAATAATAATACTGCAAGAGTGCCATGGACTAAGCTGCGACTTGCAAACATTTTATTCAACATGAGAAGGCAATATAAAGTGGGCTCTTTATTAAATCAACAGTTATGCAAATGAGAGCCACTTTACATTTTCATCGTGGTCTTCTCCTTGGTACGACTCAAAAATAAAAAAAAAGAAATTTAGAGAAGCATACTGAAATATTTTTGGAGTTTTTGGTTTTCTTGAACAAGCAAATGAAAGAGGAAAGCAAAAACGAGAAAAACTATTTACACGGGAAAACTCCCAACAAGCAAAAGAAGAACAAGGAAATCTTTTTGGGTTTTCTTCTTAATATTACAACTAGGAAAGCATAGAAACTAAACTAATTATAGCTAGAAATTTTATTTTGTTTTTCCAAGGTTTTTCAAACAACCAGAAGAAAGCAAGAAAATAAATTAAGCATGGATAATACAATGAAAAAGTGTGAACACCGACAACTGCAATGAAATGTGTGGACATGAATGTAAAGTCGGTGAGAAACACATACTCCCCCAAGCTTAGGCTTTAGGCCTAACTTGGTAAGCAATCAGTAGCATGGATAGTTGTCGGGGTATTGAGGAGCAGGCATCCAGGCATCCCACTGCTGAGGCTCCTCCTCTGCTGCAGCCTGGTTGTTCCGATAAGCGATGATATCCGCGGCCATAATCATATATCCTCCCTTGACAATAGGATCAAACAAAGCAGGTACATGCAAGGGAATAATATCACCAGTTGTCATGCTAAAAAACAGGTTATAAGGAATAGGAATGTTAGGATAATCTACAGCAGTAAACTGGTGGTGATCCATGGCAGTGCGATCTAGGTAAACCTTGGGTAAAGGAAAATCATGCAGGCATATGTGAACATTAAAGCGAGCCGCCAAACGAGCGGCGTAAATACCAACGCGTATTTTACGGTTGGACTTATTATTATTGAGGGGACGTGCCACAAGAGCTCCCAAGCTATAATTGTTGTCGCCCTCTAGTGCACAACGTAAAACATCAAGGTATGGTGAGCTGAGTGCACCCACCTTCTCTCTAGCTAGCAAGCATTTTGTAATGAAAAGAGAAAAATAATAAACAACAGGAAAATGCAAGCCAGCGACAGTGATACCCGACACCCCTCTCTCATCACCCACTGTCAAAGTATGGTAAAAGCTTTCAAACTCTACGGGTCTAGGCTCTTCCAAACTACCATTAGTAGGAAGCAAGCATATTTCGCAAAATTCAGTAAGCGATATCTGATGGGGTTCAACATATAAATTAAATTTCACCTCAGGGGGATTATTCCTTGGAATAAAATTAAAACTTTGCACAAAGGCGTTTGTGAGGAGATGATACTGTTCACATTCAGTCGCAATGAAATTGGTGAGGCCGGCATGCACAACATATTGTGCAAACTCTTGAAGGATTCGAACATCTTCCATGAACAGAGTATGTGGCCATTCGTATCTCCGCCAATCTCCGGATGTGGAGATCACTATCAGATGACTCCCCAATCACTCCTTTGGAGTTCTTCTTGGAAGCAAACTTCCTAAAGATACTCATGTTTTTCCTATGAACAAAATTCTGAAATTTTTAGTCCAATTTTTTTCTCAACAAAACTTTACAAGAATGATAGTAACTACTCACAGGGATGCCTAGAGGCCATAGCAAGCATTCAAACTACTTAGAACTCTAAGAATTCAACATCCAAGCTCATCTACAACAACACCAATAGTTGCTAATTTTTCAAAAATATGAACCACAAAAGCAAAAACTAATTGGACAAACAGAGGAGTCACATACCAAGCAACAATCCCCCAAGCCAGTTTCGGAAATGGAGCTTCGAGCAAAGAGATCGAAATCCGCGGGATTTGAGAAAAAGAACATGAGAGAGAGATAGTGAGAGAGCAATGGTGAATTTTTTCTGGAGGTAGGTGATGGTGTGGTATAAAGAGATAAGCGAGAGGGACCACATGGGGACCAAAACCCACTAGGGTGAGCCTGGGGGTCCTGGCGCGCCCAGGTGGTTTGTGCCCGCCTAGTGCACCTCCCTCTGATATTATTTGCACCAAAAATTCTTAAATATTCAGAAAAAACCATGTTAAATTTTCACAGCATTATGATAACTTGTATTTTTGGGTCATTTTTTTAATTGTATGGGACACTCAGAAAAGAGACAACACATGGCATTTTATTTTATTTAACTAATAAAATCAGAAAACAAAAGTTAGGGTCAGAAGGGAGTGCTCACTAAATTCATCAACTTCATTCCTCTCAAAAATGATTTATTAATAAGGTTGATCAAGTCTTATTAACAACCACTTTCGGTTAGCATGAAGTCGAAGACTTTTGTAAATCACTAAGTTACCTCAACCGGGATATGAATGTCCCCAACAATAAGCATTTCATATTTCTTTTTAACAATAGGTAGATGTATTTGAAAACTTCTAATAGTGATTGCCGGAGATTTTTCAATAACATTAATACCATTCACTTGGAATTGTTTCTTCGGAAAGTTGTCACGCCCAAGATGCGATTCTATCCCGATCACATGATAAACTCATGATTGGGGCACAACCGCAGTTCAGGCGCTTAGCAAGATGGATATAATTACATCATACCATTACATAAATAGATGGGGATACATACAAGTCATACAATTCCACGTGAATACAACACTACATACACAAGACATCCGACTACGGATGAAAAACATGAAAAGCACAACGACATCCATCTGCTATCCCAGGCCGCCGACCAGGAACCTATCCCAAGACTGACGAAGTATAAGAAGGAAGAACTCTAACACAAGTAAACAACGCTCTCACGTCAAGTCATCGGAAACCTGCACCTGCAACTGTTGTTGTAGTATTTGTGAGCCACGAGGACTCAGCAATCCCATAACCATGGGTATCAAGACTAGCAAAGCCTACTGGGTAAAGAGAGGATAGTGGTGAGGTTGCAGCAGCGACTAAGCATTGTATGATGGCTAACTAACGTGTACAAGAATAAGATGAGCATCTACGCAAACGGTCGCAGACTAGTAATGATCGCTAAGTGATCCTGAACTACCAACGAGTCAAACATAACTCCTCCGTGTTCTCTTGTCAAAATGAAAAGAGACGATCACGGTTACTCACGCGGTTGGTGTATTTTATTTCGGATCCTCTGCCAAGTTAACTACAAACAGATATTAACGAATTCCAATCCGCCACATAATAGCGGGCATGACTTTCGAAAGATCATAACCCTGCAGGGGTGTCCCAACTTAGCCCATGACAAGCTCCCACGATCAGCAGAGGTAAAACCTCTTATCTTAGGGAAGACCCGATCAGACTCGGAATCTCACTGCACAAGACATTTCGACAATGCTAAAACAAGTCCAGCAAGACCTCCCAGCGTGCCGACACCCTGATAGTAGCCGTGCGTATCTCGTCTCAGGCTACACCCGGATTGGCTAATTTTCCGGCTGGCACACCCGTTGGTGGCCCCGGCTACTACCATTTTGGACCCACACTCATGAGGAGCACTGACCCGGGTTGTAAATTAAGTCCTCGGGTGTTTGGAAAGTCCAGATGCAAGTTTTAGTTATTAGGAAAATGGTAAAACCAAAGTTGGGCCTTGCTAGAGGAATTTTATTCAAAGGGAACTATCAAGGGGGGCCCATAACCCCCAACCATGTTAGGAATGCAAATTCAAGGAACATAACACTGGTTTATCGGTTCTTAAGGCGGCATGAGTGAAACAAAACACCGAGGAAAAGGCCAAGCCTTCCACCCATTGCCAAGTATATAGGTGCATTAATGATCCGACATGGAGCAATCTTCACCTTCACCTGCAACTAACAATGCTATAAGAGGGGCCGAGCAAGCGGTGACATAGCCAAACAACTGTTTGCTGGGATGGTGTCAAAGGTTAGACGTTTCATGGCAACAATGAGAGGCTGACGAACAAATAGATAGGTAGCGCGACATATAGCGATAGCATCAGGACAACTAGCATAGCAATGATAGTAATGAGATCCAAGGTGACGGTCATCTTGCCTGAGATCCCGCAAGGAATAAGAGCGAGTCCATGAAGAAGAAGAAGCCACGAAGACGAACCATGCGTAGTCGAACAAATCCTCACGATCTCAATGAAACAGGAACTAATGAGAAGAAGCAAACGACACGGTAAACACACAACACATGAACAAGACAAGATGATCAACCAAGTATGATGCATGACATGGCTACATGATGCTAATCATGGCAAGAGATGATGCAAACAAGAACATCACAACAAGCAAGTTTAAATGAGGCCGGAAACAACATATAACAATTCCGGTAAGTCCTCATATGCAATTTTCGAAATTGGTCCAGATCTGAACAAACCTTAAGTTAAAGTTGTTAAACATCAAGTTAACATGCACCATGATGATCTACACGAAATTCTAGTCAAGTTACATATAAGGTTCATTTAATTCGGAGCTACGACCTAGAAGATATGAGCAAAACAAGTTAAGTATGGCATTAATACAAAATGCATTCAAACATCAAGCACACACTCTCAAAATATGGATGCAACATGACATGATGCATCTACATGCCAAACCAAGCAAGTTTCATATAGAGCACACCCCAAACGGAGCCATGGTTCAACACATACACTAGCAACAAGTTAAAGGACAAGCTGTCCACAATAGCAACTAGGCATATTACAAGCATAAGAAACATGCTAAAAGTACAAGATAGGCATAAGCATGGCATGAAATCAAAGTACAGATATCATGCTTCCAATATCAACAAGTATCAGGTCTATAGGCATCAAGAATAAACTAACATGATCAAGTCAATAAGCAAACATTATATCAGAGATTATGACTTAGTTGAAAACAAAGCATATACATGAGTAGAGTTAATATGTTGACATGGTGAAGGCAAGAAATAAATAAGCTACAACACAAGAACATGGCAAGCAAAATCATGACATTCTAGAACACAACACGGAGCTCCAGGAACACAAGATGGCATATACATGGGAGCAACAGGTTCATGGCATTCATCAAAACAAGATGAGAACATGATATAGCAGATTCTCAGACTTGGTGAAATAAACCGAACATGGCAGCAACAACGACAAGTAGGCATGTTTGCAAGCTTGTGCAACTCATCTCAAAGCATATCATGGCATGTGAATATAACCAACAGCAAGAAGACATGTTTATGAAGCTACTCATGGAAAGAACATGGTCATAGGATGCATAGAACGCTAGCTATTCACATGGCAAAACTGAACTTACTGATAACAGGATGACAGAAACATTATATAGAAACTTGAGAGCAAGAAAGAGACATGCTACAGCAACTTATAATTGCAACCAAGGGCATGAATGGGTAGAGCATAACATGGTATTCAAGACATGGTCACTCGACATTCTGAAACATTCATGGATTGGCCTGTAGCATCAAGAAAACATGGCATCACAATATAATAGTTTCAGACTTAGCAGTTTTCAACAAGTCTCAGAAAACAACGAACAGCGAGTAGGTCACTTTGCAAGCTTGTTGCACTCACCACAAGAAATATCATGAAAAGTGGATTGCACCACAACAAGGATGACATGATTGTGCTCCTAACACATGTTGACATGATGCTCAAACAAAAATCACACAAAAATATATGAAAAAGACAAATCAGCAAGTTATAACAGTTTTCAGCACTTAACAGCAACATGCACTTTTGCAACAGAGATTAGCATCGCAAGATGAACCCTAACATGTATGCAAATGCAATCCTCATGTAGAGAATTCAGAGAAGAACAATTTGACATATTATACACTCGATTTGGATACACATGCACAAATTTACATCGCTCTAAAAAATGCATTATGAAACAATTTTCTGGGTTCTTAGTCGTTCTGAGAAAAAACAGAACAAGCATGATATAACTAAAGTGTGCACGGGCAGGATTTAGGCAGAGGCTCACTCTGGGCTTCGGCCCACGAAGCAGAGGAGAAATCGGGTAGGGCGCTGTGCCGGGCCGCTGGGCCTTGGAGTTGGGCGAGGCCGGAGCTGGGCCAAGCAAGCTGGGCCTGCCGTGGGGTGCGGCCCACGTGGCCGACGCGGGAGGCTGCGGTCGTCATCGTCATCCCCAAGTAAACGCAGGAGGCAGGGGCGGCGGTGACCTCGCCGGCGGGCTCGAGGTCAACGGGGAGGCCGCGGGGCGCTGGGGAAGACCGGATCTGGTCGCTCCGGATCCATTCCGGCTGGATCCGGCGGCGGCTCGACACGGGACGGCGGCGAGGGAGCTCGGGCGACGACGGCGCTATCCATGGCAGCAGAGGAGGGAGAGGGTTAGAGGGAGAGGGGGGAAGTTGGGGAAACAATAGAAGGAGAGCAGGGCGGTGGAGTCCGGCCTAGGTGGTCGCCGACAGGGTGCCTCGCCGGTGCGGTGCGGTGGTCGGGCAGCAGGGCGCTCGCGGCGGCGGAGATGCAGCGGGAGGAGGCGCGTGACGGGAGCTAGGCGAGCGGGTGCGGAGGCACGAGCCCGGCTCGGCCCGGTCGTGGCCCGGGGCAGCTGGATCTGTGTCCATAGGGCCACTGCGGCGGGGGAGCCAGGAAACGGGACGTGGCGAGCTGTGAGTGGTGGGAAGCGGTGGTTGGTGGCGGCGCGGCCAACCAGCGCGTGACATGTGGCGCTCCGGGGTGGGCATTGCCGGGAAACGAGGAAGATGCGTCGGCTGGAGGTATGGGAAGGAATAGGGGCTGGGTTTAGGCTAATTTTGGACAAGGGGAAGCTGCTTAAATAAGAAAGGGGTCTAGGGTTGGGGGGTTTTTGCACCGATTCGGACCCTCGGATGCCGATCGGATGTCACCGATCGCAAGGGGGGCTAGACAGGCCTAGTGGGCTGGTTTAGAGGTCGTGTGGAGGGGTGAGTGGGCTGATAAAAAAAGGAAGAATAGTGGCACGACGGCTGTTTCCGGAACCCGAAAACGTCCGCCGTTAGTCTAGCAATGGTATCGCTCCATGTTTAACGGTTGGTCTATCAAACGGACTCCGAATGCGACGAAATTTGGCAGGCGGTCTGTCTACACTATAATAAGACCGCACACTAAGTTTCATCGATTTTGAGAGAGTTTTCCGGACACTTACAAAACAAGGTTTCAAAGGTGCCGCAGGCGCGTGCGAGTGTGTCTGGGCTCAGAACGGACAACGGAAAGGACGAGGGGGCCTCGGCAACTACGGATGGATGCAAGTTTTGGAAAAGATGAAGATGACATGCACATGATGGCATGGAAAAGTGCAACACGCAAGCAAATGACTTGGCAACGGCAGCGAATAGGAGGAAGACACCTGGCGCATCGGTCTTAGGGTGTCACAAAAGAGCACCGTATGGTCATTACCATTGATATGAAAAGTGACCTTGCTTTTTTGCAATGAATAATAGACCCTACAGTATTCAAGAAGGGTCTACCAAGGATAATCAACATGTTGTCATGCTCGGGCATCTCAAGTATCAAAAAGCCGGTCAAAATAGTAACATTAGCAACAACAACATGCACATCCTCACAGATACCGATAGGTATGGCAGTTGATTTATCAGCCATTTGCAGAGATATTTCAATAGGTGTGAGTTTATTCGAATCAAGTCTTTTATACAAAGAGAAGGGCATAACACTAACACGAGCTCCTAAATCACATAAAGCAGTTTTCACATAATTCTTTTTGATGGAGCAAGGTATAGTTGGTATTCCTGGGTCTCCAAGTTTTTTAGGTACTCCATCCTCGAAAGTATAACTAGCAAGCATGGTGGACATTTCAGATTCTGGTATTTTTCTCTTATTAGTGATGATTTCTTTCATGTACTTTGCATAAGGAGGCATTTTCAAGATGCCAGTCAAGCGAGTACGCAGAAAGACTAGCCTCAGCATTTCAGCAAAGCGTTCAAATTCTTCATCATCTTTCTTTTTAGTTGGCTTAGGTGGAAAAGACATAGGTTTTTGAACCCACGGTTCTCTTTATTTACCGTGTTTCCTAGCAACAATGTCTCTTTTACCACATCTTTTATTCTTAGGTTCTGGGTTATCAAGATCAACTGGTGGTTCTATCTCAACATCATTATATGGTTCCCTTTCATTGTTTAGTTCGGTATCTTCATGAACCTCAGCATTATCTTTTTCATTATCACTAGGTGAATGTTCATTACCAAATTTAGTTTAGCATCAGAGAAAGAAACATCATTATCATTATCAGGAGGTTTTTCTACTTCAGGTTCACTAGTAGCATGCAAAGTCCTATCATTTTCATTTTTCTTTTTCTTTTTAGAAGGACTAGGTTCAGAGTTGTTGTTTATTTGTGAGTCCTGTTCAATTCTCTTTGGGTGTCCCTCAGGATAAAGTGGTTCCCGGGTCATTTTGCCTCCTCTAGTTGCAACTCTAACAACAAAGTCATGTATGTTGCTATTCATTTCATCAAGTAATTCACTTTGTGATTTAGCAACTTGTTCTAACTGAGTTTGTACCATAGAAGCATGCTTTCCCACACCTCTAACATCATTTGAGATTCTAAATAACAAGTCACTCAAGCGAGCAATCATATCAGAATTGTATTTCAGTTGTTTCATAACATTTGCATTGAAATGATCTTGTTTCCTAATGTAATTGTCAAACTCACGAAGTCATTGGCTAGGGTGCATATTATGAGGATTATCATTATCATTGAATTTCATTAGAGAATTTACCTCTACCACCTTAGGCAGTGATGGTGCATTAAGCCCATGTATCTCTTCAATAGGAGGTAAAATTTTGACATCCTCGGCTTTAATAACTTTCTCTTTCATGGACTTCTTTGCCTCTTGCATATCTTGAGGACTGAGATATAATATACCCCTCTTCTTCGGAGTGGGATTAAGCCGTGGTTCAGGAAAAGTGCAATCATCATAATTTTTCAATATGTTATTCTATAATTCTCCAGCTTGTCCAATATATAGTTTGTTCCCTCAAAACACAACCAACACAACTATCTAGGAAGTCCCTAGAAACATCAGTTAGTCCATTATAGAAGATATCAAGTATTTCATTTTTCTTAAGAGGATGATATGGCAAAGCATTAAGTAACTGGCAAAGCCTCCCCCAAGCTTGTGGGAGACTCTCTTCTTTAGTTTGCACAAAATTAAATATTTCCTATAAGGCAGCTTGTTTCTTATGAGCAAAAAAATATTTTTCAGAAGTAATATATCATATCTTGGGGACTACGCACACAACCAGTAGTAAGAGTATTGTTTCAAGCTTTTGCATCACCCTTTAATGAGAACAGAAATAATTTTAGAATATAGTAGTAACGAGTTTTCTCATCATGAGTAAAAAAGGGTGGCTATGTCATTCAACTTAGTGAGATGTGCCACAACAGTTTCAGTTTCATAACCATGGAAAGGATCACATTCAACCAAAGTGATTTACTCTGGGTCGATAGAGAATTCATAATCCTTATCATCAATAAAGATAGGTAAGGTAGCAAACTTATGAACACATTTGATTCTAGCATTCAGAGAGTTTTCTTTATACTTGCATAGTAATTTCTCTAGATCATCTCTATCCTTACAAGCAAGAATATCTCTAGTTGTTTCCTCATTCATAACATAACCTTCAGGTACCTTAGGCAATTCATATCTAGGAAGGCTAGTTCTAGAAGGTGTTTCAAAATTTTCTGTTTGAAGCTCATCATTAGATTCAACAACATCATGTTGTCTTACTCATGTAATTTGTTCATCGAGGAATTCACCGAGTGGCACATCATCATCATGCAAGGTACTAGCATCATCATAAGTATCATTCATAGCAGAAGTAGCATCATCAATAACTTGCGACATATAAGGGTTAATAGCATGTGGAGGTGTATCATCATCATGTATTCCGTAAATAGTCATACGTGCTTATGGAAATAACTTGCCTGACATATTTTGTCCTACCCTCCCATGGCAGCGGGGTCCATATTTGAAACTAAGGGTTATTAAGACATCCTTTTAATAGTGAACTGGAACAAAGCATTAACACACGATGAATACACGAACTCCTCATACTACAGTCATCATCAAGAGTGGTCACAGCTATTGTCACTCTAGGGTTGGTGGATCATAACATGTACTAGGTGACTTTAACTTGCAAGATCAGATCTAGAACATGAATATAATGGTGATAACATAAATGGTTCAGATCTGAAATCATGGCACCCGGGCCCAAAGTGACAAGCACTAAGCATGGCAAAGTCATAGCAACATCAATCTCAGAACATAATTGATACTAGGGATCGGCCCTAACAAAAATAATTAGATTACATGATGAATCTCATCCAACTCCTCACCAACCAGTGAAGGAATTACTCACTCCCGGTGGGGAGCATCATGTAATTGGCGATGGAGAAGGGTTGGTGATGATGAAGAACGAAGATCCCCCTCTTCGGAGCCCCAAACGGACTCCAGATCTGGCCTCCGGATGAAGAGTAGGAGGTGGCGGCGGCTCCATCTCATGGATCGCGAGAATTCTTTCTCCCTTGATTTTTCTCTCCGCAAATGTGAATATATACTATCAGGGTTGACGTCTACGGGGCCACCAGGTGGGTACAACCCACCTGGGGGCGCCAGGTGGGGGGCGCGCCCTCGTGGGTTGTGCCCACCCTGGCTCCAGTATTTTTCTTTCATTGTATAAAAATTTCTCACAAAGTTTCGTTCCATTCTGAGAACTGTTATTTCTGCACAAAAACAACACCATGGTAGTTCTGCTGAAAACAACTTCAGTCTGGGGTTAGTTTCATTGAAATCATGCAAATTAGAGTCCAAAACAAGAGGAAAAGCATTAGGAAAAGTAGATACGTTGGAGACGTATCGGCCAGCTAACAAATGCAGTTCGATGGTTCATTTTTGTGTGATGCCCCTGAGATGCAAGAGCATCTCCAGCCACACCCCCAATAGCCCCCCAAGTTGCCATTTTTTCGCCGGCGCAAAAAAGAACCAGTAGCCCCCCGAGGACGCCAAATTCCACCGGTTCGGCCCATTTTTTGGCCCAGTGATCCCAGGCCGTACCCCTGAACCCATCGCACTGGGGGGCACTTGGGGGCTTCGACGGAAGGAAAAGTGCCCCGTGGGCTACAACTGTCAGGCCAAAAACGCCTTTTCCCCGCCTAGATTTGACCCACGCGCTGGAGAACGACAATCCCCCTTTCGCCGCCATGCCGATTTCGACACAGCCCACCTGCCGACAGTCATTGCTCTACCGTTAGAAAGTCATTTCCTCACTGGAAAGAGAGGGTTTCTCCGTGAAAGCCTCCATCCTGCTCCTGGGCGGGCTTTCCAGGGCTCCGACCTCACAGGCGGGGATATCGGTGGCTGCCCCGCTCACTGCGCCCGCCAATTATTCGACGTTTTGCCCGTTCGGTAATGGACTCCGACGAGGAGGAGGCTTTCGCAGCTCTGATGCAGGAGGAAGCTGTAGCAGACACCAGCGACGAAGTGCACCTCATGATCCTCGCCGCTCTGGCCGGCCTGTTCACGGTCGCGACGAGGTGGATCGGCGCCGGGCCGCCGTGAGAGCAAGCAGATGCATCGAATGGAGGGATATTGCTTTCTCTATGCTTCCTACTTCGTCAATAGTCCACTGCACAGTGAGAAAGTATTTCTACACCGTTATCGGATGAGCCGGAAGCTCTTTCTCAGGACTGTGAATGACATCCGCGAGTTCGAAAGCTATTTCATTTGCAAGAAGGATTGCACTGACATAGTTGGATTCTCCTCACTCCAGAAGTGCACGACAACTATGAGGATGCTTGCATACGTAGCTCCCGGTGATATACATGAAGACTATGGATGCATGTCCGAGTCCACCAACATTGAGTGTTTGTATAAGTTCTGTAGGGTAGTGGTGGTAGTGTTTGGGCCACAATACTTGCGATCACCAAATGTCGAAGACATTGCTTGGATCCTAACACAAAATGCAGTAATAGGATTTCCTAGGATGCTTGGAAGCATAGGCTGCATGCATTGGCGTGGAAAAATTATCCATTTGCTTGGCATGGGATGTACAAAGGCACCAAAGGAGCTTGCAGTGTGGTACTTGAGGCAGTGGCCACATAGGACCTCTGGATTTGGCACTCCTTCTTTGGTATGCCTAGAACTCACAATGACATCAATGTACTCCAGTGCTCGAATGTCTTTGCCAAGCTTGTTGAATGCCATACTCCTCCAGTGAACTTTGAGGTCAATGAGAGCCACTACAACAAGGGATACTACCTAGCAGATGCTATCTATCCGAGATGGTCGACATTTGTGAAGACCATCTCAAACACTTTATGCATGATTTTTGTAGCCTCATATTTTTTCTCTGATTTATTTGTTTAGTTTGGCCAACAAGATTGATTTTTCTCCCCATGGGAAGAGGTGCTTTGTGATGGATTCGATCTTTTGGTGCTCAATCTCAGTGACAGAAAGATACATGACACGCATGTATCATCACTATTAAGGGTAACAAGATGAGGTTTATTCATATGTGATTTTATCTTGTCTACATCATGTCATCGTGCTCAAAGCATTAATTCGTTCTTTATGGGCTTAATACATTAGAAGTATATAACATCCCCATTTTCAATCTGGATGTTAACATAGATCATTCATATGCATGCATCATTTGATCATTTTTGCATTTGAGTTTATTTAAAAATTGATCCAAAGCTTTAAGCAACTCAAGGACCCAAGTGAGAGAGTTGGAAGTTTTTCCCGAAGAGGACCCACCATATTATTATTTTTATCAGTGAGATTGGATCAATAATATTTTTGCAAAATTTCATTTTTCAATATTTAAAATAAATGAGAGAAGATAATATGACTTCAAAAACAGAATAAAAATGTTGGAAACTGATTTTTGAGTAAAAATAATTTTTTTTCTGAATTTTATTTGCAATTCATCATTTTAAAATTGCATTAAAAAGTTCTTTTATTTTTAGGCTTTTTTATTTCAGAAAAATGTTCACTTTGTCCCAAATATTAGGTGGGAAAGAGGAAAATTGTTTCTGAAATTTTTAGGATTTTTTAATATTTATTTGAATTTTTCTTTTGGTTCGGGCGATTTAAAAAAAACGTTTCGCCCGACTGGGCCAAAGGCCCAGCCGAGCCGGGCCGAAACCCGATAGCGCCGCTGCCTCCCGCTCCGGCTCGGGACCGGAGTCCCGAGCACCGCCGCCGCCACCGCCGAGTCCCGCCGGGACACGCCTCCCGAGGCCGTGCCCCCTTCCCCAAGCCGCCACCCCCCTCTTTAAATAGTCGTCTGTCCCGCCGCCTCCTCCTCGTCTCGCCACCGCCGCTGCCGCCCGCACCCAACGCCCACGCCGCTGTCTCCCCACGCCGTAGCCCCGCCTCGCCAGACTCGCCAGAGGCTGCCGCCATCGACCGCCAGTTTTCGCTCGGTTTTAGGTATAAAACCGTTTTGTTTTTTTAGAGTTAGGGTTTCCTCGGTTTTTCCTGAACAGATCTAGTTCACTAACGTTCGCCCGAATGCCTCTGTTCACGAACACGTTCGTTCATCTCTGATAATGAACGTTCGTTCGATAGTTTTTTCTTTTTATTTTATTTTCGCCAATGGACCTATCCGTGATTAAAGTTTTTACCAATCAGTCCTTGGTTTTGAATCGACCGTTACTTTTTACTCGTTAGTCGGAATTAGATGAAACCAATTCCAATTTCTTCGTTTTGATCTTATCTTTCCAGTAGCACAACTCAAATTTATTTTGAAAGTTTTAAATTTGAATTGAAACAGATTTGTTTTTGAAATTCTTTTCATCGTTACTTGACTTTCGTAAGTCTGTTTGAGTTGATTCTTTTTGCAAATCGAAGTTCTTGACCTAAACTTTCTGATAAGGTCAAATTCACTTAATTTTGGTACTGTTAGAAATTGTTTTCTGTTGCAAGAGTTATTCATTTGTTTTCGAAGTCTTTCGAGATTTGTTCTTCAATTCTGTTGTATGATTGCTTATGTATGTTATTGTTTGATTGCGATAGAATTCCCGGAGTGCGAAGCGTGCTACTACGAGTATCAAGGAAAGTTCACATTTTGATCATACTTTCTAATACCCAGTTTTATTGCATTAGTTCTATCCTCAAAGATTGCATGAGTAGGACTTGATCACATGTGGTAAACCCAATGACTTGAGATCAACCCAAGGGAATATACGCTTTGTTACTTATTGCTTATCCATGCTTGTAGACGTGGATTGGTATGTCACTTGAAAGTTGTGAGTGTAGTTAACAACTAAGGGAAAGTCTAAGGTGGTAACTTTAATACACCACTGGGTGGATTGGTTGCAGGGCACCTGGAGAATCCACTGTTGTCCTAGGAAATCCCGGAGGACCCGTGTGATTATCCTATGGAATGCCACCCAGGCTCAAAGGGATCATATATCATTCATGCCTAGAAACTTCCATGTGCAGCCACAAGCCATTATGGGCTCTCGCATAGTTGCGTATGTTGTGCGAGCTCTTTCAGTGGTTGACTAGCAGATGTAGGGGAAAGTAGGTGTACCGGTCTACCCAGGGTAAAGAGTAAGTGCTTTTGAAAGGTTGTGTCTCGGTAATCCGTTTCTCAAACACCATGTAGTGCGAGAAATCAAACGGAGGAGATCGAGTCTTGTGGGGAAAAGTGCACAAACCTCTGCAGAGTGTATAAACTATTCATGAGTAGCCGTATCCCCGGTTATGGACATCTTGAGTATCCTGGTATTTGAATTATGGACTAATCTCAACAGTCTATTTAATTAACTTGATGGGTTATTAATGACTTTGGTAATTTTGGGAATTGAGATGGAGGACCCACTCTCAATATTGCTTAATTAAACTAAGTAGTAAATACAATTTATTCCTTTGTTGTAGGGAAAAATTAGCTTTATGCCAAATTTACCTTATAGCCTCCACCAGCCAAATATACATATAGTTGTAGACATTGTTCATCATTCTTGCTACAGTATGTTCATGCCAGCATATTCAATGTGCTGACCTACATGGCTGCAACATATCATGTTGCAGAGTTTTCAGACGAAGATTAAGGTGCGATAGGTCGTTGTCATGCACTCAATGTTTGCCGTGGAGTTGGATGGACTCAACTACTCTTCATAGCTTCCGCAATTTATTTTATTAGATGGCCTTCAGCCATTCTCGTGTAATGGATATTGCCTCTTCGAGGACTTTCAATGTAATAAAGTGTGATTGAATCTCTGTTATAAATCCTCGAGTATTGTGTGTGTCAGCATACCGATCCAGGGATGACACTCAGCACAGAGACTCTGGTCCATTCGGATTGAGGTCGCTACAAGATGGTATCAGAGCACACGTTGATTGTAGGACGCGGCCACTAGGATAATCCATAGGATGTTCTTCTTTACTCATTCTGCTTCTTCTCCACTCATTCAAATTCTTCTCTATTTCTATTCTATAGATGTCAGACCCAGGGAGCAAGTTCACTCAGCCAGACGATGACACCCCTTTTGGAAGACACTTGAAGGAAGTCACTAGGTACTTGCACATTGGAATACCAAGTATCACTAGAGATCTCTATGCAACATCGCCAGAAGAGGAGTGCTGGAAGATCAAAGTTAGTGTACCTGGGAGGACTATTGCACCATTCACGGAGCCACTTGAGCTTGCCTTTGACGCACCGACGTGGAGCTTGGGAAAGGGTATGGCAGCTGATATCATGTTTGGACGCATATGTGAAGTCTACCACAAGGATCTTGAAGACACCATCTACCAGATTTGTGGACGTCGAGACGAGCAATGGGAGATGCTTCGCACCAGGAAGGATGGATCCATTACAGCATACATCCAGGAGATGGACCAACACATTCAACGCTACAAGAACCAGATGTGCGTACTTATGCAGAAAACCAACATGGTTATAACCCGGAACGTGGAGCTAGAAGAAAAACTCAAGACAGTGTGAGATGGATATGAGGAGGAAATCGCCGTATTATTGGAGCAGAATGAAGCATTGAAAAAGAAGGCTGGAACCAGCACGGTGAAGCCGGAACTAGAGATGGGAATTAACATGGAGAACTATATTCTGATAGACGACACTGGTAGTGATGAAAGTGACTATGAAGACGAAGCTGGAGCAGATATCACGGAGTCCTCATAAGATAGTGATTAGATGACCATCCTATAATCATTAGTATTAATCCGAGTAGTTAGAATCATTCGCTAGCATTGTAATAGGATCTTTTGTGTGATCTTGATTGAATTGAGTGATATGATATGAAATTGTTTGTCTCATGTGCATATGGGTAGTGATTCCCCTAGACCTCATTCTATTCTAATCTCTCCCCTCTAAACCCCTCAGATGCCTCCGAGATGTGAGCCCGGATTTGAGCTTTCCCCTGAGCTCACCCAGTTGATCCAGCAACAGAACACTTTGATGCAACTACTTGTCCAGAATCAGAACAACAACAACAACAACAACAACAACCCACCTCCACCTCCCCATGACAACTTGACCCGGTTCTTAAGGCTGCAACCACCGGTCTTCTCTAGTAGCACCGAGCCTATTGTTGCAGATGACTGGCTCTGCAAGACATACAGAGAGCTAGCAACTGTAGGTTGCATAGATGCAGAGAGAGTGGGCTTTGCTGCACATCAGCTTCAGGGACCAGCAGTCGCATGCTGGGAGAATTACACCACTAGCTACCCACTTGCTGCAATTACTTGGGATCAGTTTCAGCAAGCTTTCTGCACCGTACATGTCTTAGCTGGAGCCATGAGCCTGAAGAAGCATGAGTTTCGCAACTTGCGCCAAGGAAACTGTACTGTGGGGCAGTACGTGGATGACTGTAGGTAGTTAGTTCGCTATGCGCCAGATGATGTGGCCACTGCCGCTGCGAAATAGGAGAAGTTTCTAGAAGGACTCAATGATTAGATGAGTATGCAGCTGATGCTAGCAACCTACAACAACTATGAAGAGCTAGTGGACAAGGCTATCATGATAGAAGGAAAGCAGCAACAGATTGACAACCGCAAGAGGAAGTATGGAGCTGGGAAACTTAATTCTAGAGCCCAGCAGAAGCCCTGCCATGCTCCATACTTAGGAGGACACAACCATCCCACTCATAACCATGGAGGCCATTCTAAAAATGGAGGGAATGCGCACAATCAGAGTGGTTCCAGGAATGGCAACGGGAATGGAGGAAGCGACAATCAGAACCGTTCCACTCCCTCAACACCTGCCAAAACGGATCCGAGTCACATTACTTATTTCAAGTGCGGGAAGACCGGACACTATGCTACCGAGTGCCCTGAGTCAAAGAATGGGAATGGCAATGGAAGCTCTGGAAACAAGCCCAACCCGTTCACTAGAGGATAGGTGAACCATGTCAATGTGGAGGAGATTGACGACCAACCCGACGCAGTTGTCGTTAAGTTTTTGATTAAAGCCTTTATCGCCCGTGTTCTTTTTGACACCGATGCATCACATTCATACATATCAAGGGGCTTTAAGGATTGCCAATCGTAGCCCTTAAGACCCCTATGTTAGTGAGGTCCCTTGGAGCTGAGTACATGACAAGCCGAGGATGCTATCAAGTGCCATTGACCATTGGAAGACATGTATTTCCCACGGACCTTATTCTTTTGGAATCCCAGGGTTTGGATGTGATCATAGGAATGGATTGGCTATCCAAGTTTGGAGGAAACATCGATTGCACAAGTAGATCAATTCTTCTCACCACCCCGGAAGGAAAACGGATCAAGTATGTGTCAAGGCACACACCCAGGAGAGCACATATGAATGCATTCTCAGGAGTTGTTCAGGAAGAAGTGCTCATTGTAAAGGATTACCCCGATGTGTTCCCGGAGGAGTTACCTGGCATGCCACTAGACCGGGACATCGAGTTCCTGATTGAGCTGTTACCCAGCACCGGACCAATATCTAAGAGACCATACCCGATGCCCGCTAATGATCTGGAGGAGATCAAGAAGGAAATCAAGGAGTTAATGGATAAAGGTTACATACGACCAAGTTCTTCGCCATGGGGAGCTCCAGTGCTCTTAGTTGAAAAGAAAGATGGTTCCCTAAGAATGGTTGTTGATCATCGAGCACTGAACGAGGAGACAATCAAGAATAAGTACCCTCTGCCAATGGTCAATGATTTGTTTGATCAGTTACAAGGAGCCAAGTTATTCTCTAAGATCGATTTGCGATCTAGATATCATCAGTTGAAGATCCAAGAACATGACATACCAAAAACAGATTTTACCACGAGGTACGGGCATTATGAGTATACTGTTATGTCATTTGGTTTGACTAACGCCCTGGCCTATTTTATGAGTATGATGAACAAGGTATTCATGGAGTTCTTGGATAAGTTTGTGGTAGTGTTCATTGATGACATATTCATTTACTCCAAGAATGAAGAGGAGCACAAGGAACATTTGCGTTTAGTTCTCGAGAAGCTCGGAGAACCTCAGTTATATGCCAAGTTTAGCAAATGTGAGTTTTGGTTGAAGGAAGTTGGATTCCCTGGACATGTTATATCAGGAGACGGTATAGCCGTAGACCCCGCCAAGGTTGAGGCAGTCACGGAATGGAAGGCACCCACCTCAGTTGGCGAGATTCGCAGTTTTCTTGGACTCGCAGGATATTATCGGAGGTTCATCGAGAATTTCTCCAAGATTGCAAAACCCATGACAGAGTTGTTGAAGAAGGAGACTAAGTATAGGCGGACCGAAGAGTGTGAGGCCAGTTTTCAGGAGTTGAATAAACGTTTAGTTACAGCTCCAGTGTTGATTCTCCCAGATACACACCAGGATTTTCAAGTATATTGCGATGCTTCTCATCAAGGACTTGGAGGCATTATCATGCAAGATGGAAGAGTTATGTCATACACCTCACCTCAGCTCCGACCACATGAGATGAATTATGCCACGCACAATTTGGAGTTAGCAGACGTAGTGCAGGCACCTAAGACCTGGAGGCATTTTCTGATTGGAAACCGTTGTGATGTATACACGGATCATAAGAGTTTGAAGTATATCTTCACGCAAAAGGAATGAAACCTCAGGCAAAGGAGATGGCTGGAACTTATAAAGGATTACGATATGAGATTGCATTATCATCTAGGAAAAGCCAATGTCGTGGCAGATGCTCTAAGTCGTAAGAGTTATGTTAATACAAACATATCCAGTGGTTTACCCCGGGAGTTAGCCGATGATCTTAGGGATTTGCAGTTGGGAATAGTCCGTAGAGGATATGTTGGCACATTGAAAATTCAGTCCACTTTGTTGGGAAGGATTTGAGAAGCCCAGAAGACAGACAAACAAATTGCAGAAATAAAGGAGAGAATAAATGAAGGAAAAGCAGAAGGATTTCGTGAGGACGAATATGAAACACTTTGGTTTGAAAAGCGTATTTATGTGCCTAATGACCCCGAGATTTGGAAGTTGATTCTCCAGGAGGCTCATGATTCACCGTATTCGATTCACCTAGGTAACACCAAGATGTACTTGGCTTTGAAGCAGAATTTCTGGTGGACCGGAATGAAGAAGGACATTGTTGAGTATGTAGTAGTATGTTATGTTTGTCAGAGGGTCAAGGCAGAACATCATAAACCAGCAGGGTTATTACAGCCGTTACCCATACCAGAATGGAAGTGGGATAAACTTGGAATGAATTTTATCACAGGACCGCCCAGGACACGTTCAGGGTACGATTCTATCTAGGTGATAGTTGATCGTTTGACTAAGGTTGCCCACTTTATCCCCATGAAGACCACTTACACGAGTGCTAAGTTGGCCAAGATATACATGACTAGGATCGTATGTCTGCATGGAGTTCCAAGGACCATTGTATTAGATAGAGGAACACAATTTACTTCAAAGTTTTGGAAGCAGTTGCACGAGACTTTGTGTACTAGGCTAGAGTTCAATACAACCTTTCATCCACAGACAAATGGGCAGATAGAGAGAGTCAACCAGATTCTGGAGGACATGTTGAGAGCTCGTGCGCTCGATTATAGATCTAGTTGGGATGATAACCTTCCGTACGCAGAGTTTTCCTACAACAACAGTTATCAAACCAGTTTGCAAATGGCTCCTTTCGACGCCTTGTTCAGAAGGAGGTGCAGAACACCATTGATGTATGATGAAGTTGGAGACCGTCAGCTATTTGGACTTGACATTATCAGAGAGTCAGAAGAGAAGGTCAAGTTGATTCGAGACAGACTGAAGATAGCCCAGTCCACGCAGAAGAGTTATGCAGATAGCCGGATACAAAACGCAAGGAGGTGACCTATAAAGTTGGAGATAGAGCATATCTTCGTGTGTCCCCGCTAAGAGGAGTGAAGCGTTTTGGAGTTAAGGGTAAATTGGCACCAAGATTTGTGGGACCGTACAAAGTTTTGGAGCGCGGAGGAGAAGTAGCTTATCAGCTAGAGTTGCCCGAGACTTTGTTCGGAGTTCACAATGTATTTCACGTATCTCAGCTAAAGAAGTGTCACGCACAGATGGCCGATATTCCATTACGAGATACAGTGCCCAGGAAGCAATTCAGTTAGAGAGCGGCCTGACTTACGAGGAGAAGCCCGTTAAGATTCTTGAGTTTGCCAACAGAGTTACCCGCAACAAAGTCATCAAGTTTTGCAAAGTACAGTGGAGTCATCATACAGAGGACGAAGCCACCTGGGAACGAGAGGATGATCTACGCCAGGACCACCCACATCTATTTTCTAGCCAACCCGATTCTCGAGGGCGAGATTCATCATAAGGGGGGTACGTTTGTAACATCCCAATTTTCAATTTGGATGTTAACATAGATCATTTATATGCATGCATCATTTGATCATTTTTGCATCTGAGTTTATTTAAAAATTGATCCAAAGCTTCAAGCAACTCAAGGACCCAAGTGAGAGAGTTGGAAGTTTTTCCCGAAGAGGACCCACTATTTTATTATTTTTATCAGTGAGGTTGGATCAATAATATTATTACCAAATTCCATTTTTCAATATTTAAAATAAATGAGAGAAGATAATATGACTTCTTAAAAAACAGAATAAAAATATTGGAAATTGATTTTTGAGTAAAAATAATTTTTTCTGAATTTTATTTGCAATTTATTATTTTAAAATCGCGGTAAAAAGTTATTTTATTTTTAGGCATTTTTATTTCAAAAAAATGTTCACTTTGTCCCAAATATTACGTGGGAACGAGGAAAATTGTTTTTGAAAATTTTTAGGATTTTTTTGGTTCGGGCAATTTAAAAAAAAATCGTTTTGCCTGACTAGGCCAAAGTCCCAGCCCAGCCGGGCCGAAGCCCGCCAGTGTCGCTGCCTCCCGCTCCGACTCGGGATCGGAGTCCCGAGCACCACCGCCGCCGCCGCCGAGTCCCGTCGGGACACGCCTCCCGAGGCCGTGCCTCCGTCCCCAAGCCGCCATCCGCCCCTCTTTAAATAGGCGCCTGCCCCGCCGCCTCCACCTCGTCTCGCCGCAGCTGCCGCCAGCCGCTGCCGCTAGGCGCCGCCGCCCGCACCCCACGCCCGCGCCGTCGCCCCGCCTCGTTGGACTCGCCAGAAGCCGCCGTCGTCGACCGCCGTTTTTTGCTTGGTTTTAGGTATAAAATCGTTCGGTTTTGTAGGGTTTGGGTTTTCTTGGTTTTTCCCGAACGGATCTAGTTAACTAACGTTCGCCCAAACGCCTTTGTTCACAAACACGTTCGTTCGTTTGTCTCTGATAAGGAACGCTCATTCAATAGTTTTTTCTTTTGATTTTATTTTCGGCCAGGGACCTATCCGTGATTAAAGTATTTACCGATGAGTCCCTGATTTTCAATCGATCGTTACTTTTTACTCGTTAGTCGGTTAGATGAAACCAACGCCAATTTCTTCGTGTCGATCTTATCTTTCCAGTAGCGCACCTCAATTTGATTTTGAAAGTTTTAAAATTTGAATTCAAACAGATTTGTGTTTGAACTTCTTTTGATCGTAACTTCAATTTCGTATCTCCGTTTGAGTTGATTCTTTTTGCAAATCGAAGCTCTTGACCTAAACTTTCTGATAATGACAAATTCACTTAATTTTTGCACTGTTAGAAATTGTTTTCTGTTGCAAGATTTATTCGTTTGTTTTCGAAGTCTTTCGAGATTTCTTCTTCAATTCTGCTCCATTATTTCTTATGTATGCTATTGTTTGAATCCGATAGAATTCCTGGAGTGCGAAGCGTGCTACCATGATTCTCTAGGTTTTAGAGATTGTCAGCAAGGCAGGTTCACACTTTGATCATACTTTCCAATACCAAGTTTTTATTGCATTAGTTCTATCCTCAAAGATTGCATGAGTAAGACTTGATCACATGTGGTATTGCTTAGTAGTTCATGAGGTAGGAACCCAATGACTTGAGATCGACCCAAGAGAATATACGCTTTGTTACTTATTGCTTAGCCATGCTTGTAGACGTGGATTGGTTTGTGAGATTTCATGAAAGTTGTGAGTGTAATTAACAACTAAGGGAAAGTCTAAGGTGGTAACTTTAATACACCACTTGGTGGATTGGTTGCAGGGCACCTGGAGAATCCAGTGTTTTCCTAGGAAATCCCAGAGGACCCGTGTGATTATCCTATGGAATGCCACCCAGGCTCAAAGGGATCATATATCATTCATGCCTAGAAACTTCTGTGTGCAGCCACAAGCCATTATGGGCTCTAGCATAGTTGAGTATGTTGTGTGAGCTCTTTTAGTGGTAGACTAGCAGATGTAGGGGAAAGCAGGTGTACCGGTCTACCCAGGGTAAAGAGTAAGTGCTTCTGAAAGATGGTGTCTCAATCATCCGTTTCTCAAACACCATGTAGTGCGAGAAATCAAACGGAGGAGATCGAGTCTTGTGGGGAAAAGTGCACAAACTTCTGCAGAGTGTACAAACTATTCATGAGTAGCCGTGTCCCCGGTTATGGACATCTTGAGTATCCTGGTATTTGAATTATGGACTGATCTCAACACTTTATTTAATTAACTTGATGGGTTATTAATGACTTTGGTAATTTTGGGAATTGAGATGGAGGACCCACTCTCAATATTGCCTAATTAAACTGAGTAGTAAATAATTTATTCCTTTGTTGTAGGAAAAAATTAGCTTTATGCAAAATTAACCTTACAGCCTCCACCAGCCAAATATGCGTATAGTTGTAGACATTGTTCATCATTCTTGCTACAGTGTGTTCATGCCAGCATATTCAATGTGCTGACCTACATGGCTGCAACGTATCATGTTGCAGAGTTTTCAGACGAAGATTAAGGTGCGATAGGTCGTTGTCATGCACGAAATGTTTGCCGTGGAGTTGGATGGACTCAACTACTCTTCATAGCTTCCGCAGTTTATTTTAATAGATGGCCTTCAGCCATTCTCGTGTAATGTATATTGCCTCTTCGAGGACTTTCGATGTAATAAAGTGTGATTGAATCTCTATTATTAATCCTCGAGTACCATGTGTGTCAGCATACCGATCCAGGGATGACACTGAGCACAGAGACTCTGGTCCATTCGGATCGAGGTCGCTACAAAGTATGTTGGATCGCGGTCGATGTGTGGAGTAATAGTCGTAGATGCAGTTAGGAGTCGGTGTACTAATCTTGGATGTGATGCCTATATGCATGATCATTGCCTTGGATATCATCATAATTATTTGCTTTTCTATCAATTGCCCAACAGTAATTTGTTTACACACCGTATGCTATCTGCAAGAGTGAAGCCTCTAGTGAAAACTATGGTCCCTAGGTCTATTTCTATCATATTATTTTCAGATCTATTATATCAAAAATACCTTCCTAGAATTTATTTACTTTTATTTTATTTACATATATCAATCTGTCTATTCGCAAATACCATACAATTTAATCTTGCACGTAACCTTCGAGGGATTGACAACCCCTTGTAGTGTTGGGTTACGAGGATTTGTTGTTTGTGTGTGGGTGTTGTTTACACAATGTTGCTTGGTTCTCCTACCGGATTGATAACCTTGGCTTCTACACTGAGGGAAATACTTATCTCTATTGTACTGCATCATCCTCTACTCTTCGGGAAATACCAACGCAGATCACAAGTAGCGTACTACGTGGAGGCCGCCGATGACTAGGAGTAGTTAGGAGGCTCCCAGACAGGAGGCCTTGCCTTTTCGATCGATGTTGTTATTTTTGTTAGCCTTCTTAAGGCAGACTTGTTTACCTTATGTCTGTACTCAGATATTGTTGCTTCCGTTGACTTGTTTGTATTCGATCTTATGTACTCGAGCCCTCGAAGCCCTTGGCTTGTAATAAAAAGCTTGTATGACTTTAATTTGTGTCTAGAGTTGTGTTGTGATATCTTCTCGCGAGTCTCTGATCTTGATCGTGCACATTTGTGTGCATGATTAGTGCACGATTAAGTCGGGGCGTCACATGAACCTTCGTGAATATGAAAAAATGATCAACACAGAAAAGTTGCGTGTTTTCAACAACTTTCTATCAGTATATCATTTTCTTAGTTCCGGTATGTTGTTTGGGAGTTACGGGAAAAATAACACAAAAAAATTAGAGTGAAGTTCAAATAGACATGGCCCAGAAGTTCAACGTGTATACACAGTGCATCTCCGAACACTCTATTTTAGCGATCAAGGTAGAACACATGATCTTGCCATTTTCGAAATTACTCAAAAAAGCTAGTAATTAGAGAAAAGCTTCTACACAAGAAAGTTTCGCATTTTGGATAGCTTTGCAACGATATATTATTTGACCCATTCATATAAAGTTTGCCCAAATTATGGCCAAAATACTATTTCCACCATTTTCAAAATTAACGTAGAACCTTAGGGAAATTGGGAGAAACATTATATACGTAGAAGTTTCGCATTTGTCCAAACTTTTCGACACCATATCATTTGATGCATTCCGATAAACAGTTAAAAAATTAACTCGAAAAGAAGAACTCGGTGGAACTTTGATCATTTCTAAATTACTCTTAAACCATTTAAAATTAGGAAAAACGTTCTACACTAAAAAAGCAGCGCATTTTCATAACTTGCCAACACCATATCATTTGCCTTAATCGGATTAGCCATTTATAAATGGCCTTGAAAATACCTGTTCAGTTTGTGAAATTGAACGAAATTACTCTTAAACCATTGGGAATTAGGGAAAACATGTGGAACGAGCGGATTTGCAGGAGCTTTCCAATGTCGTATTATTTGCCTCATTTAGACAAACGGTTTAGAAATGTGCTCGAAAATATGATTCACGCTTTTTGTATGAAGAAAAAACGATTTTCACAAGTGCTTTTCAATCGTTTATATTTTGCCAAAAATTTAACTTAGATCATGATACTCGTGTCCATAGCTTTCCAATGGTATATCACATACTTAATTTGGACAATGTTCGCGGTAGTTCAACTAGCACTTGGGGAAGTGCAACTACTACTGCTGAGACGGGTCACTTAGTTATCAGAATAGCTTATTCTACACCCTAGTAATGATACATATAGTAACACACTATGTATAATATAGTAAGTTAAGTAAAAATATAGAAATTACAAACTTGGTTAGTAACAAAAATATTTTCTGAATTACTACATTTTATACATCGTTTTACTAGATTTTGTATATAGCGTTACTAAGGGTATATATATATATTATGTAAATTAGAAAAGTAAAAACATAGTGTAAAATGTACATAAAATGCATTTTTTATGTCTTATGACCTATATTTTTTATGCCAAGATTTATGCAGTGAATGAATATGAAGGTAGCTATTTGTATTTATAATGTAATTTATTCATAGAGAGGGTGAAGAGTAACTTATTATGCACGCCGAGTAATGAATAGACTTCCTATATATAATATATAAAATGTAGTAACATAGAATACAAAATATAGTAATTTTTGTCCAAATATAGTAAATTACAAACTTGGGTAGTAAAAAAACATGTTCAGAATGACTATATTTTATACACCGTTTTACTAGATTTTGTATATAACACTACTAGGGGTTGAATAAGTTATTCTACACTCACGCTTAGAACAACGTTACCCTATATATACATATGTATACGAGTCATTATGTTAATATTCATAAAATATTATTCGGTTAACGTGTTTGAACTGACCTCGCTCCAGTAGCCGAAGTACATATGACAGAATGTCAAAATCAAGTATTTTTTTTATCAAAATAAGGCGTGTAATATACCGTTAAAAATTGTGGGCAAGAAGATAAATTATCATATACATCATGCTTGCAAATTTGTCATAGTTTAAAAGCAGCCTTAAGAAACGTGATTTTTTCCATATTAAAAAACGTGAAACTTAATTTATTTCTTTGCACTTTCAAGCCACTTATTGGTATGACACGAATGATGTGCTATTGGAAATTTACTTTAAACACGACCCTTTCCCATGTAGAAATGTTTCTCAAATTCCATACGGTATAAAATAAATTTGAAAAATAGTTGCTTTTTTAACCAAAAATGACAAGAACATACTTAGCTCTAATTATCAAATGTCTTGTCAAATTTAGGAAATTATGTTTCATTAAAAATCTATGGAAAATGAAAATGTTTTTTGTATCGATCCTTTTCCCAAATTCCTTTCAGTTTAAATTCAAATATGACAATATGGGAATTCTTTTCAAATGTGGAACTTTTTAAAAGATTTCTCACATGGGCAAATGATATACATTGGAAAATATTGAAAATGCTAAACTTTTTTATGTTGAGTATTTTGTTAGATTCATAAAAGTTAAATTGAAATTTTGAATATGGCAACATCGATCATGATTTTTGTCTCCTAATAGAATAAATGAATAACATCATATGTGGGCTTAAACTGCATGAGTTTAACAATCTAAACATCACTCTATTTCTTATGCTATTTTTTCTTGTACGATGGTGGAGTGGGTGACGATCTCGGCGACTGACAGTGGGGTGGCGGCCACGATGGTCACCTCTCGCCTTTGAGTTGCGGTGTTGGAGCGGGGTATGGCACCAACGGCCGACGATGGGGCGACAGCCATGACGGCCATCTCCCACACCTTCGGGGAACGGCGGTGGAGCGGGCGATGGCGCTGGCGGTCAAGGTTGGGGTGGCCGCCATGACGGCCACCTCCCGCCTTCGCTTCGTTGGGGCGAAGCGGGGAATGGCCCCGGTGGCCGATGGTGGGGTGGTGGCAATGGCGGCTGGCAACAGCTATCGTCGGGCATCGACGGTTGTCGGGGTATAACCACGGCCACCTATGGGACAAAGGTCCGTTTTGGTTCGGCAAGAAGATGGGCACGTTGCACAAAGAGCATAGAAGCATCGAGCGGCGCGTCGGGGATCACACAGGGCATTTTTACCCAGGTTCGGGCCGCCGCGAAGTGTAAAACTCTACTCCTGCTTTGGTCGATTGATTGTGGAAATGGTGGAAAATGAACACACCACTCTTGCCCGGCAAGGTCGCCTTGGGGTGAGAGTGGTCGCACGTATGGGTGTATGCAGGTTCGAATGGCCGAATCCTTTCTACGGTTTCCATGGGCCTCCTTTTATAGGTTAAGGGTTCACGACAGTGGAAAATTAGTTTTTTTAGGCTGATTATATAGCAAACAGTGCTATCATACCTAACTCTGCAGCTGATAGAGTGCATTAAATGCACCGCTCAATGTCACATCACAGCTTGTCCGGCAAGCCTTGCCGGACTCGTCTTGCTAGCTGCGCTGTTGTTTGCTTGACACATCTCTGGACGGGTGTCATTTGGTGGTTCTTGTGGTAGGAGATGGCTGCCACATATTCAGAGGTGGCTACTAGGCCACCTTAAAGCTTGACACCGAACTGATTGGCGATGGGCGTTGCTGTGTGGTGGAGTTTTACCTCCGCATGCCCCGACAAGCTTGCCGGGGTGGTCTTGTTGCCGGGCGAATCAAGCTCGCCACCAAGCGTGCATGCCCGGCAAGGGTGGTTTCCCTTATGGTGGCGTCTTGCACCTTGGTTGTCTTGATCTCCTCGACCAACCTGCTAATTCATCATAGGGCTGACCTTTTCGTGTCTTGTTCTGGCACTTGGTGCTACAAAGTCGCCCTCGAGCCTATGCACAGTTTGGTGCAACAGGCCCAGGGTCTGTTGCACTGAAAAAAGCCCCCGAGCCTGGCACGATCACGCCGCTGGGCGTCGCCGGGGTAGGCTCTAACCAGTGCACAGGCAAGGTCAGAGCCTCTTTTGCGTCTTCAGTAATCTTGAGTTTGGGCCGGTTTCCGCTTCCTCCGCGTGATGTGATACGTCCATTTTACATCATGTTTTCTTGTTGTTATTTATGTTGTTATTATGTATAATAATGCTTTTTGGACTAATTCTAATGCCGTTTCTCTCATAATTTGCACGGAATGCATCAAGGGGGAGAATTCCGGCAGCAGGAAATCTCGACATGAAAAAGCTACACCAGGCCACCTATTCTGCAAAACTCCAAACAAGCTGAAACTTCATGGAGATTTTTTATGGAAAATATGAAAAATACTGGAGCTGATAACCACCAGAGGGGGCCCACCAGGTGGGCACAACCCACCTGGGCGTGCCAGGCCCCCCAGGCGCGCCCTCGTGGGTTGTGCTCACCCAGGCCCACCTCCGATGCCCATCTTCTGGTATATAAGCTCTTCTGACCTATAAAAAAATAAGGAGAAGACTTTCGGGGCAGAGCGCCACCGTCTCAAGGCGGAACTTGGGCAGGAGCACTTTTGCCCTTCGGCGGAGCGATTCCGCCGGGGGAACTTCTCTCCCGGACAAGGTTTTAAATAGCGGATAGTGGGGTGATAACGGTTTGAGGTCGGCATAGCCGAATACGGATAGCGGGTGATATTGCGGATGCTATGTCCGCATAGCAGATTTTTAAAAGCACTTGCAAATTAGATATTATTATGTATATTTCTAATTAGTTGAAAACAATATGACACTTGAATTGAACAATTTGTCCATCAGGAAATATTCAACCATGTAAGTAGTGACCATGCAAACAAATCCATCACAGAATTATGCAACCAGCCAACCATATCATGATCAAGTCAAAAAACAACCACCAGGCACTAGCATATTTGGTTCATAGGCACTCATCAACAAATAAATAAGTTCAAACTTCGTAATCTACATCCATCGAACCATGACCTGATTACCATCCATCCATCACAGAATTAAAAACAGAAATGAGTGCATGACACATTAACAAAGTTGACAAGTGACAACATGAGTGCATGACACCATCAGGACGACCATCACGCAAAATAAAACAGATTCAAGTCAGATCATGCCAGAATCAAGATGCACAAGTCATTCACCATCCGCTTCATCTTCTCCAGTCAGATCGATGTCCACTTCTTGGTCTTCATCATTGTCCTCCTCGGCTTCTTGGTTCTCATCCTCTTCTTCCATTTCCTCTTCTTCTGCCACTTCCTCCTCTTCCTCCTCATCTTCAACATCTTGATTTGTACGAGCTTCTGCTTAAGTAACTTGGCTGCTGCAATATTGTTACTTGCATTGTCTGTGACTACTTGAACAATCTTTTCAGCACCAATTTCAGAAATGCAAGACATGACCAAGCTGAAGATGAACTTGGCATCATGAACCTCCATTGAAGCTTCAATGGCACGGAGGAAACACACACCTCTGGAAGAATGGGCAACTAAATTCATTAAGCTCCTTCCATGATGATCTGTCCAAGCATCGGTCATCATAGAGCATCCGGTAGCAACCCATGCCTCCTTTTGGACCTTCAACATTTCATCCACCTTGCTTACTTGTATCTTCAATAAAGGATTGGCAAGCTGATAAGGTGTTGGTGGCTTCAATCCTGGACCAAATTGTCCAATTGCTTCCACCATTCGAGCAAATTACTTAAGACTAGCAAGATTATGTGCAAGGTCACCCTCAATGAAGAACTCGCAGATATAATCATAAGTTGTCTTTGCTTCTTTGATCTTGTAATGAGCATTCACCATTGTTTGTTCCCCTGTTCCTGGCCGTGCACGATACCTGTCCATTGGACCCTTGATCATAGGCTTCTTAGGAAGTTGAGAGATTCCACTTGCTGCAGGAGAAAACTTAACAATTGCGCAATCTTCATCCTCATTCCCACCCTGATCATACATCCCTCTGACCTCTTCTCGCAGCGCCAACATTTTGTTTAATGATTTATCCTTCTTTTTATCATTCTCAGCTATCAATGCACTCATTTGCTCTCTAACATGATCAGGAACCTGCGTGCAAGGTACACAGTGCTTTCTCACTTCAGCCAAGTGCTTTTTAAATCTTGTAATGCCACCATTATAAAAGTTCAAGCAATATTTGCACCCAACTCTGTTCTTGGTCCTAAACTCATCAGTAATTGGTAAAGCATGCCCCCAGGCTGCATCTTTTCTTGTTCTTCCAGCTGTGGTTGCGGCTATAGAGGAAGCCCCTGATCCGGCTGAAGACATTATGCTAGTAGCTTACAACTGCAGGAAAAGAAACAAACATAAGATATTAATTTGACTGAATTACCAGTGCAGATAGTTGATTTATTAAATTACAAACATGTGCAAGTGTATCACTATAAACTGAATTTATAAAAAAATGTAACAGACTAAACTTTGTGCATGTGGTGCTTCAGTACTTGTTCTGGCCGAGAGAACTAGTAACTAGTAACTAGTAAGTGTTCAGTGCTTTAGTGAGCAGTGGCCTATTTACAAACAAAAAATTGTGATTATGTACTGGGCTACTGGCATACTATTCTATACTTATATGCTCTAAGCTCACTGCTCCCCCCAATTTCATCTACGTACTAAACTATGCATCATTCTGTGTATATGAAAAGCTGAGAAAAGCCAATACCTTGACTCTTTGAAGTGGTGAACCGTGGTTAGAGCTACCCGACTGGAGCAGAGTAGAGCAGCCGGACGTAAGAAGCAGAGCATACGGATTGAAAAGCGACCACAAGCAGGGGAGCAGTGCGGCGTCGAGCTCGAGCAGGAAGGGGACTGCCTCGTCGCTGGTCTGCGTCGTCTGACCGTGGATCTGCGTCGAGCAGGAAGGGGACTCCCTCTGTTGGCCCGTCGCCGTCGTCGGAGATGCCCCGTCGTCGACCCTGGGAGGAGCGTCGAGCAGGAAGTGGTCGCCCTGCCGGCTGCCGCCTCAACGAACGGAAAGGGAGCAGGGGCTATGGGGGTTGAGAACTTGAGCCATCAGCCGCCCGGCCGGCCGCTCCATCCGGCCTCCGGCGTCACTTGTGCTGCCGCTGGGTAGCCGCCAGCCGCTAGCCAAAAAGAAGAGGAATGAGAGGAGTGCGTTGATTTAGGGTTAGGGCTGGCCGGTTCAGTGCGCGTCTCAAATTTATACCAGGTACAAGTCCGCTATGACCGCAACCAATGCTACCTAAATGTACGCTATTGCGCTCTAACAGCCGCTATAGCGGCGGCATCATGCCAAACACGCTATTTCCTAGCGCAGCGTTTGACTTGTAGCGGTTAGGACACGCTACCGCAATAGCGGCCACAATAGCGTTCATAGCGCCCGCTATTTAAAACCTTGCTCCCGGATGGGGAAATAATCGTCATAATCACCAACAACTCTACCATCTTGGGGAGGGCTGTCTTCATCAACATCTACAACAACACCATCTCATCTCAAATAATCGTAGTTCATCTCTTGTGTTCAATCTTGTTACCGGAACTATAGATTGTCGCTAGGGGGTGACTAGTAGTGTTGATTACATCTTGTAGTTGATTACTATATGGTTTATTTGGTGGAGGATTATATGTTCAGATCAATTATGCATATTAGTACCCCTCTGATACTAAGCATGTTCATCACTTGTGAGTAGTTACCTTTGTTCTTGAGGTCACGGGAGAAATCTTGTTGCAAGTAATCATGTGAATTTGATATGTGTTCGATATTTTGATAGTATGTAAGTTGTGATTCCATTAGTGGTGTCATGTGAACGTTGACTACATGACACTTCACCATATTTGGGCCTAAGGGAATGCATTGTAGTGTAGTAATTAGATGGTGGGTTGCGAGAGTGATAGAAGCTTAAACCCCAGTTTATGCGCTATTCCGTAAGGGACCGATTGGACCCAAAAGTTTAATGCTATGGTTAGAATTTATTCTTAATACTTTTCTCATAGTTGAGGATGCGTGCGGGAGGGTTAATCATAAGTAGGAGGTTTGTTCAAGTAAGAACAACACCTAAGAACCGATCCACCCACATATCAAATTATCAAAGTAGCGAACATGAATTAAACCAACATGATGAAAGTGACTAGATTAAATTCCTGTGTACCCTCAAGAACGCTTTGCTTCTTATAAGAGACCATCTTGGCCTGTCCTTTGCCTCAAAAGGATTGGGCTATCTTGCTTCACTTTTGCTACTACTATCGTTACTTGCCCGTTACAAAATTATCTTGCTATCAAACTACTCTGCTACTTACAATTTTAGCACTTGCAGATACTACCTTACTGAAAAACACTTGTCATTTCCTTCGGCTCCTCGTTGGGTTCGACACTCTTAGTTATCGAAAAGAGCCAAAATTGAACCCGTATACTTGTGGGTCATCAAGGCAATTTTCTGGCACCGTTTCTGGGGAGTGAAGCGCTTCTGGTAAGTGGACATTGGTAAGGAAACATTCATATAGTGTGCTGAAATTTATTGTCACTTGCTACTATGGATAACAATCCTTTGAGGGGTTTCTTCGAGGTATCTTCACCTCGACCGGAACCAGAATTAGCTACCCCTCAACCCGTTGCACCTACTGAAAATATTGAATATGAAATCCCTTCGGGTATGATAGAACAACTGCTAGCTAATCCTTATGCAGGAGATGGAACTGAACATCCACATATGCACTTGATATATCTGGAACAAATTTGTGGATTGTTTAAGCTTGCAGGTTTACCCGGAGATCAAGTTATGAAGAAGGTTTTTCCTTTATCTTTGATGGGAAAAGCATTAGCATGGTATAGGCTATGCGATGATATTGGATCTTGGTACTGGAACCGATTGAAAATGGAGTTTCACCAAATAAATTATCCTATGCATCTAGTTCATCGTGATCGGAATTACATATATAATTTTTGTCCTCATGAAGGAGAAAGTATCGCTCAAGCTTGGGGGAGGATTAAGTCAATGTTATACTCATGCCCGAATCATGAGCTCTCAAGAGAAATTATTATTCAGAATTTTTATGCTCTACTTTCTCACAATGATCGATCCTTGCTTGATACTTCTTGTGTTGGTTCCTTTATGAAGAAAACTATTGAATTCCAGTGGGGTATTTTAGAAAGAGTTAAACGCAACTCTGAAGATTGGGAACTCGACGATGGTAATGAGTCAGGTATTAAGCTCAAGTATGATTGTGGTAAATCTTTTATGAATACCGATGCTTTTTTCAAAGTTTAGCACTAAATATGGACTTGACTCTGAGATAGTAGCCTCCTTTTGTGAATCTTTTTCTACTCATGTTGATCTCCATAAAGAGAAGTGGTTTACATATCACCCACCTATTAAATAAGAAATTAAAGAACCGGTACCAGTTAAAGAAGAAACTATACTTTATATTGTTGATCCGGTTGTTCCTACTGCTTATATTGAGAAACCTCCATTTCCTGTTAGGATAAGGGAACATCCTAAAGTTTCAACTATGGTTAGAAAAAGTTATATCATAACACCTAAGCCAGATGAACAAATTAAAGTAGAACCTAATATTGCTATGGTTAAAGATTTCTTGGAAGAAAATGTAGATAGGCATGTTATTTGCTTTAATGAAGAAGCTGCTAGATTTGCCAAACCTGATATAAAAGATAAACACAGACCTATTGTTGGCATGCCCGTTGTCTCAGTCAAAATAGGAGATCACTGCTATCATGGTTTATGTGACATAGGTGCTAGCGTGAGTGCTATTCCCTACTCTTTATATCAAGAAATTGTGAATGACATAGCACCCACTCAGATAGAAGAAATTGATGTCACTATTAAACTTGCTAATAGAGATACTATATCACCAATTGGGATTGTTAGAGACGTTGAAGTCTTGTGTGGGAAAATAAAATACCCTACTGATTTTGTTGTTCTCGGTTCCCCACAAGATGAGTTATGTCCCATTATCTTTGGTAGACATTTCTTGAACACCGTTAATGCTAGAATAGATTGTAAGAAGCAAAATGTCGGTGTTAGTTTTGGTGATGAATCTCATGAATTTAATTTTTCCAAGTTTAATAGAAAGCTTCATGAAAAAGAATTGCCTAGTAAGGATGAAATTATTGGTCTTGCTTCTATTGCTGTGCCTCCTACTGATCCTCTAGAACAATATTTGCTAGACCATGAAAATGATTTACATATGCATGAAAGAAATGAAATAGATGATATTTTCTTTGAAAAATGTCCTCTGCTTAAACATAATCTACCTATTGAAACTCTAGGAGGTCCTCCTCCACATAAAGGTGATCCTATATTTGAATTAAAACAATTGCCCGACACTTTGAAATATGCTTATCTTGATGAAAAGAAGATATATCCTGTTATTATTCGGGCTAACCTTTCAGAACATGAAGAAGAAAGATTATTGAAAGTTCTAAGGAAGCATCGAGCTACTATTGGATATACTCTTGAAGATTTAAAGGGCATCAATCCCACTCTATGTCAGCATAAGATTAATATGGAACCTGATGCTAAACTCGTTGTCGATCATCAACGTCGGTTAAATCTGAAGATGAAAGAAGTGGTAAGAACGGAAATATTAAAGCTTCCGGAAGCACGTATAATCTATCCTATAGCTGATAGTAGATGGGTAAGTCCCGTTCATTGTGTTCCTAAGAAAGGAGGTATTACTGTTGTTCTTAATGATAAGAATGAACTTATTCCAAAAAGAATTGTTACAGGATATAGAATTGTAATTGATTTGAGGAAAATAAATAAAGCAATTAGAGAATATCATTACCCTCTTCCTTTTATTGATCAAGTGCTAGAAAAAATGCCAAAGCACACACACTTTTGCTTCCTTGTTGGATACTCTGGTTTTTCGCACATACCTGTTTCTCAACCTAATCAAGAAAAGATTACTTTTACTTTTCCCTTTGGAACTTATGCTTATAGACGTATGCCTTTTGGTTTATGCAATGCATCTGCTACCTTTCAAAGATGTATGAATGCAATGTTCTCTTACTTTCATGGATGATTTCTCCATTTATGGGAAGTCATTTGATGATTTTTTAAGAAATCTTGATCGAGTTTTGCGGAGATGTGAACAAACAAGTCTTGTCTTGAACTCGGAGAAATGCCACTTTATGGTTAATGAAGGTATTGTCTTGGGCCATAAGATTTCTGAAAAATGTATTGAAGTGGACAAAGCTAAGGTTGATGCAATTGAGAAAATGCCATGTCCTAAGGATATCAAAGGTATTCGTAGTTTCTTAGGTCATGATGCTTTCTATAGGAGATTTATCGAAGACTTTTTGAAAATTTCTAGGTCTCTCACTAACCTTTTACAAAAGGATGTTCCTTTTGTTTTCAATGATGATTGCTTTGAAGCCTTTGCAACACTTAAGAAAGCTTTAATTTCTGCACCTATAGTTCAACCACCTGATGGGAACTTACCTTTTGAAATTATGTGTGATGCTAGTGATTGTTGTTAGTGCTGTTCTAGGAAAAAGATTTGATAATAAACTAAATGTTATTCATTATGCTAGTAAGACTCTAGACAGTGCTCAAAATAATTATGCTACCACTGAAAAGAAATTCTTAGCAGTTGTGTTTACTTGTGACAAATTTAGATCTTACATTGTTGATTAAAAAGTAACTATTCACACAGACCATGCTGCTATTGAATATCTTATGGAAAAGAAAGATGCTAAACCTAGACTTATTCGGTGGGTTCTCTTGCTACAAGAATTTGATTTTAATATCACTGATAGAAAAGGAGCTGAGAACCCCATAGCTGATAACCTGTCTAGACTTGAAAATGTGCCTGATGACCCACTACCTATTGATGATAGTTTTCCTGATGAGCAGTTAGCTGCCATAAATGTTACTAATAATACTCCTTGGTATGCTGACTATGCTAATTACATTGTTGCTAAATATTTACCACCTAGTTTTACTTACCAACAAAAGAAAAAGTTCTTTTATGATTTAAAACATTACTTTTGGGATGACCCGCATCTTTATAAAGAAGGAGTAGATGGTATTATTAGATGTTGTGTACCTGAGCATGAACAGGGACAAATCCTTCGGAAATGTCACTCCGAAGCATATGGATGACATCGTGTTGGAGATTGAACTGTTCATAAGGTACCGCAGTCTGGATTTTAATTGCCTACTATTTTCAAAGATGCTCGTAAGTTCATCTCCTCTTATGATGAATGTCAAAGGATAGGTAATATTGGTAAGCGTCAAGAAATACATATGAATTATTCAGTTGCTGATGAACCATTTGATGTTTGGGGCTTTGATTACATGGGAACTTTTCCTTCCTCTAATGGGTATACACATACTTTGGTTGCTATTGATTATGTTAATAAATTGGTAGAAGCTATTCCAACCAGTAGTGCCGATCATAAGACCTCTATTAAAATGCTTAAGGAAGTTATTTTCCCAAGGTTTGGAGTCCCCAGATATTTGATGACTGATGGTGGTTCACACTTTATTCATGGTGCTTTCCGTAAAATGCTTGATAAATATGATGTTAACCATAGAATTGCATCACCCTATCATCCTCAACCTTGTGGTCAAGTTGATCTTAGTAATAGAGAAATTCAGTTAATTTTCCAATAGACTGTCAATAGGTCCAGGAAGAATTGGTCTAAGAAATTAGATGATGCACTTTGGGCTTATGGAATAGCTTATAAAAATCCTACGGGTATGTCTCCTTGTAAAATGGTTTATGGTAAAGCTTGTCATTTACCTCTTGAGTTAGAACATAAAGATTTTTGGGCAATCAAGGAACTCAATTATGATTTCAAACTTGCTGGTGATAAGAGGTTATTTGATATTAGCTCTTTAGATGAATGGAGAACCCAAGCTTATGAAAATGCCAAGTTATTTAAAGAAAAAGTTAAAAGATGGCATGATAAAAGAATCCAAAAGCATGAGTTCAAAGTCGGAGAATATGTTATTTTGTACAACTCTTGTTTCAGGTTCTTTGCAGGCAAACTCCTCTCTAAATGGGAAGGCCCCTATGTCATCGAGGAGGTCTATCGGTCTGGAGCTATCAAAATAAATAATGCCGAAGGTACTAACCCAAAGGTTGTCAGTGGGCAACGAATAAAGAATTATATATATCTCAGGTACACCCATTAATGTTGAAAGCAATATTATCCAAACTTTGACACCAAAAGAACACATAAAGGAATCCTTCTGGAATACTCCAGAATTGTGAAAATAAAGAGGTACGTGATACGGTAAGTAAACGGACTCCGAAAAATCCGCAAAAATAATTTTTATCAGTTTTGGAATATTTAGAAAAATAGGAAAAATAAGAAACTACGAGGAAGCGTACCCTAGTGGGCACAAGACACCAAGGTGCGCCAGGCTTCCCTTGCGCGCCCAGGTGGGTTGTGCCCACCTCGGGTACCTTCCAGTCTCTGTTTTTCTACAGCTTGCTTGGTTACCAAGATAAAAATTCTTTATATACCCCTCGAACCTATTGACCATCGTATCATGGAGCAATCTTCTGTTTTCTTTTCTTGCTGTTTTCGATCAGATCTACCAAGCTAGGCATCTTGTCTTCCTCCTCCTCCAACCCGATGAAGAAGATGATTGGCTGATGAAGATTGAGCTGAAGAGGGAAGAACCCGTAGAAGCTGAAAAAGGTGACAAAGGCAAGTAGGTTGTCGGTGATCAAACACAGGCAATCGAGCAAGCACTACCAGCAAAGGAGGAAGAAGAAGATATCCTTAAACCATACTATCCTCTTCTTACTCCCACTAAAGTTGAGGCTTTCGGGATCATTGAAACGATTCGTGTGCAAAATAAATATCTCACTCGTGAAAATATTCTTCATCAAGAGCACATCACGTTCCTCCGGAGCATCATCCGTAGATTCGAGAACCTCTTGATTTTGAATGATGAGACCGCGACTTCTTCATCACCACCACCATCTTCTTCACCACCAAAAGAAAATTGAGTATCAGGTATGGGCACTCCCCTTGGCTTCCCCCAAGCTTGGGGGAGGTGCCCCGGTATCGTATCATCCCCACTATCCTTTTGCATTTACTTATTTTAGTTCAATATTTTTCTTTAGAATAAATGAAAGTTTAGTTCGATCCCTTCTTTTCGTTAGTTTGCTTAGTGATCTATCTTTGTAATTGTGTGCGAGATATATAATAAAGTTTAGTTTTGAGTTTTTACTTTCTTTACCTTCCTGTTGCAATAAAAAGAAAAGTTATAACTGAATGAATAAAAGAAAGGAAATAAATTAAGAAGATCATATGCTAATCTTATGGTAGGTGATAGTACCACATGAGGAAAAGTATAAGTAGAAAATTTTATTAGAGGTTCACATACATAGCATTGGTCAATGATGCAACTCATGAAATTATTTATACTATCCTAGAAGTCTTTTGTGATTTTGAGCCCCCATCAAAATATTATATGCCAAAATTGTTGACGTTGAACAAGGAAGGCAACTTAATGATTTATGTTTGTTCATATTCACATAGAAGTCATATTTTCATAGATCCTTTAACATGTAGTGCTTGCCCAATACCTTTTGTAGCCAAAAATTCCGCACTAAGTAAGATACTACTTGTGCATCCAAAAACCCTTAAACCCAAACCTTTTTCAAGAGTCCACCATACCTACCTATGGATTGAGTAAGATCCTTCAAGTAAGTTGTCATCGGTGCAATAAGGCAATAAAAATTGCTTCTAAAAGTGTGAGATCATTTAGTGTAAGAGAAAATTGAGCATTGCACGAACTTGTGATGGTGAAGAATAAAAGCGACATACTGCATAATAAAGGTTGCTATCACAAGGGGCAATGCAACATGACGTTCTTTTGCACGAAGAGATTGAGCATACAAACAAATAAGCGCATGGCAGCCTCTGCTTCCCTCTGCGAAGGGCCTATCTTTTACTTTTATGTAAAGAGTCAAAGTTTTCTCTCTATTCATTTTTATTGTATCCGCTGGCAAGCTTCATGTGGTGAAGAAAGATCTAGGCACATATGTCCAGTTGAATATGGGTGAAATGAGTTATTATTGTTGACATCACCCTTGAGGTGAGTACATTGGGAGGCAAAACCATAAGCCCCTATCTTTCTATGTGTCCAGTTGAAATGTTTTGCACATGTGTATGCGGTGAGTGTTAGCAATCATAGAAGACTATATGATGGTTGAGTATGTGGACTTGCCTAAAGGCTCCGATACGTGACCCTTCGTGAAAAGATAATGAATTGTAGTTGCAAAGTTGACTGAGAACATAGTTTGTTGCTTTCTAATAGGGTTTATGCTTTATACTTCAATTATGTGATGAATTGTTACTTATTCATGAGAAGTCTATGATACAAGTCCTTTGATAAAAGCCTCATGTTTAAATTTGTTGCTGTTATAATAATCAACATGATGCTTCTATGTCCGTATTTTCTTTTTATCGACACCTCTATCTCAAAGCTTGTGGACATGTTTTTCGTTTTCGGTTTTCACTTAAGGACAAGCGAGGTCTAATCTTGGGGGAGTTGATACGTCCATTTTGCATCATGTTTTCTTGCTTTTATTTATGTTGGTATTATGTATAATAATGCTTTTTGGAGTAATTCTAATGCCTTTTCTCTCATAATTTTCAAGGAATGCATTAAGGGGGAGAATTCCGGCAGCTGGAAATCTGGACCTGAAAAAGCTACGTGAGGCCACCTATTCTGCACAACTCAGTACAAGCTGAAACTTCATGGAGATTATTTATGGAAAATATGAAAAATACTGGAGCTGATTACCAAGAGAGGGGGCCCACCAGGTGGGCATAACCCACCTGGGCATGCCAGGCCCCCAGGCGCGCCCTGGTGGGTTGTGTTCACCCAGGCCCACCCCCGGTGCCCATCTTCTGGTATATAAGCCCTTCTGAACTAGAAAAAATATAAGGAGAAGATTTTCGGGACGGAGCGCTACCATCTCGAGGCGGGACTTGGGCAGGAGCACTTTTGCCCTCCGGCGGAACGATTCCACCGGGGGAACTTCTATCGCGGGATATCCGCGACCACCTATGGGACCGGGCGGCCCCTTGCTGGTTCGGCGGGGGGACGACGCCTTGCACAAAGAGCAGAACGGCGCATGGCAGCGCGACAGGGATCACACAATCAATTTAACCAGGTTCGGGCCGCCGCGAGGCGTAAGACCCTACTCCTCCTTTGGTGGATTGATGGTGGAATGAATGTGGTGGTGCGTAGTACACTCGCCCGACAAGATGTGCCTCAGGGCGGCAGCGACTACGCGCGTATGGTGGCTTGGGTTCATCAACTTTTCAACCCCTCCTACGGGTGCCATGGACCTCAATTTATAGATCAAGGCATCACCACAGTGGCAAAATGGTCATTATCGACTGATATGAAAGCGAACAGTGCTATCATATCTAACTATGCGGGCTGAAAGGGCGCATTAAATGCACCGCTTAGTCTCACATCGCTGGTCGCTCGGCAAGGCTCGCTGGGCTGCCTTGCCAGGTCCGCATATGCTTTCCGAACACGTCACATGACGTGTGTCCTTTGTGGGTTTCTTCTGTAGGAGATGACTTCCATATGGCGAATGGCTGCCACTTAATCACTTCGCGGCTTGACACCACACTGATCGACGACGTGGGTCGTGCTTGGGTGGTTGGCGGGGTGATTTACCCCCCGCGACCCCCGGCAGGCCTTGCCGGGGTGTCTCTAATAGCTTGTTTCTGGTGGTGGCCTTGCCCCTTGCCGGGAACGCTTGCCCGGCAAGGGAGACTCTTCTCATGTCGATATCTCGTCCTCCTGGCTTGGCCTTGGTCTCTCTGGCTGCGTGTTGGTTCTTCGAATCTATTGGTTCTCCAATCTTGGGCTTTCTCTTGTGCTTCATCCTTGGTCTTGTGCCTGTGCATAGTTGGGCAACAGACCCAGGGTTTGTTGCACCGACATAAGCCCCCGGGCCTGCCCCGGGCGCGCTGCTGAGTGTCATCGGGGTAGGGCATAATAAGTGCACATGCGTGATTGCTAAATGGGTTGGCCCCTTGAGATTTCCTTCGCTGCTTCATTAGCCTTGATTCTTGGGACGGTTTCCAATTCCCCCACGCGTTTATGTAAAGCCAATAGTGGTGGGGCTGCCGCAGTGATGGCCCGTGAATGACTTTAACGCATGCGGTGGAAACCGCCAATTTACTCTTCCCACTGTGCATCCTTATCCTTAATGACGTATGCCGCATGCATCATGTGGGGTAGGTAACGGGGGCGTGTGGTACAGAGGAGTGTCGTGGAGTGAGCCCGCCCGCCTAGAATTGGCGGAGGAGGACGGCGGTCGCCCGTTGATGGAGCGGCTCCTTTCCATGCCCTGCCTATAAAAGAAGGGGCAGAACAGAGTGGAGTCATCCATATTTGCCTTCTTGTCCTTCTTCCTCTCTTGTTCTCTCCTTCCTTTGGCGATGTCGAAGAGAGGAGCTCGGGGCCAGCCCCCGGGCTTCTGTTTGACGCCGTTGTTGCCTCATGCTGATGCTGGTGTCCGGGGAGTGAGCCTGGTCCTTGGTGTAATGGATCTCTTCATCTTTTCGAGGCTCGGGCGAGAGGCGGGGCTGGAGATCATTGGTAATACCAGCATTGCCCCTCCCGGAGGTCTTGGGGCTGATGTTGATTTGGGGCGCGCCTTCTGGTTAGCGGGAGCGATGGTAGTGGCGTATACCCATTGTGGGTGATGCCGCTACTGTCTCCGCCCCCTTCCCCCCTTTCCTCCTTCTGCTGTAGTGCCTGAAGGAGGGAAAACAAAAAGAGGGGATTATGGGGCACTTATCTTTTTTCAATCTTAAACTTGCAGGCAAATGCCAAATTTTAATTCAAATAATGTAATCCCTCGAGTCCATCTTTGTGTTTTGTAATGCTTGTACTTGTATCAGCATGTGAATGAAAAGGATGAAACTTGTCCGGAACCCGTGCATGTGTATGTCCATGCAAAGGAGGAATGCCTCTTTAATGTAAATAAACGAGTTTTCCCCGGCAAGATATCCTGCCGGCACCCTCTTCGTCTGCGGGAGAACCATGTCTGCCGGGGAATAGACAGAGGGGTCAGCCCCACATCAACTCCTTTTTATCAAAGGCTACTACGACAATCCCGTTTGAATCATCGTTCGAGTCAAGGATGGGAGCACATAAGTTTCAAAAGAGAGAGGCGAGGTTTTCTCGTGCAAAGTACAGAACACTAATGGGCAGGCAGTAAACTTATCTGTCTGGCTTGCCAGGGATCGACGTGCCGTGAAATCTTCCCGTCCATTGTCGGAGCCAAGTTCACGGCAGGTACCTGCAACACCATGTAGATGAGAATGAATGCAGGATGCAATCCTATCTATATGCATATGTTAATGCAGTGATCTTGGTGTGCTTGTGCATGCATGTAATATTAGTTGGCCCCCCCTACAATGCTTCTTTATTTTCTCTTGCACGGGGTCATCACCCCGGCTTTGTATGTGGGGTTAAATGCAACTGAGGCAAGGCCTGTACAAAAGGGTGGCTGCCGGGCGGTGCCCTACAGCCTCGCACCTTATGTAGTACTTACTTGGGTGTTGCACCACTTTCTTCCTTGCCGCATCCTTGGGGTTGCTCTCGTTGTCGTGCTTACTGCTGTCCTGATGCTTTCCTAACTCTGCCGTGATCTGGCCACTTTCTGCTTTATCTACTTCTCACTGTGTTATCAAGGCCGCACTGACCACTCGGTTGGTTGCCGCCAAGTAAAGCAATAACAACTCTTGGGGTTTGGGTGCAACCAAGGTAGGCACATACGATGGGTAAGCCTTCAACTCTTGCAATGTTGCATTTGCTTCTGGGGTCCACTTCATTGGCCCTGCCTTCTTTAGAATTTTGAAGAACGACAAGCCGCGCTCGGCAGACTTGGAGATGAATCTCCTTAGCGCGGCAACGCATCCCGTCAAGCGCCTTACATCCTTAATTTTCCTTGGCACCTGGATCTGCACAATGGCTCTAATCTTCTCGGGATTGGCTTCAATCCCCCAATGGGATACGAAGAATCCGAGCAGTTTGCCCGAGGGAACACCAAACACACACTTCTCCGGGTTAAGCTTCAAGTTGATATTGCGCAGATTAGCAAACATATCCTCCAGATCCTGGATAAGAGTGGCCTTATCTTTGGTTTTGACCACGATGTCATCCATATAAGCTTCTATATTCATGTGTAACTGAGGCTCAAAACCAATCTGGATTGCTCTTGAAAAAGTGGACTCGTCACTCTTCAACTGAAAGGCATGCGGACAAAGCAGTATGTGCCACACGGAGTGATGAACGCTGTCTTTTCCTCATCTTCGCTGGACATGAATATCTGGTGGTAGCCGGAGTATGCATCCGAAAAGGAGAGCATATCACAACCTGATGTGGAATCCACAATCTAGTCGATACACGGCAAAGGGAACGGCTCTTTTGGGCAAGTCTTATTGAGATCCGTGAAATCAATGCAAAGACTCCATTTCCCATTCGCTTTCCGGACTACCATTGGATTGCCAACCATGTAGGGTGTAGTGATCCTCTGACCAGACCAGCTGCCTCTAGTTTCTTGATTTCCTCAGCAATGAACTGCTGCCGCTCCAAGGCCTGCTTCTGAACTCTCTGCTTGACAGGTCGGGCATGTGGGCAGACAGCAAGGTGGTGCTCGATTACCTCCATGGGAACACCGGGGATATCAGATGGTTCCCAGGAAAACACATAGAGATTAGCCCGCATGAAGGCAACGAGCGCGCTTTCCTATTTGTCATTAAGGGTGTCACTGATAGTGAAAGTACCATATGCGCGAGCCAGCCCTGTCGAGACCTTTTTCACTTGGGGCGCAGCAACCTTAGGCCTCTTGCTATTGGAACACTCCAGCACATCGTCAACGGGTGTCGTGCACAAGGAGGGGGCACGCTTCCCGAACTCCTTGCCGGAGGTCCAACAATCCCTCTTCTTTCCCTTGCTTTTCGAGGTGGGATCTGCTGCTGTCGCAGCCTCTGCTGCGACTGCATCCCGATACATCTTGTCCACGCAGATAATGGTGTCCTTCTCTACTGATGGGATAGTGATGACTCTCAGTGGCCCAGGGATCTTCAATGTGTTATAAGAATAATGGGATGCTACCATGAACTTAGCTAGGGCTGGGCGTCCCAGAATCCCATTGTACGACAAAGGGAGGTCAACCACATCAAACGCAACCTTCTTAGTCCGGTAGTTCAGCTCTCCCCAAACGTCACCAGCAACGTAATCTTTCCCTTAGGACGGCTCTTGCCGAGATTGACTCCTTGAAATGTGCCGGTAACCTCTAGCTCTTCTTCTCCTATCTAAAGCTTCTTGATGACTGTCGCGGAAATCAGATTCAACCTAGCCCCGCCATCCACTAGCATCTTTGTGACCTTGAGGTTGCGAATTGTTGGAGATACCAACAATGGCAGACACCCTACCGTCGTTACGCGGCCAGGGTGGTCCTCCTCATCGAAGATGATGGGCGTGCGGGACCACCCGAGCGGCTTCCGGGCCTCTGGCGCTGGCTCCACAACATTGACCTCCCTTGCCCATCGCTTGAGTTGGCGATGGGATGTGCGCAAAGATGCACCTCCGTCAATGCATAGGACGTTAGTGGCCCTCTGGAATTCCTGCTCACTAGTTTCCTCTTCATTACCTCCATCACTCACATTGCCACAAATTTCCTTCTCTTGGGCCCTGGCGGGTCTTCCTTGGTTCCGAAAGGGTTTGCTGGGGCGGTTTGCTTCATCGCCTTGGCCCTTACCGTCGGCAGCATTCTGACCTCTTTCCTTATCTCTCTTATCATACTCTTCCCTCTGCCTCTTGGCAAGCCGCTCAACCTGATAACACTCCTGGAGGTCATGGCCCTTGGTCCGGTGGATCTTGCAGTACAGACCATCACCTTTCCCAGCTTTCTCGGCAATAGCAGCTTCCTGGCAAGCCGTGCAGGCAGCAACTTCCTTGCCAGGGGCCTCAGCTTTAGCCTTCTTGCCGGTACTAGGCGTGCCTGAACCTTCCACAGTCATCACTACCTCATCTCTTGGTTTCTTGTTTTGCTTCTTGCCCTTCTTTTGACTAGTCGACTCATCTTCATCCTCTTAATCAATATTGATGCAATCTTCCTCTCCGGGCAATGTTCTTCCTTCCTCCATTGAGCACACTTATCTACCAGTGTGTATAGTTCCTTCACAATCTTGGGCAACCTTACATTCATTTTGGAACGAATGCGGCAGTTGCGCACATTGGACTGGAAAGCTGCTATAACGGCTGCTGGATGGATATTGGGAATATTTCTATGAACTTTATTGAATCTCTATAAATACTTACGGAGGGTTTCTCTTTCCTTCCGCTGATGGAGTTGCAGGTCACTGGGCCTGCCGGGTTCCTGGTGCCCACCGGTGAATGCTCTGATGAACTCATGGCACAAATCTACCCATGACGAAATGGAGTTCTCCGGCAGGTGCATCAGCCAAGACCTCACGTTGGACTTGAGGGCCAAAGGGAATTAGTTGGCGAACACCTTCTCATCTCTTCCCCCGGCAGCCTGAACAGCGATGGTCTAGATGCTCAGGAACTCTGCCGGGTTCAGCCTCCCTCATACTTCTCAGGTGTCTCTGGCTTGAACGTGCGGACAGACGGCCAACAGACTTGCCGAAGCTCTCGTGTAAACGCAGGGAAGCCGACCTCAAAGGATAGACATGCGCCAACAACGAGCGCAGGCTCGTCAGCATCGAGGCCATCGTGCCCGTCGGTTGGGTGAGGGTTATCGCGGCGTTGATCTATGACAGCGCGCGCATCTCCCCGCCGCCTATCCTCTGGGGTCTGACGTCGGCTTGGACGTGCTCGAGGGGAAGAAGAGGCCATCGAGACGTTGTCGTTGTCTTGATTTGGCTGCGCTCACGCCGGCTGCCATGACGGGGACAACATGGTGGAGACGGCCCCCTCCGTTCGGCGAGCCATGCGGGCGGTTGTCGTCGCTTGGGGAGGCTGTGCCGGGCAGGCTCGTCTCGAGCCCCCAGTTTCAGCGAAATCGAGCAGGCTCTGGATGGTAGCACACCATTCATCCATCTGCTCGGCCGCTAGCAGGAACCTTAGTAGCAGCTGGGCTCGCACCATGGTTTCCGTGGCTGTGCTTGGCATGGATATGGAGGATGTCGACCGCACCGTCGCCTGGCTCCTAACGGTGCCAACGGCGGCGGCAGCGGCGTCGCGCCCGTGCTGCTGTGGAATGACCACCTGGGCAGAGGGATTACGCGGCGGTGGTGCTCGAAGATCAGCAGCTCCATGCATCGCAGCGGTTTGGTTGGTTCGGCCCGGAGGAGATGCACGCGCCGCAGTCGCTCCCTGGGTGGGGACGACTGGAGGGCGGTGGTTTGCCCCGGATCGAGTGCCGTTGCCGCGATTGTGCTCATTCGTGAGGGGAAAGAGTGCAGATGGAGTGATCCCCTCGACCGCACCTTGCTGAGCGTGATCGATGAGATGCTGTTAGTGTTGCTCTCCTATGACGCCTTCAGCCACCATGTCGGCCGTTAGGGGAGTGGCAGTGGCGCCACCTTCTCCAACCACGTCCCCAGCGGTGCTCACGTCCTCGCTTGTCTCCGCATCCCCCGCAACATTAGAGGCCGTGGCCGGCGGGGCCTTCGAGGTTGACGGCTGGGCCGAAGGGCCAGATTTTGTGTACGCTTTTAGGTTCGCGCAAGCGCTCCCCTACCTGGCGCCAAAGATGTCGCGGGATATCCGCGACCACCTATGGGACCGGGCGGCCCCTTGCTACTTCAGGGGGGGGGGGGACGGCGCGTTGCACAAAGAGCAAAACAGCACACTGCAGCGCGACAAGGAGCACACAATCGATTTACCCAGGTTTGGGCCACCGTGAGGCGTAAGACCCTACTCCTCCTTTGGTGGATTGATGGTGGAATAAATGTGGTGGTGCGTAGTACACTCGCCCGACAAGATGTGCCTCAAGGCCTCAACGACTACGCGCGTATGGTGGCTTGGGTTCATCAACTTTACATCCCCTCCTACGGGTGCCATGGGCCTCCTTTTATAGATCAAGGGGTCACCATAGTGGCAAAATGGTCATTATCGACTGATATGATAGTGAATAGTGCTATCATACCTAACTTTGCGGGATGACAGGGCGCATTAAATGCATTTCTTAGTGTCGCATCGTTGGTCGCCCGACAAGGCTCGTCGAGCTATCTTGCCAGCTCCGCATCTTCTTTCCTGACACGTCACTAGACGGGTGTCCTTTGTGGGTTTCTTCCGTAGGAGATGACTGCCATGTGGCGAATGGCTGCCACTTAATCACTTCGCAGCTTGACATCGCACTGATCAACGACGTGGGTCGTGCTTGGGTGGTCGACGGGGTGGTTTACCCCCCACGACCCCCAGCAGGCCATGCCTGGGGATCTCTGGTAGCTTGTTTCAGGTGGTGGCCTTGCCCCTTGCCGGGCTCTCCTGCCCGGCAAGGGAGGATCTTCTCTTGTCGATATCTCGTCCTCCTGGCTTGGCTTTGGTCTCTCTGGCTGCGTGTTGGTTCTTCAAATCTCTTGGTTCTCCAATCTTGGGCTTGCTCTTGTGCTTCATCCTTGGTCTTGTGCCTGTGCACAGTTGGGCAACAGACCCTGGATCTGTTGCACCGACAACTTTCCTCCCGGATGGGGAAATCATCGTCATCGTCATCACCAACAACTCTCCCATCTTGGGGAGGGCTATCTTCATCAACATCTTCAGCAACACCATCTCATCTCAAACCCTAGTTCATCTCTTGTGTTCAATCTTGTTACCGGTACTATAGATTGGTGCTTGCGGGTGACTAGTAGTGTTGATTACTGTATGGTTTATTTTGTGGAGGATTGTATGTTCAGATCCATTATACATATTAGTACCCCTCTGATCTTGAGCATGTTCATCACTTGTGAGTAGTTACCTTTGTTCTTGAGCTCACGGGAGAAATCATGTTGCAAGTAATCATGTGAATTTGATATGTGTTCGATATTTTGATAGTATGTAAGTTGTGATTCCCTTAGTGGTGTCATGTGAACGTCAACTACATGACACTTCACCATATTTAGGTCTAAGGGAATGCATTGTGGAGTAGTAATTAGATGGTGGGTTGCGAGAGTGACAGAAGCTTAAACCCCAGTTTATGCGCTATTCCGTAAGGGACCGATTGGATCCAAAAGTTAAATGCTATGGTTAGAATTTATTCTTAATACTTTTATCGTAGTTGCGGATGCTTACGAGAGGGTTAATCATAAGTAGGAGGTTTGTTCAAGTAAGAACATCACCTAAGAACCGATCCACCCACATATCAATTTGTCAAAGTAGCGAACACGAATTAAACCAACATGATGAAAGTGACTAGATGAAATTCCCGTGTACCCTTAAGAACGCTTTTCTTATTATAAGAGATTGTCTTGGCCTGTCCTTTGCCTCAAAAGGATTGGGCTATCTTGCTGCAGTTTTGCTACTACCATTGTTACTTGCCCGTTACAAAATTATCTTGCTATGAAACTACTCTGCTACTTACAATTTCAGCACTTGTAGATACTACCTTACTGAAAAACAATTATCCTTTCCTTCTGCTCCTCGTTGGGTTGGACACTCTTACTTATCGAAAAGAACTACAATTGATCCCCTATACTTGTGGTTCATCAAGGCAATTTTCTGGCGCCGTTGCCGGGGAGTGAAGAGCTTCTGGTAAGTGGAAATTGGTAAGGAAACATTTAAATAGTGTGCTGAAATTTATTGTCACTTGCTACTATGGTGAACAATTGTTTGAGGGGTTTGTTCACGGCCCTCGAGCGGGTGATTGGAAAAGTTGTTCCGTATCCCATGCGCATCTGAGAAAGCATCAAGCACAGGGATATCTCCCTCCCGAGGATCTATTCCCCGTGCGGGCCGGATTAACTTCCATCGACAATCAAGCCCTGTCAGAGAGGTTTCCCAACCCCTCCAATGGAGAGCGGGTAAGCTTTGTCCCCTTCCTTCTAAGAGGCCTAGGTGTTCTTGTCCACCCCTTCCTTAGGGGCCTCCTGGAGTTCTATGGTCTTCAATTGCATGATCTCACGCCGGGGTCCATCATGCACATTGTGGGATTCGTCGCTTTATGCAAACTATTCCTGGGCTGCGAGCCTCACTTTGAGCTATGGTGGAAGTTCTTCTGCCGTGTCCCTCGCTCCGAGGAGGGATCCATATTTGAAGTGGGTGGCGCCGAAGTATGGCGCATAGCAGGGACAGGCTATCTGTCTGGCACTCCAAAGAAGGCATCCGAAGAGTGGCCTTCGGAGTGGATTTACATTGAGGACGCTGCCTTGCCAGATCCGGTTCGGCAAGGCCTCCCCAAATATTCCAATGCTCCTCCAAAGAAGCTTTTCAACTGGTGTCCCTGTAGTCCCTCAGAAGAAGAGAGTGCGGAGGTCAGCAGACTGGCCGGCAAGATCAGATTGCTTGCTAGTTCGGGGTTGTCAATAATTGAAGTGATGGCGATTTCAATAAAGCAATGCGTGCAGCCGCTCCAAGCTAGATGATTTCTTATGTGGCATTACAATGGCCAAAATGATGCCTCACGCTACTTATGCCTGGGTCCGGACGACCCTGCCACTCTAGTCGCCATCCTAGAAGGTCTTTACAACGGAGAGAAGCAAGACTTTCTTCGCTTGAAGTGCCGGGAGGGTTTTTCTATGTACAATCCTCCTGACTGGGTAAGTCTTTCTCTTGACCGCTATATTCGCCCGTTTTTTCATTGTTATGCTGTATTGACCGAACTGAATTTGGTTTTTTCCGACAGGGGTGGAGGAAGGTGGTCGAGGGGATTAATAGTCCCGCCCCACAGCCAGAGGACAAATTTTGAAATGTGGGCCCCGAATATGACGAAGATCCGGACATAGCCAGAGAGCTAGAATATGGAGTCTTCTATCAAGCCTGTCGTGATGGCGCCGTGGTGGCTATGGTAGCCGATTACCCCGGCCTCATTCCTTCTTCTCACGTAAGTACCCAGGACATACCTCCTCAAAGAGAAGATTCCCTGTGCGCCTTACCCACCGCACTTTTCCATGCTCAAAAGGGTCGGCGCTCCGCACGTCGAACTGTGGGAAGATCATCATCCCAGAGGGCGACGCCGGCATCGGGTAAGGCCTTGAAGCGAAAGAGGACCGCGAACACCACCGAGCGTTCAAAGAGGTACTTTTGTTTTAACACATGCTGGGTGGTGAAGCCGGTATTACAACTTTCCGCCTTATTTTTCTTTTAGGAGGAACACATGCCGGACTATTTCCGGAAATCCTGCAGATCAAGCTTCAACCAATCCAGCATCCGGCCCATCTACGAGGACAAGGGTTAATGTGGATTCAGCGCCGGATTGTCCCCTTCAAGAGGATTCAGATGAAAAGTCTGTCACTAATTCCGAAGCAGAGGTCGCGATGGTTCATCGGCGGCGAAAAGTAGCCATGCGTGACCCAGCCTTTTTCGAGGAGGCGTTTAACGTCCTCAGTTCAGCAGATGCGTATATCCGAGCGGCTCAAGATGGACTCGCTGGAGCCACTCACTAGCTTTCAAAAGATATGCGGGTAAGTGTAAATTTTGATGTTCCTATGCCAATAGCCCACGAGACATAAAGCAGTTGGTCCAACTGATTTGTGGATCATTGTGTTTTTGCAGGTGCTCCAAGAAAAGAACAACATCTTATCCAAGGAGCTAGAAGAATGCCGAACCCTGCTGACGACTGTCACCACCAAATTGGAAAATTCGGAGAAATCCAAAAAGGATACTGGTGGTAAGAACAATGGTGTCCGGACAATATGATATTTTTGCTGGTCACTAGTCTTTAAGTACGTACTGATTGAAATATAGCAACAGGGCCGACCGACTAATGGGAGAAGAAGCTAAGGGCTGCTCTGGCGGACAAAAAATATGTCGAAGGGGAAACAGCTGCTGGTAAGCGTGTATTGATGCAAGCCATAGATAAAAGAAACCAAGCGCAGGATAAAAATGTCAGGCTGGAACATGAGCTAAAGGATGTAAGCGCCCAACTCTTAAATGCCATGGAAGAGAACCAGAGGCTAAAAGGCGGCATATTCAGTATGTCCCTTAGACCTAGCTCTCCTTATAGTCCCTTATTTTCAAAGTTTTTCATAAAACTATTCCTGCAGGTTTGTTAACTAGGCAGCCCGAACGGGAAATGTTCGGTTTTGAGGGTGACGTGCTGCAAGAGCTTTCCAGAGTACACGAGCGAGCTCGGAACGCCATGAAGAATATTTCCAAGGCTTTATGGCCGGGCGATTCCCCTCCAAAAACTATGGAGGACTTGGCGGACTTGTCTAAAGGGGCTCGACGCCGCTTCGAACTGTGGAAAGCGTCAACATGTCGCATGGGTGCTCGAGAAGCCTGGTCCATGGTGTAGACACGCTACACCCGTCTTGATCCAAATCATATGGCCCACGTGGGACCTCGAGGATTGGATGGACAAGAAATCCCCGTGAGCTTGGTGTATGACCAAGTGTAGACTAGACATCCTTATAGAGGGAACAGAGAAAGAGTAGTCGCTTGATTATGTGTATCGATGTACTTTAACATCAAACTTATCTCCGGCCGAAATTATAAAATGATTGTCATGGACGACCTTCCTATTTAACCTCCATAAACCCGAAGGCTGGAGTGTTTCCGAATACTATACCTATGGTAAACACTTGGTATGTTCGGAAACTAGGCAATTCGGTCAAAATTGCTTGAACAGACAAACTATTTTCGGGGAGTTATGTTATATTACTATTTAACGTAGGAAACATCTTCCAGAGAGAATAGTTTCGTTAAGGGTTCCTTTCCCTGGGTCAACATGTGTACATATGCAAGCCTAGGCTTTTGATCGTGTAAAAAAGGATTGGAGGATGCCATATCATGTGATAGTTTAAAATGTGTGCGTTAAAAGTGATATGTTGTGTATCCGCCGACCGATTATTCCCTTAAGAGCGCTAGCTTTTAGCTTCACCCAGTCTGAGGTACATGTCTGGATCACCCGGTTGTAACAATCGCAGAGGTGCTCCCTTTACACCCTAGCCAAAATTTCGGGAACATAGGGGGTAAGCATAGGAGCCAAGCATCCCAGCTTGGCCAAAACATAAGTCATATTGGTGCATATAATGGCAAGGAAGGACTGTAAAAACAGACGACATTATAAGCAAGAAGCTTTTTGGTAATGAGCTTCGTCAAAGAAGCCCGCAAGTATATTTGAGGAAGATACATTCAAAGATGTACTTATCATGTGGTAGTTCGGGTGAGCCGAATACTTACCGATGAGAGAAAAAGTAAAAAGGGAAGGGGAGAAAAATAAAAGGTAAGAAACAAGACCTAACTTAAAAGGAGGAAAAAAATTGCTACAGAACTTTCTGTAGAATCGTCGGAGTCTGGCAGCGTTCCACGGGTTCAGCTCAAGGTGGTTGTCTTGCGCATTCCAAAGGCGATAGGCTCCACCGGTGAGTACTTCATTGATAATGAAGGGGCCCTCCGTTTTGGTTTGATCTTGTCCTTCTTCTTCTCCAAAGGCGTAAAACGAGTTCACCGACATTGTATGTCTTGGCCCGCACTTCTCTGCTTTGGTATCGCCTGGCCTATTATTGGTAAAATGGGGAATGGGCCTGCTGTATCACACTCCTCTTCAAGTCCATTTAGGTCGTCCTGCCGATCTAACACGGCTTCTCTCTCTTCGTACATGCGCACTCGGGGTGAGTCATGCATAATGTCATAGGGCAGAACAGCCTCTACGCCATACACCATGAAGAAAGGTGTGTATCGGGTCATCCGATTAGGTGTGGACGTGTGGTCCGCGGCCGCTAGAGTACGAAGTCAAGCTCTTCGACCCAGTGTTTATCAGACTCCCGTAGGGAGCGAACTAGTCGTGGTTTAATGCCACTCATTATCAGACCATTGGCTCTTTCGACTTGACCGTTTGTTTGAGGATGGTACACAGAAGCATAAAAAGTTTAATACCTAACTTTGCGCACCAATTATTTACCTCGTCAGCTGTAAAGTTGGTGCCATTATCTATGATAATACTGTGCGGGATACCATAAAGGTGTACTACACCGGATATAAATCTATCACCGGCCCTGCCTGAGCTGTTTTTACTAGCTTGGCTTCTATCCATTTAGTGAATTTATCTACCATCACCAGCAAATATTTCTTTTTATGGCTTCCCCCTTTAAGAGGTCCAACAATAACAAGCCCCCACACCGCAAAAGGCCAAGTAATGGGGATTGTTCTCAAAGCGGTGGGAGGCATGCGACTTTGATTTGCAAAGAGCTGGCAGCCAACACAATGTAGGACTAGGGTCTAGGCATCTCCTCGGGTAGTGGGCCAGAAAAAGCCAGCTCGAAAAGCTTTGCCCACGAGCGCCCGGTGTCACACCCAGATTTTTGGCCCTTTCTTTTTCTTTGGATTTTCTGAGATTTTTGCGTGAGTATTCTTTTTCCGTGGCTATGTGGTCTAGAAACTGAAGAAGCTGACATCTTCTTTCTTTCCAGAGTGGCTTTTCATCCTCATATATATCCCTAGCCCTTGTCGTTTCCATCTTGGCCCAAACCCAATATTATTTTTCTAGGGAATATTCCTTTTTCTATTAAAGGAATAACCCTGCGTGCCCCTAGGTTGTGAAGCAACCTATATTTCCATCACTCCTAAAATTTCCAAATAATTATCATAGATTGTTTGGGTCACATCTTCTTCGAATATGGAAAAACTTTTCATTGCCATGTTTCAAAATAATCCTCCAATATTCCTTTTCCTATTCTGCCCTAAATGGCACTTTGTGAAGCAAGTGCTATTTATCTTTGCCCATCTGTCCCCAAACTTTTTGGACACATTTTAATGTCCATATCATTGCCTCATGCAAATTTTCATACTCAATTTCCTAGTAAATATTTTTCAGCTAATTTCCAAAGTTTTTGTCCAAAAGGAAACTTTGTGAAGGAGGTACCAGCTAGGCATATCAAAATGAGTTGAATATTTTTTTATGACCTCTATATCATCAAATCTTGACTCTCCACCAAAGTTGAGCTCATGTAATGCCTCCATGTGATCTCATCTTCAAATCTTTGTTTTTGTCCAAATTTTCAGTTTGTGAAGCAAGTATATTTTATCTTGCTCCATTATGGCTGAAATTTTTCGAGGACTTTCTCCCATCCATATAACCCACCTCCACAAATTTTGGGCGCATTTTATTTAGCCATTTTAACTCAGAAATTCGTGGAAGATTCTGGTCAGCAAGGATGTTTGTGAAACAAGTACCATTTTGGTGAATCCAATTGGTATGAAACTTTTACAGCATCTTTATGTGATCAAATCACTAAGCCTTGCCAAACTTCAGCTGAAGTGGCCTCACCATGCGAGTGCATCATCCAAATCTTGTTTCTAGACAAATTTATGTAGTTTTAAAGCAACTATATTAAACACTGGTCCAAATCACCTCAAAGTTACCAGGATGAAAGTCCTTCTTACCCTAAACCTCACAGACAACTCCATTGCTCCCAATCTCCTTCCTGTTGATCAGCAGTGTTCTGCCAAGTTTACTGCAGTAAACTTCAGAGGTAGATTCCCATTTAACCAGATCAGTTTTCACCAAGTTACCAACGCAGTTTGAACCTCCCTTGGAAGGACTTATCACTAGACAACGTTTTACAGCCTTTGCCACCTTCTCCTCTCCAGCTCACGCGGTGACCACCTCTCTGGCATGCCATGGACGCTAGCTGGATGGCTTCTTGCTCGGGCCCCTCATCTGCTCGGCGTCTCAGCGAGCACGGGCCTGTCCATCGTGTTCCCCACATCGTCGTCGTCCTCCTGGACCCCTCTCCCCCTCCGTCCGCTTCTCCGTCGGTGCTTGTCACCGCGCGGCCACGGGTGCACTGTGACCGACCGAGCCTTAATGGTGTTTGGCTCCTTCTCCCCCACGAGCTCTCCCCCTGTTCCCTCTCGTCGCCTACCCTCGGGCTCAAGCGCGCGCACACACGTCTGCGGCGCCGGCCACGCGTCCGCGGCGACGCTAGTGCGACAGTCCCACCCCTGACTATATAAGTGGCTCCCGAGCCCGTTCGACCTCACCACTACCTTCCACATCCTCCTCTACCCTCCCTCGCCTCTCATACGAGCTCCAGAGGCTCTTCTGGCCGCTCCTCACCTCCACGGCCGCTGCCTCTGACCTCCTAAATTTGCTCAACACCGAGCTCGTCCACCCCTCCCACCACCACCATCGTCTTCATCGCGCTCCTACGAGTCTCCCCAACCTCTGCATCCTTCCCCGGGGGCCTCTGTCCGCAATTCCCATGGCTGTCCGACGAGGCCAGCCGCGGCGGTCGAAGCTGCTCTCAACGCCGCCCTTCCCGAGGACTGCGCCATCATGGGATAGATGCGCCTCGTCGGCCCGAGCTCTCCGGTGGCCGGAGCGTCGCCGGAGGTGGCTGGTGGCGCTGGACCGAGTGCCGGCGTTGTGCTCCTCCCTCTTCTCCTCGGGCGAGCGAGGGGAAGAGGATGACGCCCGTCCAGTTATCCAGGCAGGCCCCAGTCTCTCCTCTTTGCCCCGCACGCCAGCCACTCAACGCTGACCCCGCCTTGCCACGTCAGTTAAGTGAAGACGTATTTCCAGGAATACGTTTTCGTTATGAGAAAGCGTGTTTTCAGTTAACTACGGCTAACAATGCATTTTCTCAGCTCTGAAGGCATATTCCTCTGAATGCGCTTTCTGTTTTTCAGCCCAGGGGCCTATCTGTAGAGTTATCTTTACAGATTAGTCCCTGGACTTCGTCGGGCTATAACTTTTTGCTCGAGACTCCGATAGAGGTGATTTCAAAGCCCACGTCTTCGCCTTGTCGAGCCCGTTCTGTTGGTATCATTTTTACCATGTGTCAACATTCTAAAAATGACCATTTTGCCCTTGCCGTTAATCAGCCCCTCCGAGAGAGAACATTTTCTGGCAATTCTTTCTGCGAGCTTCTCGCACTTTCTTCCGGTGTATTCTTCCACCCCAGGCAAGCCACAACCACCATTTGCATGATTGCATGCAGTAGCTATGGTTTCAACTTGAACATTTAATAAATGTCCGCTTGTTTTGATACGATTATCGTTGTTTCGGTGATGCTTATGAATTTGTGTTCTCTTTCATGCTGTGTCTTTATGCACCTGGTTATCATGTACTAGTTGCTAGAATTTCTGTCGTATGCTATGCTTGGTAGTAGTATATTTTGATGTTGGTGATGGTATTCGGTGCATGACTGGCATGTGTTCCGAGTATCATTGTTATACATGTTCCTTTGCATCCAATTGGTTAAATGCTTGCATCATAGAATTGTTAATATGTTCTTGCATGATATTTATTGTTGATGCTAGTGCTCATGATATGTTGCTGAAGTATGATACTCATAATATTCATGCTCGTCAGTATGCCATGCTCATCTGAATAAATGATTTAGTGATGTTGTTATGCTCGTTGATTATGGTTGCACATCCATGCTCATGTTAGTATCATGCTCATGCATTATAGTTGCATCATGTTATTTTAATATGACTCAGCTTATTGCATTCAAGTTTAACCGGATAATAATGATCTTGAACAACTGTTAGCTGAGTCATGGTGCCACCATATCGAGCTGACCAGTGCAACCACACTTACCATTATGGGAAGGTCCTAACTGGGTCTATTGTCATGCCTCTCGCCGGTGCGTCTAACAAGGGAAGGTTATGGGCGTGCGGTACCCTGTCCCGGTAAGCAGACATAACCTTGTGTGCTTGTTGTTGTTGTTCTGAGCTCGGGTCCCCGTTTGGGACCGGTTATGTTTGGACACGACGGTGGTCGTTGTGTCTTTGTAGACACGGGGCCACCCAGGACTAGCCCAGTGGGGAGTAAGTCGGAGTGGCCGGTAGAGTGTCATGGCAGTAGGACGGTTTTGTGGGAACGCCGTTGGTCCACCCGAATGGGATGACGAGGCCATGGGTTCCGTGGTGTGGGTACGGTGTGCTACCTCTGCAGAGTGTGTGTTCAATCTATTGATAGCCGTGCTCACGGATAAGGGCCCAGTTCGTGTCGGTCACACTATGAGTCAACAGTAATAATAATAATTTGATTAATAACAACCCTGGTTCGATGAGGAGAAATATGTTGGATGTGATCGTGAGATGATCACTATGGTATCAAGGATACCGAGTTGTTGGATGTGATCGTGAGATGATCACCGTGGTATCGAGGATACCGAGTTATTGGATGATTGTGATGTTATGCGAGAATCACAGGTAAACATCAGGCTCCTTGTGGTCTTTTAATGATTACTACGGTATTGTTTATACCAAGATTGATTTGATCCTGAGATGACCGTGTGATGTCCGAGGTTGGTAAGTGATGCATGTGATGGTTATGAGGTAACCCGAGCAGTATAAGTGGTGCATATAGTGTCATCAGGTTGCATGCTAGTATCGTCAAATTTATATGTTCATGCCATGCTCATATTGTCTAGCTGTATCATGTTCATGTTGTTCATGCTATGTTATCCTAATGATCTCATGATAATTCCTGCTTAACCTGTAATTGCCATGTTGTTTGTCTTGAATGCTTCTGGTTATTGTGAGCTTGCAAGTACATTCAATTTACTGACCTGGCGTGTCATGCCAGTTTGCAGGTCATGTCAGATTTGATTGCTTGTTTGCCATGGAACACGTGTGTGCGAGCTAGGATAAGCGTCCCAGCCAGAGTCCATGCGGAGTGGAGTTGTCCACCGTCGTCGTTGTTCTGCTGCTAGATGTCATTCTGCTGCATCATGTTGTTCAGCTGCTTGCATAGAGCAACCGTGGCTGGCGTAGTGTTGCCGTGCTGATGTAATCCCCTTGTACTCTTACATAATGTAATAAAGAGCCGATTTGTTCTATGCTAAGCAGTGTTGTATTCTAGAAGAGTTCTCCTCGATCTCTGGGCTGGAATACGAGGCGTTCCGGTTTCTCTGAGCCGGGGTGCCACAGGCTTGGTATCAGAGCAGGTCTGGTTGTAGGACGCCCTAGACCGCGCGAATGTTAGAATGTGGTAGTATAGAGTTTGGTTGGTTTGTTGCATTTGATTGCTTCATTTGTTTGTCGCATAGCATGCATATAGATTATTATCTGGTCGTTAGTAGTTTATCTTGTGAGTGTAGGTGGTATCAGTTTCAATCCACTACCTGCACCATCCCTCTTTGCAGACCTCTTTTTCGGTGTTTGGCGTCACCTCTGTCCCAGCAGAGTGATGCCCTGGTACCGAGTGTTCCAAACACCATTTGAAGGAGTTATGCTCAGGTATCGCTTCGTTATCTTTCTGCCATCCACCCATATTATTTCGGTGATAGACTTGTTTCCGTCGTGAACCATGCCTTTCATCTCGTCCCTTTGAGAACCCTTACTGATCTTGGTTGTTATTAAAAGGGTAATGCCAGCAAACCCAGTTTTCCACTGCTATCTTACCCTGTCATCCAATTCTTTGGACGGGTACGATCTCCTTCCGTACGCTTGATGATGATGTGGTCATGACCTTGTGTCTCGCTACATGATCACCAAGTCCGTTCTCACCTCCATATTTATCCAGTTGTAACCGGTGTTCAGCCAGCACTTGGTATAACCTCGGTTACGCCAACTCATTCCACATGTGGATTCACTTTCGTGCACACCGCCACAACATATTATACCGCAATGCCGAAGTTTCCGTGAGATTTGTGTGCTTTGGTGTGCATGCATATTATTGTTGTGAGTAGCAGTAATATGTGATGTTGCTTGATTTTATGAGTATGCTTGTGTGCTTTTAATTTAGTCGTTTCTTTCGCTCTTTCATTGGGCCTTCGGTGTGGCAATATTTGCCCCTTATTAAAGTTGCTCATCAACCGACATCGGACCCGAAGAATCAGCAAGGAATTCAAATATTTGGAAACTCAGATAAATAAAATGGATTTCTCAGCTGACTGCAGTGAAATGGGGAATATCCGATCTGGTTGTTGATAATCAAATTTGCATCAGTATGCACTTCTCACAATAGTACGGATAATCATGTCTACCGTAGTATGCACTCTTCATAGCGGTAATGATCAAATCAGCAAAAAGATAAATCGTGTGCAAGGTCGACAATATATTATCAGTCAAAGGTAATCACCAGCAGAAATATTAAGGAGATATATATGTGGTAATCGGTCCGCATATCACAGTGAGAAGTTTCTACTGTAATCAATCCAGTCTTCCCTCGCAAGCTACCAGAGAAGATTCCAATGCAAGATTCATCCATCCTCCTCAGTACGATACATAGATGACTTCCCGTGCAAGGTACACTATCTTCTACAGTAAGCAACTGCAAAAGCTTCCGGCATAAGGTACCGAGTTTTCCCTAGCAAGTCTTTAAGGGGGGAAGCTTTTGAAGCACGTATCTAGTCTTCCTCAGAAATATGCTCTTGATGATTTCCAGCATAAGCCATCCAATCATCCCCAGTACATCATTTGTGCAAGATATTAAATTGTGAATTGACAGCATATGGAAGTGCATCTCGAGAATCAGATCCGCAACAGTTGGTTAGCAGCAAGAATCAGTCAGAAAACAAATCTACCTCAGGAATTAGATTCTCATATATATGAGCAGGAAGCCAGATATATACCTCAGTGTGACAAAGGACTATCAAGATTGACGACAACACTGAGCTCTGTACAAGTACCAGTGAACCTGGAATGTGACCCTGATGAGCCCTTGTCTACTTTTCTTCGGTAACGGCACCACACTTGTGTTTTGAGCTATTTTTGGCCATTCAGGGTGGATGCCGACTTTATTTCTATTTATTCAACAATTGTCATGAGTCTGAGCTGCTTTTCGGCCGTCTCGTACAACTGTTGAGTTTTTTTTTTCAAGTGGCCCTATGCTTTTGTGACGCCCCCGATTTGACCGTACACTAATCATGCACGCAAATGTGTACGACCAAGATCAGGGACTCACGTGAAGATATCACAACACAACTCTAGACACAAATTAAAATAATACAAGCTTCATATTACAAGCCAGGGGCCTCGAGGGCTCGAATACAGAAGCTCGAAAGCAACAGAGTTAGCGGAAGCAACAATTTCTGAGTACAGACATAAGTTAAACAAGTTTTGCCTTAAGAAGGCTAGCACAAACATCAACGATTGAAGAGGCAAGCCCTCCTGCCTGGGACCTCCTAACTATTCCTGGTCGTCAGCTGTCTCCACGTAGTAGTAGGCTCCGTCGGGGTAGTAGTAGTAGTCGACTGGGGTGGCATCTGGCTCCTGGGATCCGTCATCTGGTTGTAACAACCAGAAAGAAGAAAGAAGGGGGGAAAAGGGGGAGCAAAGCAACCGTGAGTACTCATCCAAAGTACTTGCAAGCATCAGATCTATACTAAGTATGCATCAGTATCAAAGGAATAAGTTGTATATGTGGACTGAACTGCAGAATGCCAGAAGAGGAGGGGAAAAGCCTAGCCTATCGAAGACTCGCATCTTCAAGCATCTTCTGGAAATCACCATCTTGCAGCAGTAGAAGGAAATACAGAATAGCAGTTTATAATTAACAAGCATGTTATAGTATTAACGGCCTAGAGATCCTTCCTCGACTCCCTGCGAGAAAGTAATCTCGCAGCCACATATCCATCACATATCTCAAGTATCCATTTCTAGTTATAATAGATCAGGATATAATACTGAACGTCCGTTACCATGGACACGGCTATTCAAATATATAACTTCCCTGTAGGGGTGCACCACGTTACCCTCACGCTCGATCACCTCTGGCCGGACACACCTTTCTGGGTCAATGCTCGGCCTCGGAAGATCAACACGTCGCAGCCCTACCTAGGCTCAGCAGAGAGGTCCCCGCCGGTCTACATCCTAAGCACTCCGGGGGTCATGGATCATCGCCCGTTGCACTCCGGAACGTTGCGCGGAGGGCGATCTAGGCCACCTCCACTAGGGCGTCGACCAGGCCGTGCCGCAATGCTGAACTGGACGTCTGACAAAGCTTCGGCTGATACCACGACGCCGAGGCCCATAACCATTCTCGCATGGCGGTTAGTGCGTAAAGGCCAAAGGCCAACTCAGAACAAATACCCAAATCTGTTAGTGCATTATTGACATAAGTGACGGCTGTCGGGACAAGTCCGGAGCTATCACCCCTCCTGGGTGATACCGCTAAACGGCCAGCCGCCACCGTAAGAACTCCCGCGGGTGCTCTCCGGGCCCGCCCGCCTTTCACAAAGGTCTCAAGTAAAGTCCATGTAAGTGTGTGTCCAAAATATCAAGGTGGAAAACCCGAGGAATCACCCCCGACGAATTCCACTCGATGTGTCCGTCAAGGCGGACTAAGAGGAATCACCCCCGAGGTTCACACTTGAGGGGTTGCACGACAGAGTCGTATCGAGAATGGAGAAAGAGGAATCACCCTCGATGACCACGACCGAATAGCTACACTACAGAGTTATCATATGAGTGCGTTATGAGGTTTCACCCTCGGCACCCAATAGTACGTCTGCAGAGTCGAGCAACAAGGGGGGTGTGATGTGATGTGAAGTGTCGGGCATCGGTCTTCGATCACGTTGCTCGAGTCATCGATGATGAAGGAGGGGCAACAAGGATAGTCGGGCTCCGGTCTTCGATCACGTTGGTCGAGTCGTCGATGATGAAGCAGGGGCAACAAGGACAAGGTGGGGGGTCACTGTTGAAACACTATCCAACCTATACTAAGCAGTTTAACACAAGCACGTAGGTAACAATAGCAGGTACAAAGGCAGGCTATGCATCAGAATAGGATCAAACAATAACAATAGCAAAATCTAATGCAAGCATGAGAGAGAATGGAATGGGTGATATCGGGATGATCAAAGGGGTGGGGGGGCTTGCCTGGAAGCTCTGCTGAAACAGAAGGAGGGTCGTCATCGACGTAGTCGATCACCAGGGCATCAACAGGAGTCTCGGGGTCTACCGGGGAGAAGAGGGGGGAAGAAACAATAAATACATAGCACACAGATGCAATATAGATGCACGACATGGTAATAAGCGGTGCTAGGGGTGTTCTAACGCAGTACTACACGATATCGGGGAAGGGGGAAAACACCCGGGAAAGCATTCCCGGTGTTAGGCATTTTCGGACAGGCGAACCGGAGGATGAATGTTGCATGTTTGGTATGCTAGGGATGTGTGGCGAACGAACGGACTGCATATCCGGGTTCGTCTCGAAATTCTGAGCAACTTTCATATATAAATCTTTTTCATCCGAGTTACGAATTATTTTATATGATTTTTCATAGTTTTAATAATATTATGCAATTTATTTTAATTCGAAAATGAATTGGAACTCGCTAGGTGCACCCGGTGTAGTGCACCCAGCAGTGCACCAGCAAATGATAGTGGGTCCAGGGGGTCCCAGTTGACCAGTCAACGCTGACTGGTCAACAGGGGGTGGGGCCCCTCTGTCATACCCACATTTTAACTAACTACGTATTTAATTAACAAATCTGGTTAATTAGTCTAGTTAAACCTAATTAATTAAATTAATTAATGTTTAATTAATTAATTAACATGATTATTCATTTATATTTTTTTAATTCTCTTTTTTTGTTTTCCACGGGCTGGGCCCCGCTGGCAGTGACACAGGGCCTAGCGGGGTGGGCGTGTTAAAGGGGCGAAGCCAAGGCGCCTGAGCCCGAGGCCGTAACCCGCCCAAGCGACGGGACAAGGTCGGCGGGGGTGTCGGGACCCCGGCGCAGGGGGCCGAGGGGGGCAGCGGCCCTGGGCGGATGCGGCCGGAGCCGAGCGCAGTTGGGCGAGCGCGGGGCCGGCGAGGCAGCACGGCCACGGCGGGGCGGAGGTGCAGCAGCCAGGGGATGAGGGGGTGGCGACCTTGGGCGCGAGCGCTGCGGGCGGCTGGCGGCGGGCAAGAACACGGCGACGCCGCGAGGTTGTCGGGCACGGTGGGGCGGCAGCCAAGGGGAAGCGGGGCCGCAGCCGGGGCATGTCCGCAAGTGGGTGGGGGGGGGAGGCAACGGCGGCTGCAAGCGGTGCGAGCCTGCGAGGGGAAGCGGGACGCGGTGAGCGGAGCGGCGAGCTGCGCGGAGGGACGCACGGCGGCGACGCACGACGGGTGACCAGGGAGGGCGAGGCGAGGGCCGCCATGGTGAGGCGCGTCACCCAGGAAGGAGGAGGTCCGGGTTCCTCACCGTCTGTTGGAGAGAAGGGGGCGTCGAGGCGTGATGGCGACCGATGGGGAGGGGGCAAGGAGGCGATCCGGCGAAGCAGGTGGACTTGACGGAGGAGCGCGGGGGAGCCGGTCGCCGCGGTGATGCACTCCGGCGACCACGGGAGCGGCCTTCAGTGCGGTGCCGCCGACGTCGACGTGCAGATCCAGGAGCAGAGGCGAGTGGGAAGAGGAGTGGCCGAGGGGCAAAAAAAAGAGGGCCAGCTAGGGTTTGAGAGGGAGGGAGATATAGGTGAGGGGGAGGTTGCGGATGACCTCCACGGCCTCGGTCAGCCGGCGGATGGCCTCCACACCATTTGCATCTACTGTAGTGAGGTAGGGGATGCGTGGGGTGGGCTGTGCACACTAGAGCCCACTTGGGCAGTACCAGTTTAGGCCATTTTTTTATTAGCTTTCTTTTCTGTCTTGTATTGTCTTTACTGTTTTGCACTTTATTTTAATAGTAAATGAGTTTTGTTAAATGTGAGAATTGCCACAAAATTACTTGGCAATATTTTGGACTGCCACAAAATGTTCGTGGGCTAATTGAATTCATTTGAATTTTGAATAAAAGTAACAAGTCTAATGTGGTTGTTTTAGTCAATGTTATATTCACAAAAGGGGCATTTAATTACTTTACAAAAGTGTTGGGTCATCATCATTATTAGTTATGGAATATTTTCCATACTTTGAACATTTTAGTTTTGTCATTTGAAAACATTATTTATTTGGCTTTATTTTAATTTGAATTCGAACCGGTCTGAACCAAAGTGATTTCTAGCAACAGTAAAAATCGATGATGTGGCATCGATTGCAGAGGATAACTGTAGTTTATTATCCGGGCGTTATAGCTTTGAGCCGCTTTTCGGCCATCTTAGGGAGCTACCACTTTCTTCTTATCAACACGGTCTCATGCTCTGAGCTGCTTTTCGGCCGTCTTGACCCGTGGTTGAGTTATTTCAGTAATGTCCCAGATCTGAGTTGTAAAGACCGTTCTGGTGGCTAGTGATTTATTTGCCAATTTCTTACAAGGGTTCAGATGATCATTTCCCTACCATTAAAACTTGAGAAATGATAAACCTACCATGGAAGTAATGTTACCAGGTCAGGAGATAGTGATAAATGCACGTTTGTCAAAATATTTCCCCTGACAGAACCCATGGTCACACGAAGAATTTAGAGATATGGCCAAGCCCTCCACCGTGAGTCAACTCTGTGGATACTATCACATAAGGCCGCACCTCTTTATGTTGGCCATGACAGGCAAATATTTGGTACAGATCTGACACTCAAGACAGTGGAGCCAGTCAAGATGAATCGGAAACTCCTGCGAGAAGTCAGAATCCGCCAGGAGAATGGTTATGAGCTACCTCACTATTTTAAACCTGGAGGACCCACAGTTAGTCGAGAAACCCAATGCAAGGAGAAAAAGGTTGGGTGCCCACCAGGAAAAATTTGTTCACAATTTCATGAAAGGTTGCCGGTGCTGGATGACACATCAATCGGAGATCACTCTTGGACTTGTGAGACGAACATATATTTCAGTCATAATAATCTATCACACTCAGCTGAGTCAGCTGATATGAAAATAATTGTAGCCAACGTCAGCATGAACATCTAAGGTAAGGTCCGTCAGCTTATGGACACAGTAAAGCAAACCACCTGTCGGGACCCCGATCCTAAGTCACACAGGCCTAGCCTGTAACACACCATATCACTTTGCGGCCTCACGCACGGTATCCCCATGGGTGCCACCTTACCTGGCCCGGGACCGTTTGCGTATTTTGGCACACGTATATGATAGTGTCGCTAACATCCATATGACAGAGAACCCGGGCCGACATGACCAGTTATAAACCAAAAGTGGCACTAAATTACAGAGACAAGCATACATGACCCAGCAACGAACGTGTCGGTCATCAACGTATGAACCCAAGTCGTAGCAAGCTACAAGGACTTAAAGGAACAACGCGTGACATTTCCCCTAAGGGACAGACACAGGAACGAAGAAGGACACATGCCGGCCAGCCTAAGTGTTCCGGAGTAGTAGCAAGCTACCAAGGCTCAGTGGAATCACGAGGAGACATTTCCCTGTAAGATAGGCTACCAAAGGTAAACAACTAGGTGTCGGATCCCACACATAGCAATACACATTACACGTACGCATAACATGCAAGTATGTGCTGTACAACATGGCATCACAACATAACTCAACAACTCTTATAGATAAAGGCCCAGAAGAGCCATCATAGCATTTATTACAATCAGGGTCACATGACCCAACATACAGAGCATACAGGCAACGGAAGCATAACATGTCTGAGTACAGACAACTACAAATGAAAAAGGCTGTGAAGCCTGACTATCTACAAGACCCTCCTAAGGGCACAAGACCGTAGCTGAGGTAACAAGCTAAACGTCGAAGTCCACGCGGAACCACTAGCGAGACTGAGGTCTCTCTGCAAAACATAAATTAAGCAAACGTGAGTACAAAGGTACTCAGCAAGACTTACATCAGAACTAACTACATATGCAACAGTATCAACAAGGGGGTAGTGGAGTTTGACTGCAGCAAGCCAGCTTTGACTCGTGGCTATCCTGAACTACGACTGCAAGTAACTCTTTTGAGGTGGCGCACACGAGTCCACATATTCACCAATCAATACACCACTATGGATCCGCTCCCGTCTCCCTACGAGAAGGCCATCCATAGCACTCACACTTGTCTTGAGTATTTTAGAGTATCCACTTTCGATTGTCTATGTACCACGTAAGCATCCAAGAAGTCCATATCCGCGGACCCGGCTATTCGAATAGATCATGTTAACCCTGCAGGGGTGTACTTCTTCACACACGCTCTCGCCACTTACCGCCATGTACACGTCGTGTATCTCGGCAACCTTCAAGCAGAAGCCTGGCGAGGGTGTCGGCCACGACCTGACTAACCACACAAGTCTCTCGTCCAGGTTTATCGCCTATTCGGGTTCCATCCGTGGGGAGATCCGGCCGGGGTGTCGCTCACGGCCCCAAAAGATGTGCGCAGGGTTCCCATGCCCACCTCGTCGGATGGATCTACGCTTGGTACACCGTGCCATGGTGCCTAGTCTGACCCAAGCCCACATGTACCGTGTGCCACTTGGTAGACTACTAACACTACCTACAAACACCAGAAACTAGTTGCAACTCCTGGACAGAGATCTAGTTGATTAATAAGTCGAGAGGGGTCGAGTTACCGGAACCCAATGTGTGGTAGTAACTATGTCATTGGACAACTTACACAGAACTCAGTTCTTAAGGACGGCTCCAGTGAGACAACCCACCATGTACTCCTACATGGCCTCTCACCGCTACCTTTACCAAATCGTGTTCACACACTTAGCTCACACACAGTAGGAAATGTTCACCACATTCTAATTCATCCCCGATGAATCAGACCTGACTCAACTCTAAGCAATAGCAGGCATAACCAGAAAGCATGAATGAGTAGGCACAACATGGCTCAAACAACTCCTACTCATGCTAGTGGGTTTCAACTATTTACTGTGGCAATGACAGGTCATGCAGAGGAAAGGGGTTCAGCTACCGCAGCAAAAAGCAGTTTAATCGTTGTTGTCCTAATGCAGTAAAAGAGAGCAGGAGCGAGAGAGTGGGATTGTATCGGGATGCTCAATGGGGGTTTGCTTGCCTGGCACTTCTGAAGATATAAATGAGTCTTCATCGGTGTCATCGGTCACATCGTCGGAACGTCGTCTACTGAGAGGGGACAAAACCGACAAACAGAGAAAGAACACAATCAATGCAATGCAACAATATGATGCATGAACATGACATGGAAATATGATGTGGTTTGGCCTAATGCAACTAGCAACCAAATTAAATGAAGTTGGTTTGAACCAAAGGTTCAAATTCAAACTCCATATGTGATTATTCAAATGCCATTCATTCAAATTGTCCTAGACAGCAACCATAAGTTGTTCTAACATGCATGAAAATGCCATAAGCAGATTCCTTGGATTTTTCTGATCAATTTTCATATGTAAATTATTTTCATCTGAGCTACGGTTGATTTTATATGATTTTTAGAAGTTTTGGCTATTTTCTGAAATAAATAAATCATTTAGATTTATATAAATTCCAGAAAAGCATTTATGACATCAGCACTGTGTCATTCTGACGTCACCTAGTCAACAGGGTCGGCCAGGGTCAAACCTGACCAGTGGGCTCCACTGGTCAGTGACTGGGGCTGGTTAGTGTCACTGACATGTGGGCCCAGTCAACGCTCACGTCAGCTCGGTCAAAACTGACGCGTGGGGCCACTTTGGTTAATTAAAGCTAAACAGAAACTAAACTGTGCTTAATTAAGTGCGTAGGGCCTAGGTGTCAGTGGCTAGGTGGTTAGTTAGTGGGGTGATTAGCCCCCTAAGTAAGCGGCCACGTCGGCGTTAGACGCCGGCGACCAAAGACACGGCGGTGGCTCGCCGGAGTTGTCCGTCCAGCCAGCTCCGGCTACGGGAGCTCGCGCGGCTCGGTGCGTTGGAAAGCTGCTGCGGCGGAGCTTCGGATGGTGGCCGTGGCAAGTGCTGGGGTGGGCGGAAACGGCGGCGGCGACCTCAACGGCGGCGGCCGAAGTTCGGGCATCGGCGACGTACCGCTACGGTGCACAAGAGGACGAGCTGGTGGCGGCGTTGGCTTGCTGCGGAGCTGGTGAGTACGTAGCAAAGCTCGGGCGTGACGGATGCTACCTAAAGCAACGACGGCGACTAGTGTGGCGGCGCTGAGTTCTCGGGCACGACGGCCCGATGGGTTAGAGGACGAGAACGATCACGAGAGCAGGGGGAACGACGGAGGAGCTCACATCGGTTGCGGCGGTGGCCTCGGTGAGCTCGGGAAGGCGACGGGCGTTGCGAATCGACGGCGAGGTCGACGGCGGCCGGAAGTTGAAGACGAGCACGATGGCGACGAAGCAGGCCTCCCGGCGTCCCGTAGCTTGGTGGAGAGGACGAGAAGGACGCAGCGGAGCTCGTTGGCGCGTCGGGGAGGCGAGGGGGTCACGGGGAGCGCGGTGGTTCTCGCCGGCGGCGGCGGTCGCGTTCGGTGAGAAGAACAGAGGAGGGGGGGAGAGCGTTCGGGGAAGAGAGGGAGAGGTGCAGGGGGTTCGGGGCGTCTCCGTGGCGTCGTCTAGGCGCGTCGAGGGGAGCCAAGCAGGCAGCTGCGTGCCAGCGCGCGCGGCCGCCGTGCTCGCTCTCGCCTCTGCCAGTAGGCAGAGGTTGAAGACAAGTATGCCCCTGGTGGGCTGGGCTGCTTCTGCTGGTAAGGCCCAGGTAGTGCTCTCTCTCTCTCTCTTATTTTCTTTCTGTTTTCTATTTCTGTTACTTTGTCTTGATTTAGTTTATAGCCCAATTCATTTTAATAAATCCTAAAAAAATAATTGTGGGCATTAAATAAATTATTACAGAGACCCTCAATTATTTTCAGAATTGTTGGAGCATTTAAAGATATTAAAAATATTTACATGCCCCAATTTAAATACTTAATGATTTAATTCAAAGCCCAAAAATTCCCTAAAAATGTTCAATATTTTTGGTTTGGATCAGAACCCTTGCCAAAATTATCACACATTGATGAAGGCATTTCTGGGTTTAATGAAAAGGATTTTTATTTGAACCTAGTTGAGTTCATTTAGTGCTAGGGTTTGATCAATCCCCATTTCAAGTTAACAAAATTTTAAACATGATGACATGGACAGCAAGCAAAGAGAACAGGGAAGCTAGGGCTGTGACACCACCCGAGCCAGATAGACAGTCATATGAAATTTAGTGGGAACAATCAATAAAGGAAAACGGATACCCGAGTTGGAAACGGTTTCCTTAAGTCAATATATTCATACTTGTTCCCTAAGCAACCAAATCTCGAGGACGAGATTTCTTTAAGGGGGGGGGGGAGAGTTGTCACAACCTGATTTTTGGCCCTTTCTTTTTCTTTAGATTTTTTGAGATTTTTACCTGAGTTTTCTTTTTCCGTGGCTATGTGGTCTGGAAACTGAAGAAGCAGATCTCTTCTTTTTTTCCAGAGTGGCTTGTCATCCTCATATCTATCCCTAGCCCTTGCCATTTCCATCTTGGCCCAACCCCAATATTATTTTTCTAGGGAATATTCCTTTATCCATTAAAGGAATAACCCTGCCTACCCATAGGTTGTGAAGCAACCTATATTTCCATCACTCCTAAAATTCCCAAATAATTATCATAAATTGTTTGGGTCATATCTTCTTCAAATATGGCAAAACTTTTGATTGCCATGTTCAAAAATAATCCTCCAATATTCCTTTTCCTATTCTGCCCTAAATGGCACTTTGTGAAGAGAATGCTATTTATCTTTGCCCATTTGCCCCCAAACTTTTTGGACACATTTTCATGTCCATATCATTGCCTCATGCAAATTTTCATACTCAATTGCCTAGTAAATATTTTTCAGGTAATTTCCAAAGTTTCTGTCCAGAAGGAAACTTTGTGAAGGAGGTAAGTCGAAATTTTTGTATGACCTCTATATCATAAAATCTTGACTCTCCACCAAAGTCGAGCTCATGTAATGCCTCCATGTGATCTCATATTCAAATCATTGTTTTTGTCCAAAATTTCAGTTTGTGAAGCAAGTATATTTTATCTTGCTCCATTATGGTTGAAAATTTTCCAGGACCTTCTCCCACCTGTATAACCTACCTCCACAAATTTTGGGCACATTTTATTTAGCCATTTTCCCTCAGAAATTCTTGCAAGATTCTGGTCAGCAAGGATGTTTGTTAAACAAGTACCATTTTGGTGAATCTAATTGTTATGAAACTTTTACAACATCTTTACATGATCAAATCACTAAACCTTGCCAAATTTCAGATCAACTGGCCTCACCATGCGAGTGCATCATCCAAATCTTGTTTCTGGACCAATTTATGTAGTTGTAAAGCAACTATATTAAACACTGGTCCAAATCACCTCAAAGTTACTAGGATGAAAGTCCTTCTTACCTTAAACCTCACAGACAACTCCATTGCTCCCAATCTCCTTCCTGTTGATCAGCAGTCTTCTGCCAAGTTTATTGCAGTAAACTTCAGAGGTAGATTCCCATTTAACAAGATCAGTTTTCACCAAGTTACCAACGCAGTTTGAACCTCCCTTGGAAGAACTTACCACTACACAACGTTTTACAGCCTTTGGCACCTTCTCCTCTCCAGCTCACGCGGTGACCACCTCTCTGGCATGCCATGGACGCGAGTTGGATGGCTTCTTGCTCGGGCCCCTCCTCTGCTCGACGTCTCAGCGAGCACGGGCATGTCTAGTGTGTTCCCCACGTCGTCGCCGTCCTCCTGGACCCCTCTCCTCCTCCGTCCACTACTCCGTCCGTGCTTGTTGCCGCGTGCCCGCGGGTGCACTGTGGCCGACCGAGCCTTAATGGCGTTCGGCTCCTTCTCCCCTGCGCTCCCTTGGCCGCCTCTTCCCCGTGAGCTCTCCCTCTTGTTCCCTCTCGTCGCCTACCCTCGGGCTCAAGTGCGCGCGAGCCACGCGTCCGCGGCGATGCCAGCGTGACACTCCCGCCCCCGCCTATATAAGTGGCTCCCGAGCTCGTTCGACCTCACCACTGCCCTCCACATCCTCCTCTACCCCTCCCCGCCTCTCAAACAAGCTCCAGAAGCTCTTCTGGCCGCTCCTCACCTCCATGGCCGCCGCCTCTGACCTCCTAAATTTGCTCAGCATCTAGCTCGTCCACCCCTCCCACCACCACCATCGTCTTCCCCACGCTCTTGCGAGTCTTCCCAACCTCCGCCTCCTTCCACGATGGCCTCTGTCCGTTATTCCCATCGCCGTTCGACGAGCCTAGACGCCACGGTCGAAGCTGCTCTCAACCCCGCCCTTCCTAAGGACTGCGCCACCATGGGATGGATGTGCCTCGTCGCCCCGAGCTCTCCGGTGGCTGGAGTGTCGCCGGAGGTGGCCGGTGGCACCGGGCCGAGCGCCGGCGTCGCACTCCTCCCTCTGCTCCTCAGGCGAGCAAGAGGAAGAGGACGATGCCCATCCTGCTGGCCAGGCGGGCCCCCGCCTCTCCTCTTCGCCCCGCACGCCAGCCACTCAACGCTGACCCCGCCTTGCCACGTCAGTTAAGTGAAGACGTATTTCCAGGAATATGTTTTCGTTATGAGAAAGCATGTTTTCAGTTAACTACGGCTAATAATGTGTTTTCTCTGCTCTGAAGGCGTATTCCTCTGAATGCGCTTTCTGTTTTCAGCCCAGGGGCCTGTTTGTATAGTTATGTTTCCAGATTAGTCCGTGGACTTCATCGGGCTATAGCTTTTTGCTCGAGACTCCGACTGAGGTGATTCCAACGTCCACTCCTTCGTCTCGTCGAGCCCGTTCTGTTGGTATCATTTTCATCATGTGTCAACATTCTGAAAATGACCATTTTGCCCTTGCCGTTGATCAGCCCTTCCGAGAGAGAACATTTTCCGGCGATTCTTTCCACGAGCTTTTCGTACATTCTTCTGGTGTATTCTTCCACCCCAAGCAAGCCACAACCACCATTTGCATGATTGCATGCAGTACTTATGGTTTCAACTTGAACATTTAATAAATGTTTGCTTGTTTTGATACGATTATCGTTGTTTCGGTGATGCTTATGAATTTGTGTTCTCTTTCATGCAATGTCTTTATGCACCTGGTTATCATGTACTAGTTGCTAGAATTTCTGTCGTATGCTATGCTTGGTAGTAGTATATGTTGATGTTGGTGATGGTTTTCGGTGCATGACTGTCGTCTGTTCCGAGTATCATTGTTATACATGTTCCTTTGCATCCAGTTGGTTAAATGCTTGCATGGTAGCATTGTTAATATGTTCTTGCATTATATTTATTGTTGATGCTAGTGGTCATGATATGTTGCTGAAGTATGATACTCATAATATTCATGCTAGTTAGTATGCGATGATCATCTGAATAAATGATTATGTGTTGTTGTTATGCTCATTGATTATGGTTGCACATCCATGCTCATGTTAGTATCATTCTCATGGATTATAGTTGCATCATGTTATTTTAATATGACTCAGCTTATTGCATTCAAATTTAACCAGATAATAATGAACTTGAACAACTGTTTGCTGAGTCCTGGTGCCACCATATCGAGCTGACAAGTGCAACCACACTTACCTAACGGGGTCTACTGTCATGCCTATCACCTGTGCCTCTAACAAGGGAAGGTTATGGGCGTGCGATACCCTGGCCCGGTAAAAAGACATAACCTTGTGTGCCCGTTGTTGTTGTTCTGAGCTCGGGTCCCCGTTTGGGACCGTTTGTGTTTTGCCACGACAGTGGTCGTTGTGTCTTTGGTAGACACGGGGCCACCCAGGACTAGCCCAGTGGGGAGTAAGTCGGAGTGACCGGGAGAGTGTCATGGCTGTAGGACGGTTTTATCGGAACGCCGTTGGTCCACCCGAATGGGATGACGAGGCCATGGGTTCTGTGGTGTGGGTACAGTGTGCTACCTCTGCAGAGTGTGTGTGTTTAATCTATCGATAGCCGTGCCTGCGGATAAGGGCCCAGTACATGTCGGTCACACTATGAGTCAACAGTAATAATAATAATTTGATTAATAACAACCCTGGTTCGATGAGGAGAAAGATGTTGGATGTGATCGTGAGATTATCACTATGGTATCGAGGATACCGAGTTGTTGGATGTGATCGTGAGATGATCACTGTGGTATCGCGGATATTGAGTTATTGGATGATTGTGATGTTATGCGAGAATCATGGGTAAAGATCAAGCTCCTTGTGGTCATTTAATGATTACTACGGTATTGTTTATACCAAGCTTGATTTGATCCTGAGATGATCGTGTTATGTCCGAGGTTGGTAAGTGATGCATGTGATGGTTATGAGGTAACCCGAGCAGTATAACTGGTGCACATAGTGTCATCAGGTTGCATGCTAGTATTGTCAAATTTATATGTTCATGCCATGCTCATATTGTCTAGCTGTATCATGTTCATGTTGTTCAAGCTATGTTATCCTGATGATCTCATTATAATTCCTATTTAACCTGTAATTGACATGTCATTGTTTGTCTTGAATGCTCCTGGTTATTGTGAGCTTGCAAGTACATTCAATGTACTGATCTGGCGTGTCATGCCAGTTTGCAGGTCATGTGGGATTTGATTGCTTGTTTGCCGTGGGACACGTGTGTGCAAGCTAGGATAAGCATCCCAGCCAGAGTCCCTGCGGAGTGGAGTTCACCACCGTCGTCGTTGTTCCGCTGCTATATGTCATTCCGCTGCATCGTGTTGTTCTGCTGCTTGCATAGAGCAACCGTGGCAGGCGTAGTGTCGCCGTGTCGATGTAATCCCCTTGTACTCTTACAGACTGTAATAAAGAGCCGATTTGTTCTATGCTAAGCAGGGCCGTATTCCAGAAGACTTCTCCTCGATCTCTGGGCTGGAATATGCGGCGTTTCGGTTTCTCTGAGCCGGGGTGCCACACCCGGGCTGCGGCGTGGTGGCCACCCATTCTAGCATGTATTTCAGTGAGAATCTGCCTTCCCTCCTCTTGGGAGATGCACCTTTGGAGAACACAAGTAGTGCTTTTCTTGTATAGTTCACCTTCGTGAACTTTGTAGGCTTTAGAACGTCGGACTATGCAGCGGGCCTCATTTTTGTCATCCGGGAGGTCCTGTTAATTAAGGTAAGCTAAGAAGGGCTCTGTCCAAGGGGCTATGACAGCCATGATCTCATGCGCCGAAGAACTTATCTACATGTCTGAGTCTCCGATGACGTCTGGGTTATGTTCGGCCGGGGGTGTGTTCGGATCCGAATCAGTATCGCCGCTCGCGTCCTGCCATGTTACTGATGGTTTGAACATCCTTTCCACGAAAGTGTTAGGCGGGACTGGGTCGCGTTTAGTGCCCATTCGAGTTAGTACATCCGCGGCCTGGTTATTATCCCATGCTACATGACGGAATTCCAACTCCTCAAATCGAGCCGATATTTTCAATATGGCATTGCGATAAGCTGCCATTTTTGAATCCTTCGCCTCAAAATCCCCGTTTATTTGGGAGATAGCCAGGTTAGAGTTTCCGCGTACCTCGCAGCATTGTATGCCCATGGATACAGCTAGACGGAGACCATGCAATAGTGCCTCATATTCGGCCGCATTGTTTGAGTCCGTATACATAATTTGTAGTATGTACCAGACTGTATCCCCAGTTGAAGATATCAATATTACGCCGGCCCCCAATCCAGCTAGCATTTTGGAACCGTCGAAGTACATTGTCCAGTGAGAATATGAGCCGTACTCTTTAGGGAGTTCGGCTTCGGTCCATTCTACGACAAAGTCAGCCAACAATTGGGATTTAATAGTCCGGCGTGGCTTATACGATATTTCGAACGGTAAGAGCTCGATGGCCCATTTGGCTATGCGTCCAGTGGCGTCTTCATTGTTAATAATATCGTCAAGTGGTACTTTGGATGCCACTGTGATCGAACACTCTTGAAAGTAGTGTCGAAGTTTCCGAGATGACATGAAGACCGCATAGGCAATTTTTTGTTAGTGGGCGTACCGTGATTTGCACGACGTGAGAAACTCAGATACATAGTATACATGTTTTTGAACGGAGAACTTATGTCCCTCTTCGGCTCGTTCAACGACGAGCACGACACTCACTACCTGGTGAGTGGCTGATATATATAGCACCATTGGTTCGCCAACACCCGAGGTGGCTAGGATTGGGTTGCTCGCTAGTAGAGTTTTTATTTCTTCCAATTCAGCTATGGCCGCGTCCGTCCATTCGAAGTTGTTAGTGCGTTGTAGCAATCTATAAAGTGGCAATGCTTTCTCTCCTAACCTGGAGATGAAGCGGCTTAAGGCCGCTACGCAGCCTGCTAGTTTTTGCACTTGTTTGAGATTGGTTGGCGTTTTGAGCTCTGACAAGGCCTGAATTTAAGCTAGGTTAGCTTTGATTCCACTATGGGATACAATGAACCCTAATAGCTTTCCGGCCGGAACGCCGAAGACACATTTTTCCGTATTGAGCCTTATGTCATATTCTCGAAGGTTATCAAACATAAGGCGGATATCATCCACCAATGCCTCGACATGTTTGGTCTTAATGACTACGTCATCAACATATGCCTCCACTTTCTTGCCAATTTGTTTTTCTAAGCATGTTTGAATCATGAGTTGATATGTGGCGCCAGCGTTTTTGAGTCCAAAGGGCATAGTGTTGAAACAGAAAGGACCGTACGGGATGATAAATGTCATTGAGGCCTGATCAGATTCCTTCCTCTTTATTTGATGGTATCCGGAGTAAGCATCAAGGAAGCACAATTAGTCGTGTCCGGTCATTGCATCGATAATTTAATCAATGTGGGGAAAAGGAAAGGGATCCTAAGGGCAAGACTTGTTTAGGTCTGTAAAGTCAACGCAGAGGCGCCATGATTTATCCTTCTTCAGTACCATGACTAAGTTGGCTAGCCAGTACGAATGTTTAATTTCTTTGATGAATCCGGCTTCCAATAGCTTGGCTAGCTCTTCTCCCATTGCTTGTCTTTTGGGTTCGGAAAACTATCGCAGTGACTGCTTGACTGGTTTGAACCCTTTGATAATATAGAGGCTGTCTTCGGCCAACCTGTGTGGGATTCCCGGCATATCTGAAGGGTGCCCAGCGAATATATCCCAATTTTCCCAAAGGAAGGCGCATAACGCGCTGTATACCGCTGGATCCATCTGTGCCCCGATAGACGATGTCTTATTAGGGTCCGTTGGGTGCACTTGGAATTTTATGATTTCATCTGCTGGCTTGAAGGAGGTAGATTTCGATCTTTTGGCGAGGATTACATCGTCCTTGTCCACCGTCGATCGTAAGGTAGTTATTTCTTCGGCCGCGAGGGCTTCGAATAATGCCTCTAAGGCTAAAGATGTCGTTTTGTTCTCGGCGCGGAGTGCTCTATCTGGATCACTTGTTAATGTGATTACTCCATTGGGCCCTGGCATTTTAAGCTTCATGTACCCATAATGGGGTATGGCTTGAAAGCGTGAAAACGCGTCCCGTCCTAAAAGGGCGTGGTATCCGCTATTGAAGGGAACAATGTGGAAGAGCAGTCCCTCCGACCTGTAGTTATCGGATGTGCCGAATACTACGTCGAACTGAATGCTTCCAGAACACCGGGCTTATCAGCTGGGAATAATTCCTCTGAAGGCTGTGTTAGTGTGCTCAATGCGGGATTCGTCAACCTGCATTTTTGCAAGCGTTTCCTCGTATATGAGGTTCAATCCACTTCCTCCGTCCATAAGTACTTTAGTGAGGCGAAAGCCGTCTACTATAGGATCTAGTACAAGAGCTGCTGTTGCTCGGGTCGGCCGGACTCAAGGTGCATCTTCGGCAGAAAAACTAATTGCCGTGTCGCTCCATGGGCTTGGAGAGCTAATTTGGTAGACCTTGGCAAGTTTGAGATTCGCCCTCTTGCGACGGTTGTTTGAGGAGAACATCTCGAAGACAGTGAAGACACCAGCGTCCTTCTCCCCAGATACTGCGGTGGCGAGGATTGCTGCACCGCTCTTTGCTACCTGCCGGAGTACCCAACATGCCCTAAGGCCGTGATTTGGGATATTGTCCGGGGCTGGATGTATTTGGCAAGGTTTATTGAGCAGTTCGTACAGTACGGACCTCCATCCCGTAGAAGGTTTGTTCTTCCTGCCAATAGGCATATTATCGGATGACCTGCTAGGGTATGTCCGTTTTGCCTTAATAGTGTGTTGTCCGGATACGGACTGTTCCAGGGGTGTATTCTGGGCTCTCCAAGTGTTTTCCATTGCGCAGTACTTTCGTACTAAGTGCGACAGGTCTGTGAAACTCAGGACACAGCGTCGGTTGAGGGCGTTCAAAATTCCCTCATCCGTACAGTTCCGGTGAAATAAGGGGACCGCATCATCATCGTAGCAGTCCTTAATGTTGTACTTGACAAACAGAAATCTGGCCCAAAAGTGGTTGACCGTCTCCTCGGGCTGCTGCTTTGTGCTCGCGAGGTCATTTATGTCCGGGAGTCAGGATTTACTTGGAGAGTTTCTCCTAGGGTGGGTGGGTGTTGGTAATTTTAAATCCCGACCCAACGTGGTATTCGGGGTTTTGACAACCTCCGATGTGGATGATCTACGCTTAGCATGATCTGAACGTTTTGTGGGCCTAGCATCAATCCTAGAGCTCGGAAGACACAAAGTGCCACCCAACAGGGGTGTGTTCAACTCGATGGGTTCGAAGATCCGAACTATGACGGTCTCCGTCTCAAGAGGGGTAGTATCTTCGGCTCCGTCCTCATCCTGACCGAATTTAGGTTCGATCTGATAACCTGGCGATGAAAGCCCCAGGGCGGCAATGCACTCCAGCAACTCATTTAAAGGCGGGAGATCTGCCGAGGTCGCATCATCGGTGTGGCTTGAGTCAACATAAGGGTGATGCTCAATGACCGCAGGGAGTGCAGCCGGCCCGAAGGCCACGCGGGCGCATACAACAAACCCGCCGAGCTAGAGAACCTGGCCAATGGCCTACTTGTTTCCGAGGGTGATCTCATCGTTGATGATGAGATGAGCCATCGATCGCTCATCGCGAGTGCACATCGGAGTCGGTGTCAAAACCGACAGATCTCGGGTAGGGGGGCCCAAGCTATGCATTTAAGGATCGATGGTAACAGGAGACTGGGGACATGAAGTTTACCCAGGTTCAGGCCCTCTCGATCGAGGTAATAGCCTACTTCCTACTTGATTGATCTTGATGAATATGTGTTACAAGAGTTGATCTACCTCGAGATCGTAATGGCTAAACCCTAAAGCCTAGCCTATAAGGATGTTATCATTCTGATGTTAGCCTCTACAGACTAAACCCTCCGGCTTATATACACACCAGAGGGGGCCTAGGGTTACAAAGGTGACTTGGGGAGGAAGTAATAGATACATCCGGACATTACACTTGCCTTTCAACGTACATAGGAGTCCTGACCGAATACGGGGGAGAGTCTTCTGCTTATACTTTCGTGGTCCATCAATACGGCCCAGCTTCATCGACCCGGACGCCCGAGGACCCCTGAATACATGACTCCCTCAGTGATAACGCCGCCTGTAGCGACCACGTCTTCCGCTGCGTCCGTGTTTCCGTGCTACTCCTCACGCCCCGCAGCGTCGGCGGACGCGGGCGGTGGGGCCCTTGAGGAGGACGGATGAGCTGCAACGCCGGAGTACTTCTTGGGCGCCATGGTTGATGGAGCCGAAGAAGACGAAGCTGGCGATGAAGATGACGCAATGTTGATGCTCTCAGGTTCACCCAAGCGATCCCCATACCTGGTGCGCCAAAGATGTCGGGGTATAACCACGACCACCTATGGGACAGAGGTCCCTTTTGGTTCGGCATGGGGGTGGACACGTTGCACAAAGAGCAGAGAAGCATCGAGAAGCAAGTCGGGGATGACACAGTGCATTTTTACCCAGGTTCGGGCCGCCGCGAGGCATAAAACCCTACTCCTGATTTGGTGGATTGATTGTCGAAATGGTGGAAAATGAACACGACACTCTTTCCCGGCAAGGTCGCCTTGCGGTGAGAGTGGTCACGCTTATGGGTGTATGCGGGTTCGAATGGCTGAATCGTTTCTACGGTTGCATTGGGCCACCTTTCATAGGTTAAGGGGTCACCACAGTGGCAAATTAGTCTTTTAGGCTGATTAGATAGCAAATAGTGCTATCATACCTAACTCTGCAGCTGATAGAGTGCATTAAATGCACCACTTAGTGTCACATCACAGCTTGTCCGGCAAGCCTTGTCAGACTCGTCTTGCCAGCTGCGCTGTTGTTTGCTTGACACGTCTCAGGACGGGTGTCATTTGGTGGTTCTTGTGGTAGGAGATGGCTGCCATGTATCCAGAGGTGGCCACTAAGCCACCTTAAAGCTTGATACCTGATGTCTACTACGCACCCTTCTTCTTGTAGACGTTGTTGGGCCTCCAAGTGGAGTGGTTTGTAGGACAGTAGCAAATTTCCCTCAAGCGGATGACCTAAGGTTTATCAATCTGTGGGAGGCGTAGGATGAAGATGGTCTCTCTCAAACAACCCTTCAACCAAATAATAAAGAGTCTCTTGTGTCCCCAACACACCCAATACCATGGTAAATTGTATAGGTGCACTAGTTCGGCGAAGAGATGGTGGTACAAGTGCAATATGGATGGTAGATATAGGTTTTTGTAATAAGAAAATATAAAAACAGCAAGGTAGCAAGTGGTAAACGTGAGCATAAACGGTGTTGCAATGATAGTAGGCAAGGCCTAGGGTTCATACTTTCACTAGTGCAAGTTCTCTCAACAAGGATAACATAATTGGATCATATTACTAGCCCTCAACATGCAACAAAGAGTCACTCCAAAGTAACTAATAGTGGAGAACAAACTAAGAGATTATGGTAGGGTACGAAACCACCTCAAAGTTATTCTTTCTGATATATCTATTCAAGAGTCCATAGTAACGTTCAATCTATCATAGAGTTCATACTAGAATAACACCTTAAGACACAAATCAATCAAAACCCTAATGTCACCTAGATACTCCATTGTCACCTCAAGTATCCGCGGGCATGATTATACGATATGCATCACACAATCTCAGAAACATCTATTCAACCAACACATAGAACTTCAAAGAGTGCCCCAAAGTTTCTACCGGAGTGTCAAGACGAAAACGTGTGCCAACCCCTATGCATGGGTTCCCAAGGTCACGGAACCCACAAGTTGATCACCAAAACCTACATCAAGTGGATCACATGATATCCCATTTTCACCACAGATAAACACGTGCAAGACATACATCAAGTGTTCTCAAATCCTTAAAGACTCAATCCGATAAGATAACTTCAAAGGGAAAACTCAATCCATTACAAGAGAGTAGAGGGGGAGAAGCATCATAAGATCCAACTAGAATAGCAAAGCTCGCGATACATCAAGATCGTGCCATCTCAAGAATACGAGAGAGAGAGAGAGAGAGAGAGAGAGAGAGAGAGAGAGAGAGATCAAACACATAGCTACTCGTACATACCCTTAGCCCTGAGGGTGGACTACTCCCTCCTCATCATGGAGAGCGCCGGGATGATGAAGATGGCCACCGGTGAGGGTTCCCCCCTCCGGCAGGGTGCCGGAACAGGGTCCAGATTTGTTTTCGGTGGCTACAGAGGCTTTCGGCGGCGGAACTCCCAATCTAGGTTAATTTCTGAAGGTTTCAGTATTTATAGGAGTTTTTGGAGTTGGGGCCAAGTAAAGGGGAGCTACGGGCCGTCCTCGAGATAGGAGGGCACACCCCCCCCCTTCCCAATGCGCGCCCTCCACCGTCGAGGGCAGCCCGTGGCTCTCCTGGCCCAACTCTTTTGCTTCGGGGGCTTCTTTTGGTCCAGAAAAAATCATATAAAATTGGCTCGTCAATTGGACTCCGTTTGATATTCCTTTTCTGTAAAACACTAAAACAGGAGAAAAACAGAAACTGGCACTGGGCTCTGGGTTAATAGGTTAGTCCCAAAAATCATAAAAAGTGTATAATAAAGCCCATAAGACATCCTAGAAGGATAATATAATAGCATGGAACAATCAAAAATTATAGACACGTGGGAGATGTATCAATACCACACTGATTGCCGATGGGTGTTGCTGTGCGGTGGAGTTTTACCTCCGCAAGCCCCGGCAAGCCTGCCGAGATAGTCTTGTTGTCGGGCGAATCCAGCTCCCCACCAGGCGTGCATGCCTGGAAAGGGTGGTTTCCCTTCTGGTGGCATCTCGCACCTTGGTTGTCTTGATCTCATTGATCAACCTGCTGATTCATCAACAGGTTGTTCTTTTCGGGTCTTGGTCTGGCACTTGGTGCTGCAAAATCTCCCTCGAGCCTGTGCACAATTTGTTGCAACGGGCCTAGGGTATGTTGCACCGACAGCGGTGGACCATGTGGTCGGTGTCGTGCGCACACCCAACAGGGAGGCCACACGGAGTACACACCACTGGGGACTACGCCACCTCTGTGATGAAGCCTTATCCAGTTCGAGATGCCCTCTGATGACGGTGGAGTGGCTAAGCGATGATGGCGGAACAATGCTATTGGCGATTGTGGGAGAAGCAGATAAGATAAACTAGGGTAAGGGAAAATGCGATGCGGAGTCGCTTGCCGTGAAGGTCTATATAGTAGGCCAGTAGGGATTGGGGTTTTAGGCGATTTTGTCGAGTCGGGCAGGAAGCTTGCACGGTTGCATGTGGGAACCTATGCAGTTGTGCGGGAATGTGCTCAACGAAGAATTTGGGGCCTCGTCGAGCCAACGCATGGCCAAAAGAAACGCCTATGTGGTGCTCAATCTTGCACTCGAAGATTTCGGCAGCGCCACACTGACAAGGCTTTCGAGAGGAGGAAGAAGTGTCACGTGCATATATGATCTATAAAAAAGTTTGCAATTTAATTACCTAGGCAATAGTTGGTCTCTAAGCGGTGTCACAAACCATAGTCTGCCCACGATGTGATGAGAAATGCATCATGCCGCCGGCTCGGAACCATCGGCCAGCTTGTAGATGGCCATTCCTAGCATGTTCAACAACTTTATTCGTGTGGTTTATCGCAGTTGAGGCGGCTGTGGCACTCTCTGCTCCCCTCCCACCGCGTGCGCTCTCCTCCCGTCCCTTTGTGCATGCTACCAGAGTTTGGTGCTGGTGCATGACCATGTATGTTCGGGGTGCCAAATGCATGTGGTTGCCCCGGGCGCGACCCCACAATGCAGTTACGTGCAACACGATGCAGTTACCCGCTAAAAAAACTGCAATGCAAACATGTCAAGAATCCAGGCCGTCTGACCCCCATTTATACTCGTGGCCATTTACCTTAGCCTCTCATACCCCCATGACACAATATGTACACCCATGGAAACACATATAGAGAGGATATTTCAGTGGCTCCAATGGCGCTCCAAGCGGCTGATGACGACGACGGGCAGCAGTTTAGCACTGGTCATGTAGTGGACACTCACCTGTGGAGGAAGGACCTCTTGGTGGTGTACACGAATGAGCCAAACTCGATGGAGAGCTCCATCCACATTATGGAGCAGTTTCTCGCTGAGGACAAGTACCAAGTGGTTGGCTTCAACCTCGACTTCACCAGCAGTCATGCCGGGTATGATCAGAAGGTTGTCATCGCCAGTGGTGTGTGCGCCATCATGTTCTCATCTACCACTAATCCCTAAACACAAGGACTTGCAAGAATTTCACAAGGATTCTCAATAGCCTTGACTACATGTTTGCTACAGTGGACACAGAGAATGATCCAATGTGCTCGTGACTTTGGGCTTGGCCTGCCAGAAGCTTGTACAATGTCTGGGGCAGCACGAAGAACAATGACTCCCTGGTTGACCTCGCATCGGCATCATTGACCCCTACTACATGACCATGAAGGATGAGAGCAAGCAAAACAAGACCGCCTCGCATAGTGCCTGGGTGGAGAGACTGGATGAAAAACACGTCAAGTACGTGGCCAAGGACGCGTACACACGGTACGAGATGTACACGTGGATCGTTGACATGAGGAAGTGCCTTCGTCCTTCCCCAAGCGAGGGATCGAGCCACACAATCGCTGACAATTGTATACCATCAAGTGTTTTCCCACAACACACACAACTTATTAGCAAGAATCATATATGTTATTATCGGTCTTCTCACACAATTCTGATTACTGGCCTCTTTGTCGCGTATCACACACACCTTGTTAAGTTGAATAGTTTGTGTTTAGTTTGGCTCATCGCAAATAATTCACCTGATTGAACTATATGTTATCTATCGCACACACACCTTGATCAGGATGACTATTTCTATTGTTTTAGCTCATCGCAAAAAATTCAACCGAGTGAAGTGTATGATGTCTATTACACATACAATTATTTGGCTGACCCTTTTTGTTGTTTTAGCTCATCGTAAACACTTCGTATGGATAAACTATATGCCACATATCACCCACTCTACTCTAATCTGAATCATTCTTGATGTCTCCATCATTGCACATTGTTCATTTTATTAGTGACGATCTTATCACGATACTGTTTGTGATTCATGCATCGCACACAGTTTGGTCAAAGGGTCTCCTATACATGTGTCATGTTTGGACCATCCTGATGTAGTTCTCCATCGTCCATTATGGGAGTAATGACTCAAATATATAATTTGAATACCCCAAGGCAAGAGTCATAATACGAGAAGCTTTTTAAGTGAAACACTAAGATGGTTCAGAGGACACAGAGACATGAATTTTAAAAGAATGATGATTTGGCGAGGGAGGTAATTGAAGGGAGATTCCTCAGTATCAAAATCCTTTAAATGCCCAAGAAACTATCTGATACAAACAAGAAGCAATGTTCAGAGTCATGCCACTTTGAATGTGTCTACTACAATGCAAACTCTCTCAAGTTGGAATCCTAAATTGGTAATATCACCTAATTTCCTAGACTCATTTACTACTCACAAATCTTAATCAACTCATAAAAAATTGAACTTTAGCTACTCATAAGGTACTACATTAAATGTTTACTAATGTTATTTTATCTATTCCATCGACTCTTTATCTTTTTGTGAAGTAGTTATCTTATTTCTCTAAATAGAAACAAAAATAAATAAAATTTATTTCATTCCTCGTATTCCTATTTAAGGCTACCAGGAACATCTTTAAAAGCCTCCACTTGGCCTATATGTTCACATAGATCTCCAACCATCTTATAGTTAGTAAACTAGCAAAGGTCTTTCGTTGAAGCTCACATCAAGTTCATGGCAACCGGATCCCATGGATCATGGCAGTCCGACGAGACACCAATTATACCAAGCCCACTATACACTTGCTCCTTCTGCCCTAGGACCTTCACGAACCTCCAAGCTCGTGGTGGCCATATGACGAAACATCGTCAAGAGGTCCTAGAGAATAGGAGAAAGCATGAGGAATACATGACCAAAAAGTCCAAGGAGTTCTCTATGGACCCACTATCACCAAACACGGCTTATTGGAGAAGGTATCGTAAGGGTAAGGAGAAGCCTGAAGAGATTATGTTTTTACCAACACAAATGTCTAGTGAGTTATCTAATGATGATGGTGAATCAATCAATGTCCCCATGCCATATGGGAGCATGCCAACCAATACCTCTACGATGTTGACCATGGAAGATAAGGAGAAAGGAGATGAAGAGGAGAACCTGAGTGTTGATCTTACCTTGAAGTTGTGATTTGTTTCGTCGCTATGTGTTTGTTGATATTCAATGAGGCTCTATGTTTCATTTCTCTCTTTGCTGGAAGAATATGATGTATGCCTTAGTTTAAACAATCTATTTTGTTCTTAAAGTGTTTTTGTTATGAACAAGTTTGATTCAGTTATGTAAAACATACCATATCATGCGATCAGTTTTATCGTTGTACGAAATGCTTCTTATCAACTTCCATTGGTTGGCTAAAAAATTCATCGAAGGGTGAGTATGTTCACTGCAGTAAATGTATCATAAATATCTTGCTTATTTTATATTTTTGTTAGAATATCTTGAACCAATCACAAAACGATGAGTAATAACTTCAAAGAAGTAAATCTAGGCCTAGAGGGAATCGACTCAACGGCTGAGAAGCTAATAAAACCTTGCATCATATAGTCACCAATTCAATAATTACCTAGTTAAATACAAAATTATCTTTGTTTAAAAATGCGTAATTACTCTCTTCAAAATCTAGGAATGCTTGCCCTTTGAATCATTTCGGTGCTTCACACCATATATTCCTTCGTTGATATATATATATATATATATATATAGCCGGTCTATTCTGCTAATATTAGCATAATAGTATTATGCACACACTTCCCAACTTCATGGTCAACGCAAGTGCACGACATTTTTTAAGCAAAAGTACTGCATTAGTGAGATGAGGGAACTTCTCGTCGTAAAAAACTGTGCAAGAGTTTTTTGGTACTTTGTTATCTAGTTTCTAATTGTTTGTCGAAATGATGCATATGATACGCCGTTGGAAAGTTATGGATTAGGCGCAACTTCTCCATGTTGAACAATTTTCGAGATTCCTCACGGTATAAGAGAAGTTTCGAAAATGTTACAACGCCCCACGAGTGGCAGCGAGCGCTTTCTGCGATATTTCTAAACCGCTGAACAAGACAATACGCCAATTGTAAGATACTGTCGAGGCGCAGATTTTTTTGTATAGAACACCCTCTCTAATACCTTACAGTTAAAGAGCAGTTTCAAATTTACGAAAACACAAATATTATGTATTTCAAATTTACATTTTTGGTACAATTTTTCTATTATATTTAACCGTTTGTTGGAATGAGGCGTGTGATACACCGTTGAAAAGCTATGGAATAGGCGCAAATTTCGCCTGTGAAATTCTTTTCATGATTTCTCACGGTTTAAAAAGAATTTTAAAAATAGTGCGGTATTCGATGAGTGACCGCGAATGATTTTTCGTATTTATTTTCTGAACCGCTCATCTGAATGATGCACATGATATATTGTTGGAAAGATATCGACGACGTGCAATTTTTTCATGTAGAACACTCTCTCTAATTCCTTACAGTTCAACAGTAGTCTTGATCTTACCGAAAGCGGGACACTCTGTTTATTGTGACACCTAAATCGACGAAGTGAACTACATCAGACTGAAAATCACGCTTCTTCATACGGATAACCGAACTACATCTGACGGGCAAGCAATCTGCATGGTTTCTATTGCCACACTAAATTTTTCTCAAACAAGGAAGTGCGGTGCGCTTCACATCGGGCACTAGTGTGCCGCAAACACCATCGAGAACTGAATCATAGTACTTTTTTTGTCATTTCTGTAACTGTTTTTTTTTTCACTTTCAAATTTTGGGAGAGTGAACCGTGACACTGCCGAAAGTGAATCACATGAGTTTTGTTGTCTTTTATCATACTTACTATTTTACACGCGTACACCGGGCGAGTGAACCACAAGGACTGAGCGAGTGAACTAGATCTAATAAGAAGAGCGCTTCTTTGTGATGTTTTGGTTTCTATTACCAAGTGAACCACAAGGAGTTTTATAGCAAACTTCATGAGAGAACGGAACCGCGAGAATAATCGAAAAGTGAACCACATCACTCTTTTTTGTTGTCTCCTAAAATTTTCGCACTTCACGTTGGGCGCAAGTGAACAACCTCACCCTAAAAAATGAACCGGGTGGTAGAATCTTGTGAATTACATCTAAAAAGAAGTAAACATATACACACAAGCATCCAAATCACAGAACAGAACCTAAAACAAACAGAAAATGCATCAGAACCACAACGCTCTATCAGCGAATAAAAAACCGCACCAGCCCAACCGTCATGGCCTATCCACTCAATTGGCTTCAAATGAACCGCATCAACTAAAAACTTTTTTCTGAAATATGGGTTTTGTCAACATGTTTTTTTAATCCCTATTATACTTATATGGACCAAACTACATTTTTTGGCAGAGTGAACCATAAACTTTTGTGTCGATGTTAAAACCGGCAGACCTCGGGGTATGGGGTCCCAACCTGTGGATCTCGTACAGATGGTAACAAGAACAGAGAGATGATGTTTTACCCAGGTTCGGGCCCTCTTAATGGAGGTAAAACCCTACGTCCTGCTCTTCTTTATATTAATGGATATGTATCAAGTACATAGTAGATCTACCTCGAGATCGTAATATGTGGTCTAACTCTAGGAATTGGTGAATGTTATTGTGTTAATGTCCCCTCTATGGGCCAAACCCTTACGGCTTATATACACGCCAAGAAGGGTGTCTGTGGTTACAAGGTCGGTATCTGGAAGTAAGGCGGCAATAGAGATCTTGGATTATGTGTCAAGTCTTCGGTGCAAGTTGTATTGATCACGCCTCCTACATACGACCTCCAGAGTCCATCTTGATCCAGAACAAGGGCCCATTTTTTATGCTTCCGATTTGACCGTACACTAATCATGCACGCAAATGTGTACGATCAAGATCAAGGACTCACGGGAAGACATCACTACACAACTCTAGACACAAATTAAAATAATACAAGCTTTATATTACAAGCTAGGGGCCTCAAGGGCTCAAAGACACAAGAGTCAGCAGAAGCTATAATATCTGAGTACATACATAAGTAAAACAAGTTTGCCTTAAGAAGGATAGCACAAAAGTATCAATGATCGAAAAGGCAAGGCCTCCTGCCTGGGACCTCCTAACTACTCCTCGAAGCCGAACTACACGTATAAACATCCTCGGGATCCTTTGGCTCCTGGACTCCATCATCTGGTTACATCATCCGAGAAGAAAGGAAAAAGGGGGGAAAGGGGGAGCAAGGCAACCATGAGTACTCATCCAAAGTACTCGCAAGCAAGGAACTACACTACATATGCAATGGTATATGTGTAAAGGGTTAATATCTATGGACTAAACTGCAGAATGCCAGAATAAGAGGGGGATATCTAGTCCTATCGAAGACTACGCTTCTAGCAGCCTCCATCTTCTAGCAGTAGAAGAGAGTAGCTGGAAAGTAACAAGTATCATCGCTTCTGGCAACCTCCATCTTGCAGCAGTAGTTGGAAAGTTCACCAAGTAACATCGTATAGCATAATACTACCCGACGATCCTCCCCTCGTCACCCTGTGGGTAAGCAATTACCGGGTTGTCTCTGGAACTTGTCTGGGTGTGTTTTATTAATTATCCGGTTCTAGTTATCATGAGGTCGGAATACAACTCCGGGTCATCCTTTTATCGAGGGAAACATCTATTCAAATAGACAAACTTCCCTGCAGGGGTGCACCACATAACCCAACACGCTCGATCACCTCTGGTCGGACACACTTTCTGGGGTCATGCCCGGCCTCGGAAGATCAACACGTCGCAACCCTACCTAGGCACAACAGAGAGGTCGGCCCGCAGGTCTAAATCCTAGGCGCGCAGGGGTCTGGGCCCATCGCCCATTGCACAACTGCACGTTGCGTGGGCATTCGGTAAGAAGACCTAGCCTCTCCTAATGCCAGAGCAGGAGTTCCAGTCCAATCCGGCGCGCGTCGCTCAGTTGCTCACGCCAGGAAGGCTTCGGCTGATACCACAACGCCGAGTGCCCATAACTATTCCCGTGTAGCTGGTTAGTGCGTACAGGCCAGTGGCCAGACTCAGATCTAATATCCAAATTCGTTAAGCGTGTTATTATGAATCAACAGCGGACCACGACCAGGGCCAGTCCACCTCTCTCATTGGTGTCTCAACCTTCCCTGTCTGTCCGCCACAAAGAATCACTCGGGGGCCGTCAGGAACCCAGGCCTACCGCTACCTGGATGGAGCCACCTGTCCTTTCAGCCCGGAATCCATGAATCACTTGCGGGTACTCTACGAGCCGACCCGACTTTAGTCACATCATGTATCATGTATAGTATGTATATATATACCCGCTACCTGGGTGGAGCCACCTGTCCTTTCAGCCCCGAATCCATGAATCACTTGCAGGTACTCTACGAGCCGACCCGACTGTAGTCACATCATGTATCATGTATAGTATGTATATATATACCCGTGATCACCACCCGAAGTGATCACAGCCCGATAGTATAGCATGGCAGACGGACAAGAATGTAGGGCAACTGATGGAATACTAACATCGTATACTAAGCATGTAGGTAAAGGTATTAACAGTGGTAGCAACAACGACAGGCTATGCAACAGAATATGAGCTATCGAATCATCAACAGTTGTAAATCCAATGCAAGAATAAGAGAGAAGAGAATGGGCGATATCTTGTGATCAAGGGGGGTTGGCTTGCCTGGAAGCTCGACAGAGAAGGACGGGTCGTCAACACTGTAGTCGTACTGGGGGTCGTCGGCCGTCTCAATGTCTATCGGAAGGAAGAGGGGGGAAGAAAAATTAAATATAAAGCTGACAAATGCAACACAATGCATGATATGGTAATATGTTGTGCAGGATGTGATCTAAAGTATGTCTACACGATATAGGGGAAGGGGGAATTCAACGGGGAATGTTATCCCAGTTCCAGACCAATGTGAGACAGATGACCAGAGGGGGAATGTTCCACGTTCAAATAGTTAGATGCATCTAATAGGTATGTGGGTAGCGTATTCAGATTCGTCTCATTTTTCTGGTCATTTTTCATATATAAATTATTTCCATCCGAGTTACGGTTTAATTTATATGATTTTTCAAAGTTTTAAAGAATTTCTATAATTAATTTAGTGTTTAAATTCGAATTATCTCGAATAGTGATTGGTGATGTAATCATGACAGCACCATGACGTCAGCAGGTCAACTGGCCTGTTGATTGGTCAAACCTGACGGGTGGAACCCACCTGTCATAGGCTAGACTAATTAACATAAGATTAGATTAACTAATTAACCTAATTATCTAGTGGGACCCACTGTCAGTGTCTAACTAATTAATCATTTTAACTAACAGTTTAATTAACTTTCTAATTAACAATTTTATTTATTTTATAATGTTTTAAACTGTGGGGCCCGCATGTCAGAGACACGAGCATGCCACATCAGTGGTTGACCTGGTCAACTGGGCCCTGTGGGTCCTAATGGCACTGGCAAAAAGGCGGGGCCCGTAGCACCAGGTGGTAGCCACGTAGGACACCAGCCACCAGAGCTCTCCGGCGAGTCCGAAAAACGGTGACAACTCCGGGGAGCTCGGGTTTCTCGTACGGTGCACCAAATCGGAAGTCCTTTGGCTCTATCGAACGAGCACACGAGGTTGTGTCCGATGGTGGGGTTCACGTCAGCTGGGGAGGCCAGAACGGTCGCTGGCAAGGATGTCGGGCGGCAGGGCTCTCGGGCGATGCTCGGGTTCGGTGCTACGGCGTGCTAGCGATCAAAGGAAGCGGATGGGGGGGCTCTACGCGATGTGGAGAGCAAGTTGGACAGAAGCGCGCGACCATTTGGTTGCCGGAACAACGCTGGCGACGTGCTCCACGGCGGTGCATTCAGGCAAGATGGAGGCGGCATCTATGGTACAGAGAGAGAGCATGGAAAGGGGGGATCGACGTTGTGGATTACAACAGTCATGTAGAGGTGCAACAGTAGGCTCGGGGTGGGCTCGAGCCGGCGAACCGGGTTGGCGAACGACGGTGTCCGAGAGGCAGAGGTGAGCTCGAAGCAGTCAGTGTGGAGGCGCCCGGCTCGAATGAATGGCTCCGGCCGACAGAGACGAGTGAGGCGGAGCTCGTGAACCTGTCGGTTGGGCGCGGGGAGGCAGGTGGTCATGCCTACGGCGGCGGCATGGCGAGGACAGCGACGGTGAGCACGGTCACCACGACGAGCTCCGATCTTGATTTGTAGCAGATGAGGAGGGAGCGAGCGAGGGGATTAGGGGGAGGCTAGGACTGACCAGGCGAGGGGAAGCTTTAAAGGGCGCCGAGGTCGCCTGCATGCGTGCCGTGTGGCTATCCACGCCATGGAAGTGGAACGAGGGGGGGATAGGTGGGCCGGCCTGACATCTTTGGCTATTTGGACCAACTGGCCCGAGGGGTGGTCTGGCCTTCCCTCCCCCCTTTGATTCTTTTGCCTTTTCTTTTCTTTTTGATTTTCTTTTAATGTTCTATTTTTACTTTCATTTTATTTTAGTTTTATAAATACAACTCCTAATTTAATGTTATAACTTATTCCACTGCCACAAAAAGTTTGTCACCTAAATAACTAGTTTGCATTATTATAATTTTTGAAAGGCATTTAACTAATTCTTATAGCTGATGTTTTAATTATTTTAGAGCCTTTAATTACTTTATAGAGATGTGGATCCTCCACCATAATTACATATGATTTATTTGACACATTTTGAACATTTTAGTTTTAGTGTTTGAAAACATTTGTATTTTGCCTTTATTTTAAATTTGAATTTGAATCTTTTTGAATCATCACGAGATCGACAATAGTAACTATGGTGATGTGGCATCATTAGAAGGGAATTACTGTAGCTTAATTATCCGGGCTCACAATTCTCCTCCACTACAAGAAATCTCGTCCCGTGATTAAGGAGGTGGAGTAAGGGAAACATTCTGGTTACAAAATTCTAACGAGTCTTTTTGTTCTTGGTTGTGTTCTCAAAGAATTTGATCCCTCTCGTTGATATCTTCATTTATCTGCGTCAGATCATCATGATGAAGTCGGCATCCTTTCTTCGGGAATTCCATTGTACTTACAAATAGTTAAGGGGGCAATTCGACAACGATATGATGCTATAAGGGGTAATCATCTGGGGGTTTATCCCATGAATGAACACATGATCATCTCTTGAGTTGAACATAAAAACACATCGAGAGCAAAGTAAGAAAGTACAACAGGAGGTTTCGAACGCACTGACAATCGTTCGACGTCTAAGACAAAGTGTGCTAGGGGCGCACCGCAACTAGAATAAGTTGTCAAGTTGTCCCTCCACAAACAATCAGCGAAGTATATGGTCTCATCAGCTGTATAAATCTGCAATTGTTTTTTGAATAGAGTGAAATGAGAGGAACTTTATGACAAGTACGCCAACATGACTGTATGTTTTTAGCACTAACTACGCCCTATCAAAAGAATCAGAACAGTGCACCAAAAAAGGATTCAAAGGTTTAGTTCTCACTTCTCACTGGACTCAAACTACCAGCACTATGATTCTCACTGGATTCAAAGGTTCCGTTCTCACAAACTACTAGTACTACCTTGCAGATCTTTCTAAGACTTGTGACTGCAGCACTGTTTGCTTCTATAAAACAAGTTAGTCAAGAGTAATGTCATTCAACCACTATAAACAAGGTTGTTTTCTGAAAACTGACACTACATGGGCAATCCACACTTCAGAAGTTCAGAGTATATTCTTAAGCATGTAATGGTAGTTGAAAAAAGATATGTATTTGCTAAGGCATGTACATGTTACATCTTTGAGTGCTGTTAGAGGCTAAAGCATGTGTAATTGATTTTTTAGGCCATTAGCATTTGAACAATTCCATAATTGGGAATACCTTGCTGAGGATCTTGATGGGGCTTTTCACTTGTAGTTAGAGCTAGTTCCTCTTGGAGCCCTTCATTCTTGGAGGATCTTGATGGGGACCTTGCATATGTGGACGGCGATCGAGCGATAGCTCCAGTGTTTGAGGAAGGCAGGGGAGGAAGAACATCTTCAGCTAGTGAGGGAGATGGTGGAGGAATGGTAGACCCAACGATGGGGCAACCATCGCCGGGGCGCGAGGGAGCCGGTGGAGGAAGAACATCCTCGTTGTGGAGCTGGCGCCACTGCCGCCACCGACCATACCATCGGGGCTGCCGAATAAGGTGTGTAGAGTCTCGGGTAACTCTGTCTTGATTGCAACTCCATGTATCTCGCTTGATCTAAAATTTGCACATAGAATAACATAGTTATCTGCATGTACATTTCTCATATTAGCCATAACATATTGTCTGTGGATGTTTACCCCCCATCATGTTGATCGGAGAACACCCACTGGAAGCTCTCAACTTGATCATAACGCATCAAGACGCTAGCTAGGTTTACACTTTGGAAGTGATTGTTCAACCCAACGAATAACCCAAAGGACGTGTCATACAGATTAGTCGGATACATTGTGTCAAATGTGATGACATCACCAAAGAATTTGTACTGCAGCTTGTTGTTTCCATTTGTCCACATACGGTTCTTGATTCTGCTTTCCTCATCCCCTTAGACTTAGTAGGTGAACTCTGGGTCGTTACGTTGTATCTCTTTAAACACAACAAGGGTCTTGTTCACATCAGCAGCAGCCTGGTCTCGACTTATCCAGTCACACAAATTCTGGAGAAGACCACTTTGTGAAACACACATTCTGAGATGAACTGAAGAAGCTGCCAACTATGAGCTTCACATTGTTTCCCCTAAGCCGCTTCACCAAATCTTTTGTGCATTTTCACCGCAAGTAGGGGACAATGAATAGTTGTGGCTTGACCGGTGCTCAGAGATAAACCATCAATTGTGAGCAGCTCTAAAGAAGTGTGATCATTGGAGGGCACTCGCACCAGCAAGACCAGCTATCCTGTTGCTCAGGCTTTCCCTACAAATGAAATTTATCTTTTGTTCAGTTTAGAAGTGAAATTCAGTGCAAGCAATAAAAAACTTTGGAATCGTGATTTTTTGGTTTCAAATGCTAACTGAGTATCCAGACACTTTGTCCGCTCTTGACGTTCAGATGTCTCTTGCCGTATCTCATACCAAATCCAAGCTCCAGGAATATAGGTTAATGAAATCGTAAGCTTCCCCAGGGAGTCAAAACTCATCCCAATCTCCGGTTCCACAACATTATCTGATGGTTTATCAGCGTACCTCCAGATTGTTTCTTCCAGTAGAGTGACTCTACCAGGGCAGGGTGCCCTATGCAGAGGTGCGCGGCCAACTCTCAACCTGAAATCATATTCAGATGTTTTATATGTTGCATTCGTCTTTCATATACAATGGTATATCAGTCGATCATGATCACAATCTATGCTAATTGTACACATGCATTATCACAAAAATTAGGAATACAACTAGCTGACACAAGTAATCATAGCCTCATGAATCCATTGACATACACATAAAATATGTAACATTAATTGCAAAAATCAAAACCATCCCGTCAGAAAGAACACTAATTTCATTTTTACCTTCTGGTCCACCCCGACGCCTCTAGGTTCACCTTCCCGGTCAATTTCACGGACTGGGTTGGCGACTCTTTCTTCTTGTCATCGCGCTCAGCAGCGACGCCGAGGTGTCCAACCACAACCGTGCAGGAGAAGTCGGCACCGGCCGTGGTCGAAGGCACGATGCCCCTTGACACCAACAGATCTGGCTGTCACACTTATGCAATCGTCTCTCTCAGCGGAAACCTACAACATGCTCCAAAAATCAAAGGTCCGTTGTCGCCATAGTCCACTCGCGAGGCTGCAGGGCGAAAGAATAGAGGAGTAGGACAGAGCAATTATCTGTCAACCGGGAGATCCAGTAGAAATTCGAGTCCTCTATCGGGCGGGGAGTCCCCTTCTCCATATTGCTCGTTGCCGCCATTTTTTCGCCTTCTACTGGCGTGCTGGGAGGAGGGTCGGTCATGGCTAACCTATGATGGAGAAAGGTTGAAGTGGTACACCTATCCGACCCATGCATAGTTTTCGCAAATGGACGCGAGCCACACCTCCACTCGTCGCCATCAGTTTGTTTTCAAAAACGCGACCCGGGGACAATCGTACATCACTGTTCCTCATCGTATTCGGTCGGTCGAACCCTTTTCCCGAGACATGTATCTGTCCTGACGGGCCAACTAGCTCAGATCCCCAGAGGAGGACCTACGACCAGGATTACGTGTCCAGATGGTCTCGCTCTCAGTTATGCCACTCTTGTTCGTTTTGTTCTATTATCCTTTTTTGTTCATTCATTTTTTTCTTTATGCGTGAATTTTTCTCAAATTTCGCGAAACTTTTTTCTAAATTGATGAACTTTTTAAATTTGATTGTTTTTTTAAAAGATAAACTTTTTATACAAATTTGATGATTTTTCCCAAATGTGATGAACTTTCTTTAAATTTGATGACCTTTTTTCAATTTTGATGAACTCTTTATTCAAACTCGATGATTTTTTTTTCAAAATCAACGAACTTCTTTCAAATTTGATGAACGTTTTTTAAAATCAATGAACTTCTTTCAAATGAACTTTTTTCTAATCAATGAACTTTTTACAATTTTATGAACTTTTTTCGTAAAAAAATCAATTATTCCAAAAAACGAATAAATGGCGTGTCATTTATGGCATTTATGGTACTTCTAGACTCGTGTTAGGTATAAATCACTAGAGTTCCCGTGGCGTAGTGGCTAGCTGAATAATGATGCAGTTTACAGGGGTGGGTTCTATGGGCCGGCCCACTAGCATTGCTAGTAGGCGCAAGTTTTCTTCCACGGTGTCGAACGCGCTGAATAGGAGCTCCCAGCTAAATGGATCGTGCCCGGCACGCGGAACGCCTTGGGCCATGCCTGGGCCTGGAGGCTTAGCACGGGGCCGCCATTGCACGACCCGTATTTTTTTGAAGTAAAGAAATTTATATGTCCAGTATAAGTACCTATAATACTCTAATATGTTCAACATTTTCCATTTTTGTAGTGCCTGCATATTTTTGTAGTACTTGGACCTGAATAGTTGCACTTTTGTACTATAGTCTTTGTATTTTTTTTATCTTTTTGTAATTCTAGAGCATGTTTTGTATTTTTTCCCTTGTTGAAGATGAAAAGTTTTAATGATGTAAGCACTAATAAAACTCTATATTCATCCCAAATAATACTCCACAGATATTTTTCAAAGAATTCCATATTTTTTGGTGCCTTTTCCCAAATAATACTCCATAGGTATTTCGCGAAATAAAAACATGCCGGCGGGCCTAAGCGTGCTACGGGCCGGCCCGTTTACCTCCTGTCACTCGTACGGCGAGGTGATATACAAACTGTTTTTAACCCCTTCCACGATGGCGTTCTAAACCATCGCCTAGTGAGTGACTGCGAATAGGAGGGGGGGGGTCCTTCCCACACGACCCAAAAACCGTTGGGGATATGCCCTCGTGGCCCACACGCTCGGCAAAATGTGGTCGTGCGATCGACGAGCGATCAAATACGGCTATACGTACAATTGTGCTAAAAAAATACAATTATACAAGCCAAATCGTGTCCGGTCGTAAGTACATCCCACACAGTCATTCCCCACTAAACGTTTCCGTTCTTATGTACATTCCATGCAGTCAATCCAAAGAATATGTTTCCGTTAGTATGTACATCCCACACAGTTAATCCTAGGAATACGTTTCCGTCCGTATATACATCGTACACAGTCACTTCAAGGAAAACGTTTTCGTTCATAGGTACATCACACATAATTTTCCCCATTAAATTGTTTGTGATCGCGTTGCCATGGCACATGATGTTAACAATTTTATCGTTTGAGTTATTGAATGCATCACGGTGCGTAGAACAAACTATGTGGCAAAGGCTATTCATCACACATAGTTTTTATGTGGTAAACGTTTGCGCAAGGTGACCTAACACAAACAATTTTCAAGAGGATGTCGTGTGTGATTGTTCATTGAAACAACACGATTTATTCCTAGAAATTGTGTGTGTTTCCTGAGGTCATCGCCCATGGTGTTTTCTCAATAACCCATTGCAATAGAAAATCCAATTAGCAGGCTAATTGCCGTATTATTAATAATCCATTTATTAATCTAATTCACATTTCATATTAATCACACAATATATTTCAATTCGATATTAAGGAAGCATGAATTCATAATTGAAATATATCAGAGTACAACATCATATTGCTTCAACACTCAGCTATCCCATTACACAACTGCACCAGCACCAAGTTTCACATGCAACATTTATAACCTTTCGAAATTAACATCGTAGATGGTACATAGACAGATGAATCTCATCTGGAAAACTGCTGAAGCGGAAGGCGAATATTAAGCCTTCTTTAATATTGAAGGTCTTTGCAACTTTTGGCCAGTGCGTATGGATGATTGACTGTCCATCCTTCGTCCTCTTCAGGAATACTTCAATATTGAGTACCTTCCCCGCCTCCTAACCATACTGGTGGTTTGAGAGGTAATCATTAGTGAATTGATTTGGAAAGGCCTGAAAACAAGGATATGCATAAATATCTTCTCCAAATTTGAAATGGCGCAAAGGAATTAAAAAGACAAGGTATAACAGTTAGTATCATCCCGTAGTGAACTGATGTCTTCTTCATTGTGTAGACAAAGATCTTGTTATTTTTCGCTAATTTATTTATCGTAATAATCTTTCTGAGTTTCTTGACTTCACTCATATTCATGGACAGCTCATTTCCATATATACAAAAAGGGTCAAACAGTGAGTCAAAACCTCTGACAGCACGACCTACATGTGCAAGACCAAATTGTTAAAAACCTAATATTTAAAAATAGGAAGTGGAAATGTGTGCTATTAACTGCAACATGCCTAATATTTAAAAACAAGAAAATGTAGTCATTCAAACTTGTATTGTGCAGGTCTAAGTACACTAGTTATTGGCCCTGTTTGGATCCTTAGCTTAGAGTTAGTTTGAGTTAGTTTGGGCTCCAATAGCCCTAAAGTATCCAAACATGAGGGCTAGTTTGAGCTAGTGGCGTCAAACCTACTCAAAACAACAGTCCCACCCAAGAGGTGCTAATTGGGGCTAGTTCTCCTAGTGCATTTATTGTCAATCTAACACTGTCATCCAAACACCTCTTTGGCTAGATTTAGTTCATGGTTAGTCATTGTTTAGTATCATTGTTATTTAGGAAACATAGGATAGCGTAGGATTTATTCTACCTTGAGTTGTACTCCAAGATGACCATGTACTCCTATACACATGCCCACGAGGCTCAACCAATACAATCAATTATTCCACCCCAATCTCTCTCTCTCTCTCTCTCTCTCTCTCTCTCTCTCTCTCGCATTTAACTGTCATGAGCTAGAAACCAATTCTAACCTCTAGCTAAGTTAGAGTATCCAACCAGTTCCATTGTTAAATCAAATGGAAAGGCGTGTTCAATACTCACTCCGGTCATTTTTACTCAGCATATAAGAATTATATGAAGTCAAACTTCATAAAGTTTTACCTTATTTATATGAAAAAATATCAACATCTAGCATGCTAAAGTTATACAATATGAAAATCTAAGTCATGACACATGTACTGATATTTATTTCATATTGTGAATTTTGGTATTTTGTTCTATAACGTTGGTTAAACTTTACGAGGCTTGACTTTAGACAATTCTTATATGCAAACTAAATAGATTCGGAGGGAGTACAACATGCTTAAGAACAACCAAATATAGTCATTCATAGAGCTATTGTTAAATTTGGTATTGATGAAATTGAACTGCACAGTTCATACTAGCACATATAGAACAATAGAACATCACATTGTTAATAGCTAAAATAAACAAGGCATGCTATGAACAACCAAAGATGGCAATTGAAACTGGACACATGCTACCTACAAACAACCGAACAACCATAAACCATAGAAATAAACAAGGCGTAATGTAAACAACCAAATATAGCAATAAATACTTGACATGTTCTCACTACAAAAGGGGTTCGAGGAAACAAATCATGGGTTTCCTCACTTGTCATAGATTGGTTCCTACTCGTGGTCACCGCAGATGAGGTCTGACTTGCCAGCTGAGGATCCCAAGCCAGCGTCGCAGAACATGTCCTTAAGAAATGACAAAAGGGGCTCCATGGCGATGAAGGATAGCAAATTGTTCATAACGAGCTGCAGGATCAGCGGCAGGGCCATCGACGAGATCGACGGCTGTGGAATCCGAAGGGTTGTGGGTGGGCAACTTAACCTGTGACATAACCCACGTCAAGCCATTGGTGTCAACGACCTTGATGTCGTAGCCGGCGTCTGCGACATGCCAGAATACTCTAGCACGCTGATTTAAAGGCTCAATCATGGTCTAGTGTGTTGGGGAACGTAGTATTACAAAATTTCCGTACGTTCACGCAAGATCTATCTAGGAGAAGCATAGAAATGAGCGGCAGAGTGTGTCCATGTACCTTCGTAGACCGAAAGCGGAAGCGTTTAGTAACACGGTTGATGTAGTCGAACGTCTTCGTGATCCAACCGATCAAGCGTCGAACACACAGCAACTCCACGATCTGCACACGTTAAGCTCGGTGACGTCCCTCAAACTCTTGATCTAGTTGAGGCCGAGGGAGAGTTTCATCAGCACGACGGCATGGTGACGGTGTTGATGAAGTTACCGACGTCGGGCTTCGCCTAAGCACTGCGACAATATGACCGAGGTGTGTAATAGTGGAGGGGACACCGCACACAGCTAAAACAATTGTCAACTTGTGTGTTCTAGGGTGCCCCCTGCCCCCATATATAAAGGATCAAGGGGAGGCCGGCCGACCCACCTTGGGCGCGCCCCATGAGGGGGAGTCCTAGTAGGAGTCCACCAAGAGGGAGAGAGAGGGAAGGAAGAAGAGGGAGAGGGAGAAGGAAAGGGGGGGCGCCGCCCCCTTCCCTAGTCCAATTCAGACCCAAGGGGGAGGGGGCGCGCAGCCTGCCCTAGCCGCCCCTCTCTCTCCACTAAGGCCCATGTGGCCCATTAGTTCCCCCGGGGGGTTGCGGTAACCCTCCAGCACTCCGGTTTTATCCGAAACTTCTCAGGAACATTTCTGATGTCCGAATATAGTCGTCCAATATATCAATCTTTATGTCTCCACCATTTCGAGACTTCTCCTCATGTCTGTGATCTCTTCCGGGACAACGAACAACCTTCGGTACATCAAAACACATAAACTCATAATACCGATCATCATCGAACTTTAAGTGTGTGGACCCAACGGGTTCGAGAACTATGTAGACATGACCGAGACTCGTCTTCGGTCAATAACTAATAGCGGAACCTGGATGCTCATATTGGTTCCTACATATTCTACAAAGATCTTTATCGGTCAAACCGCACAACAACATATGTTGTTCCCTTTGTCATCAGTATGTTACTTGCCCGAGATTCGGTCGTCGGTATCATCATACCTAGTTCAATCTCGTTATCGGCAAGTCTCTTTACTCGTTCCGTAATACATCATCTTGTGACTAACTCATTAGTCATTTGCTTGCAAGGCTTATTATGATGTGTATTAGCGAGAGGGCCTCGAGATACCTCTCCGACACTCGGAGTGACAAATCATATTCTTGATCTATGCCAACACCACAAACACCTTCAGAGACACATGTATAGCATCTTTATAATCACCCAGTTACGTTTTGACGTTTGATAGCACACAAGGTGTTCCTCCGTTATTCGGGAGTTGCATAATCTCATAGTCAGAGGAACATGTATAAGTCATGAAGAAAGCAATAGAAGTAAAACTAAATGATCATAGTGCTAGGCTAACGGATGGGTCTTGTCCAGCACATCATTCTCCTAATGATGTGATACCGTTGATCAAATGACAACACACGTCTATGGTTAGGAAACACAACCATCTTTGATTAACGAGCTCGTCTAGTAGAGGCATACTAGGGACACTCTGTTTTGTCTATGTATTCACACATGTATCAAGTTTCCGGTTAATACAATTCTAGCATGAATAAAAGACATTTATCATGATATACAAGAAAATATAAATAACAACTTTATTATTGCCTCTAGGGCATATTTCCTTCAGTCTCCCACTTGCACTAGAGTCAATAATCTAGATTACATAGTAATTATTCTAAGACCCATGGAGTCTTGGTGCTGATCATGTTTTGCTCGTGGAAGAGGCTTAGTCAACGGGTCTGCAACATTCATATCCATATGTATCTTACAAATTTCTATGTCTCCCTCCTTGTCTTGATCACAGATGGAATTGAAGCGTCTCTTGATGTGATTGGTTCTCTTGTGAAACCTGGATCCCTTCACCAAGGCTATTGCTCCAGTGTTGTCACAAAAGATTTTCATTGGACCCGATGCACTAGGTATTACACCTAGATCGGATATGAACTCATTCATCCAGACCCCTTCATTTGCTGCTTCTGAAGTAGCTATGTACTCCGCTTCACACGTAGATCCCTCCACGATGCTCTGCTTGGAACTGCACCAACTGACAGCTCCACCGTTCAACAAAAATACATATCCGGTTTGTGACTTAGAGTCATCCGAATCAGTGTCAAAGCTTGAATCGATGTAACCGTTTACGATGACCTCTTTGTCACCTCCATAAACGAGAAACGTATCCTTTGTCCTTTTCAGGTACTTCAGGATGTTCTTGACCACCGTCGAGTGATCCCTCCTGGATTACTTTGATACCTCGTTGCTAAACTTATAGCAAGGCACACATCAGGTCTGGTACACAGCATTGCATACATGATAGATCCTATGGCTGAGGCATAGGGAATGTCTTTCATTTTCTCTCTATCTTCTCCAGTGGTCGGGCATTGAGTCTTACTCAACTTCACACCTTGTAACACAGGCAAGAACCCTTTCTTTGACCGATCCATTTTGAACTTCTTCAAAACTTTATCAAGGTATGTTCTTTTTAAAAGTCCAATTAAGCATCTTGATCTATCTCTGTAGATCTTGATCTTGATCTATCTCTATAGATCTAGATCTTGATCTATCTCTATATATAAGCAGCTTCACCGAGGTCTTTCATTGAAAAATTCTTATTCAAGTATCCTTTTATGCCATCTAGAAATTCTACATCATTTCCAATCAACAATATGTCATCCACATATAATATCAGAAATGCTACAGAGCTCCCACTCACTTTCTTGTAAATACAAGATTCTCCAAAAGTCTGTATAAAACCATATGCTTTGATCACCTCGTCAAAGCGTATATTCCAACTCCGAGATGCTTGCACCAGTCCATAGATGGATCGTTGGAGCTTGCACACTTTGTTAGCACCTTTAGGATCGACAAAACCTTCTGGTTGCATCATATACAACTCTTCTTTGAGATATCCATTAAGGAATGCAGTTTTGACATCCATTTGTGAGATTTCATAATCATAAAATGTGGCAATTGCTAACATGATTCGGACAGACTTAAGCATCGCTATGGGTGAGAAAGTCTCATCGTAGTCAACTCCTTGAACTTGTCGAAAACCTTTCGCAACAAGTCGAGCTTTGTAGATAGTAACATTACCATCGGCGTCAGTCTTCCTCTTAAAAATCCATGTATTTTCAATTGCTTGCCAATCATAGGGCAAGTCAACCAAAGTCCACACTTTGTTCTCATACATGGATCCCATCTCAGATTTCATGGCCTCAAGCCATTTTGCAGAATCTGAGCTCATCATCGCTTCCTCATAGTTCATAAGTTCTTCATGGTCTAGTAACATGACTTCCAGAACAGGGTTACCATACCACTCTGGTGCGGAACGTACTCTGGTTGACCTACGAGGTTCAGTAGTAACTCGATCTGAAGTTTCATGATCATCATCATTAGCTTCCTCACTAATTGGTGTTCGCATCACTGGAACTAGTTTCTATGATGAACTAGTTTCCAATTCGGGAGAAGGTACAATTACCTCATCAAGTTCTACTTTCCTCCCACTCACTTCTTTCGAGAGAAACTCCTTCTCTTGAAATGATCCATTCTTAGCAACAAATATCTTGCCTTCGGATCTGTGATAGAAGGTGTACGCAACAGTTTCCTTTGGGTATCATATGAAGAAATATTTCTCCGACTTGGGTTTGAGCTTATCAGGTTGAAGCTTTTTCACATAAGTATCACAGCCCCAAACTTAAGAAATGACAACTTGGGTTTCTTGCCAAACCACAGTTCATAAGGCGTCATCTCAACGGACTTAGATGGTGCCCTATTTAATGTGAATGCAACTGTCTCTAAAGCATAACCCCAAAACAATAGCAGTAAATCGATAAGAGACATCATAGATTGCACCATATCTAATAAAGTACGGTTACGACGTTTGGACACACCATTACGCTGTGGTGTTCCAAGTGGCGTGAGTTGTGAAACTATTCCACATTATTTAAAATGAAGACCAAACTAATAACTCAAATATTCGCCTCCGCGATCAGATCGTAGAAACTTTATATTGTTGTTACGATGATTCTCTACTTCACTCTGAAATTCTTTGAACTTTTCAAATGTTTCAGACGTGTGCTTCATCAAGTAGATATACCCATATCTGCTCAAATCATCTGTGAAGGTCAAAAAATAACGATACCCGTCGCGAGCCTCAACACTCATTGGTCCACATACATTATTATGTATGATTTCCAATAAGTCAGTTGCTCGCTCCATTGTTCCGGAGAACGGAGTTTTAGTCATCTTGCCCATGAGGCATGGTTCGCAAGCACCAAGTGATTAATAATCAAGTGATTCCAAAATTCCATCAACATGGAGTTTCTTCATGCGCTTTACACCAATATGACCTAAACGGTAGTGCCACAAATAAGTTGCACTATCATTATCAACTTTGCATCTTTTGGCTTCAATATTATGAATATGTGTATCACTATGATCGTGATCCAACAAAAATAGACCATTCATCAAGGGTGCATGACCATAAAAGATATTACTCATATAAATAGAACAACCATTATTCTCTGATTTAAATGATTAACCGTCTCACAACAAACAAGATCGAGATATAATATTCATGCTCAACGCTGCTACCAAATAACAATTATTTAGGTCTAAAACTAATCCCAAAGGTATATGTAGAGGTAGTGTGCCGACGGCGATCACATCGACTTTGGAACCATTTCCCACGCGCATCGTCACCTCGTCCTTAGCTAATCTTCGTTTAATCCGTAGCCCCTGTTTCGTGCTACAAATATAAGCAACCGAACCAGTATCAAATACCCATGTGCTACTATGAGCATTAGTAAGGTACACATCAATAACATGTATATCAAATATACCTTTGTTCACTTTGCCATCCTTCTTATCCGCCAAATACTTGGGGCAGTTCCGCTTCCGGTGTCCAGTCCCTTTGCAGTAGAAGCACTCAGTTTCAGCCTTGGCTCCAGACTTGGGTTTCTTCGCGGGAGCAGCAACTGGCTTGCTATTCTTCTTGAAGTTCCCCTTCTTTCCCTTGCCCTTTTTCTTGAAACTAGTGGTCTTGTTAACCATCAACACTTGATGCTCCTTTTTTATTTCTACCTCCACAGCTTTGAGCATAGAGAAGAGCTCGGGAATAGTCTTCTACATCCCTTGCATATTATTGTTCATCACGAAGCCATTATAGCTTGGTGGCAGTGATTGAAGAACTCTATCAATAACACTATCTTCATCAACTTTGCATCAGAGTTGAGTCATGTGATTGTAGTACCCGGACATTCTGAGTAAGTGTTCACTGATGGAACTGTTCTCCTCCATCTTGCAGCTATAGAACTTATTGGAGACTTCATATTTCTCAATTAGGGCATTTGCTTGAAATATTAACTTCAACTCTTGGAACATCTCATATGCTCCATGATGTTGAAAATGTCTTTGAAGTCCCGATTCTAAGCAGTAAAGCATGGCACACTGAACCATCGAGTAGTCATCAGAACGAGCTTTCCAGACGTTCATAATGTCTGAAGTTGCTTCTACACCAGGCCAGTCACCTAGTGGTGCTTCAAGGACATAATTGTTCTGTTCAGCAATGAGGATAATCCTCAAGTTACAGACCCAGTCCGTGTAGTTGCTACCATCATCTTTCAACTTAGCTTTCTCTAGGAATGCATTAAAATTCAAGGGAATGGTAGCACGGGCCATTGGTCTACAACAACATAGATATGCAAAAACTATCAGGACTAAGTTCATGATAAATTGAAGTCCAATTAATCATATTACAAAAGAACTCCCACTTAGATAGACATCCCTCTAGTCATCTAAATGATCACGTGATCCAAATCAACTAAACCATGTCCGATCATCACGTGAGATGGACTAGTTTTCAATGGTGAACATCTTATGTTGATCATATCTACTATATGATTGACGCTCGACCTTTCGATCTCTAGTGTTTTGAGGCCATGTCTGTACATGCTAGGCTCATCAAGTTTAAGCCGAGTATTCTGCATGTGCAAAGCTGTCTTACACCCGTTGTATTTGAACGTAGAGCTTATCACACCCAATCATCACGTGGTGTTCGGCACGACGAACTTTCGCAACGGTGCATACTCAGGGAGAACACTTGTACCTTGAAATTTTGTGTAAGGTATCATCTTATAATGCTACCATCGTACTAAGCAAAATAAGAAGCATAATAAGATAAACATCACATGCAATCAAAATATGTGACATGATATGGCCATCATCATCTTGTGCTTTTGATCTCCATCTCCAAAGCATCGTCATGATCTCCATCATCACCGGCTGGACACCATGATCTTCATCGTAGTATCGTGATCGTCTCGCCAACTATTGCTAATACTACTATCGCTAACTCATCGTGATAAACTAAAGACATTACATGACTTTCGCAATTCATACAATAAAGAGACAACCATAAGGCTCCTTTCGGTTGCCGATAATTTACAAAACATGATCATCTCATACAATAACATATAACTCATCACGTCGTCACCATATCACATCACAACATGCCCTGCAAAAACAAGTTAGACGTCCTCTACTTTGTTGTTGCAAGTTTACGTGGCTGCTATGGGCTTAGCAAGAACCGTTCTTACCTACTCATCAAAACCACAACGATTTTTCGTCATGTGTGTTGTTTTAACTTTCACAAGGACCGGGCGTAGTCACACTCGATTCAACTAAAGTGAGAGAGACAGACACCCGCCGGTCACCATTAAGCAACGAGTGATCATAACGGTGAAACCAGTCTTGCGTAAGCGTACACGTAATGTCGGTCCGGGCCACTTCATCTCACAATACCACCGAATCAAAGTATGACATGTTGGTAAGCAGTATGCCTATTTTCTCCCACAACTTATTGTGTTCTACTTATGCATATCATCTACGCATAGACATGGCTCATGATGCCACTGTTGGGGAACGTAGTATTTCAAAATTTTCCTACGATCACGCAATATCTATCTAGGAGAAGCATAGCAACGAGCGGGAGAGTGTGTCCACGTACCCTCGTAGACCGAAAGCGGAAGCGTTTAGTAACGCGCTTGAGGTAGTCGAACGTCTTCACGATCCAACCGATCAATCACCGAACGCACGGCACTTCTGTGATCTGCACACGTTCAGCTCGATGACGTCCCTCGAACTCTTGATCTAGTTGAGGCCGAGGGAGAGTTTCGCCAGCACGACTGTGTGGTGACGGTGTTGATGAAATTACCGACGCAGGGCTTCGCCTAAGCACTACGACAATATGACCGAGGTGTGTAACAGTGGAGGGGGCACCGCACATGGCTAAAACAATTGTCAACTTGTGTGTTCTAGGGTGCCCCTGCCTCCGTATATAAAGGAGCAAGGGGAGGCCAGCCGGCCCTCCTAGGGCGCGCCCCATGAGGGGGAGTTCTACTAGGAATAGGAATCCTATTCCTAGTAGGAGTCCACTAAGAGGGAGGGAGGGAGGAGGAAGGAGAGGGAGAGGGAGAAGGAAAGGGGGGCACCGCCCCCCCCCCCTTCCCTAGTCCAATTCGGACCCAAGGGGGAGGGGGCGAATGGCCTGCCCTAGCCGCCCCTCTCTCTCTCCACTAACGCCCATGTGGCCCATTAGTTCCCCCGGGGGGTTCCGGTAACCCTCCGGCACTCCGGTTGTATCCGAAACTTCTCCGGAACACTTCCGGTGTCCGAATATAGTCATCCAATATATAAATCTTTATGTATCAACCATTTCAAGACTCCTCGTCATGTCTGTGATGTTATCCGGACTCCGAACAACCTTCGATACATCAAAACACATAAACTCATAATACCGATCGTCATCAAACTTTAAGTGTGTGGACCCTACTGGTTTGAGAAGTATGTAGACATGACCGAGACTCATCTCCGGTCAATAACCAATAGCGGAACTTGGATGCTCATATTGGTTCCTACATATTCTACGAAGATCTCTATCGGTCAAACCGCACAACAACATACATTGTTCCCTTTGTCATCGGTATGTTGCCGGAGATTCGATCATTGGTATCATCATACCTAGTTCAATCTCGTTATTGGCAAGTCTCTTCACTCGTTCTGTAATACATCATCTCGTGACTAACTCATTCATCGTTTGCTTGCAAGGCTTATTATGCTGTGTATTAGCGAGAGGGCCCAGAGATACCTCTCCGACACTCGGAGTGACAAATCCTATTCTCGATCTATGCCAACACCATAAACACCTTCGGAGACACCTCTAGAGCATCTTTATAATCACCCAGTTACGTTGTGATGTTTGATAGCACACAAGGTGTTCCTCCGGTATTCGGTAGTTGCATAATCTCATAGTGAGAGGAACATGTATAAGTCATGTAGAAAGTAATAGCAGTAAAACTAAACGATCATAGTGCTAAGCTAACGGATGGGTCTTGTCCATCACATCATTCTCCTAATGATGTGACCCCAATGATCAAATGAAAACACATGTCGATGGTTAGAAAACACAACCATCTTTGATTAACGAGCTAGTCTAGTAGAGGCATACTAGGGACACTATGTTTTGTCTATGTATTCACACAAGCATGTATCAAGTTTGCGGTTAATACAATTCTAGCATGAATAAAAGAAATTTATCATGATATATAAATAAATATAAATAACAACTTCATTATTGCCTCTAGGGCATATTTCCTTGACAGTCATCGTTGTCAGATTCCTCGGCGGCCACCTTGCCGGCGTCGGGCGAGGAGGCCGCGGTAAAGCACTTTTGGGCCATTCGCTCGTCGAGCTCCCAGGGAAGCGTAGCCGGGCTTAGGCTGCGACGCTCTGGAGTGGGGAAGGGGTGGGGATGAGGATCTCTAGGAAAGTGGGCATTTTGCAGACGTTATCTAAGAAACTCAGGGCGGCGAGGGTATGTATATCTGTGGGTAAACTGCTCGGGCAGACTGATAGAGGTTGACGATGGAGACGGCGTGGCGGTGGCGGCGACGACCTAGCTGAGCGAGGGAGGGGTGGTGTGTATGTGTGGTAGCCGTGGATTTGGGGTGAGCGAAGGATTTGGGGGGTGAGTGTGTGGAGGGGGTCCAAGGTGGTTTTTGAGGAAATGTCGTGAGTACAAAAAAAAATCTAGGCGGGAGTAAAATGGCGGTGCTATCGAAAATTTGGATCAAGGGATTGTAGTAGAGCGAGGCGGGAGTAACGAACATCACACACAGTTAAAAAATAATAATCGTGTGCTATCAAACAGAAAAACACTCCAGCCGAGCAGATGTTTTTGAGATTGCGAGGGATGGAGGAGGGAGTAAAATGTCGGGGCTACTAAAAACTTGGATCTACTAATTGAAGCAGAGCAGGAGTAATAGACATCGCACATGGTCCAGACATACTAATTATGTGCTGTCAAACATAAAAACCATCTACGCGAGTAGATATTTTCGAGATTGCGAGGCTGTAGATATGTTAGAGAGGGGAAGGGAAGCCTCGTGGATCCCAATCTACTGTGGTTATGTGGGTAACAGGGGCAGGGGCGCGACACACGGGTAGTCCTAGGGAACCATGTCTGTTTCATACCCGATCGCAGACGGTTGATGCGTCCAACTTCTTTGTTGTTTATAAATTTGGCCAAAAAAGCGGGAAAGGATCAGAAGACAAACACACTTGCATGTGGACCAACTATATGTATGAAAAAGGTGGTTTGATGTTCAAGTACCCAATGGACAACTTTGGTATAGCACTTGTCGCACAAAGCACACGTTATTAGTGCTAGCGCACCCAAACACACACACACACACACACACACACACACACACACTTCGTGTTGCCAGGAGGCGAATCCTAGCTATGAACGCAGACCCCCAAATAGCTAGGTCTGACATCTCACCATATCGTAACACAAAACCGAGAGGAGTACATCAACCCCTGGCCCCTCCCCCTTTGCTTCTGATCAAATGTGGACCGTGTGCGGGCTCACAGATGTGTTCTTCTGGCGTTAGATGGATGAGACCACTTACCAACCACACCTGCGGTTGGCCTGATGTGTACGTGTGTGTGTGTGTGTGTGTGTGTGTGTGTGTGTGTGTGTGTGTGTATGAAAATGATGTGCTATGATATTTAAATAACCAAATCATAAATTTGATGTGGCACATGTGCATCGCAAGTTAACCGGGAATCCCTGACCCCACGAAGGTTCATCTAGTACGAAGTAGTACTATGCCTCCCCCCACACACACTTTGAGTCAGTGGGAGGGGGCATCTCACCAAGGTGTAATGTAATACTAACCAAGAAGAATAAACACCTTGGTCGTATGACCTCTCTTATTTGTTGGGTCAAAGTCATGCATGAATGTTCCGCACACGGCCCCAAAAAATAGGCTAGCTTGTCGCCGATAACCATGCAAGGGAGTGCCTGTAGACAACCACTGCGTGCATGTGGGCCAAACATATGTATGAAGTGTCATGTGGTGTTTGAATATACCCAATGCACAACTTTTATTCGTGTGTATGCGAGCTCTCAAACTTAGGTCTCGAATCTCACCATGATCGACGTTAGTGGTGGATTAACGAGCTGCTCGGCTCGTTAAGCTCATACTCGTTAAGCTCATACTCTGCTCCGCTTGGTTCGTTTGAAACTCGTTAAGCTCGCGAGCGCTCGTTAACAGATTATAATGTGTTACGGTCTACATGATGAGTGCATATGTGTGGTTTTTAAGATGAAATGTGGTGGCTACGAAAAGAAATGCACTAGTTTGTTGCCTCCTATATTAATTAGATTGAATAGATGAGCTGAGGTGCTACAGAAAGTTTGCCACATAAAATAAAAATATGTGTTGTGTTGCTACTAACGATCATAATGAGGTACTCGTGATACTCGTTAGCTCGCTCTTTAAGCTTAACGAGCTGAAATCAGTGATTGGCTCTGTTCATTAAGAAGCGATATATGATCTTAACAAGCCGAACTATCGAGCGCTCTCTAAGCTCGCGAGCTACGAGCTTTTGATCCATCCCTAATCGATGTACGACAATACGGTAACGTGAACCAAGAGAATAAGAATCCCTCCTGGTAACCTCTCTCGTGTTGTTGGTCGAAGTGATGGAGACGTTCACGCGAGCCCATGATATATAGGCCATCGATGATAACCATGCGGGGGAGAGTGTCCAAAGACAACCGCTGCATGTATGTGCCCCAAACATATGTATGGACATGCGTGATGCATGCATATATGTTTGAATACCAAAAGCACAACATTTTGATGTGGTGCATGCATGCATCAAAAAACACTCAGGCCCCACACAGATCTCGTTCATGAAGCGCCGCGTGCTTGCCCCCCCCCCCACTTAAACCTAGTGGGAGGGATTAATGTGTACACATGTACGCGAAGTATAGTTGCATGTACCGAACAATATAAGACAAACCAAAATTTAATCCCCTCCTAATTATAAGTCAAATTACCCTCTATTGCTGTCGGTCGAAGTGATTGACCAAGCAGGCACACAGAGATGGACGAAGCATCTCGCCGATAACCCCGTGAGTGAGTGCTAGAGGACAAGCACCATCGCTTGCTTGTGGGACAAACACATGTATGGAGATGTGTGATTGTGATGTTTGAATACCAAATATATATGCAGAAATTTTATGTGGCACCTGCCTTGGAAACCTTTAAGTCCCCCACACGAATCGAGGTTCATGACACGTAGTATATATATATGGAGCCCCCTCTCCTCTTCGACGCGTAATATATATTCCTACGTACGTACCATAACACAAACCGAAAATAATCCTCCTTTTTCATCAAATTACCTTTCTCGTTGTGTCATGTATTAGATGGACAACGACCTCTCGGGGCCATGGAGGGAAGAGTCGCAAGCGAATGAGTGACAACCATCGTCTGCATGCGGCCCAATGTGTTGGTGATGTTTTTCCCCTCTTAAAGACATGTGGCTTCTCTTCTCTTGAACACCAAGCATCTGGGAAATGTGATTTGATGTGAATTCTTTCTCTCCCTTAAGATCTCCCCCTTAAGCTTTGATGTGAACTCTCTCTCCCCCTTTGACATCAATTTCCAAGAAGGGATCTTCTAGAGTGTGAGTCAAAATAGGTTTGGTCCTTGAGTCACAGAGCAGAGCTGTATAAAAATGTGATGCTGGTAGAGGACAAGTATCATTGAGTGGAGCTGGAATAGATATGCAGAATGAAAATGACAAATTGTCTCCTCATTATTGAAGTCGGTTACACCGAGTTGTTTTCTTCGGTGGCACCGAGATGAATCGATTAGATCGAGAGAGGCAAATCGGTGTGTCCGAGTTCAACACAGAGAGAACAATTTTTCATCTCAGCTCACCTAGGTAGATAAGATCTCACAAAGATTTGCAAGGAGTTAAGTGAAGGATTTGCAATGAATTGGATGCAGAAAATTCAGAAAGAAACAGAAAGGAAAATCTAGATGAAGTTTTTTTTGTTTTTGTTTTTGTTTTTAAAAGCAGGGGAACAAAATGCAAGGAATAGATGCAAGAGCACAAAGAAATACTTAGAGAACTTCATCTAGAATTGGTTGACGAGAAAGTCACCTATGTTAGAGTATATTGACTTAGGAGTCAAGTGAAGACACTTGATCATAGCTCATACTCATCATTTAAGCTCAAAATGGGGTTACCATTTTCGTTTAAGCACTTGATGTATTCACATCTTGTTGAGTTCCTTTGACCCATGACTTGAGGTAAAGCTTCTCTAAGATGGAATAACATACCTTAGGTGTTGGTGTTGTTCTTGATCATGTAGTTGAACTTGTGTGGGTTGCTCAAGGTTGATGTAGCTCATCAAGAATTGGGAGCACCACTTGTAGTTTGAGTTTATCTTCCTACATGGGTTAGATTTGCAAGGAAGAGCACTTATGTATCCAAAATAACAATGATGAAAACTTGATACCAAATGAAATTTGGTATATAGAAATTGTCAAAGGATATGTTGAAGGGATTCATGCTTCCTTGTCTTCAACCACCACTGTAAGGGCATCTCTTGCCTAAGGTTTTGGTGATGATGACAATCCGTGTGTGGACTAATCGTGCGTCAATATTACTTAGGTCTATAGCATGTGGCACAAGACGGTTAGGCCTTCCCTCTTTAAGGAAAAGATCGAAGACGGATGTTCCGATGCCTTTTTGTTTCTCTTGGTCATAGGAAATCCGTACTATTAAGAGGGAACCCACATCGGAAGGTAATGGGTGAATCAAGTCACGTACACAGATTCTTTGCACCCACTATATATTGCCTCCGTTCATGGAGAGAGAGGTCCCCTTTCCATTCCTCCATATGTGTAGACTCATCTACAGCGGTAGTACCGCCGTGGTAGGCGGTTGTACCGGTGGCCGGTAGTTCTGGTCTAACCACCGCCCCAAGTACCGCTCAGGGGTGATACCTTCTGTACTGGGTGCGGTGGTAGACCGGTGGTGGCCCGGAAGTACCGGTGTTCTTCTCGCAGAACCGGTACTACCGGTGTTCCGGGCGGTAGTACCGCTCTGACTGCCATCACACAGAAACTATCTGCCTGGCGGTAGTTCCGGCCCAACCACCATCCAACTACCGCCTTTGCTTGAAACCTTCTGGTTTCTAAGCGGTAGTTGACCGGAGGTGGGGCGGTAGTTCCGGTTTTCTCCGAAGACCGATACTACCGGGTGAGCCACCGGAAGTACCGCCTTGGTGTCATGGGCGCAGGTTCCTTCACTCACTGGTACTACCGGTTGGGTAAGCGGAAGTACCGGTCCTATGTAATTCTGCACATAACGGTTGGATTGGTGGAGACCCTATTTAAGGAGGCCCTTCTCCCACCTCCTTCTTATCTCCTGCCTCTCTCTCTCCACCATTAATGACATTGCAGCTTTCTTGCCCGATCTCTCTCCCTAGCCAACCAAACTTGTTGATTTGCTAGGGATTGAAGGAGGAGACCTATATCTACACTTCCACCAAAGGAAACTTGATTCCCCCATACTTTCTTGTGTGGATTTTGTTACTCTTGGGTGTTTGAGCACCCTAGATGGAAGAGGTCACTTCGGAGCCACAATCCATTATGGTGAAGCTCTGGGGTTTCGTTGGGAGCCTCCAATTAAGTTGTGGAGAGAGCCCCAACTTTGTTTGTAAAGGTCCGGTTGCCGCCTTCAAGGGCACCACTAGTGGATTCACGGCACCTTGCATTGTGTGAGGGCGTGAGGAGAATACGGTGGCCCTAGTGGCTTCTTGGGGAGCATTGTGCCTCCACACCGCTCCAACGGAGACGTACTTCCCCTCAAAGGGAAGGAACTTCGATAACACATCCTCGTCTTCACCGTCTCCACTTGTGGTTATTTCTATCCTTTACTTGTTTATCTTATATAGCTTGCTTGTGTAGTTGTGTTCTTTATGTTCTTCTAGTTGTCATCGTAGTATCTTATCTAGACAACTTCTTTGAAGCTTAATTTAAAAGTGGATAAGAAAAGCTAAAATTGTTAGTTGCCTATTCACCCCCCCTCTAGTCAACCATATCGATCCTTTCAACCACGGTCTAGGGACTTGGTGATATAGAGATTGCTCAAGATGTGAGTGAGTTGCAATCCCATGGATTGAGATTCAATCCAAGTTCCTACAAGGGTTAGATGACATGCAAGGGTACAAATACATCCAAGACATATGATCAACATCATAAGAGAAAAAGTCAAGGATTAGTCATAGGCTTATGCCTTACATGTATCCAAATGGAGTCTCTACTCCAAGTTTGAGGCATCAATAGTGTTCAGTTCAGCTCTCAACCTACAAAACTCTTTCTCATCAAGTGGTTTAGTAAATATATCTGTTAATTGCTTATCGATGCAAACATGTTTAAGATTGATTTCACCCTTAGCAACATGATCTCGAATGAAATGATGACGAACTTCAATATGCTTAGTTCGAGAATGTTGCACAGGATTATGAGCAATCTTAATAGCACTTTGATTGTCGCAAAGCAATGGAACATGTTTCACATATATCCCATAATCTTTAAGAGTTCGGCGGTGGATAAGGATACCGAGTTTTGTTTCTTGGAGGACCAAGACACAAGAGATCTACCAAGAAATTGACAAGTACCCGAAGTGGACTTTCTATCAACCTTGTCACCGGCATAGTCCGAGTCGGAGTAGCCAACAAGATCAAAAGAAGACCTCTTAGGGTACCAAATGCCAAAATTTGGTGTATGAATTAAGTATCCCACTATCCTTTTCACAACCTTAAGATGACATTCTTTAGGGGCCGCTTGGTATCGTGCACACATGCACTCACTTAGCACAATATCGAGACGGGAGGCACATAGATATAACAATGAACCAATCATAGAGCGGTAAACTTTTTGATCAACCATTTCGCCATCCTTAGTCAAGTCAAGATGTCCACTAGTAGGCATGGGTGTAGCCATACCTTTGCATTCTTGCATGTTGAACTTCTTTAACAAGGCCTTGGTATACTTTGTTTGAGAAACAAAGGTACCCTCCTTAGTTTGTGTAGTGACCCGACCCGAATGGATCAAGTCTCTGTGCTTAAGTGTCATCCGTGGATCGGTATGCTGACACCCACAGTACTCGAGGATTTATAACAGAGGTAAATCACATGTATAAAGTAACGTAAATACTATTACCTCAATCCATATAGCGGAAGTAATAACGAAGTTGTGGATTCCCATCAACACCAACGGCAAAGTTGAGTGTAGACAATGCAACCCTAACGTAACACTTACTCTTCGAATAATTCCTGCAACATGAGACGTTGCAGCCATGTAGGTCAGTACATTGAATTTACTGGCAAATTCACACTGTAGCAGTAATGATGAACAATGCCTACAACTACATGCATATTTGGCTGGTGGAGGCTGTAAGGTTGTTTTTGCATAAAGCTGATTTTTCCCTACCACAAAGGAATTTCATTTATTTAACTACTTTGTTAAATATATTTCATGAACAATTGAGTATGGTTCCTCCATCTCAATCCCAAACCAAAGTTATTATCAACCCAACAAGTTAATTAAATAGAGTGTTGAGATCAACAAATAATCCACTTATAGATAATCAAAGATGTCCATAACCGAGGACACGTCTACTCATGAATAGTTTGTACACTCTGCAGAGGTTTGTGCACTTTTCCCCACAAGACTCAATCGCCTCTGTTTAATTTCTCGCACTACATGGTGTTTGACAAACGGATGACCAAGACACAGTCTTTCGGAAGCATTTACTCTTTACCCTGGGTAGACCCGTACACCTACAGCCGCTACATCTGCTAGTCTACCACTAAAAGAGGTCACACAACATACTCAACTATGCCAGAGCCCATAATAGCTTGTGGCTACACATGGAAGTTTCTAGGCATGAAAATATTATATGTCCCTTTGAGCCTGGGTGGCATTCCAATACGGTGATCACACGGTTCCTCCGGGATCCCCTAGGACAACATTGGTTTCTCCAGGTGCCCGACAAACCACTGGGTGATCCAGGATGCCACAACTAATCCATCCAGATGTGTATTAAAATTCCACCTTAAAGTTTCCCTTAAACAAATATCACTCTCACATCTTTCATGAAACTCTCATACCAATCCACGTCTACGAGCATGGCTAAGGAATAAGTAACAAAGCGTATATCCCCTTGGTTGATCTCAAGTCATTGGGTTCCTACCTCATGAACTACAAAACATCATATTATGTAACCAGTCCTACTCATGCAAGTGTTTGAGGATATAACTAATGCAATGAAAACTGGGTATTGGAAAGTATGATCAAAGTGTGAACTTTCCTTGTACTGATGATGTAGGTTCTTCAAACTCATAACTCGTGATAGATCTACTCGTCACACTCCGATCAATCTATCGTAAGCAAGCAAGAGTAACCACACATAAGCAATCATGAAAAGGAATCGAAAAACAGAACTCGGAAAACTTCAAAAACGAGGAAACGACTCTTGCAACAGAAACCAATTTCTAATAGTACCAAAATTAAGTGAACTTGGCCTTATCATAAAGTTTAGGTCAAGAGCTTCGATTTGCAGAAAGAATCAACTAAATCGGAGTTATAAAACTCAAGTTATGATCAAACGAAGTTCAAATTCAAATTTGGTTGAATTAAAAATTTCAAAACTTTCAAAAACATGTTTAAGTTGTTTTACTGGGTAGAGGGGATTGTAACGAAGAAGTGGGCACCGGTTTCGTTGGATTTGGACCAACGAGCAAAAAGTTGTGGTTGTTTTAAGATGAGGGACTAATCTATAAAAGAAATAATCACAGATGGGTCCTTGGTCGAAAACTAAAAGAAAACGAAGAGACTATCAAGCGAACGCTCATTTTCTAACTCTAACCAGTGTACGTTCTCTAAATAGATCTAATCTAAAAACAAAACCCTTTTTTTAACCGACACAAAAACGAGAATAAAAACAAATAAAATATAATATACTATAGGCATATTTTATATCAAAATTTTCTAAAAAAACATTTCCTACAACAAGAACATTTTTCTAGAGCCAAATAAAATACCCAAAAAATTAAATAAATCAAATAGTGCTACTGTTGCAATAGAATCCAATAAAAATCATTTTAAAAATACCAAAATGATTTCAAATTTATTTCTCTCCAATTTTCTACGGTAGGGAATCATGTTACCCTATTTTCCATATATTTTATTTTTGTAGAAAAATAATTTGAATAAAAACCCAATAACTCAAATTTGAAAATGAGTTTTCAAAAAAACTTCAAGGAACTTCCAACTCATATTTCCTATAATTTGAAGAAGTCATTTTATTTTCTCTCGGGAAAATCATTCAGTTGCATAAAGTTTCTGAATTTAAAATATTTCCAGAATGGAATTCAAAATCCTTTCAAAACCCTTTTCATTTATTAAATGGAAGAAGTCATATTATCTTCACTCTGGGGTTTTGTGATGAAAACAATTTGAATTCATGGAGAACATAAATGCAAAGTGAAAGTTAGGGAAAGTCATTTTATTCCCTCTCATTTAATGTTCAAAAGTTTCAAATTTCACTCAATTTCACTCATCACATCACACAAGCAAGTTTCGTTGCATTAGTTATATCCTCAAACACTTGCATGAGTACGATTGGTTACATAATATGATGGTTTGTATTTCATGAGGTAGGAACCCAATGACTTGAGATCAACCAAGGGGATACACGCTTTGTTACTTATTGCTTAGGCATGATCGTAGACGTGGATTGGTATCAGAGTTTCATGAAAGATGTGAGAGTAATATTTGTTTAAGGGAAACTTTAAGGTTGAATTTTAATATGCATCTGGGTGGATTGGTTGTGACACCCTGGAGCACCCAGTGGTTTGCAGGGCACCTGAAGAAACCAGTGTTGTCCAAGGGGATCCCAGAGGAACCGTGTGATCACCCTATTGGAATGCCACCCAGGGTCAAAGGGATCATATAATATTTTTATGCCTAGAAACTTCCATGTGCAGCCACACGCCATTATGGGCTCTGGCATAGTTGGGTATGTTGTGCGACCTCTTTCAGTGGTAGACTAGCAGATGTAGCGGATGTAGGTGTACGGGTCTACCCAGGGTAAAGAGCCAATGCTTCTGAAAGACTGTGTCTCGGTCATCCATTTCTCAAACACCATGCAATGCGAGAAATTAAATAGAGGCGATCGAGTCTTGTGGGGAAAAGTGCACAAACCACTGCAGAGTGTACAAACTATTCATGAGTAGCCGTGTCCCTGGTTATGGACATCTTTGAGTATCTATAAGTGGATTATCTGTTGATCTGAACACTCTATTTTATTAATTTGTTGGGTTGATAATAACTTTCGTTTGGGATTGAGATGGAGGAACCATACTCAATTGTTCATGAAATAAATTTAACAAAGCAGTTAAATAAATGAAATTCCTTTGTGGTAGGGGAAAATCAGCTTTATGCAAAAACAACCTTACAGCCTCCACCAGCCAAATATGCATGTAGTTGTAGGCATTGTTCATCATTACTGCTACAGTGTGAATTTGCCAGTACATTCAATGTACTGACCTATATGGCTGCAACGTCACATGTTGGAGGAATTATTCGATGCGTAAGTGTTACGGTAGGGTTGCGCTATCTACACTCAACTTTGCCGTTGGTGTTGATGGGAATCCACAACTTCGTTGTTACTTCCGCTATATGGATTGAGGTAATAGTATTTACGTTACTTTATACATGTGATTTACCTCTGTTATAAATCCTCGAGTAATGTGTGTGTCAGCATACCAATCTAGGGATGACACTTAAGCACAGAGACTTGATCCATTCGGGTCGGGTCGCTACAGTTTTCTTGATTTGCAAACCAAGAAAGAACTTGAGTTCACTCATCATAGACATCTCAAACTTTTCCGACATTAGCTTTCCAAATTTTTCACTAAAATGGGGGTTACTAGAACCAAATATGATATCATCAACATAAATTTGGCACACAAATAATTCACCATTAACCCTTTTAGTAAAAAGAGTGGAATATATTTTTCCCATTTCAGAGCCTTTTTCAATAATGAACTTGGTCAAACATTTATACCACGCTCTAGGAGCTTGTTTAAGACCATAAAGAGCTTTGTGAAGTTTGTAAACATGATCGGGTTTCTTAGGATTGACAAAACCGGGAGGTTGTTTAACGAAAACTTCCTCCTCAATTTCACCGTTGAGAAAATCATTTTTAATGTCCATTTGGTACAAGGTGATATCATGGTGAATAGCATAGGCAAGTAAGATGCGGATGGACTCAAGTCTAGCAATAGGGGCATATGTCTCACCGTAGTCCATACCTTCGACTTGAGTGTAGCTTTGGGCGACGATACGTGCTTTGTTGTGGACGACTTGACCATCTTCATCTTGCTTGTTGCGAAACACCCATTTGGTACCAATGATGTTGTGGTTGTTGTCGGGCTTCTCGACCAATGTCCACACTTGATTTCTCTCAAAAGTGTGTAGCTCTTCATGCATAGCATTCACCCAATCCGGATCACCAAGAGCATCTTCAACATTCATTGGTTACAGGTTAGATATGAAAGAGTAATGTTCACAAAAGTTAGCTAGATGAGATTTAGAGAAAATGATTCTCCTGGTTTGGATATCATCGTAGATTTGTTCTACGGGGTGATCTCTAGCAATTCTTGCTCTAACTCATGAAAGCTTTTACTTGGGTCGGTGTGGAACATCCTCTTCATCTTCTTCTTCTTCTTGTCCTTTATCATTGTTGTTGGTATTGTTGTCCCCTTGTGGAGGTGGAGAAGGAGGTCGATGAGGTTCATCTTGATGCATCTCCTCGTTTCCTTCATCATGGCGTGTTCCACTTGTGGATGCCTCCAAGTCAACTTGTGGTTCACCTTGTCGTGAGGTAGAATCTTCCACATGGACGGACGAAGTGCTCTCCTTTACCTCCGTTGGACGAATCTTGCCAATAGACAAGTCTTGAATTGCTTCCGAAGGATCTTTATCTCCTGCATCAATTGGCAATTGCTCTACTTGCGATCTATTAGATTCGTCAAACTTTACATCTACCATCTCTTCAACCTTTCGGGTGAAATTGTTGTAGACGCGGTAAGTGTGAGAGTTTGAACCATAACCAAGTAGGAAACCTTCATGAGATTTAGGAGCAAATTTAGAACGATGATTCTTATCAAGAATGCAGCACTTTGAGCCGAATACTCGAAAGTATTAAACTTGGGGTTTGTTACCGGTGAGAAGCTCGTATGCAGTCTTGTCGAGAAGCTTGTGAAGATACAAGCGATTTGTTGCATGACAAGCTGTCTCAACCGCTTCCGTCCAAAAGTGTCTTGGCGTCTTGTATTCATCAAGAATCGTTCTTGCCATTTTGATGAGTGTCCGGTTCTTCCTCTCAACAACTCCATTCTGTTGAGGCGTGTACGTAGTCGAGAACTCATGTGAGATCTCTTCTTCGTCAAGAAAGGTATCCACATTTGCGTTCTTGAACTCTGTTCCGTTGTCGCTACGAACCTTCTTGATCTTCAATTCAAATTGATTTTGGGCCTTCCTAGCGAAGTTATTCAAGAACTTTTGAACCTGCGATTTATCATCAAGAAAGAACACCCATGTAAATCTTGAAAAATCATCAACAATGACTAATCCAAAAGAGTTACCACCGAGGCTTTTGTAAGCATTGGGACCAAAAAGATCCATATGAAGTAGCTCAAGTGGTCTTCTAGTAGTCATGATGTACTTCATGTGATGACTTCCTCCAACTTGTTTCCTGCTAGACAAGCACTACAATGTCTATCCTTGTCATATATAACATCTTTAACACCAAGGATATGATCACCTTTAATTAGCTTATCAAGATTTCTCATGCCGACATGACCTAACCTTCTATGCCACAACCAACCTTTAGAAGATTTAGCAATAAAACAAGTGCGAGGTTGGGCTTTTTTAGTGAAGTCGACAATGTATTGGTCACCTCTACGAATGCCGGTAAAGACCATATTATGATTATCTCTACGAAAGACTTGGCAATCAACATGAGTGAATAGCACATTTAATCCAAAATCAACTAATCTAGACACGGAGAGAAGATTATATCTGAGAGATTCTCCAAGCATGACATTCTTAATTGAGCTATCATTGGATATGGCCACCTTACCAAGGCCAACAACTTTACCCTTAGAGTTGTCACCGAAGGTAACATACTTTCGTGGACCATCATTTCTAGCAAGATCATCAAACATGTCCTTATCTCCGGTCGTGTGATCCATGCAACCACTATTAAGCACCCATTCCTTTCCTTCGGCTGGGTAACCACGAAGATTTTCCATAAGACCAAAATGTCCCATTTGTTCATCAAGATCAAAGTCACTATCATCATCCTCATCATAGTATCCATGTTCCACATCATCATGTGATTGACCAACACCTAGAGAGAGTGATTCATTAGAAGTATGACCGTAACAATGTTCATTTCTATGAATTCTAATGACTTCGTAAATGATATTGCTAATAATTCCAACATCTCCTTTGGCATGCATGAGTTCACAAAGATCAAATAGACAAACACCAAACCTAGGATCACTAGTACTCATCCTATTCAAGGCAATAGAATTATGGAGAATTTTATCTAGATTTTTCAGGGAATAATTTGGGAATCATTCCTCTAGAAATCTCCATGTAGTATAAGCACATTCAAAAGTTGGCAAACATACAAGCAAGTTTCCAGGCAATCCTCTAGTGATAAGATTGACAGTTCTAAGATTTCGTACCATGTCAAGTTTCTCATTGAAAGTAGGATTCGAAGCATTAATGGGGGGCATGCAAGGATTATCAAAATACTTGTTCAAATGATATTCATTGAAGATCTCAAGCATCTCATTTTTTCATTCATGAAAGTACTCTCCATCAAGCATAGGTACTCTACGTCTAATACTCCCCAATGTAGACTCATCCATCTTCCTCCAATGGTGATTAAACCAAAGCAATGGAGACCAAAGCTCTGATACCAATTGAAAGGATACAGAAGAGTATGTCTAGAGGGGGGGGGGGTGAATAGACATCTAGCAAGAAAAGTGGCAGCTTTTAAATTACTTGATGTTGGAGTGGAGTTTTAGCACATGTTTAAACATTCTCAATACCTAACAAGCATGCATAACAAGAGTATATAGGTATTGGAAAGTAAATCATGCAACTTTGACTACTTGACCAAAAGCAAAACCTAGCCTTTTCCCAATTTTAGTTCTTGGCAGATTATAGCAACTTAGCACAAGTCAAACAATCAACCTACACATGCAATTCTGAGAGTATAGCAGCGGAATGTAAAACAATTGCATATAAAGGTAAAGGGAGGAGTTTGGAGAATGCAAACGCAAGTGAAGACACATATGTTTTTGTCTTGGTTTCGATAGGTGGTGCTATCGTACATCCAAGTTGATGGAGACTTGAACCCACGAAGGGTAACGGCTGCGCGAGTCCACGGAGGGTTCCAACCACGAAGGGTCCACGAAGAAGCAACCTTGTCTATCCCACCATGGCCATTACCCACTAAGGACTTGCCACACTAGGGTAGATCTTCACGAAGTAGGCGATCTCCTTTCCCATACAAACTCCTTGGTTCAACTCCACAATCTTGTCCGAGGCTCCCAAGTGACATCTAACCAATCTAGGAGACACCACTCTCCAAAAGGTAATAGACAGTGTGTTGATGATGAAATCCTTGCTCAAATGCTTCAAGTGATAGTCTCCCCAACACTCAAACAGTTCCTCACAGATTTGGATATGGTGGAAGAATGATTTGAGTGGAAAGCAACTTGGGAAGGCTAGAGAACAAGATTCATATGGTAGGAATGGAATATCTTTATCTCAACACTTGAGTAGGTAGTTCTCTTCTCAGAACATGTATGATGGAAGTGTAGGTATGTTCTGATGGCTCTCTACACGAATGAACAATGGATGGAGGGTTATATATAGCATCCACACAAAATCTAACCGTTAGACACAATTTACCAAACTCGGTGGGACCGATTCTGAGAACTCAATCATACTGATTTAGTTCATAATGTGACCGTTAGGTATTTCGGTGGGACCAATATGATCAACTCGGTGGGACCGATTTCATTAGGGTTAGGGCATAACATAATCTCGATGAGACTGATTCCACAAACTCAGTGGGACCGATTTTGGTAATAAGCGCACCAGAGAGTTGGTCAGGTAAACTCGGTGGGATCGATTCGCTCGTTTCAGTGAGACCGAAATGTTATGAAGAGGCAACAGAGAGTTTGCAATGTTAAATCGGTGAGACCGATTTTCACATCTCAGTTAGACAGAAATGTTTCAAATAGGAAACAGAGAGTTTACATGCCCATCTCGGTGAGACCGAGATCCCTTTCGGTGAGACCGAAATGATTAGGGTTTCTGGCAGTGGCTATGTCAAATGAACTGGGTGGCGCCGGATAGAACTTTTCGATGGGGCCGACTTTTGGTTTGGTACATATGTGGATGTGAGAAAGTGGTTGAGGGTTTTGGAGCAAATCACTAGCATTTTGAGCAAGAACCCATTAAGCAACACCTCATCCCCTTTTAATAGTATTGGCTTTCCTATGGACCCAATGTGATCTTGGATCACTAAAATATAAAATGTAGAGTCTTGAGCTTGATCTAATCCTTTGTCCTTAACATTTTGAGGGGTCCACATTCCTAGTCCATGCCACTCCATCTGTTGCACTTGTCTAAAATATACTAGATTAAAACATTAGTCCAACAAGAAATATGTTCACATTAATTACCAAAATCACCCAGGGAGCACCTGTGCTTTAAGTGGGCCACTTAACCTGTGACATAGCCTACCTCAGGCCATCACTATCGACGACCTTGATGTCGTAGCCAGCGTCCGCAATATACTCGCATACTCTAGCCCACTGATTGAGTGCCTGCGGCCAGTAATGGTCGTCAGCTTCCTCGGTGACGTCGGGCGAAGAGACCGCGATACACCTCTTTTGGGCCAGTTGCTCCTCGAGCTCCACAGGAAGCATAGCTGGGCTTAGGCTGCGACGCTCTGGAGTGGGGGATGGGGATGGGGATGGGGATTTGTGGGAAAAGGGGGCGTTTGGCAGTCGTCATCTAAGAAACTCAGGGCGGCCTGGGTATGGAGATCGGTGGGTAAGCTGCATGGGCAAACCGGTAGATGTTGATAATGGAGGCCTTGCGGCGGTGGCGGCAGCGGGGCCTTGCTAGGGTTTCGAGCGAGGGAGGGTGTGTGTGTGTGCACACACCCGAGGAGGTTTTGGTGTGTGTGTGTGTGTGTGTGTGGAGGGGGTGTGTGTTTGAGGAAATGACGCGAGTACTGAAAATTTTACCACGCGGGAGTCAAATGCGGGAGTGAAATGCCGGAGCTATTGAAAATTTTGATGATGGTGCATCGCACATGGTCCGGAGATAACAACCGTGTGTTATGAAACAGAAAAACCCTCGAGGTGGGCAGATATTTTCGAGGGATGCTGGTGGGATTGGGAACAAGAAACATCACACACGGTCGAAACACAATAACCGTGTGTTATCAAATAGAAAAAAGCTGCATGCGGGTAGATATTTTTGAGAGGGGAAGCCTCGTGGAGCCCAATGCACACGGTTAGTTTAACTGAACCGTGTCTGGTGACTTGTCTAATTTTCATAAATTTGGCGAAAGATGACGCTGGAGAGGGTCAGAACACGAACACACTTGCATGTGGACCAAATTTATGTATGAAAAGGGTGGTTTGATTTTCAAATACCAAATTCAACTTTGATGTGGCACCTATCTCGCAAAGCGCGTGGTATTGCTTGCACCCACCCACCCTCATGTCGGGAAGAACGGAATCCTAAGGTATGAATGCATGCCCCCTCCACCCCCCAGCCGAGATTCACCTAGCAAAGTGTGAAGTAGCTAGGAGGCCCCCTTGTCGTTGTCCATACCGGTAGATCTCGGGTAGGGGGCCCCGGACTATGCGTCTGAGGATCGATGGTAACAGGAGATTGGTGACACGATGTTTACCTAGGTTCGGGCCCTCTCGATCGAGGTAATACCCTACTTTCTGCTTGATTGATCTTGATGAATATGGGGTTACAATAGTTGATCTACCTCGAGATCATAATGGCTAAAACCCTAGAGGTCAAGCCCGTGGTATTGTGATTGTTGTCTCTACGGACTAAACCCTCCGGTTTATATATGCACAGGAGGGACCTAGGGTTTGTACATGACCATCTTGTAGAGGAAGGAAAACATTACACCGGACTCTAAACTTGATATTTTACACATATGGGAGTCCTATCTAGATACGAGAGATAATCTTCATCAATAATCTTCATGGGCACCAGTCTGGCCCATAACGAGCAATCTAGATTCCTGAGGACCCCTTAATCCAGGACTCCCTCAGTAGCCCCTGAACCAGTCTTTGATGACGATGAGTTCGGCTCGCGTACTATCTTCGGAATTATAAGGCGGGTTCCTCCTCCCGAATATACTAAAGCAATATTCCCTAAAAAAATGTACTATGTCTAGCTCTGCATGATTAGTACAACCCTTAGCCTCGAAGGCAAGGTATCGAAAAACAGATACTGATTAGTACAACCCTTTAATATATCGAACCATTTTATTGGCCCTAGTTTTGCGTTTTGAGGCATATCCCCACTGGCATTTCTTGTCAAAATAGAGATTGTGCCCGCTTATTATAGGTTCCTTATCACTGTGATGTGAGCATATTAACTACGCCTTACGCATGCCCTTGTTGGGAACCAGCGAGGTTTACAACCAGAGTATGGGGGGCGTTTAGAATTCACCACTTATAAAAGGACTCAAATCTCCCCCATTATCCCCACGCTCTCCTGAGGCCCTAGCTCTCCAATCTCCCTAGCCCCAGCGCCCACACCTCTTGCGCCCGCAACTCTTGACTCCTCAACCACCGCCTCACTTCCCAGCCATGGCCGGATCCGGTTCTAAGGGCAAGTGGGAGGCTTCCACGGTCATGGAAAAGACCGTGAAGAACCTCTGGAGTGCAGGCTATCTCACCAACAATATCGTGCACCGGGTCCCCGAAAAGGACCAAGTGATCCCCATCCCTAAGGCGGGTGAGAGGGTTGTCTTCCTCTCACACTTTATTTGGGGGCTGGGATTTACCCTCCACCCCTTTGTACGCGGTCTCTAGTTTTTCTATGGGCTAGATTTCCATGATCTAGCCCCGAACACAATTCTCCACATATCCGCTTTTATAGAGGTATGTGAGGCGTTCCTCCGCGTCCCCCACACTTCAGCCTATGGCTCAAAACCTTCAATTTGAAGCCAAAGGTGGTTGACGGGCAACACGCGGAGTGCGGAGGATCCATGGTGAGCAAGCTCCCCAACGCCACCTAGCCAAAGGGGACCCTTTCTGGAGACGAACAAGGTCTGGCAGCAGGAGTGGTTTTACATCACTGAGCCCTGCGAGGCCAAGTGGGCGGCGACGCCCACATTTAGATCTGGACCCCCGGAGAGGCTAACCTGTTGAACCGACAAGAGTCCGGATTGGGGGTTGTAGGATCGAAAGTATGTCTAGAGGGGGGGTGATTAGACTACTTGACAATATAAAAAATTCTGCCTTTTGATCATGAACAGTTTTTGGCAGTTTCACAATTATGATCAATTCAAGTATCACCCTACACATGCAATTCTAGAGTGTAAGCAGCGGAAAGTAAATTGCACATGTAGTAAAGAGAGGTGGAGAAGATCAAACGCAATTTGGAGACACGGAGATTTTTCTCATGGTTCCGATAGGTGGTGCTATCGTACATCCACGTTGATGGAGACTTCAACCCACGGAGGGTAACGGCTGCGCGAGTCCACGGAGGGCTCCACCCACGAAGGGTCCACAAAGAAGCAACCTTGTCTATTCCATCATGGCCTACGCCCACGGAGGACTAGCCTTACTCGGGGTAGATCTTCACGAAGTAGGCGATCTCCTTGCCCTTACAAACTTCTTGGTTCAACTCCACATCTCGAAGACGGAGGCTCCCAAGCGACACCTAACCAATCTAGGAGGCACCACCCTCCAAAAGGTAATAGATGTTGTTGATGATGATGAACTCCTTGCTCTTGTGCTTCAAATGATAATCTCCCCAACACTCAACTCTCCTCACTGATATGGTTGTGGTGGAAGAAAGGATTGAGTGGAAAGCAACTTGGGAAGGTTAGAAATCAAGTTTCATATGGTAGGAATGGAGCAACTTGATCTCAACACAAGGGTAGGTGGTTCTCTTCTCAGAAAGTGTAAGATAGGAGTGGTAGTACTTTCTGATGGCTCTCTCCACGAATGAAGAGGGGGTGGAGGGGTATATATAGCCTCCACACAAAATCCAACCGTTACACACATAATTGAACAATCTCGGTGAGACCGAAAGTTCAAATATAGTGAACGTTGGGATTTTCGGTGGGACCGAAAATACCATCTCGGTGTGTCCGATATGAGTCAAAGATAGGAGCTTGCCTTTTTCGGTGGGACCGAAATTAACAACTCGGATATTCCGATATGATGTCAAATGGTTACAGAAGGTTGGCAGTCCAGTTTCGGTGAGACCGAACTCAAAATCGGATAGACCGAAATTTCTAGGGTTTGGAATATAGCTGAGGTGGTTCATCTCGGTGGGACTGAGTTGGAAGAATCGGTTTGTCCGAGATTACTTATGAGTGTGTTTAGAAGTGAAAGTTGCTGATAGTTAAAGGAGCTAAATCACTAAGCACTTGAGCAACCAGATCATCAACACAACCTCATCCCCTTTTAATAGTATTGGCTTTTCCTATGGACTCAATGTGATCTTTGATCACTAAACCAAAAATGGAGTCTTGAGCTTTTGCCAATGCTTGCCTTAGCATTTTGAGGGGTCCACTTCTTCAGACATATCCATACCCATATCATCGAACTTCTCTGAAATGATTCTCAAGTAACTATTAGTTCAATGATATATATGTTGTTATTAATTACCAAAACCACCCGGGGATTAGTTGCACTTTCAATCTCCCCCTTTTTGGTAATTGATGACAACATATAGATCAAAGCTTCGACAAAAGATATAATCAATGAGTAATATCGTCGCTTTGAGAAGTATGTGATAAACAAGAGCTCCCCCTAAATTTGTGCATTATTTAAATTTGCGTTTGAATGCAAATGCACAATCGATTAGGATTATGGGTCACTCTTCCATGTCACATACATCTTGGTGGAGCGCACAAAATGATAAGAATAAATAACATGCACTCAATCAACAAGACATGAGTAAATGATCATACAAGAAGGAATAGCATATGATAAGCATTAAGCACACATTAAAGCATAGTATGACCAAGCACTCATTAAGGTAGCATCAAACGTAGTAGCAAGCACACTGAAAGTTTCAAGAACCAAAAGAACCAAGTGTATCTCAAAGAAAACCGGCAAAAGAACGAAAGAGCACTCTCTCTCTCGAAGCCCTATGATCTATAGAATTTCTCCCCCTTTGGCAACAAGTTACCAAAAAGTTCGAAAAAGCATAGAGCTAAGCGTCACTGTGTGCTCTGCTGGCGGCTCCCGTCTGGGTAGATGTCGGAGTAGATATGACGGCATCGGCGAAGACTTCAGCTGATGTCTGCGCTGGAGGAGTGGATGCTGGAGCTGTGGCTGGAGCAACTGCTGGAGCTGTGGGAGGTGCTGAAGTGGTAGCCCTGGAGTCAGTCACTGGGATAGCAGCTGATCGGGATCCTCTGGGAACCGGAACAGTCTGGCGATGAGAGTCCTGGACTAGATCATCCTGCATGAGCTCTGCTCTCTCCTGCCTTGCTTCCTCCATGTCTGCCTCAAGCTTGTTGACGGTCACCTGAATCTCAGTCAGCTTCACGTCCAGAGCGTCGATCTTGTCGTCAACAATTCTCTCTAGGCTCTCCTGAGATTGTTCAATGCTGGCCAGGCGTTGTTCAATTCTCTGGGTAGCTTCAAGAATCTGCTCTCCGAAGCTCTTTGGTTTAGCTGCTGCTGCTGCTGCCTCTTTATCAGCTTTGGCTTTCTTTGCAGCTTCAATCTTGGCTTGACCTTCAACTGAAGTTGGATCCTCCTCATCCATCACAACAACGTTATCTTCATGCTCTGGCTGCAGTGGCAAGTGCTTCCTATCCAACATGAATTTGCACGTGCCAAACTTGGCATTGATGAGCATCTGAATCTGCGGGGCAAATCCACACGACCTCTTCTGGTCAGCTGCAGTCCTCTTAATGGTCTCTACCATTAAGTCCATCACCTTGAAAGGTGCCTTCTCATCAAGAATGTGCAGCATGTTGATAGAATAGCCTCGAATCATGCGGTGGTCTCCAGACTTGGGCATCAATGTATGCCTCAGAATAGTGTTTGTGGTGGTCAGACCTGCCTGGAGATAGTACACTGAGCCAAGCTTCCATCCTTCCAAATCAGCGGCGGGGATCTCCTTGTACATGTTCTTCATGGAATCATGGTTCTTCTTAGGAATCCCATAGACATCAATGTCGTCCTCCCTCTGCACTAGAGCATTCAGAAGTTCTGCCCATTCTTCAACAGACGAAGAAAACCTTTGACCTTCAGTCATCCAGGTGATCTTCCCATCAGGATAAAAGTGGGCTGTGGCGTAGAACTGCATAATCATCTCGTCGTTCCAATCTGTCAGCTTCTGACCCACGAACTCATCAACTCCACATGCAGTGAAGCTCTCATGCACATGGGGAAAGAAGTCTCGGTGCTCTTCACTGTCAATGTACTTCCAGTCAACATACCTGGTGTCAGCAACAATAGGCTTCTTATCCATCAGCACGGTCTCATAGAAGTCCTGCTGCTCTCTGGTGTGGAATCTGGGGTCCACAGCAGTCCTTCTCCTCACGGCATATGGATCAGACTGTCTCCATAGCCTGAGACCTCTGTCCTTCCTTGCCTTCATATCCTCGGCTTGAGGATGAGCATCGTTGTGGAGTGGCAACTTTGGACGGAGCTTCAGCAACACATGTTCTTCATCAGACTCAGACGGTGGCAAATTACCTTTGTTCTTCTCAGAGGCTGGGATGTTCCTGGTTGTCCTCTTGGGCTTGGCTGGAGCTGCCTTTGCTTGAGCAGGCTTCTTGGGCTTAGAAGTGGCTTGAGCCCTAATAGCATCACCCATGAACTTAGCCTTCTGAGGAGGAGGCTGGGGTGCATCTTCTTCTTCTTCATCCACTGCTGCATCAACATGAGGTTCATCATACACAACTCTCTTCCTCTTGGAAGTTTTCTTCACTTTATTTGGAGCTGGCTCTTCCAAGTTTAGTTTCTTTGCAACAGCTGACTGCTTGACCTTGCTGGTGCCTTTCTTCGACTGCTGCCCTTCGTGCTCTTTGGCAACAACTTTTCTCTTGGGCTTGGAGGTTACTTCCTCAGCAACGAAGTCAGAGTCCTCATCATCAGAATTTCTTTGCTTTCTGGTCCTGGTGGCTGCAGGAGGCAAATCACTAGGGGTGCTCCTCTCACCATCATCACTAGGACTACTAGCCTCAGGACTAGTATCTGCCTCAGGGATCTCTGCAAACGGTGACTCATGGTTGACAACCTGTGAAAAGATAAGGTATAGGCACAGTAGAAGAGTTATCACAACTGCAGAGGTTTTTGCAAAAAGAATGAGTTCAAATCTTAGTTTTGAGTTTTCACAGAATGCATTTCGGTCAAACCGAATTTCAGTTTCGGTGAATCCGAAGTGTATACAGAGGCTTATCACACCACTTTCGGTCAGACCGAAGTGGGTTTCGGTCCTACCGAAACACTAGGGTTTCACTAAGACTCTACATCGGTCACACCGATTTGCACGACTCGGTTAGACCGAAAGGTGAAGTGCAATGGCCAGAGGCCAAATCGGTCATTCCGAGTTTTCAAAATCGGTTTCACCGAGATGTATTCCGTGGAAACCTAAACCTAAGAATTTCGCTCGAAACTAAAACGATCTAATCTGATGTTAAGGAGTTTTCCAATCGTGGCTAGATACAAGGCAAACCAATCGTGCAAGAATCAGATGGGGAGCACGAGAGGGATCGAGACTCACCCTAACTTGGTGGAGTCCCTCTACGGCGGCAACGGCGCGGAGAAGAAAACCGTTGACGGCGGCGGAGGCCTGCGGCGAGGGCGCACAGGCGACGACGGCGACGATCCGAAGACCAGGGCGACGGCAGCAGGGGACTTGGGGGAGAAACGGTTTGAAGAATTAATCGCGCGCTGCCCTCAGTATATATATCCCCTTGCTATCGGTGGGACCGAGTTGAAAAACTCGGTGACACCGAAATGTATAACTGCTGTGCAGTTACGCATATCGGTCACGCCGAGATTTTGAACTCGGTTTCACCGAGATGAAACCTAGATCAGTCTAAGCGTTTCGGTTGGACCGAATGGGAAAAGTTGGTCAGACCGAAATGGACTTAGAAGGTTTTGGAAGTCAGCCTTAGACGGATCGGTGGCTCCGAGTGCTCCTCACTCGGAGGGTCCGAAAATGACTTGTTCAAAGTTGTGATATGAGCATGAATAGAATTTGAGACAAGAAAGCATAGATAGCTAGGGAAGGTGCTTAGGCATTCTTGTCCATCCATTTGGCCAGAAAAATCAAAACAACCAAAACAACAAATGGATGTCCTCGAATGGATAAAATCATGCATTCAACATGCTCACACAATAAGATAGCAAATGAAATATGTGTCAAACATGCGCAACCAAAACTCTAGCTACTAGCACACAATTTGTCGATGACTAGGTCATCTATATATGAGTATTTTGGCTTAGGAGCCAAATGAGAACATTTGATCATAGGTCATACTCATCGTTTAAGCACAAGTGGGGTTACCACTTTTACATAAAGCATTGATGTGTTCACATCATTTGGAGATGCTTTAGCTCAATTTTTAGAGCAAAGCTCCCCCTAGATGTGAGAACCCCTTTTAAAGGGTCAAACTAACCTTGGGTTGTCGTAGAAGACTTCATGTAGATGTTGAAGATGTGGATGCTCAATGTTGATGTAGATCATCAAGAGTTGGGAGCTATCCTTTGGGTTAGGGCACTTTCAATACCTACATGGGTTAGTCCCACAAGGAACAAACAAGGATATCCATAGACATAGATTGAAGTACACAAAAGATGATGTCCATGAAAGCAATGATTACCTTTCCCTTGACTTACCAACAAGAGGGTTTGTGACTCCATGAACTAGTGCATGATGTGGAAGTTGATTGCACAAGTTCTTGCCAAAATGAATATGAGTGAAGTATGTTGGCGGAGTCACCCTCAAGAACCTTCTAGTTCTTCTTCTTTGGGATCCACATCATCTTGATGGGAATCCTTGGGGTTGTAGTTGAGCTTGACGAAGTAGAACTTGATGTGTCCTTGGGAACCCATTTGACCATGGCTTGAGGTGCTTCTATGAATGCATCAATCTCCTCTTGAAGCTTGTCCTTGGCCTTTAGCTTGTGGTCTTGTGGTGGAAGGTCATCTTGAGCTTGTTCCACATTGGAAGAAGTAGGATCATACTTCTCCTTTTGAGAAACAAACTGTGGAGTAGGGTATTGACCTTCTTCCCACTCAACACCTTCGGCGTTGAACTTTCGCTCAAAACCAATCCCTTGATTCTTCCGGTGCCTTCCTTGTTTGCGAACAATTTCCTCAAAGTTCTTGCTTCCAGCAAGACTCTTGTAGACACCTTTCTCTATGATTTCCTTCAATAAGCTATTTTCTTGCTCAAGCGTAACTTGGCTTGAAACATTGTTAGTGGAATCAAGAGAACTACTAGAAGTAACAACATTAGATTTGACATTGTTATTGTTACTACTAGAGGAAGAATTTTTCTTATGCTTGTCATGCTTAGTCTTAATAGGTGGCAAGAAATTAGACAAGAGAAGTCGTTTGGCAAGATATGAAGAACTCTTCTTTCGAAGATCGTCATTGATCGCTTTTAGAAACTCATGTTCTTGCTCTAGAGTGAGCTTCTCGAAACGTAGCTTCTCATGAGATCTTAGGAGCTCTCTATGATCTTCTTGAGTTGTTTCATGAGCTAACTTAAGAGTGTTTAGTTCTTTAGTTAGACGCTCAATCTCCTTCATAGCATTGTCATTCGACTCTTCTCGACTATAAAGACTACTAGCATTTTCATCATTACTAAGCTCACTAGATTTATCATGCAAGAGCTCATCTTCACCAAGTAAGTCATCCTCATCACTATCAAAGTCAATGAATTCAGGGTGTGTTACCTTGGGGCCTTTAGCCATGAAGCATCTTCCAATTCCCTCATTTGGTGAATCAAATAAGTCGTAGGAGTTGGAGTTGGAGGATACGAGTGCAAGTCCGGCAACACCTTCATCTTGACTATAGTCGGAGTCGGAGTGATAGCTTCCATCGGATTGACTGTCAGAGTCGGAGCCGGAGACCCATTCACCAACATGAGCTTGATGTCTTCTTTTTGTGTAGCTCCTTGATGACTTGTCTTTCCTCTCCGAATCCTTGCTTCTCCGAGAAGGTCTTCGTTCATAACGATCATCTCTACTCCTTCTCTCTCTCCGAGGTGACTCATCTCTTGCTCTTCTTCTTGGAGATTCTTCTCTTCTCTTGTGGGGAGCCGTACACTCATTTGAGAAGTGTCCGGGTCGTCCACAATTGTAGCAGTTTCGATCACGACTAGAAGATCTCTTTCCATCATATGATCTAGACTTTGAGCTTCTTTCTTTGCCTCTATTCTTGTAGAACTTGTTGAAGTTCTTGACCATTAGGCTTATGTCTTCATTGGAAATTTGCTTGTCATTGGAAATTTGCTTGCCTCATTTGAGAAGTGTCCGGGTCGTCCACAATTTGCTTGTCATTTGCCTCTATTCTTGCAGCGTTTTCGATAAGTAAGAGTGTCGAACCCAACGAGGAGCAGAAGGTATTGATAAGCGATTCTGAGCAAGAAATTACTGCAAGCACTGAAAGATAACTTTTAGGGGTTTTCTCGGTATAAGCAACAGGAATGTAAAGGCAGGTAATGTAAGAGGTACTGAAAGTAACAAGTGGCCCAATCCTTTCTTAGCAAAGGTGTAGGATCGAAAGTAAGTCTAGAGGGGGGGTGATTAGACTACTTGACAAAATAAAAAATCTGCCTTTAGATCATGCAATGTTTTTGGCAGTTTCACAATTAAGATCAATTCAAGTAACACCCTACACATGCAATTCTAGAGTATATGCAGCGGAAAGTAAATTGCACATGTAAAAGAGAGGTGGAGAAGATCAAACGCAGTTTGGTGACACGGAGATTTTTGTCGTGGTTCCGATAGGTGGTGCTATCGTACATCCACGTTGATGGAGACTTCAACCCACGGAGGGTAACGGCTGCGCGAGTCCACGGAGGGCTCCACCCACGAAGGGTCCACGAAGAAGCAACCTTGTCTATTCCATCACGGCCTACGCCCACGGAGGACTAGCCTTACTCGGGGTAGATCTTCACGAAGTAGGCGATCTCCTTGCCCTTACAAACTTCTTGGTTCAACTCCACATCTCAAGACGGAGGCTCCCAAGCGACACCTAACCAATCTAGGAGGCACCACCCCCCAAAAGGTAATAGACGGTGTTGATGATGATGAACTCCTTGCTCTTGTGCTTCAAATGATAATCTCCCCAACACTCAACTCTCCTCACTGATATGGCTGTGGTGGAAGAAAGATTTGAGTGGAAAGCAACTTTGGAAGACTAGAAATCAAGTTTCATATGGTAGGAATGGAATGGCTTGATCTCAACACAAGGGTAGGTGGTTCACTTCTCAGAAAGTGTGTGGTAGAAGTGGTGGTACTTTTTGATGGCTCTCCTCACGAATGAGGAGGGGGTGGAGGGGTATATATAGCCTCCACACAAAATCCAACCGTTACACACACATTTGACCAATCTCGGTGAGACCGAAGTGAAAACTCGGTCAGACCGAAAGTTCAAATATAGTGAACATTGGGATTTTCGGTGGGACCGAAAATACCATCTCGGTGTGTCCGAAGTGAGTCAAAGGTTAGGGTTTGCCATCTCGGTGTGACCGAAAACAACAACTCGGATATTCCGAAATGCTGTCATTTGGTTACAGAAGGTTGGCAGAATATTTTCGGTGAGACCGAGACTCAGAATCGGATGGACCGAGAAGTTAGGGTTTGGGGAAATAACTGAAGTGGTTCATCTCGGTGGGACTGAGTTTGCAGAATCGGTTTGTCCGAGATTACTTATGAGTGTGTTGTAAAGTGAAGAGTGCTGATAGTTGAGGGAGCTAGATCACCAAGCACTTGAGCAACAAGAACATTAACACAACCTCATCCCCTTTTAATAGTATTGGCTTTTCCTATGGACTCAATGTGATCTTTGATCACTAAACCAAAAATGGAGTCTTGAGCTTTTGCCAATGCTTGTCTTAGCATTTTGAGGGGTCCACTTCTTCAGACATTTCCATACCCATATCATCGAACTTTTCTGAAATGATTCTCAAGAGAATATTAGTTCAATGATATATATGTTGTTATTAATTACCAAAACCACCCGGGGATTAGTTGCACTTTCAGAATCCTTGGTGTTGTAGTTGAGCTTGACGAAGTAGAACTTGATGTGTCCTTGGGAACCCACTTGACCATGGCTTGAGGTGCTTCAATGAATGCATCAATCTCCTCTTGAAGCTTGTCCTTGGCCTTTAGCTTGTGGTCTTGTGGTGGAAGGTCATCTTGAGCTTGTTCCACATTGGAAGAAGTAGGATCATACTTCTCCTTTTGTGAAACAAACTGTGGAGTAGGGTATTGACCTTCTTCCCACTCAACACCTTCGGCGTTGAACTTTCGCTCAAAACCAATCCCTTGATTCTTCCGGTGTCTTCCTTGTTTGCGAACAATCTCCTCAAAGTTCTTGCTTCCGGCAAGACTCTTGTAGACACCTTTCTCTATGATTTCCTTCAATAAGCTATTTTCTTGCTCAAGTGTAACTTGGCTTGAAACATTGTTAGTGGAATCAAGAGAACTACTAGAAGCAACAAAATTGGATTTAACATTGTTATTGTTACTACTAGAGGAAGAATTTTTCTTATGCTTGTCATGCTTAGTCTTAATAGGTGGCAAGAAATTAGACAAGAGAAGTCGTTTGGCAAGATATGAAGAACTCTTCTTTCGAAGATCGTCATTGATCGCTTTTAGAAACTCATGTTCTTGCTCTAGAGTGAGCTTCTCGAAGCGTAGCTTCTCATGAGATCTTAGGAGCTCTCTATGATCTTCTTGAGTTGTTTCATGAGCTAACTTAAGAGTGTTTAGTTCTTTAGTTAGACGCTCAATCTCCTTCATAGCATTGTCATTCGACTCTTCTCGACTATAAAGACTACTAGCATTTTCATCATTACTAAGCTCACTAGATTTGTCATGCAAGAGCTCATCTTCACCAAGCAAGTCATCCTCATCACTATCAAAGTCAATGAATTCAGGGTGTGTTACCTTGGGGCCTTTAGCCATGAAGCATCTTCCAATTCCCTCATTTGGTGAATCAAATAAGTCGTAGGAGTTGGAGTTGGAGGATACGAGTGCAAGTCCGGCAACACCTTCATCTTGACTGTAGTCGGAGTCGGAGTGATAGCTTCCATCGGATTGATTGTCGGAGTCGGAGCCGGAGACCCATTCACCTACATGAGCTTGATGTCTTCTTCTTGTGTAGCTCCTTGATGACTTGTCTTTCCTCTCCGAATCCTTGCTTCTCCGAGAGGGTCTTCGTTCATAACGATCATCTCTACTCCTTCTCTCTCTCCGAGGTGACTCATCTCTTGCTCTTCTTCTTGGAGATTCTTCTCTTCTTTTGTGGGGAGCCGTACACTCATTTGAGAAGTGTCCGGGTCTTCCACTATTGTAGCAGTTTCGATCACGACTAGAAGATCTCTTTTCATCATATGATCTAGACTTTGAGCTTCTTTCTTTGCCTCTATTCTTGTAGAACTTGTTGAAGTTCTTAACCATTAGGCTTCTCTCTTCATTGGAAATTAACTTGTCACTTGAGGTTGTGGGAGCATCACTTGTAGCTTTGTAAGCACCACTTGACTTGTTGTGAAGCTCTTCCTTATCCTTAAGTGTCATCTCATGAGCAACAATTCTTCCAATGACTTCAGTTGGCTTGAGAGTCTTGTAGTTTGGCATCATTTGGATCAAAGTGCACACGGTGTCATATTTTCCATCCAAAGCTCTTAGAATCTTCTTGATGATGAATCGGTCGGTCATTTCTTCGCTTCCTAAGCCGGCAATCTCATTTGTGATGAGAGCAAGCCTAGAGTACATTTTAGCGACTCCTTCACCATCCTTCATCTTGAACTTGTCAAGTTGACCTTGAAGAATATCTAGCTTTGATTCCTTCACAGATTCAGTACCTTCATGCATTTCAACCAAAGTATCCCAAATCTCTTTAGCATTCTCAAGACGGCTGATTTTGTTGAACTCCTCGGGACACAAGGCATTGAAGAGAATGTCACAAGCTTGAGCATTGTTTTGCAACATCCGCAACTCTTCCGGTGTAGCTTCGTGATCCGGAACTTTTCCTTCCTCGAAGAATTCACCTTGCATACCAACACAAATAATGCCCCATGCGGCTGGGTTATGACCAAGAATATGCATTTTCATTTTATGCTTCCAACTAGCAAAATTTGTACCATCAAAGTAAGGACCTCTACGATAATTACCCTCACTAGACGCCATACTCTCCTAGGTAGTGAAACCAAGCTTATGGAGTCCAATGCAATGGAAACCAAAACAATGGAGACCAAAGCTCTGATACCACTTGTAGGATCGAAAGTATGTCTAGAGGGGGGGGGGTGATTAGACTACTTGACAATATAAAAAATTCTGCCTTTTGATCATGAACAGTTTTTGGCAGTTTCACAATTATGATCAATTCAAGTATCACCCTACACATGCAATTCTAGAGTGTAAGCAGCGGAAAGTAAATTGCACATGTAGTAAAGAGAGGTGGAGAAGATCAAACGCAATTTGGAGACACGGAGATTTTTCTCGTGGTTCCGATAGGTGGTGCTATCGTACATCCACGTTGATGGAGACTTCAACCCACAGAGGGTAACGGCTGCGCGAGTCCACGGAGGGCTCCACCCACGAAGGGTCCACGAAGAAGCAACCTTGTCTATTCCATCATGGCCTACGCCCACGGAGGACCAGCCTTACTCGGGGTAGATCTTCACGAAGTAGGCGATCTCCTTGCCCTTACAAACTTCTTGGTTCAACTCCACATCTCGAAGACGGAGGCTCCCAAGCGACACCTAACCAATCTAGGAGGCACCACCCTCCAAAAGGTAATAGATGTTGTTGATGATGATGAACTCCTTGCTCTTGTGCTTCAAATGATAATCTCCCCAACACTCAACTCTCCTCACTGATATGGCTGTGGTGGAAGAAAGGATTGAGTGGAAAGCAACTTGGGAAGGTTAGAAATCAAGTTTCATATGGTAGGAATGAAGCAACTTGATCTCAACACAAGGGTAGGTGGTTCTCTTCTCAGAAAGTGTAAGATAGGAGTGGTAGTACTTTCTGATGGCTCTCTCCACGAATGAAGAGGGGGTGGAGGGGTATATATAGCCTTCACACAAAATCCAACCGTTACACACATAATTGAACAATCTCGGTGAGACCGAAGTGAAAACTCGGTCAGACCGAAAGTTCAAATATAGTGAACGTTGGGATTTTCGGTGGGACCGAAAATACCATCTCGGTGTGTCCGATATGAGTCAAAGATAGGAGCTTGCCTTTTTCGGTGGGACCGAAATTAACAACTCGGATATTCCGATATGATGTCAAATGGTTACAGAAGGTTGGCAGTCCAGTTTCGGTGAGACCGAACTCAAAATCGGATAGACCGAAATTTCTAGGGTTTGGAATATAGCTGAGGTGGTTCATCTCGGTGGGACTGAGTTGGAAGAATCGGTTTGTCCGAGATTACTTATGAGTGTGTTTAGAAGTAGGCGATCTCCTTTCCCGTACAAACTCCTTGGTTCAACTCCAGAATCTTGTCCGAGGCTCCCAAGTGACATCTAACCAATCTAGGAGACACCACTCTCCAAAAGGTAATAGACAGTGTGTTGATGATGAAATCCTTGCTCAAATGCTTCAAGTGATAGTCTCCCCAACACTCAAACAGTTCCTCACAGAGTTGGATATGGTGGAAGAATGATTTGAGTGGAAAGCAACTTGGGAAGGCTAGAGAACAAGATTCATATGGTAGGAATGGAATATCTTGATCTCAACACTTGAGTAGGTAGTTCTCTTCTCAGAACATGTATGATGGAAGTGTAGGTATGTTCTGATGGCTCTCTACACGAATGAAGAATGGATGGAGGGGTATATATAGCATCCACACAAAATCTAACCGTTAGACACAATTTACCAAACTCGGTGGGACCGATTCTGAGAACTCAATCATACTGATTTAGTTCATAATGTGACCGTTAGGTATTTCGGTGGGACCAATATGATCAACTCAGTGGGACCGATTTCATTAGGGTTAGGGCATAACATAATCTCGATGAGACTGATTCCACAAACTCAGTGGGACCGATTTTGGTAATAAGCGCACCAGAGAGTTGGTCAGGTAAACTCGGTGGGATCGATTCGCTCGTTTCAGTGAGACCGAAATGTTATGAAGAGGCAACAGAGAGTTTGCAATGTTAAATCGGTGAGACCGATTTTCACATCTCAGTTAGACAGAAATGTTTCAAATAGGAAACAGAGAGTTTACATGCCCATCTCGGTGAGACCGAGATCCCTTTCGGTGAGACCGAAATGATTAGGGTTTCTGGCAGTGGCTATGTCAAATGAACTGGGTGGCGCCGGATAGAACTTTTCGATGGGGCCGAGTTTGACTTTTGGTTTGGTACATATGTGGATGTGAGAAAGTGGTTGAGGGTTTTGGAGCAAATCACTAGCATTTTGAGCAAGAACCCATTAAGCAACACCTCATCCCCTTTTAATAGTATTGGCTTTCCTATGGACCCAATGTGATCTTGGATCACTAAAATATAAAATGTAGAGTCTTGAGCTTGATCTAATCCTTTGTCCTTAACATTTTGAGGGGTCCACATTCCTAGTCCATGCCACTCCATCTGTTGCACTTGTCTAAAATATACTAGATTAAAACATTAGTCCAACAAGAAATATGTTCACATTAATTACCAAAATCACCCAGGGAGCACCTGTGCTTTAAGTGGGCCACTTAACCTGTGACATAGCCTACCTCAGGCCATCACTATCGACGACCTCGATGTCGTAGCCAGCGTCCGCGACATACTCGCATACTCTAGCCCACTGATTGAGTGCCTGCGGCCAGTAATGGTCGTCAGCTTCCTCGGTGACGTCGGGCGAAGAGACCGCGATACACCTCTTTTGGGCCAGTTGCTCCTCGAGCTCCACAGGAAGCATAGCTGGGCTTAGGCTGCGACGCTCTGGAGTGGGGGATGGGGATGGGGATGGGGATTTGTGGGAAAACGGGGCGTTTGGCAGTCGTCATCTAAGAAACTCAGGGCGGCCTGGGTATGGAGATCGGTGGGTAAGCTGCATTGGCAAACCGGTAGATGTTGATAATGGAGGCCTTGCGGCGGTGGCGGCAGCGGGGACCTTGCTAGGGTTTCGAGCGAGGGAGGGTGTGTGTGTGTGCACACACCCGAGGAGGTTTTGGTGTGTGTGTGTGTGTGTGTGTGTGTGTGTGTGTGTGTGTGGAGGGGGTGTGTGTTTGAGGAAATGACGCGAGTACTGAAAATTTTACCATGCGGGAGTCAAATGCGGGAGTGAAATGCCGGAGCTATTGAAAATTTTGATGATGGTGCATCGCACATGGTCCGGAGATAACAACCGTGTGTTATGAAACAGAAAAACCCTCGAGGTGGGCAGATATTTTCGAGGGATGCTGGTGGGATTGGGAACAAGAAACATCACACACGGACGAAACACAATAACCGTGTGTTATCAAATAGAAAAAAGCTGCATGCGGGTAGATATTTTTGAGAGGGGAAGCCTCGTGGAGCCCAATGCACATGGTTAGTTTAACTGAACCGTGTCTGGTGACTTGTCTAATGTTCATAAATTTGGCGAAAGATGACGCTGGAGAGGGTCAGAACACGAACACACTTGCATGTGGACCAAATTTATGTATGAAAAGGGTGGTTTGATTTTACAAATACCAAATTCAACTTTGATGTGGCACCTATCTCGCAAAGCGCGTGGTATTGCTTGCACCCACCCACCCTCATGTCGGGACGAACGGAATCCTAAGGTATGAATGCATGCCCCCTCCACCCCCCAGCCGAGATTCACCTAGCAAAGTGTGAAGTAGCTAGGAGCCCCCCTTGTCGTTGTCCAAACCGGTAGATCTCGGGTAGGGGGCCCCGGACTATGCGTCTGAGGATCGATGGTAACAGGAGATTGGTGACACGATGTTTACCTAGGTTCGGGCCCTCTCGATTGAGGTAATACCCTACTTTCTGCTTGATTGATCTTGATGAATATGGGGTTACAATAGTTGATCTACCTCGAGATCATAATGGCTAAAACCCTAGAGGTCAAGCCAGTGGTATTGTGATTGTTGTCTCTACGGACTAAACCCTCCGGTTTATATATGCACAGGAGGGACCTAGGGTTTGTACATGACCATCTTGTAGAGGAAGGAAAACATTACACCGGACTCTAAACTTGATATTTTACACATATGGGAGTCCTATCCGGATACGAGAGATAATCTTCATCAATAATCTTCATGGGCACTATTCTGGCCCATAACGAGCAATCTAGATTCCTGAGGACCCCTTAATCCAGGACTCCCTCAGTAGCCCCTGAACCAGTCTTTGATGATGATGAGTTCGGCTCGCGTACTATCTTCGGAATTATAAGGCGGGTTCCTCCTCCCGAATATACTAAAGCAATATTCCCTAAAAAAATGTACTATGTCTAGCTCTACATGATTAGTACAACCCTTAGCCTCGAAGGCAAGGTATCGAAAAACAGATACTGATTAGTACAACCCTTTAATATATCGAACCATTTTATTGGCCCTAGTTTTGCGTTTTGAGGCATATCCCCACTGGCATTTCTTGTCAAAATAGAGATTGTGCCCGCTTATTATAGGTTCCTTATCACTGTGATGTGAGCATATTAACTACGCCTTACGCATGCCCTTGTTGGGAACCAGCGAGGTTTACAACCAGAGTATGGGGGGCGTTTAGAATTCACCACTTATAAAAGGACTCAAATCTCCCCCATTATCCCCACGCTCTCCTGAGGCCCTAGCTCTCCAATCTCCCTAGCCCCAGCGCCCACACCTCTTGCGCCCGCAACTCTTGACTCCTCAACCACCGCCTCACTTCCCAGCCATGGCCGGATCCGGTTCTAAGGGCAAGTGGGAGGCTTCCACGGTCATGGAGAAGACCGTGAAGAACCTCTGGAGTGCAGGCTATCTCACCAACAATATCGTGCACCGGGTCCCCGAAAAGGACCAAGTGATCCCCGTCCCTAAGGCGGGTGAGAGGGTTGTCTTCCTCTCACACTTTATTTGGGGGCTGGGATTTACCCTCCACCCCTTTGTACGCGGTCTCTAGTTTTTCTATGGGCTAGATTTCCATGATCTAGCCCCGAACACAATTCTCCACATATCCGCTTTTATAGAGGTATGTGAGGCGTTCCTCCGCATCCCCCACACTTCAGCCTATGGCTCAAAACCTTCAATTTGAAGCCAAAGGTGGTTGACGGGCAGCACACGGAGTGCGGAGGATCCATGGTGAGCAAGCTCCCCAACGCCACCTAGCCAAAGGGGACCCTTTCTGGAGACGAACAAGGTCTGGCAGCAGGAGTGGTTTTACATCACTAAGCCCTGCGAGGCCAAGTGGGCGGCGACGCCCACATTTAGATCTGGACCCCCGGAGAGGCTAACCTGTTGGACCGACAAGAGTCCGGATTGGGGGTTGTAGGATCGAAAGTATGTCTAGAGGGGGGGTGATTAGACTACTTGACAATATAAAAAATTCTGCCTTTTGATCATGAACAGTTTTTGGCAGTTTCACAATTATGATCAATTCAAGTATCACCCTACACATGCAATTCTAGAGTGTAAGCAGCGGAAAGTAAATTGCACATGTAGTAAAGAGAGGTGGAGAAGATCAAACGCAATTTGGAGACACGGAGATTTTTCTCGTGGTTCCGATTGGTGGTGCTATCGTACATCCACGTTGATGGAGACTTCAACCCACGGAGGGTAACGGCTGCGCGAGTCCACGGAGGGCTCCACCCACGAAGGGTCCACGAAGAAGCAACCTTGTCTATTCCATCATGGCCTACGCCCACGGAGGACTAGCCTTACTCGGGGTAGATCTTCACGAAGTAGGCGATCTCCTTGCCCTTACAAACTTCTTGGTTCAACTCCACATCTCGAAGACGGAGGCTCCCAAGCGACACCTAACCAATCTAGGAGGCACCACCCTCCAAAAGGTAATAGATGTTGTTGATGATGATGAACTCCTTGCTCTTGTGCTTCAAATGATAATCTCCCCAACACTCAACTCTCCTCACTGATATGGCTGTGGTGGAAGAAAGGATTGAGTGGAAAGCAACTTGGGAAGGTTAGAAATCAAGTTTCATATGGTAGGAATGGAGCAACTTGATCTCAACACAAGGGTAGGTGGTTCTCTTCTCAGAAAGTGTAAGATAGGAGTGGTAGTACTTTCTGATGGCTCTCTCCATGAATGAAGAGGGGGTGGAGGGGTATATATAGCCTCCACACAAAATCCAACCGTTACACACATAATTGAACAATCTCGGTGAGACCGAAGTGAAAACTCGGTCAGACCAAAAGTTCAAATATAGTGAACGTTGGGATTTTCGGTGGGACCGAAAATACCATCTCGGTGTGTCCGATATGAGTCAAAGATAGGAGCTTGCCTTTTTCGGTGGGACCGAAATTAACAACTCGGATATTCCGATATGATGTCAAATGGTTACAGAAGGTTGGCAGTCCAGTTTCGGTGAGACCGAACTCAAAATCGGATAGACCGAAATTTCTAGGGTTTGGAATATAGCTGAGGTGGTTCATCTCGGTGGGACTGAGTTGGAAGAATCGGTTTGTCCGAGATTACTTATGAGTGTGTTTAGAAGTGAAAGTTGTTGATAGTTAAAGGAACTAAATCACTAAGCACTTGAGCAACCAGATCATCAACACAACCTCATCCCCTTTTAATAGTATTGGCTTTTCCTATGGACTCAATGTGATCTTTGATCACTAAACCAAAAATGGAGTCTTGAGCTTTTGCCAATGCTTGCCTTAGCATTTTGAGGGGTCCACTTCTTCAGACATATCCATACCCATATCATCGAACTTCTCTGAAATGATTCTCAAGTAACTATTAGTTCAATGATATATATGTTGTTATTAATTACCAAAACCACCCGGGGATTAGTTGCACTTTCAGGGGTCTTAGGCGGAGGTGTTGGCGCTCCAAAGTCGCATCTCTGGCATGATTACCAAGGGCACCCTCCTCACAAATGTGATTCAGGTAATGCTCGTCCGTCTCGTTGTTCCCTGCCAATGCCGGGACTCCTATCTATGCGAGTTCAATTTGGAAGGGTCCCGTCCCTTGAAGCATCTCTTCGGCACCACGCATGAAGACATCTGGAAGCATCTATTCAAGGCCCAAAAGGGGTGGCCGGCGGATACCAAGGACAGGGGATTCAGCACCATGCTCACTGCATCAGAGGTAATTAAAATTTCTGCCGAATACATACTCCGTCCATACTTCATTTATAATAGGAGCTATAGTTTTTCCGTTCTATCCAGGCTTGGACGAAAAAGGCAGAGTGGATCAAGTGTCCGGCTCCCTTACCAGAAGACCCAGAGACGCCTCAGTTGACGACGATGTTGGTTCCGGCACCGTTCAAGGCACCGGAGTAGAAGGGCAAGAAGAAGGGCAAGGAGGTCAAGTGTGGCCCCTGCCCTACAGGTCCCGCGGAGACAAGGTCTGGGGAAACTGGGTCCCACATCTCCCCCAAAGAAGAAGAGGAGGAGGAGGAAGAAGAAGACAATTCCCCCATCCACATAAGGGGGAGGAAAAGAGCGGCTCTCGCTGAATCGGGCAAGGCGGCGCCCCGGAAGAAACTAAATCTTCCGAACAGTTCAGACTCATTGTCCCAACACAGCTTCTGAGTTCAGCCCAGGATTAAGCCCCTGGCCGAATCGTAAATACTTAGACGACTGTTGCTTATGTTCGGTTTAATTTTTACTTTTTAGTGTCTAATGTCATTTTGTCTTTATATAGTCCTCCGCACGACATCCCCGAGGCTTCACTGTCATCGGGGAATTCTCTGGCGCTGGAGATGGTGGAGAGCGATAAGCCTTCACGGGGTTCGTCGCCCATCTTAGGGGACACCGAGGTTTCCTCTCTACAAGCTCCCCCTGTTCTAGCAGGTGGCAGTGAGGCACACGAGAAGGCGCCCGAGGTTAATCCCTCGGCCGCCATCAACCAAGGGGGAGAAATCCCCATGGTGAATGAAGACGGGGGGCCCAAGCAATCCGGGCCCCCGCCGGACAATGTTCTAGAGCCCCGTGTGGCTCCCGAATCAGGAAACCAGCTCCCCATGATGGTGGAGGGAGCAACTGCTCCAACGGAATCCGCCGTCAATCCAGAGGCGTCGAACACTCTGGAAGGAGCACTTCAAAGTGCTTCCATCGTAGAGGAACACCGCACTCTAATGAGTGCGGACATGGAGAAAATTCAGTCCGTCAAAGGCGGACTGAACGAAGCTTTAAACAGCCTACTAACAGGCTTTGAGGTATGTGATGTAATGTTCTAAAAAATATATTTTTATTGTATGTATATATGTATATAGACAGTAGCCCCTGATGCTTTGTTTGATTCTGAACAGAATCAGATGAAGTATCCATGTTATAGCATATGATAGAGCCGAATTGTGAACTTTGTACATGAACATGCTTTTCTAGTAGCGGCATCTGTCCAAGCCACAGAGATTTCCGAGTTAAATCGGAATCCTAAACTAGCTGACGAAGAGCTCGACTGCGTCAACAAGCGTTTTGATCAAACGGAAGGTATGCGGATTTTGACGAAATTGAAATTTTAACACACTATATGATTTGTGTAACAGATGACGCAGCTTCGGTATAGTCCCTTAAGGACGAGCCTGCGAGGACCAAAGAGGAGGCCAAGGCGAGCAAGGCAGCCGCTGATAAAGCGGCTGCCGACCTGGAGGCCGAGAAGGCCGTGCGTCAACAGCACGAGTCTCGGGTGATCGAAGTCGAGGTCGAGCTGCAAGATGCCATTCGCAAATGCGAGGCGTTGAAGCAGGCGACTTCAGAACAAGTATCCGAACTCATGGCGACAGTTAATGCTGCCAAAGAGGTGTGTAGTGAGTCGCGCAATGCTCATGAAGAGATAAAACAAGCGCGTCAAATAGCAGCTGGTAAGTCTTTTCTCTTGTAGAGCATCTTCGGAGGTCTGAGGTATCTTGGGTTGACACAATTGTGGAGTTTTCCATGCGTGTTTGCGGATCTCCTGAGGAGCATTGCCGACGCCGCCCAATACTTCCGAGCCCAGGAGGGGAACAACATGGAGAAGTTGTTCTGGTCGTAGTTTCTTGCGCCAAATCATCTGGTGCCCCTCAATGACTAAATGAAGCAGCTAGCCAAGCTGCATAACATGGCGGGTACGTCCATGACGGACTTGATAGTCCGGCTATGGACCGTCGATCCAATCCCAAGTAGCTACTTCATATTGGTGAAAAATCTTGTTGATGCGAGTCCGCGGGTCGACGCTATTAAGTGTTTGACCTGCATAGAGGGTGCATGGATGGCCTTCGCCCGCGTCAAGGTGCATTGGGTGAAGATGAAGGCCAAGAAGATAGCAACTGCTGGCTGGCCAGAGGGCAAGGATCACCTGAAGCCGGAAAGGTACTTTGGTGATCTCTTAGAAGGATCCCGCCTTGTAGAGGGCCAGTGCTCAAAGGATATAATCTTTGAATGATTGTAAGGATTAAGCCTGTGTGCCGATATATAAAATTTTTGCGCTTCTGTATTATAAGAGGCTTTTTTCCTCTTGTGCAGCTGTTTATTTAAATATAAAGTTTCCAGTCATCGGCTTCAGCCCCCATGTAAATATTACAGGGTGTTCGGTAATGCGTGTGGACACACTTTATCCAACGTCTTGGTCCATATAGGAGGTGTCTGCGGAGCGAACCAGGCAATCAGACTATGCGGCTTTATTGCTTTCACTTAGCCATAGGAGCTTGACTAGTGGGGCTAGGTACTAGCCCCTGGTGCGTGTAGGGATTTCCTAAGTATGGTGCCCGTTTTACGCGGCTAGGCGAAGAACATCCCCTTGTATAACACGGAGTGCATCGCTATCGATCGTAGTATAACACTAAGTCATCGAATCACTTGACCGGCTCTCGCTTCATCATGACAGTCAATTTTCGGCTTTCTCTACTGAGGTTCTTGACCGGACGAACCAGAAGTACAATCACAGTAGTTCTCCCTTTACCACCTTAGCCGAACAATGCGGAACGTAAGGTGGCAAGCACAGGAGCCGGGAAACACAACTATAGACCAAAGACATGATTCAGAGCCCATGCATATAATGCAATATCCAGGACGCCGAACAGTTCCCTATAGGTGTTTGAACTTTTGAAGGTGTGCGAGGCCGAATACAATGCCTGGTATTAAGTCCAGGCATTAGGCACACGCGTCAATCTGACTTAGGGAGAGAACACATGTGGTAATAAAATAAACTCCAAGCGAATTGGAACCAAACTGCTTCTTTTATATTCCTTTTAATACAACGGGCTGTGTGGTTACAGATAATGCCGATAAAATCATTGGGCATTTTACATGCCAACAGAACAAAAGATCAAAAAATAAAAGAGGAGAGAAAAAGGTTTACGCAGAGCCTAAATCTAAAAAGAAATCTCAATACAGAGCCTTGCTGCACGTCTGCACTGTGTTTCTCCTTTGTGATATGTCCTTGAACAGGAATTATGATGGCCACCTGTAAAAAAAAGAAAAATAGGATTCCGAAAAAGAGTGTCCTACACAGCCGTAAACAATGTAGGTTCTTTAAATGAACCTATAAAAAGAAGATGTATTTTAGAGTCCGAATGGGGCCAAGCCGAACTACGGACTATTTCATGCGGTGCGCCCCCAGCGCCGCCCAAGGTATTTTAAGGGCATAATTATGTATGCATTATGGGGAGGTCGATAGGGGCGCCACTGCTAATTGAGCTCGGGTTCTTCTGAGCTACCGCATTTGTAGTGCGGACCGGACATGTTTAGCTGTTTCTGTGGTCTTGACGACCGATGAACTGCTCGGCTTGAAGAGGCCGCTTTGGACCTCGGCTGCTGGGGCCGCGGTGTATTCCTCCATACGGAGGGAGCGCTCCATGTTTCCGTTGCCCGTGATGACGCCGCATGGTCCGGGCATTTTGATCTTGAAGAGCATTTCTAACCGTGCCCCCAACAAGGCCCCCAGGCGATTTTCTTCCCGCCGACGCCGAAAAATCAGCCCAGGCGCGCCCCCAAAGGCCCTTTTTTCACCGGATCAGGCCGAAACTGGCGCCGGCGGACCCATGCCGAACCCGGCGCACTGGGGGCCCTTGGGGCGCTGACCGAAGCGCTTTTGGCGCGAAAATCGGCGGGCCCTCCTTGGCAGCAACTCGGCTGTTCTCATCGCTTTGTCGTGTTCATCGCCCCGGTTCCCGTGGGGGAATCAATGCCAAAGCTGCCACGCGCTGCCATGCCAATAAACCTCCATTGATGCCCCACGGGCGGTGAAGTGAAGGCGCGTCCCTCGCCCGCCACGCATACACACGACGGCCATGCGGGCGCCGCCCGGCCGTGGCTACATAAGCCCCCCTCCCGCACCGGTGAGCCACGCACAGACCTCTCTCTCCACCGCCGACGCCCTCGTTCCTCCCTCTCTTCTTGCCATTTCCATTTCACCCAATGCAGGGCGCTACCCAGGTGATGGCACGGTGGCGAACGGCTTCGGCCGCCGCCACGTTCATGAGGACGAAGCCCAGCTTCTCTAGGAGGCCGAGTACCCAGTCCCGCTGGACATGCGGGTGCCCGGGATGTGGAGGATAAGCGCTGGCGGGGTACCGGTGACACCGCCGTCCACTGGGGCGGCCAGGCGTCCGGAGATCGCCCGCATCCGCTCCACTCTACCGCAGGCCGCGAGAGAAGGGCCGATGTACACCCCCGAGAGCAAGCTGTGGGAGCCGTACTTCCATCGTCGCCATGCCGAGCAGCTCGAGGCGAACAACGGCATGGTGCCCTCAGGGAACTACAACCCCGACGGGCACCGCCGATGGTGGGGCGTGCCCGGCCGCACGCTGGAGGCCATCCTCGAGTACATCGAGGGCGGCAACACGCCGAGGCTGGAGTACCCCACTCCCCTACCTTCTCCCACTGGCGTGGGTGCTCGTGGACGCCGAGACGCATGGACCTGGTGTCCTCCTCCTCGTCCGGCCGCTCGTCCGGCTCTCCATCCCTCCTCCCCGTCAATCCGGATCCCCAGGACACGCCAATTAGCTGGCGCATCCACAGCTGCGGCGTCCGCTTCACCGAGTCCTCCGCCACCTCTGCCCGACTCGTCAGGTCGAAGGTAGGGTCCGACCTCCCCACGGAGTACGAGGCCATAGCCCGGTCTGGCTTCTCCGACGAGGCCGCCCTACAGTGAGCGTGAGACGACTACCTCCGCGACGAGATGGACCGGCAACGCCGAGACCTACAGGAGATAGCCGCCGCCGGCGTGGGCGCGAAGACGAGGACGACGTGGTGATCCTCGACAGCGACGACGACGAGGACGCCCCCGGGCCGTCCAACCTGCCGCGCCTCAGCGACAATGGGCAGGGGAGCAGCAGGGAAGATGGCCGTGGAGGAGGCAACGATGACAACGAAGATGACGGCGGCAACTACACGCAGTTCTACAGACTCCTCGGCATGTAGAGCTTCAGGGCGGCGGGCGGCGAGGAACGGCGAGGGCGAGGGAGACGGCGGGTCTAGTAGTGTCTTTTTTTGTAAAATATTTGATGAACTCGCCGAAGTTTGGTTAAATTTGCGCCTTATTTGTGCGAAAGTGGGGCCGAGTTTTGTTTTTCAAAAAAATGCGACGTGGGGGCGGCGACTGGGAGCATCATGCCCCCAACACGCGATTAGCGCCGGTTCGCCCCCAGGCGGCGATTTTACGCACCCCCTGGGGGGCCAACGGCTGGAGATGCTCCAAGTAGGCATAATGCGGGACCGCATTAAAGCGGGCAATGGCCATTCTTTTGAGCAGTGTGTGATAGCCACTTCGGAAAGGAGTGATGTCGAAGATTAACTCTTCGCTTTGAAAATTATTGGGCAAGCCGAATACGACCTCCAATGTTAATGAGCCCATGCAGCGGGCCTGCATACCTGATGTGACTCCTTTAAAGGTGGTGCTGCTGGGCATAATTCTTGACGGGTCTATCCCCATCTTGCGCATAGTGTCTTGATATATCAGATTGAGACTGCTACCGCCGTCCATAAGGACTCGAGTAAGATGGTATCCGTCGATAATAGGGTCGAGCACTAAGGCCGCCGATACTCCGTGACGAATACTAGTTGGATGATCCCTAAGATCAAAGGTGATCGACAAGCTGACCATGGGCTGAACTTGGGGGCGACAGGCTTGACGGCATAAACGTCCTTGAGTGCGCGCTTGCGCTCCCTCTTGGGGATATGGGTAACGTAGATCATGTTCACGGTTTTTACCACCGGTGGAAATTTCTTCTGCCCCC
>LR738712.1:546405485-546420027 GCA_902687465.1 Secale cereale
CCCCCCCCCGTGTTTGGCTAGCGAGTTTCATCCTCATCTTTGCTTTGAGGTCCTTTCCCCTTGTGTTCGGCGTTTAGCTTGCCGGCCTGCTTAAAGACCCAATAGTTTCTGTTGGTATGATTTGCAGGTTTATCAGGGGTGCCTTGGATCTAGCAAGGCATGTCTAGTATTTTGTGCAAGCTAGATGGACTATCTCTGTTGCCTTTGAATGGCTTCTTCCATTGACCGGGCCTGGAGCCACTGAATCCGGTGTTTATGGCTGTGTCGTCTGTGCTTCCAATATTGTTTCGACACTTGTTTTTGTTGCGTCTTGGCTTGCCATTGCCATCCCTGACTTCAGAGGTGCCAGGGTCGCTGGTGTTGTTGTTGCTACGAGCTAGCCAACTGTCCTCGCACGCGCAGAAGCGGGTCATGCGTGTAGTTAGGGCTGCCATTGTTCTCGATTTCTCTTGGTTGAGGTGTCTAGCAAGCCATTCGTCCCGGACACTGTGTTTTAATGCCGCAAAGGCCTCAACGTCCGGACAGTCAACAATTTGGTTCTTTTTAGTTAAGAACCGATTCCAAATCTTGTGTCCTGACTCCCCGGGTTGCTGGATTATATGACTTAGATCGTTAACATCCAGGGGCCGGACATAAGTTCCCTGAAAGTTGGCCCGAAAAGCATCCTCAAGTTCTTCCTAGCCTCCAATGGAGTTCTCTAGGAGGCTGTTTAACCAGTGCCGAGATGGTCCTTTCAGTTTGAGAGGTAAATATTTAATAACGTGGAGGTCATCTCCACGAGCCATGTGGATGTGCAGAATAAAGTCTTCTATCCATACAGCGGGATCCATTGTTCCATCGTACACCTCGATGTTTACGGGTTTAAACCCTTCTGGAAATTCGTGAACGATCACCTCATCGGTGAAGCACAAAGGGTGTGCAACACCCCTGTATTTTGCGATATCATGGCATAGTTCGGACGGTGTTTGTGTTTGATGCTGGTGCCGAACTTGATTGTGACCGGCCTATTGGGCTGGATGTTTGCCGCCCATGTGTGGGCACGTTCCCTTGATCCGTAGATTGATCTGGCCTAGCCAGCCTTTTTATTCAGGTCACGACGTAGATTGTACTTATGGCCCTGAGCCGTTGTATCCTTTCCTTTAAGGTGAGGAGGTGCGGGTTTGTGTACGACGTTGCTGGCCGCTTTGTCTCGCCCAAGGGGTGGACGGTCCGGTTCGTTGGACTGATCATACTTCTGCGGAATTTCCACAAGGGCCTCGTCGTCGAATTGGGACAGCAGCTTGCGCTTGGGATAGCTCTTTGTCTGGCGCTTGGGATAGCTCTTTGTCTGGCGCTCACGGTCGTATCTTTCTTCAGCGTCTAGCACACTTCATTCCATCTATTGTTGAGTGTATCCTGTTCGGCTCTAAGCCACTGCTACTGCTTCTTCAGGCTCCTTGCCGTGTAAATGAGTTATTGTTGAAAATGTTTTTGTTCGAGTGGTTCTTCTGGGGCGATAAAATCATCATCTTCCAGGCTGACGTCCTATTCGGAGACCTGCACAATCAAATAAGAACCTTGCAACCAACACGATAAAGGGGTTGTCAACCCCTTCTCGACCACTTGCAAAAGTGAGATCTAATAGAGATAATAAGATAATATTGTTGAATTTTTGTTGTATATATTGAAAGTAAATATTGCAAAACAAAAGTACAGTAAAGATAAACAGTTGATGGAAGATAGACCCAGGAGCCTTAGGTTGCACTAGTGGCTTCTCTCAAGATAGCATATTCTACGGGGTGAACAAATTATTGTCGAGCAATTGATAGAAAAGCACATAGTTATGAGAACATCTAGATCATGTATGTAGGCATCACGTCTGTGACAAGTAAACCGAAACGATTCTGCATCTACTACTATTGCTCCACACACCGACCGCTATCCAGCATTCATCTAGAGTATTAAGTTCATAAGAACAGAGTAACACCTTAAGAAAATGACATGATGTAGAGGGATAAACTCATGCAATATGATATGAACCCCATCTTTTTATCCTCGATGGCAACAATACAATACGTGCCTTGTTGCCCCTGCTGTCACTTGGAAAGGACATCACAAGATTGAACGCAAAGCTAAGCACTTCTCCCATTGCAAGAAAGATCAATCTAGTAGGCCAAACCAAACTGATAATTCGAAGAGGCTTGCAAAGATACTTTAATCATGCATATAAGAATTCAAAGAAGAACCAAATATTGTTCATAAATAATCTTGATCGTAGACCCACAATCCATTGGATAGATCGAATTACATCGAATAGATCTCCATGAAGAACGAGGAGAACTTTGTATTGAGATCCAAAGAGAGAGAAGTAGCCATCTAGCTAATAAGTATGGACCCGAAGGTCTGTGGTAAACTACTCACAACTCATCGAAGAGGCTATGGTGTTGATGTAGAAGCCCTCCGTGATCGATTCCCCCTCCTGTGGAGCTCTGGAACAGGCCCCAAGATGGGATCTCACGGGTATAGAAGGTTTCGGTTGTGGAAATAGAGGTTCGTGGTGCTCCCCGATGTTTTCAGGGTATATGAGTATATATAGGACGAAGAAGTATGTCAGCGGAGCTACGAGGGGCCCACGAGGGTGGGGGGCACGCCTACCCCCCGGGCGCGCCCCCTGCCTCGTGGCCACCTCGTGGCTTCCCTGGCATGTACTCCAAGTCTTCCGGGTTGCATTTGTTCCAAAGACGATCTTCTCGAAGGTTTCATTCCGTTTGGACTTCGTTTGATATTCCTTTTCTATGAAATACTGAAATAGGAAAAACACCAGCAATTTGCATTGGGCCTTGGGTTAATAGGTTAGTCCCAAAAATAATATAAAAGTGTACAATAAAGGCCATTAAACATCCAAAACAAATAATATAATAGCAAGGAACAATAAAAAATTATAGATACGTTGGAGAAGTATCGACAACCACCATCGCTTTGCATGTGGGCCAAATATATATATGGTGAATTCCCAAAATGCACAATTTGATGTGCCACATGCCTCAAAAACCGTAAACCATGCACCCACATAGCGCGAGGTTCATGAAGCGTACTACATATGAGAGTCCCGTTCCCCCTCCTCGACGCATACTGTATGCTCCTATCATTTAGATATATAAAAATTGAGCACCCTCCCAGCCCTCTCAGACCATTAGCATTTCTAGCCGTTAGATCGTCATTTTTAGTCGTTTTTGGCCATCGAATTCGCTGTTAGTCCCACCTAAATCTCGTCTGCAGGCTAACTCGCGCATCGGGCTGCGCTGGTCTTTTTGGGCCGCTGCTCCGGTGTCTTTTTTGGGTCTCTCACGTTCAATTGGGCCCACTGGGTTTTTCTACCATGCCGGCCTTTTCTATCATCCTATCCAACACCAGACGAAGCCCTAAACCACGTTCGCGACCCTGCTCTATTCCTATTGCGCCGCCTGACATGGCCTCGGTTTGCATTGGCGGCTATGCGCCGACGCGAGCGGCGCGACCGGATGGGAGCGACCGCGTGCGAGGCGCGTAGTGGAGCGGCGCACAATGGAGAGGAGCGACCGGTGTGCATTGGTTGATTGGATCCACCGAGGTGTGCGGGGAAGATTGGATGGGATGCGTCCGCCATCCCCAGATCGATCGATCGTTGTCCCTCCTGAAAAAATTCGCTCAACGCGAGGGGGGAAGGGGATCCGCCGCCGCAGGCTATTCTGATCGATGCCATGGCTGCTCGTTCAACCAAAAGTGCTCCGGTGAAGTTGTGCCGCCGCTGGCACTGCCACCAGAACCACTACTGCTCGAGGTCGATGGATCTCTACAGCAACCCCATGGCCCGATCCAAACGGGGCGGCTAGACTGCCTGCGCGGCGGTGGACGACGTCGCCCAGGCCAACAACATCGTCCAGCGCCTCAACGACTTCTCCTCCATTGCGCACATCCCTAGGATGGGCCTCAAGATCGTGCCGATGATCGCGGCATTCTCCAACCTCCACACAGTCAACCTCTCTGGCGCGGATGATGAAATAATTTCTGCCATCGCTGCATTACTACATCCTCCGATTGCTCATATATCATGCTGTGTAGGATATTTTCCTTTCTTCATTCCTTGTAGTCATTTGTCAGACATGTTTTTTCATAGTTTCCATTTTGCTTGGCATCTTGCTCACTCCCCTTATTATGCATCTGACTTCTCGTTGACTGTTGCTTGTTATAGGAATTGCCCTGCTCGTTAGCTCGAAGGTTCTGTATCCCAGTGTATGTATCAGTCGGAACTGAGAATTTGCTCCTGGACAGGTACAATTGTTTTCCACTACCTACATCTTATATCTATACACCATCGAGGATCTGAAATCAGTTGTCCAGTTTGTCCCTCAAAGAATGTAGTCAGTCCTATTCCTATGGTGTATAAGGACATTCGTTTCATATACATGATTTCCCAGCAGCAATTTATACACAAGCTAACTCCAAAGAGATGTCTGATCAGCTAATCGCAAAGCTATTCAGGGAGTAAAGGGGTAGTACTAGAAGAGGAAAAAATGTATACAGTGTCAGTTTATAAGAACATTAGTTTTCCTGTTTACTTTCGTCAATGAACAACAAATATTTCACTGCCAGAAAAAAAGATATGGATTAGTATCCCTCTGGACAAATAAGAAAGTGCTACCGCTTCTAGGATTTCAGTCATCCTTGCGGCTTTAGGAACTATATAACAACAACGTCCATATGTATTTTTATACAATTTATTCTTCTGTAGTTAAGATTTTCTTGTGCAAAGTATCTAATATCAATCATGTACATCTTTTTGGCCATGCTTATACCTTGAAATAATAGAGCCATTTTATTGAAAATTCACTCGTGACTTTACTCTTTTTTCTGAATAAGTTTAACTGTGTTAGTCTTACAATTCGCCGGGAGCAAGACCAAATTCAACAAGGTAATAAAACAAAGTGTGGAGCACCTAAAGAACATCTAATATTCCTAGGGCACTCGAGGAGGTACTGCTCTTTTACTGAACAACATGGTCACATAAATCTAAGGAATTTACTGAAGATGGGTAACATTGTTGTGCAAAAATACAACATACTTAATTCTATGGGTAACATTCATAAATCAGTATGTGTTTGCAACAGCATAGAGGGATAATATGTGATTGCCATTTTGCGGATCAGGTACATACTTGGAGATAACATGATGGTAAGAAGGCAAGAAGCAGGTACATGTATGGGTGGGTTTCTGGAGTCTCAGGGGGGACATATGAAGTATTCACACCAAAGCATGTTGAGGACCTAATGGCTTGTATCAGTGCCCAGCATGACGGCGAACTATTCTCTGAAAAGCTTGCTAATGAATCTCTGTTCAATGGTACGTGAAAAAAGAACACTGATTTGGTCTGAGATTTTGGTCTGATCATGTATTGTTGTGCCAACAGGGGCTACATTCCTTCTAAACTTCTGTGGCATTATCAACACGATCTTAAAGTGCAGGGTGTGTGCACAGATATAACACTTAGCAGATTATTGTGAATCTTAAGGAAGGAGCACATCTCAATGCTGTCTGTAAGCATTTTGTGCTCTTATCATGGGTAATGTCCATTCTTTAATATACAAGAAGTTCAACTCTGAGTGCTTCTCAGGACATGATTAATGTCTTTTGCAGTGTTGATAGTTGTCAGGAAAACAAAGATCTTAGGAGGTGTTTGTTTCGCCAAATTATGCCCGTCATCTGTTTACATTGTAAACCCATACCGTTACGTGCGTTTGGTGAGACATCTCTGTAATCACGTCCCTCTATAATCAGTTCCAGGCCTTCTATCGAGTGATACCCCCCACCCCCAGCGGTAAAGGCTCCCTTACCGCTAGATCCGCTCCTCCCCGCGACTTACTCCTCCCCTCGATCTCTCCCACGCCGCCGCCTCCTTCCAGCCCCGTGCCGCTGTGCCGCCGCGCCGCCGCCTCCCTTCCAGTCTAGAGACGCCTCGCCGCCACCTCCCCTCGACCCCCTTCAGTCCTCCGTCGCCACCTCCTGGTCCAGCCGCCGGGTTGACCTCGCCGCGACGGGAACGACCACGCCAGCCGCCTCCGACGCCGATGAGGGTGGACCATTGAAGCCGCGTACGAGGAGCAGCAAGGCCCATCTTCCAATCTTCGGATCGATCTCTTCCTCCTCCATCAATCTCCTACTGCAGAACTGAAGGTTAGGGTTACTGATCCATCTGTTCTTGATCTTGAAGTAAAAATATATGTGTCCTTGATCTGTTCTTGATCTACTAATGATCTGTTATAGGTTGATGTCTAGCATATTTTTTCATCTGTTCTTGATCTTGAAGTAAAAAAATATGTGTCCTTGATCTGTTCTTGATCTACTAATGATCTGTTATAGGTTGATGTCTAGCATATATTTCCATCTGTTCTTGATCTTGAACTAAAAATATATGTGTTTTTATCTATTAATGATCTGTTATAGGTTGATGTCTACTAATGATCTGTTCTTGATCTTGAAGTAAAAAGATATGTGTTCTTGATCTGTTCTTTTATTAGTGGATGACTAGTGGAGTATAATTGGTGGTCTGTCCTTTGTATTTTTTGGATGTGTTCTTGATCTGATGTGTTCTTTAGCTTTCTGATGTGAAATAACATGCTGTCAATTGAACTTTGCATGACATGTAGATCGACGATGATATCCACATGCATATCAACGAGATATGGGTTGATTGTTTCCTTTAGTTTTCTGATATGCAATTTTCCTTGGATCCATAGAACCTCTAGAAAACTATGTTTTCATGTTTCTGATGCAAACTTGCACACATATCCAGTTTCTTGTTTTGTACTACTACCAATCATCAGGAAAGAAAGTTGTACCAACCTTAAATAGGTATATTTTTCTTATGCAGTTATGGCTCGTCTTCCCTTAAGTGCGAGGCGTGGAAGGAGAAATGCAATATTTTTTAATCTGACCACTTCCATTATGCTTTTATACTATTATGTGTGGTTCATGTTTGCATTAGCTTATAGGAGAAAATGTTGGGAAATAGAAAGGAGAATTACAATTAGAGAGTTAAGGGCAGAAAACTTGTATCGGCTAATTGGTGAGAGCGACGCTACGTGTATAAGTCAACTTTGTATGGATAGGAGAACATTTCATATATTATGTGAGATGGTGAGAGATGTTCGAGGTCTAAGGGGTATAAGGAACACATCATTAGAGGAGATAGTGGCGTCATTCTTATATGTATTATCACACCATATGAAAAATAGGACAGTAGGAAAATTCTTCTTTCGAAGCCCGGAGCCAATTAGTAGAAACTTCAACGCTTGTCTTCTAGCTGTCCTGAAGTTGCACCATCTCCTACTTAAGAAGCCTGAACCTATACCTGAGGATTGCACAGATGAGAAATGGAAGTATTTCAAGGTAAATAGCTACCAATAAAAAATAGTATTCACTACATGATCTCAATAGTGATAAAAGATGCTAATATTTGCACATTGCTCTTTATGTTGTAGAATTGCCTTGGAGCATTAGATGGCACACACATAGGCGTAACAGTCCCAGCTAATCTAAAAGGAAGGTATCGATCAAGGTTTGGTGATATAGATACAAATGTGTTAGGTGTATGTGCACCTGACATGCAATTCATCTACATATTACCCGGCTGAGAAGGTTCTGCACATGATGGCCGGGTTCTTAGGGATGCCATCTCACGGCCAAATGGGTTGCGTGTCCCCGAAGGCCAATACTATCTTGTTGATGCTGGCTACACAAACGCAAACGGATTTTTAGCTCCATACCGAGGTTAAAGGTATCACTTGGGTGGTTGGACACCACAAAACCCACCTCATAGTGCAGAGGAGTATCTCAACATGCGTCACGCTAGAGCCCGAAATATTGTAGAAAGGTGCTTCCGAAGACTCAAGGGTAGGTGGGGGATTTTGAGGTCCCCTTCCTTTTTTCCTATGAAGACCCAATGTCGAATCATCATGGCATGTGCACTTTTGCATAATCTTATATTGCAAAAGATGTCTGTTGATCCACTTGATATCAACGAGCCCCCAATTACGCAAGAAACATTGGAAGACATGGAGGGAGAACTAGATCAACCAGAATTCATTACTTCTATCTCAACTTCAAACGAGTGGACAAATTTCCGGAATGATCTTGCTCAAGGCATGTATAATAGACATAGGGCTGCTAGGGCGCATTGAGGTATAAGTTGTTTTAATTCGTCACATTTGCATTCGTTCACTTTCAATTATATTCGGAAGCTAGAATTGCATCTCATTTGCATTTGTTTCCTCTCATATACATTTTCCATCTCATTAGTGCTCATTCTTACTTCTGCAGGTATGGACCGCATGGATAGCTCAAGCACATCCCGTGGAAGAGGCAAGAATAAAAGGAATTGGACTTCCGATGAGGACGCTGAGCTTATTAAAGTCTTGTATGAGTTGTCTTTGGATCCGAGGTGGAAGGCTGATGGTGCCTTCAAGGGTGGATATTTGGTTTTATTGGAGAAACATCTTGCTGAGAAGTGCCCAGGTCGTGGTATCACTGCAACCCCACACATTGAATCAAGAGTGAGGCACTTTATGAAGAAATTCGGTGCTCTTGAAGTGATGCTATCCAAGAGTGGTTTCACATGGGATGGAAATCGGAATATGATTCAATGCGAGAAGGCACAATATGAAGCACATTGTAAGGTATATCACTTCAACCACTAAAAATGAACTGCGCTATTGTTTCTGCTGCTATTTTTGTTTGCTGTTGTTGTTGTATGTTGAAAATGATATAGTAACTCTTGTCCGTAGTAGCATTTACTCTAATAGTTGCTCTTGTCCATAGTAGCATCTATTCTTGTTTAAATGTATTCATAAAAATAGTCCATGGTACTTGTTTTCTAGATGAAAAAGATCATGTATTACTAGTGTTTGTGAAAACTAACTTTCTTCTTTTATAAAAAAACTTGTAGATTCACAATGAAGCAAAGGGATTGTATGGTGTCTCATTTCCATACTTTGAGCAATTGGCTGCTATCTATGGCAAGGATATTGCAACAGGGGAAAGTGCTGATGGCTTTGGAGAGGCGGTGGGAAACTTGGAAAAGGAAATTGCTATGGACGAAGAAGAAAATGAAGAAGAGGGCATGATCTCAACAGGGATAGCTAGACGGTCCACTGACACCCAGTCTACTGAAACAACTAGTTCCAAGAGGCAGAAGAAGGAACCAAGGCCAAAGAGGGCGACAGGACCAAGCGATCCTTTTGCAGCCATGCTTCAAGATGTCAACAGCCAGCTGAACAGCGTGACGCAACATGTGGGTACAATGGCAACTTCATTCACAGCAGCACTGGCGCGAGAAGCAGCACAAGAGGACCCTCAACAGAAATCAAGAGAAAAAGCCATTAGTGAATTGAGTAGGCTTGCCTTCACGGGGAGCGAGATCGTTGAAGCTGCAACCATATTTGCTAAAGCTCCAGATCACATGAACCTGATGCTTGTGCTACCGGCTATTCTGAGGAGGGACTTCGTCCTTAAAATGCTATCTGGTATCTCTTTTGCTAAACTCTACATTGTTAACTTTGATAATATTTATACTAACTTGTGTTTACTATCAAGCTGGTAGAATCAAGCTAGTTACTATAGTACTTCCTCCATCTCATAATATAAGATATTGCTGTATATATTCTTTGCAAGAAACAACATGCAGCTCATCACATCATATTGTGTGTCATATCAATTTCCCTTAGCTATTGTGTATAGTCGTTGTTGCTCATGCATTTGATAAAGTATTTTTCCTTATATCTAATTATTGGCTACTCATTGGCAGATGAGAGAAAGAAAGGTTGATGGGAACAGAATGTCTTTTTTCTAACAGTGGTGACATGATTGGTATGTACAAGGCCCCCTCCTTTTCCTACTGTTATCTTTGTCAATGTGTTGAAATGTGTGGTAGAGATCTCCTCTTGTATATGCCAAACATTTGCAATATCTACTTGACTAGTTCCTTTGAATATTATTAAAGCTCATCTTGCACAATCAGTTCCTTGCATATGCCTTGTATGAATTTGTACTGGTATATACAAGAGTGACTCCCGAAAAGCCTTGTATGAGTTTGTGTTGGTATATCTAGAATTAAATTTGTTCAATGAACAATAGAAACTGGTCTTCCTAGTTTATTCTTCTACTATCAGATCTGAGCTATGTATGTGCTTAGCCAAGTAATTTTGCGATTGAACAACAAAATAAGTGCTAGTGAACTTTTTATTATTGGTCGTCGCTTGTGTTTCTTTATTTCTCATTTTATCTCTTGCTTATTGGCAGATGATGAGAATATAAGAAAGTTTGAGTAGAAGAGAAGATAAATGGTGTGGTAGATGAAGATCGATGGAAAAGCTACTTAGCAAGATTTCGAATCGTCCCAAGCTCCTTTACCTTTCTATTTATCATATAAAAACAATTTCAATGAATAATTATGAAGTTCAGTTTGAAGTGTACTAGAATTCTGAGTTTGTATCCAGAGGTTAATATGCATTTGTGAAATGTCTAATGTTGTTAAAGTGGCGCCAAATTCTGGTTAAAATATGTCTTTGCCTTGGATGCATGAAAAAAAAATCCAACGTATTTGCTTGTTTGATGAATTTGAAGCCGTGCTAGTGAAGCACTAGCAAATTGCATGTGAAAGCTGTGCTGATGTATTTGTATTAATCTGCTTCTTGTGCTCTGTACGTGGAATTCAATAGAGCGCTGCTGATGTATTCGTATTACTGTGCCAAGCCAAACATTGTTAAGGGAACTGTCACCTTTACACAGCCGAACCAAACAAAATATGATTTTTCCAGTCTGGAGCTGTTACCTGTGTAATCTGTTTCCCTTTCCCTTTACGTTACCACTCATGCAAACAAACACCTCCTTAAGTCAAGTAAGGTAGTACTCCCTCCATCCCAAAATACTTGTCATCAAAATGGATAAACGGAGGTGTATCTAGAACTAAAATACATCTAGATACATCCCCTTTTATCCATTTTGATGACAAGTATTTCCGGACGGAGGGAGTAGTATGTACGCGTCTTCAGTCACTATTGTTGCGGCATGTTTGAAGGTAAAAGTAGCAGCCAGATGCCATGTATAGTAAGCTTAAGATACTTATTTTGAGATGGAGGGAGTACAACACTACAAAATGAAGGGTTTTCCAGCTGTTCTTTTGTCACTTAACCCGGAGTAGCTGGAGATGCAAATCAAGCAAATTGCATGTTGTAAGGTGTGCCCCTTTAGGTAGCTACACATATATTGTCTTAGTTAAGTAAATTCTCAAATGAGTGTTTGCTGAAATTCTCATGTAGATTTAAGTATTAGCTTAGAATCATGTTTCAAAAACCAGGATATAGGCAGCCTTGAAAGAGATCATGAGAACCTGCAAGGGCATTATTCAACGTTCTAAATATTACATATCATATAGTTGCGTGATGCCCTTGAATCTTGAGTTCCTTTTGCTCAAAGTTGGGGAATTTGTGAGGCCATTTTGGACGCTATGTGTTCGTGGTGTATATTTTGTATAGTGATTGGTCTTACTACTAAAGCAGACGTATTTAGTCTCCTATGTCCATTGTTTATTGTTCTTTTATGAACAAGTATATTGATCAGTGCTATGTTCTCTTAATTGAGAAGAGTTCAATTCATTAATGTTCTTAAAAGATAGAAACTTGTTTAGTATTTAATTTTTCATATTTCATGCCACTACTTATTAGCAGGAAATTCTATTACCATTGTTGTTCTTAAAAGACAAAAAAAGTAGTATTACAATCTTCATATTTCATGCCACTATGCATTAGTAGGAGTTTGTATTATTATACAGAAAAATTGGGCGCGCATAACAACACATAGCACACTACTTTCTTGCTAACCAGTCAGATTGCTTTTCATTTACATACCACTATATTGGAAAATAAAGATGATAAGAACAAAACACAAGAAAAACATAATATACTTACCCATACAAATGTATGCAAATTACTTTATATCACTAACAACTATGAGTCAAAATAGACGGGCGCAGCAACGCGCGCCATCAATGATCTAGTAATACGTTCAACCCAACAAGAATCCTCATCGATGGTGAAATTAATTAACCTCTCCCGATGTAGGTCAAAGTGATACATGTATGCATCGACGATGGCCTCGTGGGCCCACAGATGGAAGTGTCACACATAAGTGTCCTAGCTAGGATAACCACCGCCTGCATGCATCTTGCCGAAAGAGGTGTTGTGATGTTTGAATAGCCAATTTCACAATTTTGATGTGCCACGTGACTCGAAAACCGAAAAGTCCCGACACTGAGTGAGGTGTACTTGTTCACGGACACGTACGTATAGTATATATGCTAGTCCCCTCCCACCTCTTCGACGCGTACTATATACCACCATAACACAAACAAAAAAAGATTCTACCTTGCTGGTCAAATTAACCTCACTGCTGGCAGTTTGTTAAAGTGATGGACGATGACCTCACGGGCCCATAGAAAGCGTCACACGCGAGTATCAAGTGTCGTGTAGGACAACCATTGACTGCATGTGACCAAAACATGTATGTATGAAAGGGTTGTGTAATGTTTTGAATAAGGAATTCACGACTCTGATGTGGCATCGGCCTACCTAACAAAACGGCCAACCCACACGGTGGCTCACAACTCGTAGTGTACTGTGAGCAACCCGCCACCCCCCAGACGCACACACCCACACACACACCACAAATCCACCGCAACTGATGCTTGTTAAATTAATTATCCCTCGGTGAACATATGTTACCAAAGGTGGGGCGTTTTAATTTCCAAAAAAACAGAGATCATTAAGACGTTTTAGTACATTAATTGATTGATGTTCTACGGGTATAATGTGCAAAAATCAAATTTGAGCTACATGCAGTCGTGACAGTGCACCTAAATGGATTGCAAAAACACATTTGTCTCACTGGGTGCATGTTTACTCCCCGTGTAAGAAATTTCAAACATTGAGAATCTTGATTTTTAAATTATAGTACATCCAAAACTTATTTGAAGTTCATGAAACTTATCGTGTTGTCATATGGACACCAATACAAAGTGGCATTGTACCTATTTTTGTCAAATTTGAGACCAGTTTTGATGTAATCCTTATCTAATTTCAAATGGGAAATTATTAATAATTGGGAACCAATATCCCAAATGGATTATTTATTCGAACCTGTCGTGCTTCTATTAAGCAATAATGCGGCAGCCTTAATCATTCAAATAGAAAAACAATATACGTGCCACCATGCGACCCGTGTGCCGTGCGAGCAGGCGTGAGTTGACGGTACGCATATGCAAATGTACCATTCATTACATACTCCCCCTCGTTCCATAATGTAGCACATATAGATTTTCTGAAAAATCAAACTTTACAAACTTTGACCAAGATTGTAGAGAAAAATATATTCATCTAGAATACCAAATACATATCACTAGATGCATCACAAGATGTACTTTCATATTGTATATATTTGGTAATATAAATGTTGGATAATAGATTATTTCCAACAAAACAAGGGAGTACAACAAGTCATCAACACACAACGACAACGAGGATACATGTTGGATAATAGATTATTTCAAACAAAACATTCTAGTAAATACTAAAGTTTTTACCACACAGCGAATAACAAGCAATGAAATGAACTTCAGCTCAACCAATCCTCGGCGTTGGAAACACTTGCTTTGAGCCATAAGTAAGCCTGTGGGCTGGGCCAACTTTTGTCAATATCGAGATGAACATAGGACCCATCATGCAGGTCGAAGCGGCTGATACTAGGATGGATATTGTGATAGCCATGGTAGGGTACCATAGCAATGTCCGAGGTATAGATACAGTTGCTTCTCATAAATGATAGTAATGCTGTGCCAACAGCAGCTGGATCGCCTTTCACCATCATGCACTACTGGAAACAGAGAATTTGCCATCAGTCAGTTCTTTGCCATCTGCTAGCGGATGACAAAGAAGGCCTTTGCCGTCTGCTTACAAAGAACTGATGGCAAAGAGCTGGCTGACGGCAAAGAAGCTATTTGCCATCAGCCATACCTTTGCCGCCCGCTAGCTATCGGCAAAGATTCTTTGCCGTCTGCTAGAAGACGACAAAGAGGTGGGTGGGGTCCACAGGACGTGATAGCTGTAACAGCCGCCCAACCCCACCTCTTTGCCGTCTGGCGGCTGACGGCAAAGAATCTTTGTGCCGCCCCTCACCCCTCGCCGGCCCTTGCCGCCCGGCCACTGCGCGCCTCCGCCCCGCGATCGTCCCGCAGCAGGCCACGGTGGCCCCGACCATGCCCCACTGCCCCTGGACGTCCTGCCGCCGGCCACCGCGCCCCGCTGCCCCTGGCCCCCCACCGCCCCGGCCACGTCGCCCCGTCGCCGCTCCCTGCCGCCCTTCTGGTGAGCTCCTCCCTCCGCCCCTCGCCCCCTCTTTCTTGTTTTTTTCTGTTAAATTGGTTAGTTAGTTTATTAGGTAGAAAAAACTTACATAGAAAATAAGAAAAGAAAAACTT
>LR738712.1:546420470-546467325 GCA_902687465.1 Secale cereale
CCACAACACCCCGACCCCGACACGACACCCCGACACCATGACACTTAGAAACGACACCCCCACACCACTTCGGCCTCTAGTTGACCGAAAAGGTGCTCTTCGGCCTTCGAGAGGCCGACGGGGTCATATATTTGTGAATTATGAGTTAGTTCATATATTTTTCAATTTTGTTATGAAAAACATCATATATAATAGTGTTGATCGGGTAGATTTAAATGTGCAGTTGTTTCGTCGCTGCGAGGTGTGTTGTTCCACGACCTCCCCGTGCGTTTGACGAGCTCTGCCCCTTCGTTCGTGGGTGAGCACAAATGACATGTCCTCCTCCCCCCTTAAATAGTTGCTCTATTCCGGTGTTCGTGCCGATGAAACTTGCTAGCTATATATGTTTCTTGAATCATCAGTATGCGTAACCAATATGTGTCTCCTGTTCGAAAGGGTTATAGTTATAAATATGCATGCATTTGCATATTTATAACCGTGATTCTTTCGAATTGTCCAACGCTATCCATGGACAGCCCGAGTATGTGTGGATTGGGTTCGTTTCCCATATGCTTTGCTCCGGATCCGACGCATAAATTTCGTCAGTGCCTCCCCTGTTGTTCTCTGGGTACACATCCTCTATGTTTATTGCAGAGATGTGTATCAGGAGAACAACGGGGAGGAGCTGCCAAAATTTTGCATTCCGATCCAAAGCATAGCATGGGAAAATGAACCCAATCTACACATACTCGGGTGGGATTCGGACTTACCTTTACCTATTAGAGTGTAGGTTACATGGAGTAATAAAATTGACAAACTAGATTAACTGATGAATATATACATGGTGAATTATATATATATATATATATATATATTTGTTGTGTGTCCAGTAGCTCTGAAAGTCAAGATGAGTGATCGTGCATGGATGTACACCGGTCACACTGGTCAGAACAAATAGAGCACTGAATGGTTCACAAAAAACCAAGGTGTTTGTGAAAGCCGCATTTGCAAATGGCCAGAGGAAAACCTGGTGCCCATGTGTCCAGTGCGACAATTGGGAAAAGAGGACAGAGGATGAAATGGGAAAACACCTGCAGAAAAGTGGTTTTACGCCCGGTTATACGGTGTGGACATTTCATGGTCGGTCTGCCCAACATGACAGAGCTGAGGTGGTTTATCGTTGCACCGATGAGCATGGTACCAGGATGAAAAACATGGTGCAAGACTTTGATGTTGCTCGGGATTCGGATGAGGAGATGGAGGAATCTGCAAAGGCCTTCAATGAAATGTTGGAGTCTTCAAAACGTCCGCTCCACGAGCACACTGAGCTTTGTCAGTTGGATGCCATCTCACAAGTAATGTGTCTAAAGGCTCAATTCAACTTGGGCACAGAATGCTGTGACGAAATGATGACACTATTTTGACACTTTCTACCCAAAGGCCATGTAATGCCCACAAACCTGTACCAGTCGGACAAAATCCTCCGTGCACTGCCTATGAGAAGATACATGCCTGTGAGAAAGGATATGCCTTATTTAGGCTTGACTATGCGGACTTTAACTATTGTCCCATTTGCGAGTCTTTCAGGTATGTTGTGGTAGACAACGGTATGGGTGAGAAGACGCAGACCGAAATCCCTGTTAATGTTCTTTGGTATATGCCAATCGTACCAAGACTTCAACGTCTTTTCATGGTCGAAGAGACGGCCAGACAGATGACATGGCACAAAATGGGCAAAAGAACTGAACTAGAATCTGATGATGGTACACACATCGGATGGTGTTGCGTGGGAGAAGTTTGATGAATTACATGGGGATAAAGCGGTAGATCCAAGGCATCCTCGAATCTGTGTTAGCACGAATGGGTTCAATGTGTTTGGTATGACGGCAACCCAATACAGTTGTTGGTCTGTATTTGTCATTCCACAGAATCTCCCCCTCGGACAGATTATGCAAAGAAAGAACATTTTTTTGACGTTGATAATTCCAGGGCCCAACTATCCGGGGAAGAATATGAATGTGTATATGCAGCCGCTTAAGGACGAATTGCAAGAACCTTGGGATAATGGGTTCAAGACATACGACTCCTATAGCAAAAATAATTTCATAATGCGTGTCTGGTACATGTACTCGACGCATGACTTGTTGACGGATGCGCTATTCGTTAGCTGGTGTGTCCATGGAAGGTTCCCGTGCCCCACATGCAAGGGATCTCTTGAGTTTTGTTGGCTGCAGGCAGGGCGCAAGTATTCTTGCTTCGACTTCCATAGACAGTCGATGCATCCTTGCCATAAGTTCAGGAAAGACAAGAAGAACTTCATCAAAGGTAGAGTTGTCAAAAACTCTGCACCACCTGCGTTGACAGGTCAACAGACCCTGGATCAGTTAAATGATGTCGAGCCAGATCCAGTGCGTCCAGGGTATTTCAAGGGGTATAATAAGGAACACGCCTGGACTACCAAGACATGCTTGTGGGATCGGCCTTACATTAAAGACTCCTTTGCCCACAAAACATTGACGTGATGCACACTGAAAAGAATATCGCCAAGGCCATTTTTGGTACATTGTTCGGCATAGAGGGGAAGTCAAAGGATAATACTAAGGCTAGAGTCTATTAAGAGGAGCTATGTGATAGACCGTTACAAAACATGGAAGAACCGAAAGGAAAAAAGAACTGGACAAAACCAAAGGCATGGTTCAATCTTGGAAGCCCAGCTATTAGGGAAATTATCTTGTGGGTGAAAATGCAGTTGATGTTCCTGTCGGGGGAAACTGTCCTCCCACGAGCACCTATGGGACCGGAGCCCCTTCTACGTTGCGGTAAGGAGGCGGGGAGCACGAAGAGCAGATCGAGGGGTGCACGCGGGCAGTTTACCCAGGTTCGGGCCGCGCGGACGCGTAAAACCCTACTCCTGCTTAGGTTGTATTGAGTTCTTGAGCTCGGGAGCTTGAAGAGCTACAGTACTAGCTACACCGAGCGAGTGAGTTTTCTAGGTTTCGAACCCTTTCTACGTTGTGCATGGGCCTCCTTTTATAGCTCAAAGGGGTCACCGACAGGTGTCAACGTAGAGGAGGGTAAAAGCGTAATTTTGGTGGTAGTTGTAACAGTGCGGGAATAGTGCGTGAACAGTGCGTGAACAGTGGTCTTCACCTAACTTTGACAGTGGGGGACAAGGGCATTAAATGCCCATCGCCGTCGACCCCAAAAGTGTCCGTCCATGCTTCTCCGTTCGCCACGGCGGTAGCCTCGTCACCGTGGCTTGCCACCGTGTGCCCCAGGCTGCACAGCCGTCCGCCACGCGTCCCTGGAAGGGCCCCAGGGCGACGCGTGGGCAGATGAGCTGGAGCGCGGGCACACAGCATGGGTTTCCCCGGCAAGCACCTTGCCGGGGTCTTGATCTTGCCGGGCCCTGAAGCTTGTCGCTCTCTGGGCCCTGCCGGGGCGCATGATGCGCCGAGGCATCTCTTGGGATATGTGTTCCTTGGTCTTCCTGGCAAGCCCCACTTGCCAGGGTCTTGTGTTAAAGTGATAAACTTGAGCCTGGTGCGGCCTTCCCGGCAAGCTCCACTTGCCGGGGCCTTGATCTTCTGACTTGCATACTTTGTTCTTGAATGGCTTCATAAGGACCGGAAAGGTACTTGGCGAGCACGTGGTAAACCCTGCCGCGGGAAGCTTCTACTGCCCGTGCACAAGTTGGGGTACTAAGGTACCCCTATCTTAGTACACCGACAGTTCCCAGATGGGTATGCAGCGAATCTTAAGAGGGGAGCGCTCAAGAGTCATGATTGGCACATACGGCTTGAGCGGGTAATGTCGGTGATGTTGTGTGGGTTTATCCCTGAGGATTAATGGCTAGTACTGGCAGAGCTCAGCTATTTTTTTCGTGTTCTTTGTACGAAAGAACTATCGCCTGGCGTGCGAGAAGAAATGGAAAAGTTGGCGCCGGAGTTGATCTGCAAGTTAGAGAAGATCTTTCCACCGGGCTTCTTCAATCCAATGCAGCATTTGATTTTGCATCTCCCAACAGAGGCAAGATTGGGGGGGCATGCAAAATCATTGGTGCTACGCAACTGAGAGGATGCATAAGACAATTCGAGAAAAATGTAAAAGTAAACGTAGAATTGTAGCATCGATGGCCAAGGCATTCATCACTGAGGAGGCGACAAACTTCATGACAGCACACTACGAAGCCAAAAATCATCATTTGCATAATCCGAAGCCTCGGTACATTGCTGACGACGCTACAAAGGGTGGATCCAGCCTCAGCCTATTCAAAGGTAATCTCGCACCAGCCAGTGGTTCGAAACCAGTATCTTTGGATAACGAAGAATGGCGGACCATTTCATTGTATATCTTCAAAAACCCGACAGAAGTTCGGTCGTACATCATGTAAGTTATCGGTACATTGTTTCGCAACTTCTATTTCATTTGAACTGCTCTTATTCCTGGATATTTCATACAGTCGATATGTCGCCATATTCTTGTATGGAGCAGTGATCCAAAAGGATTCCATTGAAGAGTATGAGCTTCTGGCAAAGCAAGGAGGCGGCTATCCCGGTTTCATCTCTTGGTTCAAACAAATGGTAATTTCCATTGGACCATTTCATTTCTTTTGGTAATTTGCGCCTAATGAAACAATCCTTTCGTATTAAACTTGTAGGCTAATTCATAGTCTATGGACGCCGAATTGAGACAAGTCACTAATGGTTTTGACTCTAAGGTCTGTTCATTTGACAAATACGACATCAACGGGTATCGCTTTCGTACCTATGGCAAAGAGCTATCTATGGCTGACCGAAAGTCTACAAATTGGTGTGTATCTGCTATCGGTGAAGGAGGTACTGAGTATTATGGGAGAATTGAAGCAATTTAGGAACTTCTATTCGATGGTGAAAACCCACCGAACGTCGTAGTCTTCAAATGTTATTGGTTTCAGCGGAAGGAGACTAGAAGGACTCATGAACATATAGGACTAGTTGAAATCAAACAAAGCACCCATTTAAATGCTCTCGATGTGTATATTACGGCTCAACAGGCGACCCAAGTATTCTATCTATCGTGGGCCTGCCAAACTTCAAAATTTGAAAGGTTGGGATGTCATTTATGAAGTGCCGCCACGTTCTAGACTATCTCCCCCAAAGGAAGAGGATTATGAACCTCACATTAACCCAGACACATATGAAGGAGAATTCTTCCAAGAAACACGTCTTTCCAAAAAACATTTCAAGAACCACTATACTTCACCCCAGAACATTGAAGTAGACAGCGACAGTGAATCCGACATCACCCCAGAGGAGAAACAAGAAGAGCTGGAACAAGAAGAGGTTACTGCTGCATATGACCTGTCAATGCTTGACCGATTACGTAAAGGTGGCTTTCCACATGTTGATGCCGCTGAACCCGATGAGCACGTCATTGATGATAGTGATGATGATGATGATTATGCATTTATTGATGATAGTGAACGAGATTATTAGTAGTTCGTGTTAGGTATTCAATTTTTTTATGTTGTACTTGATGATGATACACTTAAGTGATATACATATTATTATTCATGTCAGTAATTTTTTATGTTTTACTAATTTTGTTTACTCTGTGTCATGGCAGGTGTTGAAAGATGGTGGGCTCTGGTCCGGAGTGCTCCGAGGCCCCTTCTTCGTCGGCGCATGGTGGAAGGTCTTCCATTCCACACATACCTCTCCGTCGAGCGTTGATGAACTGTATGGCGACACCGCGGGGCCCTTCTTTGTCGATGGCGGTGCCCACCAGGGGACGAGGTAAGGGAGGGAAGAAGAGAAGAGTTTGAGCAGGACGTGGTCGCGGGAGAGGAGGTAGGAACGCTCTTCGGCCTTCTTCGCCGCCACCTGACCCCTAGCTGTTTCACCCAAGCACGTGACTACCAGGGTGGACTCATCCAAGGAGGAGGCTACACAGACTCCGGTCCACGAGCCAAGGGTCGACGGGCCTTCGGCCCACGAGACCCAAGACGAGCACACGTTTGGATGGGGTACCTGGCCGGAGCACCCTGAGGGGCCGAGTGGCCATGCTAATGATGCCGGGGAGCCGACTGATGGTGAGGAGGAGGGGGCACCGTCTGCCAGCGTGGTTGTACACGGCTCCCGTCTGTGCCGGCGACCCGCGAGCAGAGGTGGTTGTTTTTCCCTGATGGGGAGAGGTAAGTGCATTTAATCTTTTTGTACCTTTTGCATTCACGTTTCTTCAAATATCTAATGCGTTGGCCTTGTCATACTGCAGGAGTTGGGACCATGCTCCGGATGTCAGCAGGCCCAATTCCGTCCTTGGAGTGCTTTGCCGGCAAAACTTCCGGGGTTTGTCACGTTCTCGGTGAGGGTCGGCTTCCAGAGCTTGGATTGAGATGGGAGCACTACTTGGCTGCCCTGGCCCCGCCGGGAGAGATTATCGACGGTGTCTTGTGGGACACGAGGGAAGACATGGTGATCAGAAAGTTCCAGGTAATTTCTCCTTTACACAATTAAAAATCTTCAACTAGCTAGTTATTAATTGTACTAATCAATATTGTCTCGTTTGATTGCAGACATTCTACAGGTGTGAGGAGGGATACAAGGAGGCCGCGACAAAGGTTATCGATAACGTCTTCCCGCGCCCACTACAAAACTTACGGCACGAGGCTCGGGTGCAGGCTGTTCGATACTACTACGCCTCGCGTGGTATCAAGAAGGCCAAGCCGGCGTGCCGCGATGAGTTCCTGATGAAGGAGCAGTACATGATGGTAATCACCTATTCTTAAGGCCTTGTACTTACTTCCTTCATTTAGTAATTCATAGCCATAGCGCTCAAGTTTTTATTTGCTAACTTAGGTGCCTCCGAGATGGTGGGCGGATCAGATGGATTGTTGGGAGGTGTTGGTCGATGAGTGGTGCTCAAAAGAATGGCTAGCCCTCCACAACAAGGCCAAGGACAAACGTGCCCAAATGGAAGGTGTGCCACACCATCAAGGCTGCTCCAACTTATATAAGTTCGGGCGGAACTAGGTATGTGGTTTGCTTCATGATTCATGCAATTCATTCATCATGATAGCTTGAGCCCTTAATTACTAATTTACTTTGTTTCTCTCTTTCAGGCGCGCTACAATAAGGTGGATAAGGTGCCAGAGGTGTACGGCCTCTATGCCATGGCCCATACTGCCTCTTACAAGAAGGTCAAGGCATTCTCTCCGTCTGACCTCGATGATCCAAACAACTTCACCAACATCTCCTCCCACAACAAGCTCGTGAGGTATAGAAATGAGGGGAAGGCGAGGAAAGGGGAGGACTCTAACCCGAGCCAGGGTCCCATTGATCTAGAGCTGGTGATGATAGCTGGTGGCGCGAGGTCCCATGGCTCGATAGCCATTGGAGATGGACTCATCCGTTGTCCTTGCACTCTCCCTGAGATCAAGGCACGCCAGTCGAGCTCCGCTCCTGAGATAAGGCCTCGTGAACGGCCAATCGAACTCGCCTTCAAGGTTAGTTATACGTACTCAGCTATCCTTCATTACATTGTGTGCGCTTCCATCAATGATTGCAAATGCTAACGAGAAGTGGTGTTGTAGGCTGCTATTCGGAGTGAGAGAGATAGAACGAAGAAATTTATGGCAGAGGCGGCGGAGAGGCAGCGGGACTTGGAGGAGAGGATGATAAGGTTGTTGGAGGAGGTGAGGGCACGGAATGACATGCAGGCAAGGGCCATGTACGAGCTCCTTGTGGTAAGTTTCTTCTGCAGATCAGCCAAAAAATTCATGTAGTGTTCGTCTCATTACTAACTAGTATGATTGAGTCGTCAAAACCAAATGTGCTGTCTGTATGCGAGAAGACTGGTCAGACCCCTCCGCCGATGCCTAAGATTGCACCTGGGACCACGGTGAGTTTAATTTGAATGGACATTACTTGCTAGCCTTAACATTTGAGTGTCATCATGCTAAAGAGACATTGGAAATAATCTTTGGTGAAGCGTAACTCCAGACAAGCATCGCACGATCCTTCTCCACCTACCGGCACGAGCCAACCCGCTCCTACACCTCGGTGATCACGGTAAGTTTCTCTAGTGTTTTGCTTAACAAATGCATAAATACATAGACTTAGCTTTATTTCCTCCAATATTCTTACCATAATGACCTAGAGTTAGCTTCTTTTCCTCCAAAATGACTTAATAAGCTTACTAACCTCCAAAACCATCAATTTTACCTAAGTTAGCTCTAAAACGATCTATACATAACTTTGTTTCCTCCAAAATGACCTAAGTTGGCTCTAATATGCTTAGTTAACTAGGTTTGCTCAATAGTGACATGTACTTAGCTTACTTATGTCAAAAATGGCATAATTAGCTTAGTTAGCTCATAAACAATCCATTTTACCCAAGTTAGCTCTTAAATGACCCATTTTACCTTCCTTAGCTCTTAAATGACCCATTTTACCTTCCTTAGCTCATAAATGATCCATTTTAACTAAGTTAGCTCTAAAATGACCCATTTTACCTAGGTTAGCTCCAAAATGATCCATTTTACCTAGGTTAGCTCTAAAATGACCCATTTACCTAGGTTAGCTCTAAAATGATCCATTTACCTAGGTTAGCTCCAAAATGACCCATCTTACCTAGGTTAGCTCTAACATTATGCATTTTACCTAAGTGAGCTCCAAAACGATCCATTTCACCTAAGTTAGCTCATAAACGATCCATTTCACCTAGGTTAGCTCAGAAACAATCCATTTCACCTACGTTATCTCATAAACGATCCATTTCACCTAAGTTAGCTCATAAACGATCCATTTCACCTAAGTTAGCTCATAAACGATCCAATTCACCTAAGTTAGCTCATAAACGATCCATTTCAGCTAAGTTAGCTCATAAATGATCCATTTCACCTCACTTAGCTCATAAACGATCCATTTCACCTAAATTAGCTCATAAATGATCCATTTCAGCTAAGTTAGCTCATAAATGATCCATTTCACCTAAGTTAGCTCATAAATGACATATACTTCTTCTTCTAGTCTTTTTCTTCTTCTAGTCTTCTTCTTCTTCTAGTCACCTTTTTCTAACTTTCTTATTTGCCATTTTGCAAATTTCATTCACTTCACGGAAGCTAGCTTGCTATGATGGAGTGCTTGTTTTTTCTTTCATTCACTTCTAGTATTCTTCTAGCTTGCTATGATGGAGATTGCTATATGGATGAAACTTCGCATTGTAATATGTATGGATGGAATAATGTGTATGTGCAACTTGCCATGTATGCATGGATGGAACTATGTATGCACGATGAAACTTATGTGCTGGATATGTCATATGTTTGCTGTGAAATAGACCTGTGAAATATATATATATATATATATATATATATATATATATATATATATATATATATATGTCATATATATTTGTTGTGAAAATTGTTGGATATAAGAAAAACAGAAAAAAAAGGCAACGCAGGCTCTTTGATGTCTGCCACCAACGACAAAGGGCTCTTTGTCCTCCGCCGCGGATGGGAAAGCAGCGACATTGCAGCCACCTGTGCTTCCTGGGAGCTGACCCATTTGGTCAGTTTTCCAACAGTGGCAGACGGCAAAGCCTTTGCCTACAATGGCAGACGGCAAAGGCTCACCGCCTTTGCCTACAGTGGCGGACGGCAAAGCCTTGGTGGGCAGTGACGTGCAGCTGATGTCATTTGGCAGACGGCAGAGGCCTGGTGCTCTTTGTCATCAGCTGGCAGATGGAAAAGACTGCCATTAGCCAACTAATGGACGAACATCGAATTTTATGCCGTCCAATTTCTTTGCCATCAGCCACTGATGGAGAAGGCTCTTTGCCGTCTGCTGTAGAAAGCAGTCGACAAAGAAGGTCTTTGCCAATCCTATCTTTGTCGGTGCCGTCTGCCGTCCGCGGCGGACGACAAAGGCCTTTGCCATCCGCCAACAATGCCTTTACCGTCTGCCATGGCGGACGGCAAAGTAGCTGATTCCTGTAGTGATTGGATAGTTTTGTCCAAGGAAGAGCGAGTTTTCTTCAAGAACTATAAATACAGAACTATTCAGAAGGTGCTGGCGCTAGCACATTACTATCCATCCTGAATACCCTGCAACGGATGTTGGTATAGGTCTGGAGAGTGCGACCATGGGAGACAACACCTGCTTCCTTCGTAACATCAGTAGTGCCCTGTATACACACAAGAAGAGGTAATCCATCGGAATAAGTTGCCAGGCGCCACTGAGTAGATAGGTCCTGCTCGTCCTCATGCTCGTGATCATCACCATCGTCATCTCCCTCTTGGTTATAATTTGTTTCAAGTATAGGTGGTGGAATGTGCACAGGACCTTGGAAACACAAGAAGGTTAATTAGTACGGGGATACTAACTCACATGCACGTGGATGAAACAATTCTAATTACTATGGAAGACAAACGTATCGAGACAATCAGGATTCCATGCAAAAACAGTGCCACGAGTGGTCGCACCAAACACAAGACCCTCGTATTGAATTGCATCACAGTACTCATCCGTGTACAAAAATTGATTTTTGAGCATTTTTCATCGAGGCGTGGAAATAATGACGACAACCAGCTTGTTGAAGATAGCAACAACACGATAGTTCATCTAATCCCAAGAGCGGTTTGGAACTCGACAAATTAATATCTTCTGTAGACGACGGTCACCATGATCGTATTTGAACGTATGTAGATTATCTGTGTGCTCAACCTCAGGCCAGTCTGGGATTTTGGGAAGTGGAACCCGGTGACGTGTGTACACATTCACAAGTTCCCACTCAAAGTTATACCCAATATAACAACCCAATCTCCATTTGTGCCTGCCCAAGCCTTACCCTCAAGCGATGGCATCTTAACATCACACGTATCATTATCAAGTGGCATCAACTTGCACAAGGCAAGACTTCCGTCGTCCCCACGCCAGCGACCAGCGTCATGGCGAAGAAGATAGGGGAGATCAAACCGCTCCTGAACCCTTGGGCTCTTTGTAATGATGCTATTTGTTGAGTCGAGAATGGTATTGAATGAACCTGCCATGCTAGCCGAGGTGATGACGTCAGACCGATCAATGAGTTCCTCCACCACGTCATCTTTCATATCAGGGCAAGAATAACTGGGTCATTTCCGGCCTGTTCCCTCCATGGAGAAGACGATCGAACAATGGCAAAAGGAAGGGTGAAGGCAAATGGAGGGAGGAAGAGCATGCGACAACAGTTCCAAATCAAGAGGAAAAGGTGAAGACGCGATGGACGGTTGCCATGGTACACGAAGAGGCTAGTGGGGAGCGGGCGGTTGCCACACAGGTCACACACTGACGACAAGGCCATCCTCTCAGACCTAGCACCCACGCGAGATGGCATCCGTCAGTGATGATTAAATCAATCACTAACAATTGTATACCAACAACCGTTTGCTCACAGCACACATGGCTTGTTAGCAGGAATCGTCTGTGTTGTTATCGGTCTTCTCACACATTTCCAATTACACACCTGTTTGCCGCGTATCACACACATCTTATTATATTGAACCGTTTCTATTATCTTGTCTCAACGCAAAAAGTTCATCCGAGTGAACCGCATGCCGTATATAGCACACACCTTGATATGGCTGACCGTTTATTTTGTGTTGCCTAATCACAAATAGTTCATCCGAGTGAACCATATGATGTATATCGCACACACCATCATCTAGCTGCCCGTTTCTTTTCTTCCTCCTCATCGCAAACAGTTAATTGAACTGAACCATATGCCCTTCGTCGCACACGCAACCATAATCTGAACCATGTTTGATGCATCCATCATTGCAAACGCTTGCACCATTTTGACAGTTTTTTACACCACCATTTGCGATTATTTCATCGCACACAGTTTCGTCGAAGGGACTCTGATCGTAGTGTCGCGTTAGCAGCATCCTGCAGTAGTGGAAACAGTTCATCCAGGTGAAATCTATGCCAAATACACACCTCGATCTGGCTGACCATTTCTCTTGTGTGGCTTTATCACAAATAGTTCATCCGAGTGAACTATATGATTTATATCGCACACACCTTCTTCTATCCTACCGTTTCTGCTGTTATGCTCATCGCAAATAGTTCATTTGAGTGAATTGTATGCCACTCATCGCACACACAACTACAATATGAACCATGTTTGATGTCTCCGCCATCACAAAGGTTTTGTATATTTTTTGTTCTTTTATGACATCACCGTTTGTGATTAATGCATCACACACAATTTTGTTGCAGGGTCTCTGATTGTAGTATCGCTTTTGGACCATCTTGGAGTAGTGCATGATACGTCTCCAACGTATCTACCTTTCCAAACACTTTTGCCCTTGTTTTGGACTCTAACTTGCATGATTCGAATGGAACTAACCCGGACTGACGCTGTTTTCAGCAGAACTGCCATGGTGTTATTTTGTGGAGAAATAAAAGTTCTCGGAATGACATGAAAATCAACGAAGATTTATTTTGGAATATATAAAAAATACATGCGGAAAGACCCAAACCAGGGGGCCCACACCCTATCCACGAGGGTGGGGGCGCGCCCCTGCCTTGTGGGCCCCCTGAGGCCACCGACATCACCCCCGACTCCATATATTCACTTTCGGGGAGAAAAAAATCGGAGAGAAGGAATTATCATGTTTTACGATATGGAGCCGCCACCAAGCCCTAATATCTCTCGGGAGGGCTGATCTGGAGTCTGTTTGGGGCTTCAAAGAGTGGAGATCGTCGTTGTCGTCATCATCAACCTTCCTCCATCACCAATTCCATGATGCTCGCCATCGTGTGTGAGTAATCCCATCGTAGGCTTGCTGGACGGTGATGGGTTGGATGAGATTTACCATGTAATCGAGTTAGTTTTGTTAGGGTTTGATCCCTAGTATCCACTATGTTCTAAGATTGATGTTGCTATGACTTTGCCATGCTTAATGCTTGTCACTAGGGCCCGAGTGCCATGATTTCAGATCTAAGCCTATTATGTTTTCATGAATATATGTGTGTTCTTGATCCTATCTTGCAAGTCAATAGTCACCTACTATGTGTTATGGTCCGGCAACCCCGAAGTGACAATAATCGGGACCACTCCCGGTGAGGACCGTAGATTGAGGAGTTCATGTATTCACTATGTGTTAATGCTTTGGTCTGGTACTCTATTCAAAGGACGCCTTATTATCCTTTAGTTTCCAATAGGACCCCGTTGCCACGGGAGGGTAGGACAAAAGATGTCATGCAAGTTCTTTCCCATAAGCACGTATGACTATATTCGGAATACATGCCTACATTACATTGGTGAACTAGAGCTAGTTCTCTGTCACCCTATGTAATCACTATTACATGAGGAATCACATCCGACATAATTATCCATCGCTGATCCAATGCCTACGAGCTTTTCACATATTGCTTGTTGCTTATTTACTTTACCGCTGCTACTGTTACAATCACTACAAAACTACTATCGCTACTTTTGCTACTGTTACCGTTACTTCCATATTACTTTGCTAATAAATTACCTTGCTGCAGATACTAAGTCTTCTAGGTGTGGTTGAATTGAGAACTCATCTGCTAATACTTGAGAGTATTCTTTGGCTCCCCTTGTGTCGAATCAATAAATTTGGGTTGAATAATCTACCCTAAAAAACTGTTGCGATCCCCTACACTTGTGGGTTATCAAGACTATTTTCTGGTGCCGTTGCCGGGGAGCATAGCTATATTCTTTAAGTCACTTGGGATTTATATCTGTTGATCACTATGAAGAACTTGAAAGACTCAAAAACCAAGATATTTCCCTCAACTACGAGGGGAGGTAAGGATCTACCATCTAGCTCTGCACTTGATTCACCTTCTGTTATGAGTAAATTTGCGACACCTACTCGTGTTATTGAATCTGATATGTCGCATGTTCTTGATGATGCCACTTCTGCTATGTATGATGAAACTACTTCCATTCTTGATAATACTGTGCCACTAGGTGAATTTCTTGATGAACAAATTGCTAAAGTTAGAGAGAATGAAATTATTGAAGCTGATATTATTGATGAAACTGATGATGAAGATTCTCCTCCTAGATATGAATTGCCTGTTGTTCCTGAGGGTTAAGTTATGGATGAAGAAACGGCTAGAGACTTTCTTGCTTGCAATGATAGATATGACTTAAGAAATTATTAGCTAAGCTGAAAGAAAAGTCTTTGAATGCCAGAATGAAATATGACCCTGCTTTTGCTGCTTCACCTATCAGTGTTCCTGATAAGGATTATGATTTCTTTGTTGATCCTGAGTTAATTAATTTGGTTAAAACTGATCCGTTCCATGGCTATGAATCTGAAACTGTTGTGGCACATCTTACCAAGTTGAATGATATAGCCATCCTATTCACCAATGAGGAAAAAATTCATTACCACTATATCCTTAAGTTATTTCCGTTCTCGTTAAAGGGTGATGCTAAAATATGGTTTAATTCTCTTGATCCTGGTTGTGTGCATAGTGCCCAAGATATGATTTATTACTTCTCTGCTAAATACTTTCCCACTCATAAGAGACAAGCTGCCTTACGAGAAATATATAATTTTGTGCAAATTGAAGAAGAGAGTCTCCCACAAGCTTGGGTGAGGCTTCTCCGGTTACTTAATGCTTTGCCTGATCATCCTCTTAAGAAAAATGAAATACTTCATATCTTTTATAATGGACTAACCGATGCTTCCAGAGACCACCTGGATAGCTGTGCTTGTTGTGTTTTCAGGGAAAGAACTATCGATCAAGCTGAATTGTTATTGAATAATATGTTGACCAATGAAAACAATTGGACACTTCCTGAACCAGCCACTAAGCCAAATCCAAAGAAAAGGGGTGTTCTATTTCTCAGTCCTGAAGATATGCAAGAGGCAAAGAAATCTATGAAATAAAAAGGTATTAAAGCTGAAGATGTTAAGAATTTACCACCTATTGAAGAAATACATGGTCTTGATAACCCGACACAGGTAGTAATGGTAAATTCTCTTTATAGATTTTATGAAGGTGATATTCCTGGTTATAAGTCTGCTAGCCAATGTTTAGATGAGTTTGACAACTTCATTGTTAAACAAGAAAACTTCAATACTTATGTTTGTAGACAATTGCAACGTAATGCTTACATGATTGAACGCTTGAGTGATTATATGTCTAGAGTTAAAGGTGAACTGAAACTCATTAGTAAACATGCTTCTATGGTTACCACTCCAGTAGAACAAGTACTTAAAGCACAAAATGATTTGCTCAATGAATTAAATAGTAAGAAAAATGATAATGCTATTAGAGTTGTGACTAGAGGTGGTAAAATGACTCGGGAACCTCTGTATCCTGAAGGCCACCCTAAGAGAATTGAGCAAGAATCTCAGAGAGCTAATGTAGATGCACCTAGTTCTTCCAAGAAGAAGAAAAAGAAAAATAATAGGACTTTGCATGCTTCTAGTGAACCCGTAGCTAACACACCCGAGAATCCCAATGATATCTCTATCTCTGATGCTGAAACACAATCTGGTAATGAGCATGAACCTAGTGATAATGTTAATGATGATGTTCACAATGATGCTCAACCTAGCAATGACAATGATGTAGAGATAGAACCTGTTGTTGATCTTGATAACCCACAATTAAGGAATCAACGTTATGATAAGAGAGACTTTGTTGCTAGGAAGCACGGTAAGGAAAGAGAACCATGGGTTCAAAAGCTCATGCCTTTTCCTCCTAAACCATCCAAGAAAAAGGACGATGAGGATTTTGAGCGCTTTGCTGAAATGATTAGACCTATCTTTCTACGTATGCGTTTGACTGATATGCTTAAAACAAGTCTTTATGCTAAGTATACGAAAGATATTATCACAAATAAAAGAAAAATACCCGAAGTTGAAATTTCCACCATGCTTGCCAATTATACTTTTAAAGGTGGAATACCAAAGAAACTAGGAGATCCAGGAGTACCAACTATACCTTGTTCCATTAAAAGAAACTATGTTAAAACTGCTTTATGTGATCTTGGAGCCGGTGTTAGTGTTATGCCTCTCTCTTTATATCGTAGACTTGATTTGAATAAGTTGACACCTACTGGAATATCTTTGCAAATGGCCGATAAATCGACTGCTATACCTATCCGTATTTGTGAGGATGTGCCTGTTGTGGTGGCAAATGTTACTATTCTAACATACTTTGTTATCCTTGATATTCCCGAGGACAATAGTATGTCTATTTTCCTTGGTAGACCATTTTTTAATACTGCAGGGGCTGTTATTGATTACAACAAAGGCAATGTCACTTTTCATGTTAATGGTAATGAGTATACGGTACACTTTCCGAGGAAACAACCTCAGGTCCACAATATCAATTCTATTGGAAAATTTTCAACGATCACTATTGGAGGTTTAATATTTCCTCTTCCTACTGTCAAGAAGAAAAATGACATTCTTATTGTTGGGGATATACATATCGCCATTGCGGTAACCTAGTGTTATTCGAAAATTCTCCGGTTTCATGATTATTCGGAAATAGTTTATTAACAAGACTTGATCAACCTTGTTAATGGATTCCTTTTGATGAGCATGAGATGGTTGAATTTAGATAGCACAACTTTTTGTACCCTCCTTTTAATTTCTGTTAATTAGATTAAATAAAGTAAGACTAGTATTTTCTGTCTATTTTCAGAGTTATCCGTGCAATAAAAATACCCCGAAAATAAAAGTTCTCCAAATGCCCCGAAAATGAAATATGATATCTTCTGGAATATTTAAGAATATTTGGCACCGAGAACACAACAGGGGGAGCCAGCACCTGGCCACGAGGGTAGAGGGCGCGCCCACCCCCTAGGCACGCCCCCTGCCTCGTGGGCCCCACGTGGCCCCCTCTACTTACTCCAGCACTCACACACTCCTTCCTCCCAAAAAATCACCAACCAGCTCAAGCACGAGTTCTAGCTCATCTTGCTGCCGTTTTCGATCCCCTTGCTCAAAGCTCCATTCATGAAACTATTTGGGGAGATTGTTCTTCGGTATGTGACTCCTCCAATGGTCCAATTAGTTTTTGTTCTAGTGCTTTATTTATTGTAATTTTTTTCTGCTTAGGTGACCCTGTTCTTGAGCTTGCATGTCAAATTTATGTGGTCCCAAGTACTTCTAATGCATGATATAGTCTCTAGGCACTTGTGGGGGTAGTTGCTATCAATCTTGTTGAGTTTGGTTCAATTTTATTTTGAGTCACTAAAAATTTCACAAAATTTCAGAGGAAGAAAATGATAAGGAGATTGCTGAGAGGCTGTTCTAGTCAAAGCTCAAAGGATAAGCATAAGGAGGAGAACAAGAAGCCCAAATACAATCTTCCTCATACAGCGGAAGTTCAGCCATGTGAATGGCCTTGCAATGAGTTCTTGCAAGCCACCAGGATTTATAAAGATTTTTATTATTTGGTGGAGAATGCAGGCCTCACCGACTTCCTCCACGACCAGCGTGAACAGTATCTCTTGCTCACTAACATTTTCATGCAAAACTTTCATTTTCATGCTAAGAAATCACCACCTTTAGTGGAGTTTTATTTATATGATGAGGTTAGGGAGATGTCGTTCTATGAATTTTGTCAATTATGTAAGATACCCTTTGCTGGTAGTCTTGAGGAACCACATCGTAAGGATGTTGAGGGGTTTATCGATATGATAGCTGTAGGGGAAACGAGGCAAGTTTCAGGGGCAAGAATTACTAGTATACATTTTCCTGTTTTACACTACTTCGCGATATTTGCTAGTAGTTGCTTAATTGGTCGCAGGAACAGTGCAAACCTTAGTGCCCCTGATATTGTTATTTTGTGCCATGCTTTGTTTCGAGACATAACTTTTAGCTTGGGTGCTGTTGTTGCTAAACGATTAAGTCTGAATCGTACAAAGGGCCCCTTATTTGGAGGCATCTTTGCTTCACGCCTAGCTGAACACTTTAGAATACCTATTAGGCATCATGAGAAGGAAGAAAAGTTGCTGGCTCCAGCTTTTCTGAACTATAAGAGTATGATAGCACATGAGTTTATTGTTAAAGATAAGAAGAAGTTGCTTAAGTATAAACTGATGTTTGATGAAAAATATTGTGAGATTATTACCTTGCCTACACCATCTTTGTTTGGTTTACTTTCAGGCACGTACCTCGTTTTGCCTGATGCCGTGTGTGCGTACTAGAGCCAGGCACAAGCTTCAGAGCCGGAGCCGGAACCACCACTTGACCCTTATCGGCAGTCGGTTTATCAGTGGCATCCAGAGGGTGCTCCTCCGTGCACCGAAGAGAGTAGCTTTGATCTGTGGCAATAGACTAACTTAGGACAAAAGCCTAAGCTTGGGGGAGTACGTATTTCTCACCGACATTACATTCTTGTTCACACACTTATTCCAGTAGTCGGTGCTCATAATTTTTCATTGTACTATCCATGCTAGTTTCATTTCTTTTCTTAGTCCTTTTCTCATGTGTTAGAAAAACCTTACGAAAAACAAAAAAATAGTTGTAGCTTTTAGCTAGTCTACTTTCCATGCCTGTATTAGTAGTAATTAAAAGAAAACCCAAAAAGATTTCTCATTCTTCTTTTGCTTGTTGGGTGCTTTCCCGTGTAAATAGTTTCTTTTCTTTTCTTTGGGGGTCAAGAGGAGAAGACCATGATGAAAATGCTTAGTGGCTCTCATATGCATTACTGTTGATTTAACCATGAGCCATATTACTTTGTCTTCTCTCTTGTATAAAATGCTTGCAGATTCCAGCATAGTCCTATGCATGTGCACTATTATTATTATCCACACCATTCGGTCGTGCGAGTGAAAGGCAATAATGAGGATATATGATGAATTGATTGAGATGAGAAAAGCTGGTATGAACTCGACCTCTCTTGTCTTTGTATATATGATAGTTCATTGTTCCTGATTCAGCCTATTATGAATAAAACATGCTTGCAAGGACAATTAGAGATCATAGATGCTCATGCCATGCTTAATTAGCTACGAGTTTATAATGGTTTACCTTGCGTGCCAACATGATATTAAAATGGTTGTGATGTGGTATGATAGGGTGGTATCCTACTTTGAATGATTTAAGTGGTTTGACTTGGCACATGTTCACGCATGTAGTTGAAACAAAATCATCATAGCCTCCATGATATTTATGTTCATGGTGCTTTATATCCTACTCATGCTTGCACTCATTGTTGATTAATTTTAATGCATGTTCATGACTGTTGTCGCTCTCTAGCTGGTCGCTTCCCACTCTCTTTCTAGCCTTCACTTGTACTAAGCGGGAATACTGCTTGTGCATCCACTTCCATAAACCCCAAAATTATTCCATATGAGTCCACCATACCTTCCTATATGCGGTATCTACCTGCCGTTCCAAGTAAATTTGTATGTGCCAAACTCTAAACCTTCAAATGAAATTCTGTTTTGTATGCTCGAACAGCTCATGTATCAACTAGGGCTGTCTATATCTTTCATGCTAGGTGGGTTATTCTCATGATGAGTGGACTCCGCTCATCATTCATGAGAAAATGGCTGGTAACCGGGATGCCCAGTCCCATGCTCAAATCATTATAATTAAACAAAACTCCCGCTTGACTGTTGTTGGTATGGACGGTACCCGTTGTTTTGGGTCAGCCGTGGAGTGTGTTTGTTGGTGGTTGGGGCCGTATAAAATTTACCATTCTGTTTGGGAACCGCCTATAATGTGTGTAGCATGGAAGATATCGAGATCTCTTGGATGTTATGTTGACAGTGAAAGTATACTGCCCAAAATATTATTCATCTCTATTTCAAAATCGAGCTCTAGCACCTCCACAAATCCCTACTTCTCTCTGCGAAGGGCCTATCTATTTACTTTTATGTTGAGTCATCATCCTCTTATTAAAGAGCACCAGTTGGAGAGCACGGCTGTCATTTGCATGCATTGCTATTAATTTGCATTGAGTATGATTTTGACTGGATCTCTTTTACCATGAATTACAATGTCTAGTAAGTCCTTGATCTTCAGAGGTGCTCTGCATTTATGATTTGCGGTCTCAGAAAGAGCTAGCGAGATACCATCTTGTTATATTATATTATGATTATTTTGAAATAGTGTTGTCATTCGAGGTTTATTATTATTGCTCACTAGTTGATTATGCCATTGATATGAGTAGACATGAGACCTGAAAGTTATTGTGAATGTGGTTAGTTCATAATCTTTGCTGAAAACTTGAATGTTGGCTCAACATATTTGCAACAACAAGAGCAAACAGAGTTTGTCAAAGTTTTTCTTTGTCACTTTCAGTTTATCAACTGAATTGCTTGAGGACAAGCAAAGGTTTAAGGTTGGGGGAGTTGATACGTCTCCAACGTATCTAATTTTCCAAACACCTTTGCCCTTGTTTTGGACTCTAACTTGCATGATTTGAATGGAACTAACCCGGACTGACGCTGTTTTCAGCAGAACTGCCATGGTGTTATTTTTGTGCAGAAATAAAAGTTCTCGGAATGACCTAAAAATCAACAGATATTTATTTTGGAATATATAAAAAATACATGCGAAAAGAACCAGACCAGGGGGCCAACACCCTGTCCACGATGGTGGGGGCGCGCCCCCCTAGTCGAACCCCCCTGCTACCTCTTGAGCTTGCGTTGTATTCCCTCGGAGAGGAAAGGGAGATGCAGCACAGTAGCGTAAGTATTTCCCTCAGTTTTTGAGAACCAAGGTATCAATCCAGTAGGAGACCACACGCCAGTCCCTCGCACCTGCACAAACAAATAAGAACTTCGTAGCCAACGCGATAAGGGGTTGTCAATCCCTTTACGGTCACTTACGATAGTGAGATCTGATAGAGATGATAATTATATTTTTGGTATTTTTGGTATAGAAATAGAAAGTAAATAAAGCAAAGGCGACAGAAATTGGCCAGTTGACAAGAAATTAATATGATAAAGATAGACCCGGGGGCCATAGTTTTTTCTAGTGGCTTCTCTCAAGATAGCGATATTCTACAGCAGGTAAACAAATTACTGTCGAGCAATTGATAGAAAAGCGAATAATTATGAGACTATCCAGGCATGACCATTGTATATAGGCATCACGTCCGAGACAAGTAGACCGACTCCTGCCTGCATCTACTACTATTACTCCACACATCGACCGCTATCCAGCATGCATCTAGTGTATTGAGTTCATACGAGCAGAATAATGCCTTAAGCAAGATGACATGATGTAGAGGGATAAACTCAAGCAATATGATGAAAACGCCATATTTTTATCCTCGATGGCAACAATACAATACATGCCTTGCTGTCCCTACTGTCATTGGGAAAGGACACCGCAAGATTGAACCCAAAGCCAAGCACTTCTCCCATTGCAAGAACTATAGATCTAGTAGGCCAAACCAAACCAATAATTCGAAGAGACTTGCAAGGATATTATGAGCACACATAAAAAGTTCAGAGAAGAACCAAATATCTTTCATAGATAACCTTGATCATAAACTCACAATTCATCGGATCTCGACAAACACACCGCAAAAAGAGATTACATCGAATAGGTCTCCTCGAAGACCGATGAGAACTTTGTATTGAGATCCGGAGAGAGAGAAGAAGCCATCTAGATACAAGCTATGGACCTGAAGGTCTGTGGTAAACTACTCACAACTCATGGTGAGGGCGATGATGATGATGATGAAGGCCTCCATGATGGATCCCCCTCCCGGAACAGGCTCCAAGATGGGATCTCCACGGGAACAGCAGCTACGGCGGTGGAATTAGGGTTTTCTCTCTGTGTATGGAGTTTCTAGGGTACGTAGGCATATATAGGAGGAAGAGGGGCACCAGGGGCCACCGGGCCTGCCCTCGAGGCAGGGGGCGTGCCCTGGGAAGGGGGGCGCGCCCCCCACCCTCTAGGATGGGCCCCCTGTCCTATGGCTTGGCCCTGAAGTTTATCTCGCGTGATTTCCTCCAAAAATATCTCTTGCGAAGGTTTCATTCCGTTTGGACTCCGTTTGATATTCCTTTTCTGCAAAACCCTGAAATAGGCAAAAACAGCAATCTGGACTGGGCCTTTGGGTTAGTAGGTTAGTCCCAAAAATGATATAAAAGTGAATGATAAATCCCATTAACCATCTACGACTTCATAAATAATAGCATGGAACAATAAAAAATTATAGATACGTTGGAGACGTATCAAGCATCCCCAAGCTTAATTCCTACTCGTCCTCGAGTAGGTAAATGATAAAGAAAGAATTTTTTTTGTGGAATGCTAACCAATATAGTTTTTCAATGTAATTCTCTTAATTGTGGCATGAATGTTCAGATCTAAAAGATTCAAGATAAAAGTCTATATTGACGTAAGAAATAACAATACTTCAAGCAATACTAACAAATCAATCACGTCTTCTCAAAATACTATGGCTAAAGAAAGTTATCCCTACAAAATCATATAGTGTTGGCTATGCTCCCTTTCTATCTCACAAAATATTCATATCATGCACAACCCCGATTTCAGCCAAGCATTTGTTTTCATGCTCTATCTTTTCAAACCTTTCAACTTTCACGCAATACATGAGCGTGAGCCATGGACATAGCACTATGGGTGGAATAGAGGTGGTTGTGGAGAAGACAAAAAGAGGGATATAATCTCACATCGACTAGGCGTATCAACGGGCTATGGAGATGCCCATCAATAGATATCAATGTGAGTGAGTAGGGATTGCCATGCAACAGATGCACTAGAGCTAAATATGAATGAAAGCTCAACAAAAGAAACTAGTGGGTGTGCATCCAACTTGCTTGCTCACGAAGACCTAGGGCATTTGTGGAAGCCCATCGTTGGAATATACAAGCCAAGTTCAATAACGAAAATTCCCACTAGTATATGAAAGTGACTAAGCATGAGACTCTCTACAATGAAGAACATGGTGCTACTTTGAAGCACAAGTGTGGAAAAAGATAGTAGCAATTGTCCCTTCTTTTCTTTTACTTTTTTTCCCTTTTTTGGGCCTTTCTTGTTTTTCTTTGGCCTCTCCTTTTTTTTCTTTTTTTCCTTTTTTTGCGGAGGGGCTTTATAGATTTAGCCTTTCCTCCCATGGGACAATACTCTATAAATGATGATCATCACACTTTCATTACTACACAAGATTACAACTCAATACTACAACAACAAAGTATGACTCTATATGAATGCCTCCCACGGTGTACCGGTATGTGCAATGAAACAAGAGTGACATTAATAAAAATTATGCATGGTGGCTTTACCACAAATACGATGTCAACTACATGATCATGCAATGGCAATATGACAATATGATGCGTGTCTTATGAACGGAACGGTGGAAATTTGCATGGCAATATATCTCGGAATGGCTATGGAAATGCCATGATAGGTAGGTATGGTGGCTATTTTGAGGAACAATATGGTGGCTGTCTTGAGGAAGGATATATAGTGGGTTTATGGCACCGGCGAAAGTTGCGCGGTACAAGAGAGGCTAGCAATGGTGGAAGGTGAGAGTGCGTATAATCCATGGACTCAACATTAGTCATAATAACTCATATACTTATTGCAAAAATTTACGAGTCATCAAAACAAAGCAATCAACGCATGCCCCTAGGGGGGAGGTTGGTAGGAGTTAACCATCGCGCGCCCCCGACCTCCACACAAAGGTTGACACTCTACAAATACCTCATGCTTTAACTTAATGACACAACGGTTCACCATACGTGCATGCTACGGGAATCACTAACCTTAACACAAGTATTTCTCAATTTCATAATTACTCCAATTGCATGAATCTAATATCACTATCCTCATGTCTCAAAACAATTATCAAGCATCCAACATCTCTTTCTACTCAATGCACTTGATGTGAATTTTTTTACTACATTGACATTGGATGTTTATCATGTGAAGACTAGTTTCTTTAGCCTAAACACTTTACCATGCTGTTTTAATAGACTCTCAAATAGATCTAAGTGAAGCATGAGAGTTCAACAATTTCTACAAAATATTACCAACACCGTGCTCTAAAAGATATAAGTGAAGCACTAGAGCAAAAACTATTCAACTCAAAAGATATAAGTGAAGCATATAGATTGTTCTAACAATTTCTAGGGCATATTTAACTCTCTCAAATGGGTGTGTACAGCAAGCATGATTGTGGAAAACTAACAAGAAAAGACTCAAATTATAAAAGACGCTCCAAGCAAAACACATAACATGTTGCGAATAAAAATATAGCTCCAAGTATAGTTACCGATGGATGAAGACGAAAGAGGGGATGCCTTCCCGGGGCATCCCCAAGCTTAGGCTTTTGATTATCTTGAATTTACTTGGAGTGCCATGGGCATCCCCAAGCTTAGGCCTTTGCTACTCCTTGTTCCATAGTACATCAAAGCAATACTGAAAACTTGAAAAGTTCACAACACAAAACTTAGACAAAAGTTCTCGTGAGCTCCGTTAGTAAGAGAAAGCAAACCTCCACTCAAAGTTACAGCAAGGAATTCATTATTTGTTTATATTGGTGTTAAACCTACTGTACTCCAAGTTCTCTATGGTTCATATCCTCCAATATTACTCATAGATGCATCGGAATAAGCAAACAACACACGAAAAACAGAATCTGTCAAAAAAAGAACAGTCTGTAGTAATCTGCTGGGTTCGCCTACTTCTGGAACTCCAAAAAATACAAACTAAATTGGTAAATTTGCGAAATTTGTCTACCAATCAGGAGCAAAAATAATCAACTAAAAGTCACTCTCCAGTAAAATCTGAACACTACTTTAGCGAGCGCTAACGATTCTGTTTTTCATAGCAAGATCAAATAAACTTCACACAAGTCTTACCAAAGGTTCTACTTGGCACAAACACTAAAAAAACATGAAAACACATCTAATCAGAGGCTAGATGCAATATTTATTCCCTAACAGCAACAAAAACAAAAAAACAAAATTGGGTTGCCTCCCAACAAGCGCTATCGTTTTACGCCCCTAGCTAGGCACGATACAAGATAGATCTAGGTATTGCCATCTTTGGAAGGCAATCCATAAGTGGCTCTCATGATAGATTCATATGGTGTCGGGGAAAATGATCGCCCACAAACACCTATGGGGCCGGAGCCCCTTTTCGGTACGGCAAGGGAGCGGAGGGAGCACAAAGAGCATATCGAGGGGCACACGCGAGCAGTTTACCCAGGTTCGGGCCGCACGGATGCGTAAAACCCTACTCCTGCCTTGGTTGTATTGAGCTCTTGGCTCGGGAGCAAGAAGATCTACAGTACTAGCTACACCGAGCATGGGAGTGATCGAGTTTCGGAACCTCGTCTACGTTGTGCATGGGCCTCCTTTTATAGTTCAAAGGGGTCACCGACAGGTGTCAACGTAGGTGAGGGTAAAAGCGTAAAATTGGTGGTAGTTGTAACAGTGCATGTACAGTGGTCTATACCTAACCCAGACGGTGGGGGACAAGGGCATTGAATGCCCGTCACCGTCGCCCCAAAAAGTGTAAAAAGCGTCCGTCCGGGCGTCTCCGTTCGCCACGACGGAGGCCTCGTCATCGTGGCTTGCCACCGTGTACCCCCAGGCTGCACAACCATCCGCCACGTGCCCTAGGAAGGGCCCCAGGGCGACGCGTGGCAAGGTGAGCTGGAGCGTAGGCACACAGTGGAAGCTTGCCGCGGCAAGCACCTTGCCGCGGTCGCTATCTTGCCGGGCCCGGAAGCTTGCCGCTCTCCGGGTCTTGCCGGGGCGCGCGGTGCGCTGCGGTATGTATTCTGAAATGTTGTTCTTTGGCCTTCCTGGCAAGCTCCTCTTGCTAGGGTCTTGTGCAGAAAGGATGATCTCGAGCCTGGAGCGGCCTTCCCGGCAAGCTCCTCTTGCCGGGGTCTTGTTTCTTAACTTGAATACTTTGTTCTTGAATAGCTTCAAGGGAACCAGAGTGGGCTTTGGCGGGCGCGTGGTGAGCCTGACCACGGGACGCTGCTACTGCCCGTGCACAAGTCGGGATACTAAGGTACCCCTACTTTAGTACACCGACAGGAGCCCCCGGGCCTGGGCCACACACGGTGCCGAGCACTGTTGGGCCAGGCCCAAAACAGTGCACGGGCACACACGGCCCACGGCGCGCCGTTTCCCACTCCGCATCCACCGCATCCCTCCCTAACGGCATGTGTCGATTGCGGCGTTGTGGGAGAGATCGTGGCCTGTTTCTTTAATGGGAAAAATGCGGAACGTCCCCCACTTCCCCCTTAAAAGCAGAGGAAGCAGGGGCAGTTTCCCCCCATTGCTTCATTGCGTCTTCAATCTCAGAAACTCCCGCCGCTCTCCGTCTCCCCAAAGGTCGACAGAGAGCCGAGCTCCACCTCCCTTCCACCGCCGCCAGCCTCCCCGGTGCTGCCGACCCCTCTCGCCGTCCCCGCCATGGCCCCGAAGAGCAGCAAGACGAAGAGCGAGAAGTCCGACAAGGCGGCGAAGCTGGCCGCAATGCGGAAGAGGATGGTGGTCTTCCCGCCGAGGCTCGGCGCGAGGGAGCTGAGGGACAAGTACTATTTGTTCTGGGCGAGGGAGACGAAGGCTCACCCGCGCACCAGGGTCCTCCCCGCCGAAGCCTGCGACATGTACCCGGGAGGTTACCATTACTTGGCTCTGTTCTTCCACTGTGGTCTTTGTCCTCCGTACTCTGAGTTTTTCTGCGACGTGATGAACACGTATGGATTCCACCTCCTAGATTTCACCCCGAATGTTGTCCTCACTATGGCCGTTTTCGCACATCTGTGCGAAAACTTTGTCGGGGTCCACCCCAACGTAGCGCTCTTCCGCCACTTTTTCACACCTAGAGTAGAGTCTGGATCTCCACTCTCCGGCGGCATCTCCTGGATCTTCAGGCTTAACAAGAAAGAGGCGTACTTGATTGGAGAGCTCCGCGGCAAGTGGGAAGAGTGGAGAGCTGATTGGTGCTGGGTTATGGAAGAGGAACCCCAGCAGTTTACCTCTCCTCGCCGGGCCGCAATAGTGCGCGACAAGGATTGGAGCGATCTGGCCCCGGAGGATGAGAAGCTGAAGATAGCCCTCACTAGGATCCTTCGCCTCCAGGCCGCCAACCTTACTATAGGTGAGGTTGGGGCTGATTTCCTTCGCCGCCGCATTGCTCCCCTGCAGGATAGGAAGAGGCCTGCTTGGGAGTTCGACAATGCGGCAGACTGCATGAGGCTGCCCCCCGGCCTGAACTACAACTTCACCGTCTTGGAACTCAAGGGGATGATCCGCTCGATGTTCAAGCATGACCCCAAGCACACGGAGTGGTTTACCCCGTCGCGAGGAGTAGTTCCATTATGCAACAACTCTTCACTTAGTGCCATCCGTGCGGTAATGCCTCTGTGCGATTCCCACGGGGTGGATCCCACTTGGCTGGCGCCTCCGGAAGAGACCGTGCAAACTTTCTTTGATAACCTGGTTGAACGGCCGCGCAATCCCGACGAGAAGAAGGGTCTCACTCGCGCGACCACCGACCGGGATGTGGCGTATATCGCTAGCAGAATGGAGGAGGCCGCCGCAGCTGAGGCCGCGGGTGAGTTTGGTTACTCTGTGGAGGAGGCAGAAGCAGCGGATGCAGTGAGCAGGGCCGAGGAGGAAGAGATCCTCAAGCTGTTGAAGCCCGCCGGGAAGCCTGCCGGGGAGCCTGCCGGGGAGCCTGCCGGGAGGAGCGAGGCTGCCGGGCAGGGGACCGAGTCCAGTGAGCCCGCCGAGGAGGATGCCGAATCGGGCGATTCCGACGAGGACTCGGGCGGGTCACTGAACCTCGACGACATTTTTTCATTCTCGAAGAATTCTCCGCCATCGCCAAGTCCTTCGCCACAGCCAAAAAGCGCCTCCGCAAGACCACTGAGACGGTAAAGCAGCCGGCGCCCCGACAGCAGCCGAAGCGTCGCGCGGCGCGTGCCACCACGACGAGCAAGGTCGTCAAGGAGGCGCCTCGCGGCTCAGTGGCAAGCGGAGGGGGATCTTCCCGAACCGGTTCCGGCGCTCCTTCCGCCCCTCGGTCCTCGGCGACGACCGGAGCGGGGTCTTCTCAGCCCACGGCTCCAGAGCCCGCCAAGCGCCCGAGGGAGCCTACTCCTCCAGCTCCTCGCGCTGGGACGCGCAAGGCAGACTTTGACTTCTCCGCCCTTAGTTCTGACGAGGAGGAGGAAGAGTAAGCATTTGCAACTTTTATTTCCTTTGATTCTTGTTGCTCTTGTCTTGAATTCTCTTTGCCTAACTCTGATCTTGTTTGGCTTCCAGGACCCTGACCCAGAGGATGGCGAAGAGGGCCAAGATCCCTGTTATTGATCTTGAGGGGGACGAGCCCGTCGCACCGGCAGGAGATGCGCCCGCGACAGGTTTGCCGGACCAGCCTGCTGCTTTGGAGAGCAGCCCCCAGCGCAGCCCCTAGCATAAGTCTCTTGTTTACTTTTCTGCTTGATGGGCACGCTTTAGCTTCTTATCCTTACTAATGTCCTGTTCGCTTGTTGGCTTGTGCAGAAGTGGAGCCGCAGCCGCAGGAGCATCAAGAGGCTGCTCCCGACGAGCCGCTCGTCCCACCCTCCCCGCCAAGGAGGAGTTCTCCGGCGAGGGAGGATGCTCCGCCAAGGGCGGGTACTCCGCCAAGGGCGAGTACCCCGCCAAGGGCGAGCACCCCGACAAGGGTGGGCACCCCGCCACGGGAAGGTGCCAGCGGCCCTCCGCCGGCGGGAGCCTCTACTGCGCCGCCAAGGGAGGACTCCCCAGCAAGGATCCTCGTAGAGGACGAGGTCCGCGCAGGTAACCCTTGTACTTTCCTTCTCTTGAATTCTTCTTTTTGGATATTTGCTTGACGATTCTTCCTTTCTTTTTCTTCTGTCAGATCCGCCCGCCCCGGAGTCGATGGAGACAGAGGCCATCGCCGAAGAGGACGCGCGCGGCGATGCTGGCGACGCCGCCACCGCTGAAGGGATGGCCGGCGCTGACGGGCCAGCCGCCGACGACACTGCCGCGGCCACCGACGCGGCAGCTGGGGAGGGGACCGGTGACCGCACTGACGGCCCTGAGGCCGCAGGAGCGCCGGACACTACACCGGCCGCCGACCCCTCCGCCGCCGCGACTGGGCCGGGCATTTATCTGGAGGCCGCCAACGGGGTCTTCATCCCAGTCCCGTGGGCGTCCTCATCAAGGGCACCCGCGGAGGGGGAGAGCTTTGACGGAGAAGTCCTCGCCTCCGCCGGGCTAATGCTTGTCGACACGCCCGGCAGTAGTAGCGAGTCCGAAGAGGAGCAGCTCCTGCGCCGGCTTCTGGCCTTGTACCGGGCCAGGCAGGCCAAGCTGGAGTCCCGAGAGGCTCTGGCTGCGAAGGCCGGTGTCGACTTGGAGAAGCGCGCCACGGAGCTCCGCGCCGTCAACCAAGCGGCCCTCCGGAACTTGGCAGAGGAGCGCGAGGAGCTCGCCGGGGCGCACCAGGCATTCATCCTCGAGAAGGCCGAGGTTGAGGAGCAGCAGCGATTGGCCGCCGAGGATCTGTCTCGGCGGGAAGGAGAGTTGAACCAGCGGAAGGTCGACCTCGATAGCCACGAGGACGACCTTTTCGCGCGCGAGCAGTCCATTGGCGGGGCTCTGCAGGAGGCGAGGGACGCCACTGCTGCCGCGGAGACCGCCAAGAGGGACTTGGAGGCGAGGGTGGCGCAGTTGGAGCTCAATCTGAATACGAGCGAGGAGAAGGTTGCCGCGCTCAAACTTGAAAGGGAGAAGGACGCCCATAGCCACTCAGAGCTGCAGGTCCGCCTCTCTGAGAAGGGCAAAGAGCTCAACGACGCCAAGGAATCCATCACAGACTTGGAGCTAAAACTGTCCACCCTCACCGAGTCGCTTGACGGGGCCCGGAACAGGGAGTCCAAGTTGAAGGAAGATCTCCGGGCTGAAAGGGCGCTGCTGGACAGCGCCGCCCTTACGCAGAACAACTTCCAGCGGACGGTAGAGCAGTGGACCGAGGAGCTCGTCGCATCCGCCGTCAACATCAACAAGGAGATGGTGGCGCTGGGGACGAAGCACCTCGTGTACTCCCCCGACGAGAGCCTTCCCCACAGCGCCAAGCTGAGTTTGTTCTTCAGGGGAGTGGCGCCGGCCCTCGTGCAGCTACGGGAGAAGCTCCCCACGCAGCTGGCTAACGAGGCACGCCGGCTTTGCATGGGTACTATGGAGCGAGTGTTGACGAAGATCGTCTACCGCAACCCCGGGATTAATCTTGAGAACGTCGTCCGGACCATGCCGCCCGAAGCTGACCAGGAAGCGTTGAAGGCACAAGTTGCCCACATCGTGGCCAAGGTGGGCAAGATCAGGAGGGTTGACGGAGACCGCGTAGACTAGGCTTCCTTCTTTCTGCTTCCCTTGCCGCTGTCGATTAAGTCATGGATAGTAGTTTGTTAGAACAGTGGCAAGTTATCTTGTAATATAACTTTATTTTGGGTAGTTAATGCAATGTTATCTCCCTTGCTTGATCCCTTTACTTTGTATGCTTCTCACCCTACACTTCTAGGGAGCTTGCCGGCAAAGGGACCCTTGCCGCGAGCGTTGAGTGCGGGACTTCAGCGGCCTGCTGGCAATGCCCTCGCCGGCAAGAAACCTTGCCGCAGCTAGTCGCAGCACACTTAGGTTGTTGAGCGAACTCGAAAACGAAATAAGGGCGCGACACTTGTCGCAGCTCACTTAAGCCGTTGAGCGTGCTCGAAACAAAGTAAGGGCGCGGCTAGCCACGGGTAGGTTCCTCCACGCATAGGTTTTCCATACAAAGTGTGGTCGTTCAAGGAAGATAACTAAGAATTTTAAAATTTTGAATGCTCAAACTTTGGCAACTTAGCTTTTGTGTTCTGTTTGCTTCCCGGCAAAGCTTTCCTTCCTTGAACAGCACTTGGTCCATACCACTGTCTCCTTCCCCCCCGGCAAACTTGTGCGCGAGGAACACTTCTTCTGCTTGAGAGAAAAAGGAAGAGGGGAGGAAACATAGATATGGAGCCTTGCGGCTTGTTATTGCTTACCGGGATCGTGTGCTGCACAAAGTGTCAGATAATACATGTAATGAAAACAAGGATGCATGAAACAACAAGCCGTGCGAAGCACAAAAGTTTTACTGATGCACGGGGTCTGCGCTCGGCTTTGTACAACGGTTTACATGCAACAGCGGCAAGAATTGTACAAAAGGTGGTTGCCGGAGCGGATCACGGCAACCGCGCCTCATGGGTGAATCTTGCGAAGATGCTCAATGTTCCAGGAGTTGCTCACCGGTAAGCCTTCTTCGGTCTCAAGGCGGACAGCGCCGGGCCTTGTGACTTGTCTCACCCGATAAGGGCCTTCCCACTTCGGAGTCAACTTGTTGGAGTTCTTGGCGGACTGAACGCGCCGAAGAACAAGGTCGCCTTCCTCGAGACTCCTGGCCTTGACTTTGCGGCTATGGTAGCGACGCAAAGCTTTCTGGTATCGAGCAGCTCGTACAACAGCTTGGAGACGGTCCTCCTCGAGGAGCAATGCATCATCTTGCCGCAGCTGCTCCTGCTCAAGCTCATCATAAGCGAGCACTCGAGGAGACCCGTATACGAGTTCCGTGGGGAGAACTGCCTCTGCTCCATAGACAAGAGCAAAGGGTGTCTGTCCGGTGGCTCGATTTGGTGTCGTCCTGATTGACCAAAGAGCCGCCGGCAACTCCTCGATCCAGTTTCTTCCGCACTTGTGCAGCCTATCGAAGGTTCTTGTCTTGAGTCCGCGCAGCACTTCAGCATTTGCCCTCTCCGCTTGACCATTGCTCCTCGGGTGAGCAACAGAAGCGAAGCAGACCTTGGCGCCAAGGTCTTGGACGTATTGCATGAAGGTGTGGCTTGTGAACTATGTGCCGTTGTCGGTGATGATCCTGTTAGGGATTCCGAAACGGCAAACGATCGATCTGAAGAACCTGACTGCTGACTGTGCGGTCACCTTTCTCACTGGTTCCACTTCCGGCCACTTTGTGAACTTGTCGATAGCAACGTACAAGTACTCAAAGCCCCCGACAGCGCGGGGAAAAGGGCCGAGGATGTCGAGCCCCCAGACCGAAAAGGGCCAGGACAAAGGGATCATCTAGAGAGCTTGAGCTGGCTGGTGTATTTGCTTGGCATGGAACTGGCACGCTTCACACTTGGTTACTTGTGCAGTTGCATCTTGGAGGGCTTCTGGCCAGAAGAAACCTTGTCGGAACGCCTTCCCGGCAAGGGCTCTTGCGCCAATGTGGTGTCCACATATGCCTCCGTGTATCTCTGCCAACAGCTTCTGTCCATCTTCCCGGGAAATGCATTTCAATATGACACCATTGAGTCTTCTTCTGTACAGTTCGTTGCCGACGAACTGGTACATACTTGACTGCCTGGTTATTCTCTCTATCTCTTCTGGTTCTTCGGGAAGTTCTCCAGTTTGAAGGAAACGGACAATTTGCTGTGCCCAGGTTGGAGCTTGAGGCTCAACAACAAGGACTAAAGGCATCAGTGCTGCTGCGGGAACGTCAGCTTCTACGGCAAGAACATGCAGCTCTGCCGGAGCTGGACGTTCCCCGGCAAGCCTGCCGGAGCAAGACTTGCCGGGAACATCTGCTTCAACTGTACGAACCCTAGGGTCCGCAGGAGCAGACTGTTCCGCAGCAACTTGGTCGTCGATCCTGGGGATCTTGGCGGCGGCTTCAGGAAGATCCGCCGGCAAGTAGTCACCGGAGATCAACTTTCTTTTCTTGCTCTGCCCAGTTGATGGTGTAACGGATGGTTGAGTTAGCTTGAGCACGAAGGTCCCTGGTTCCACAGGTAGCTTCAGTGCAGCACACTTTGACAGGCCGTCTGCGATATCATTTTGAGCTCTTGGAATGTGCTCCATCTGCAGGCCTTCAAAGTGTTCTTCAAGTTTCCTTACTTCATCGACATAAGCTTCCATCAAAGGACTCTGGTAGCTCTTGTTTACTTGTCGAACCACCAATTGTGAATCTCCCCGCACAATCAGCTTCTTGATCCCAAGTTCTGCTACAATTTTGAGGCCGGCAAGCAAACCTTCATACTCTGCAGTATTGTTTGTCGCTTGCTCCTTGAGAAAGTGCATTTGAACAACGTACTTGAGGTGCTACCCGGTGGGCGCTACGAGTAACACACCAGCACCGGCGCCTTGCAGCGAGAAGGCACCATCAAAGTACATTATCCATTCTTTGCTTGCTTCTTTGACGGGGATGTTTGTCTCTGGAACTTCTTCGTCTGGTGTTGGCGTCCATTCTGCTATGAACTCTGCCAAAGCTCTGCTCTGTATAGTTGATGTGCTTTCAAACTTAAGACCAAAGCTTGACAGCTCCAGTGCCCACTCGACAATCCTACCTGGTGCTTCTGGGTTTTGCAATATCCTCTTCAGCGGAAAGCGAGTGACCACTGTTATCTCATGTGCTTGGAAGTAATGGCGTAGCTTTCTCGAGGCCATGAGGAGGCCGAAAAGCAGCTTCTGCACCCCAGAGTATCTTGATTTAGCCCCCTGCAAGAGGGAACTTACAAAATAAACTGGGCGCTGCACCATCTTCTTTCGCACTTCTCCTTGTATCCGCGCAGACTCGTCCTTGTCGGGGCCAGAGCTTGTCGAGGAAGCCCCCTGCTTGTCGCTGGATGCGCTTGCCGGGGCTGTGGATTCCTCATCTGCCTCCCTCTCCGCTACCAACGCAGCACTAACCACTTGATTGGTTGCTGCTAAATACAGCAGCAACTTCTCTTGTGGCCTAGGTGCGACAACTATTGGAGTGGAGGACATGTATCCTTTCAAGTCATGCAGCGCTGCCTCTGCTTCTGGAGTCCATTTCATGGGACCTGCCTTTTTCAAGATTTTGAAAAAAAGGCAGGGCGCGTTCTGCAGACTTTGAAATGAACCTGCTGAGGGCAGCCACACAACCAGCAAGTCTCCGTACATCCTTGACGCGCTTCGGAGCTTCGATCTGCTCAATGGCTTTGATCTTGTCGGGATTGGCTTCAATCCCCCTCTGGGACACAAAGAACCCGAGAAGCTTGCTGGAGGGGACTCCGAAGACGCACTTCTCGGGGTTCAGCTTGAGTTGTATCTTGTGCAGATTTGCAAAAGTCTCATCCAGGTTTTGGATTAGGGTATCCTTGTCCTTGCTCTTGACCACTATGTCATCCATGTAGGCTTCTACATTCCGGTGTATCTGTGGCTCAAAAGCAGTGTGGACCACCCTTGCAAATGTGGAGCCCGCATTCTTCAGTCCAAAGGGCATGCGTATGAAACAGTAAGTGCCACATGGAGTAATGAATGCGGTCTTCTCTTCATCTTCTTCAGCCATGAATATCTGGTGATAGCCTGAGTATGCATCAAGAAATGAAAGCAACTCACATCCAGCCGTAGAGTCAACGATCTGGTCAATGCGCGGCAAGGGAAATGGATCCTTGGGACAAGCTTTATTCACATCAGTGAAGTCTATACAAAGTCTCCACTTCCCATTAGCTTTGCTCACGACAACTGGATTGGCCAGCCACGTAGGATGAAGTACACCTCTAACAAGGCCTGCTGCTTCCAACTTCTTGATCTCTTCAGCAATGAACTCTTGGCGCTCCACCGCTTGCTTCCTGACCTTCTGCTTGACGGGCCGCGCGTGAGGACAAACAGCAAGCTTGTGCTCAATTACCTTCCTGGGAACGCCGGGGATGTCAGACGGTTGCCATGCAAACACGTCGACATTCGCTCGCAGGAAGGCAACGAGCGCGCTTTCCTATTTGGGATCGAGCGTAGGACTGATGGTGAAGGTACCACCAGTGCCGTCCTCCTTGGCGGACACCTTCTTGGTTGCAGGTGGAGCTGCCATTCCTTTCTTGCACTTGCCGGTGGAGCTCGATGGTGCGTCCTCGACGGCAGCGCAGCACTCCGAAGAGGTGCGTTTGCCGGAGTGGGCCCCAGAGCTCTTGCCGGACTTGGTCTTGGTCCTCCCCTCGGGAGCTTCAACGGCAAGTGCCTTGCTGTCTGCCGCGGCTGCTGCATCCCGGTAGATCTTGTCGGCGCAGATAAGCGCGTCCTTCTTGTCGCCGGGGACAGAGATGACGCTTATCGGGCCGGGCATCTTGAGCATGTTATATGCATAGTGAGAGGCTGCCATGAACTTGGCGAGCGCAGGACGGCCAAGTATCCCATTGTATGGCAATGGGTTATCGGCGACGTCGAAGGTGATCCTCTCAGTCCTGAAGTTTAGCTCTCCGCCAAAGGTCGCTGGCAGTGTGATCTTCCCCTTCGGCTTGCTCCTTCCCGGGTTGATTCCTTGGAAAGTTCCGGTTTCCTCGAGCTCGTCGTTGGGGATCTGCAGCTTCCGGATTACAGCTGAGGAGATCAAGTTTAGGCCGGCCCCGCCGTCAACCAACATCTTGGTGACCTTGAGGTTGCGGATGGTTGGCGAAACCAACATCGGCAAGCACCCGACCGCAGTTGTGCGGTCAGGGTGGTCCTCAAGGTCGAAAATGATGGGCGTGCTGGACCACTTCAGCAGCTTGCGCAACTCGACGGGTGGCTCAGCTGCATTCACTTCCCGCACCCATTGCTTGAGTTGGCGGTGGGAAGTGTGCAGAGAGGCACCTCCATCGACGACAAAACTTCTGTGGCCTTCTGGAACTCCTGCTCGCTGTTGTCTCCATCATCCATGTCATCGTCATCGTCTTCGTCCTTGTCGCGGCCGCGGGGAGGTCTATCTCCTTGCCGCTGCTTGGCCTTGCCGCGGCGTCCTCCCCGGCCATTGAATGGCCGCTTCTTGCCGGACTCTCCTCCACCTCCTTGGGCCTTCTCCTTGTCGCGTCGCTCATATTCAGCCTTCTACTGCTCTACGAGGTATTCGACCCTTTTGCAGTTCTGGAGATCGTGGCCCTTGGTGCGGTTGATCTTGCAGTACTGCTTGTCGGAGCCGTCCTACTTGTCGGCTGTGGCTACAGCGGCAGGCTCCTTGCCGGAGCCACCAGCCTGAGTTTTCTTGTCACCAGCCTCCTTGCCGGACTTCTCCACAGCCAGTACTTCCTTGTTCTTCTTCTTCTTGTTGTTCCGCCGCCGGTTTTTCCTTGCCGGGGCGGCATCCTCGCTGTCCGTTCCTCCTGCTCCAGTATCCTCTCCGGGGAGTCTCCTCCCTTCTTCAGCGCGCGCACACTTGTCAGCCAGAGCGTAAAGCTCGCTGACGTCCCGGATCTTGGTCATCGCCACTTCCTCCCTCATCCGGCGGTTACGCACGTTCTGGTGGAACGCGCTGATAACCGCGGCAGGGTGGACATCCGGGATGTTGTGCTGAACGCGGCTGAACCTCTGGATGTACTTTCGCAGGGACTCTCCCTCCTTCTGGGCAAGAATGTGGAGATCGCTTTCCTGGCCGTGGGGTTTGTGGCCGCCCGTGAAGGCGCCGACAAACTGGTGGCACAGGTCTACCCAAGAAGAGATGGAGTTCTCCGGCAAGTGCATAAGCCAAGATCTGACGTTTGGCTTAAGCACGAGCGGGAAGTAATTCGCTAGAATCTTCTCATCGCGTCCCTTGGCATCCCACACCGCAATGGTGTAGATGCCGAGGAACTCCGAGGGATGGGTCTTGCCGTCGTACTTCTCGGGTATGTCGGGCTTGAAGTTCTTCATGCTGGGACATTGGACTTGCCGCAGCTCTCGGGTGAACGCAGGGCAACGCGCCGCATATGGCAAGTCGCCTGGTTCACCGGGCGCGTGCAAGTCGACAGCGGCCCCAGCGCGCTGGTCGGACTGTCGCCGTGCTTTTCTTCGATGCTCGATGCGAGTTCGAGCGTCCTCTTGTCGCCTGTCGTCGAGGATTTGGCGCTGATCGTGGCGAGCTCGCGGATCCGACGACGCCGTGGAGTCGTCGTCGACGTTGATCCGGCGAGTCGGCGATTTTTGTTTCTGCGGCGGGGAGTGCACGATAGTTGCACTCCCGGCGGTCTTATCTCCATCAGCCTTCGCTTGGCTGACTTGCCGCGGCCGTGATGTTGCCGGTTGCTGCGGCGTGTCGTTGTTGGCGAAGGCGATGAGGCTCTGGATTGTAGCCCTCCAGTCTTCGGCCTTGTCTGCCGCTGGAGGGAAGTCGAGGAGCAGCTGAGCCCTAGCTAGGGCTTCTGCTGGAGAGGAGGGAAGCGGTGGCGAGCGGTGCGAGGAGCGAGATATGCTCGGACTTCTAACAGTGTTAGAAGGAGCAGGGTCTCGCCCCGGCGACCGCGCCATGCTCGTACCGACGCGTTGGCCTTGAGCATCCCGCGACCCGCCGGCTTGGCCACGTCCCAGCAAGCGTATGGTACCCTGGGTACCACGCCGCTGCTGGTCCGGCACCTCCTGAGAGGGGTGCGGTGCGTGCACGGACGCCGAAGTCTTGGAATGGGCTCGGTCGTCCGTCTTGTCCTTGGACTTGGCGGCGCCGTGAGTTTCCTCGCCGGCGTCCACCCTTCCGCCAGCGTCTACCGCACCAACCGTTGGTTCTGGTGGTGGCGGGATCGACGCGGACGGGCCTCCGACCTCCGAAGCTTTCTTCTTCGGCGGCATGTCGATGTAGTCGATGAATCTGACGAAGTTGGAGAAGGTTGCGCCCGCGTGTGCGCCGGATCAGGTTCGCACAACCTCGACGCCGCCCTACCTGGCGCGCCAAAGATGTCGGGGAAACTGATCGCCCACAAACACCTATGGGGCCGAAGCCCCTTTTCGGTACGGCAAGGGAGCGGAGGGAGCACAAAGAGCAGATCGAGGGGCACACGCGAGCAGTTTACCCAGGTTCGGGCCGCACGGATGCGTAAAACCCTACTCCTGCCTTGGTTGTATTGAGTTCTTGGCTCGGGAGCAAGAAGATCTACAGTACTAGCTACACCGAGCATGGGAGTGATCGAGTTTCGGAACCTCCTCTACGTTGTGCATGGGCCTCCTTTTATAGTTCAAAGGGGTCACCGACAGGTGTCAACGTAGGTGAGGGTAAAAGCGTAAAATTGGTGGTAGTTGTAACAGTGCATGTACAGTGGTCTATACCTAACCCAGACGGTGGGGGACAAGGGCATTGAATGCCCGTCACCATCGCCCCAAACAGTGTAAAAAGCGTCCGTCCGGGCGTCTTCGTTCGCCACGACGGAGGCCTCGTCATCGTGGCTTGCCACCGTGTACCCCCAGGTTGCACAGCCATCCGCCACGTGCCCCAGGAAGGGCCCCAGGGCGACGCGTGGCCAGGTGAGCTGGAGCGTAGGCACACAGTGGAAGCTTGCCGCGGTCGCTATCTTGCCGGGCCCGGAAGCTTGCCGCTCTCCGGGTCTTGCCGGGGTGCGCGGCGCGCCGCGGTATGTCTTCTGAAATGTTGTTCTTTGGCCTTCCTGGCAAGCTCCTCTTGCCAGGGTCTTGTGCAGAAGGGATGATCTCGAGCCTGGAGCGGCCTACCCAGCAAGCTCCTCTTGCCGGGGTCTTGTTTCTTAACTTGAATACTTTGTTCTTGAATGGCTTCAAGGGAACCAGAGTGGGCTTTGGCGGGCGCGTGGTGAGCCTGACCACGGGACGCTGCTACTGCCCGTGCACAAGTCGGGATACTAAGGTAACCCTACTTTAGTACACCGACATATGGTAACTTGATTTTGTTTCTAGGAAAGTGTTCCATGCCTTTCTTTAACGGAAATTGGAATCTAATATTTACTTCCTTCATATCAATAATTGCACTAATCGTTCTAAGGAAAGGTCTACCAAGAATAATAGGACATGAAGGATTGCAATCTATATTAAGAACAATGAAATCTACGGGCACATAATTCCTATTGGCAACAATAAGAACATCATTAATTCTTCCCATAGGTTTCTTTATAGTGGAATCCGCAAGGTGCAAATTTAAAAAACAATCATCAAGCTCATGGAACCCTAGCAAATCACACAAAGTTTTTGGGATAGTGGAAACACTAGCACCCAAATCACACAAAGCATAGCATTCATGATATTTTATTTTTATTCTGATAGTAGGTTCCCATTCATCATAAAGCTTTCTAGGTATAGAAACTTCCAACTCAAGTTTTTCTTCATAAGGTTGCATCAAAGCATCGACTATATGTTTAGTGAAAGCTTTATTTTGACTATAAGCATGCAGAGAATTTAGCACGAAAGTGGAAGGCTTCCTATTAGACTTATTTTGAGCATTGCAAATTCTATACCAGACATCTTTTAAATTTTCTCGTTCCCTTTGTTTAAAGTTGAGGACCTCACTCTCGGGAGTGGTGATAATGATAGATGTGCTAGACAAGATAACAAGCAAGCAAGCAACACACACAAGCAAACAAGAAGCAAGCGAACGAGAAACACACGGCGGAAGAAGGGCGAATAAAACGGCAAAGGTGATGTGGGGGAGAGGAAAATGAGAGGCAAATAAATGTAATGCGAAGCATAAGGGTTTGTGATAGGTACTTGGTATATGACTTTTGCGTAAGCCTCCCGGCAACGGCGCAAGAAATTCTTCTTACTACCTCTTGAGCTTGCGTTGTATTCCCTCGAAGAGGAAAGGGAGATGCAGCACAGTAGCGTAAGTATTTCGCTCAGTTTTTGGGAACCAAGGTATCAATCCAGTAGGAGACCACGCGCCAGTCCCTCGCACCTGCACAAACAAATAAGAACTTCGCAGCCAACTGATACGTCCAAAACGTATCTATTATTTCTGCTTGCTCCATGCCACTTTTGGGTGATATTGCTATGATATTCATACAATTCCATACACTTTTGATCATATTTGGACTAACTTACTAATCCAGTGCACCCCAGTGCCAGTTTCTGTTTTTGGCTGTTTTTGTATTTCAGGTTTTCACGTTTCGAGAACTGCCCAGAAAAATCCAGAAAAATTATATAAAAAATCAGCGAACCGGAAACAACATTGCGTCCGAAGGGCAGCATGGGGGGCCACAAGGGCTCCAGGCGCCCTGTGGGCGCGCCCCCCCTGGGCCGCGCCGGGGGGGCGCCTGGGCCCCCCGAGGCTCCTCCTGTACCCTACTTTGGCATATATTTAAAGGGTCCTCCGTAACCCTCAGAACGGGACTTCTTTTCGCGATCCCATCTCTGTTCCGCCGCCGCCGCCGCTTCCAAGATCGGGAGCACCAGGAGAACTCTTCCCGGCACCCTGCCGGAGGGGAGGATCACCACCGGGAGCTTCTCCACCACCATGGACGCCTCCCGGATGACTCGTGAGTAGTATCCCTTGGACCATGAGTCCATGACCAGTAGCTATGTGATGTTCTCCTCCCGTTCTTGTGCTTCACTAATTAGTCCTCGTGAGCTGCCCTACATGATCGAGGCACCTATGTAATCCTTATGCTGTTCTTATGTTGAGTTTGCTGGGATCCGATGGATTATGAGATTATGTTCAGATTGATCTTGAGTAATATATTTGATTCACCTCTTTTATATTTTAGTTCATAAGTAATTCTTGCATGTTCTCCGTTGTTATTTATTACTTTGGCCGAGTAATAGGTAGTGACTCCAAGAGGGAACGTTATGCTCGATTGTGGGTTCATGCCCCTCGATGACTAGCTTGAGTGACAGAAACATGAGTCTAGGGGATGTGCTGTTGCCACAAGGGAGAAAACAACGGTGCTTGTGCCCGTGGGTGCAAGGATTGTTTACTTTACGCAAAGTTCTTTTAATGCAGTGTTCTGTTGCATTGAGTTTACACTATGGGTGGGACTCACAACTTAATACCAGCGAGATATTCTGGATAGATATCTCAAGGTGGATGATTAGTAGTAGATATTGATGGATTTCGGTCTACTTACTTTGGCGTACCGCCCATGCTTTGAACCTCAACCTTTCTTGCAATGTAATCAGCATTGGTTTGCGTTCGTGGTCCTGTCAATTGCCCAGCTGTAATTTGTTTACCTCACATAGCTGTTTTATCGTCTTTTGGGAGAGAGACATCACTAGTGAACATCATGAGACTCCGGTCCATATTACCATCATTGATCACATCCACTATTTACTTTTCGCTATTTACTTACTATTGCAAAGCACTATCTATCACTACTATCATATTGCTTTTAACCCTTTGTGAACTACAAGGCCGGAGAGATTGACAACCTCTCTGTACTCGTTGGGAGCAAAGTTATTTGTATCTGTGTGCAGGTCCACGTTGATTGCTAATTGCGCCGTTAGCAATTGAAACCTACTTGTTGAACCTAGGAGTCTCTGGGGATTCGATCCTTGGCATCTTTGCTAGGGGAAAACACTTCTACTTACTGCATCTTACACCTTCCACTTGGGGTAACCAACGAGGGGTTCGAGGCCCATCAAGGAGTATTTTCTGGCGCCGTTGCCGGGGACTCCACTCTTCAGGATAGGGGAGTTGCATGCTATCTTTTACCTTTGCTTTTTAGTCTTGTTAGTTTACCTTCCATTTTTGCTTTAGTTCCTTTTAATCAAAAATCACAAAAAAAAATTATTTTGCCTTTTTATTAGTAGTCCTTTCTGTTTAGCCAGACATGTTAGGATTTGGTGCTTTGAGGGAATCAGAAGTTCTAGATTTCCATCAAAGATATGGAGAAAATATGAAGAAGGCATGGGACAGAATTTCTGATGCACATAGGAGAATTATGCCTTGGATACCTATAAAAATTGTGCTTAGAAATTTTTACCATGGTCTTTTTAAATGGTGTAAACACTCCCTTGACATTATAGCTGAGGGAGATTTCTTAGAGTGTGATGAAGCTAGAGCTCTTGAAATTATACATGGTCTATCTAGTTACTTTGTTTATGATCATAATTTTGATACTATCATAGATAGACTTGCTACTATTGAAAAGAGAATGGATGCTCTAGACTTAATAAAGGTAGATAAACCCAAACCCAATAAGAGAGATATTTTGGAAATAGATAATGACTGGGAGCCTCTTGTTAGGATTAGCATCTCTAATCAAGACTTCCTTGCTTATTGTGATATTGGATCTATGGTTTCTACTATGCCAAAAACTGTTCATGATTCTTTAAAATTTAATATGGATATACTACCATCTTATCATGAACATACTAATGGAGATATTTCTGAAATCCAGGGAAAAATAAAAGACGTGCCAGTTAAATTCCTTAAAGGGATTGCAATGATTGATTTCTTCATCGTAGAGCCAAACCAAGGAAATATAGTGCTTGGAAGGGACTTCCTCCGAGCAGTTAAAGGCTTCATTGATATAGGTAAGGGACAAATCCGCTTACGCGAGAAGGCAAAAGGTGTGTACCCCTTTCCTAGAAGGAACAAGAATGAACTTGTTGAGGAATCATTTGAACCCATTTATAACTCCGATTATTATGATGATTATTGATTCCTCTATGCATTATGCCTAGCTTAAAGGCATAAAAGAAAGCGCTTTTGGGAGGCAGCCCACATGAATAAAATTTTTGCTTTTGTTGTGTCTTAATGTTGTTTACTGCTGTAGCATCATCATTGTATCTTTGCTTTTCAAATTTGTGCCAAGTATAGCCTCTGATTGCTAGAAAGTTCAAAAGTTGTGAGGTGCTGTCCAGGAAACAGATTCTGTCCTTGGATAGAAAAATTCGTATAAAATCACCGGATCATCTTTTTGGTCTGAATTTTTTCGACAGCGTTCTCTATATAATTGTCTTTCGTGCGTCAGTTCTGAGTTTTTTTATTTGAGTTGCAGAAGTATCCCGAACAGGTCAATTACTGCCTGCTGTTCTGTTTTTCACAGATTCTGTCCTGTTTTGCCTTACCTTCACTTTGCAAATTAAGAACTTGCTTTTTCTTTGCAAAAACCTTTTGGCAATCTTGAGAAACAGTAGAACTTCAAGAATATCATTATTTCCAGCAAGGTATAATTATTTTATTAAGGTTACTAACCTCGCTAATCAGATTATGATGAGTTGTGTATGAAGGGAGTTTTCAAGTGTGCGAGGGAAGATGATAAAAAGATTCAGGAGTGTCAAGCGCTCAAGCTTGGGGATGCCCCCGTGCACCCCCAAGAAATATTCAAGGAGACTCAAGCGTCTAAGCTTGGGGATGCCCCCGTGCATCCCCTTCTCCATCAACATTATCAGTTCGTCTTTCGTTTCGCTATATTTTTATCACTTCATGTGTTATGTGCTATGCTTGGAGCGTCTTGCTTTTAGTTTTCTTTTTAGTTTTTCATAACGAGTCGGAACCCAGCATTCCTTTATGTGGGAGAGAAACACGCTCCACCTCTACCTAGAACATTACATAGAATTTTCATGTCTATCTAAGCTGTGTGTGTTCTTTGTCTTTTAATAGCTACTATCATGCTCTGCTCTTAGTATTCATGCTTATCTTTTCAAGAGCTTTTATTTAGTTGGTTGCCTGAACTCTCTTTAATTACCATGCTCACCTTATTAAGAGAGTTTGCTTCCGTTGCATGGGTTAATGTGTCTATGATAAAGATGCTACTTTCATGATGGTGCTTAGTAGTTTAGGTTTTCTTTTGGTTAATCTCAAATAGCTGGGGGGTTCCCAATGTGTTATTGGAATACCAACTTGGTTTGTTTGCCTATGACATGCTATGGTTTAGTAATATCTTCCTTCGAGAATTTATTTTGATTGACTTGGCGTATGCTCACGCATATTCAAGACTGTAAAGAAAGTCTGTCAAGCCTTGATGATCTTTTGTTTCTAAGTAGTGATATAACCACCATGCCTGATTCAATATTGCTTTATCGCTCTGCATGATTATGACCGTCATTGCTCTCTTAGTTGGTCGCTCCCAGTCTTTTGCTAACCTCCACCTGTACTAAGCAAACTAACCATGCAATACATAGCTCATGGGAAAGTAGCCTAAAAACTATTGTGGTAAAGAATATGTTGCCTATGTATCTTATTTCTTATAAGTTGCTTGCTGAGCGGTAACCATGTTTCTAGGGACGCCATCAACTGTCACACTTTTGTTGAATATCATGTGAGTTGCTATGCATGTTCGTCTTGTCTGAAGTAAGGGTGATTTACCATGGGTTGAATTAATATGCATATTGTTAGAGAAGAACATTGGGCCGCCAACCAAAGCCATGCATCATGGTGGAAGTTTTAGCTTGGACCTTAATCCTCAATCTCTTATGAGAATATGCTTATGCATTAAAGAGGAGTCCATCATCTATTTTCTATGTTGTCCCGGTATGGACGTCCTCAAGTTGAGATCTATCAAAAACGAGAAATCAAATGCGATCTATCTCCTTGGACCTTTGTACAGGTGGCATAGAGGTACCCCTTTGTGACAGCTGGTTAAAACATATGCAATGCAATGATAACCTATGGGGATCCGAGCTAATTAGGACAAGGAGCGAGCACTATTGGTATTCGATGCATGAGGCTTGCAACTTATAGGATGTTTTATACATGACACATATGAAGTACTACTACCGTTGACACAATTGCTTCCATGTTTTCAAAATAAAAAACTCTAGCACTTAACCTTTCTTTTATCTTTATGTTGAAGCACCAAATACTGAGAACATGATTGTCATTCTGAGTGTAATGTGCATTGTCCCAAAGTAGCATTGTCTTTTGCATGATTGTGATATCGTTTATTCTGAAATGATTGTATCTAGTCATCACTTAAACCTTGAAGGTGCCCTTGCATTTATGTTTTGCATCACTAAAGGGGGCAAGCTAGATATCACTTTATCATATTTGCACATCATGTTCATTGCAAATCTTTTTGATGTTTCAGTTTCATGTTGTAAAACTTTCAGTCATTTGTGATTTTCTCTTGGGACAACTTAATTACTCTAGAATCATTGTCTCAGTAAGCTTTTGTCATATGACTATGAGAAAGTCCTATATGGTTAATAGCATGTCACCACAGAAATTATTCTTGTTATCATTTACCTACTCGAGGACGAGCAGGAATTAAGCTTGGGGATGTTGATACGTCCAAAACGTATCTATAATTTCTGCTTGCTCCATGCCACTTTTGGGTGATATTGCTATGATATTCATACACTTCCATACACTTTTGATCATATTTGGACTAACTTACTAATCCAGTGCATCCCAGTGCCAGTTTCTGTTTTCGGCTATTTTTGTATTTCAGGTTTTCACGTTTCGAGAACTGCCCAGAAAAATCCAGAAAAATTATATAAAAAATCAGCGAACCGGAAACAACACTGCGTCCGAAGGGCAGCCTGGGGGGCACAGGGGCTACATGCGCCCTGTGGGCGCGCCCCCCTGGGCCGCGCCGGGGGGGCGCCTGGGCCCCCCGAGGCTCCTCCGGTGCCCTACTTTGGCATATATTTAAAGGGTCCTCCGTAACCCTCAGAACAGGACTTCTTTTCGCGATCCCATCTCTGTTCCGCCGCCGCCGCCGCTTCCAAGATCGGGAGCACCAGGAGAACTCTTCCCGGCACCCTGCCTGAGGGGAGGATCACCACCGGGAGCTTCTCCACCACCATGGACGCCTCCCGGATGACTCGTGAGTAGTCTCCCTTGGACCATGAGTCCATGACCAGTAGCTATGTGATGTTCTCCTCCCGTTCTTGTGCTTCACTAATTAGTCCTCGTGAGCTGCCCTACATGATCGAGGCACCTATGTAATCCTTATGCTGTTGCTATGTTGAGTTTGCTGGGATCCGATGGATTATGAGATTATGTTCAGATTGATCTTGAGTAATAAATTTGATTCACCTCTTTTATATTTTAGTTCATAAGTAATTCTTGCATGTTCTCCGTTGTTATTTATTGCTTTGGCTGAGTAATAGGTAGTGACTCCAAGAGGGAACGTTATGCTCGATTGTGGGTTCATGCCCCTCGATGACTAGCTTGAGTGACAGAAACATGAGTCTAGGGGATGTGCTGTTGCCATAAGGGGGAAAACAACGGTGCTTGTGCCCGTGGGTGCAAGGATTGTTTACTTTACGCAAAGTTCTTTTAATGCAGTTGTCTGTTGCATTGAGTTTACACTATGGGTGGGACTCGCAACTTAATATCAGCGAGATGTTCTGGATAGATATCTCAAGGTGGATGATTAGTAGTAGATATTGATGGATTTTGGTCTACTTACTTTGGCGTACCGCCCATGCTTTGAACCTCAACCTTTCTTGCAATGTAATCAGCATTGGTTTGCGTTTGTGGTCCTGTCAATTGCCCAGCTGTAATTTGTTTACCTCACATAGCTGTTTTATCGTCTTTTGGGAAAGAGACATCACTAGTGAACATCATGAGACTCCGGTCCATATTACCATCATTGATCACATCCACTATTTACTTTTCGCTATTTACTTACTATTGCAAAACACTATCTATCACTACTATCATATTGCTTTTAACCCTTTGTGAACTACAAGGCCGGAGAGATTGACAACCTCTCTATACTCGTTGGGAGCAAAGTTATTTGTATCTGTGTGCAGGTCCACGTTGATTGCTAATTGCGCCGTTAGCAATTGACACTACTGGAATCTGGCACTTTGCCATCTGCCATGGCAGATGGCAAAGGCATGGTCGGCGGATGGCAAAGAGCCTGTGCCTTTGCCATCAGCTGGCAGATGGCAAAGCCTCTTAACGGGGTTAGCCCCGTTAGAAGGATAACAGCATACTTTGCCATCTTCCAGCAGATGGCAAAGGCTGCAGGCTCTTTGCCATCTGCTGGCAGATGGCAAAGGCTGCATACTTTGCCATCTGCTGGCAGATGGCAAAGAGCCCAAATAGGCCTGCCCAAATTTTACCTCTGGATGACACGTGGCCACTTTGCCATCTGCCAGCTGATGGCAAAGCTCTTTGCCATCTGCCAGCAGATGGCAAAGTGTCTATATTGCCCCATTTAATTTTGTTTTTCTTATATCAATTCATTTTCACAGAAAATCAAACACAAATATATTTATATGACCAATATAGCATATTCAACATATATTACCAATAGTCATGAACACA
>LR738712.1:546467335-546480845 GCA_902687465.1 Secale cereale
CGAGATGTTCTGGATAGATATCTCAAGGTGGATGATTAGTAGTAGATATTGATGGATTTTGGTCTACTTACTTTGGCGTACCGCCCATGCTTTGAACCTCAACCTTTCTTGCAATGTAATCAGCATTGGTTTGCGTTTGTGGTCCTGTCAATTGCCCAGCTGTAATTTGTTTACCTCACATAGCTGTTTTATCGTCTTTTGGGAAAGAGACATCACTAGTGAACATCATGAGACTCCGGTCCATATTACCATCATTGATCACATCCACTATTTACTTTTCGCTATTTACTTACTATTGCAAAACACTATCTATCACTACTATCATATTGCTTTTAACCCTTTGTGAACTACAAGGCCGGAGAGATTGACAACCTCTCTATACTCGTTGGGAGCAAAGTTATTTGTATCTGTGTGCAGGTCCACGTTGATTGCTAATTGCGCCGTTAGCAATTGACACTACTGGAATCTGGCACTTTGCCATCTGCCATGGCAGATGGCAAAGGCATGGTCGGCGGATGGCAAAGGCTTTGCCATCAGCCAGCAGATGGCAAACAGTTTGTCTGAATTCCAGTGGGCAATGGCTTCTTTGCCATCTGCTGGCTGATGGCAAAGAGCCTGTGCCTTTGCCATCAGCTGGCAGATGGCAAAGCCTCTTAACGGGGTTAGCCCCGTTAGAAGGATAACAGCATACTTTGCCATCTTCCAGCAGATGGCAAAGGCTGCAGGCTCTTTGCCATCTGCTGGCAGATGGCAAAGGCTGCATACTTTGCCATCTGCTGGCAGATGGCAAAGAGCCCAAATAGGCCTGCCCAAATTTTACCTCTGGATGACACGTGGCCACTTTGCCATCTGCCAGCTGATGGCAAAGCTCTTTGCCATCTGCCAGCAGATGGCAAAGTGTCTATATTGCCCCATTTAATTTTGTTTTTCTTATATCAATTCATTTTCACAGAAAATCAAACACAAATATATTTATATGACCAATATAGCATATTCAACATATATTACCAATAGTCATGAACACACATATATATATCCAACACATGATACCAATAGTAGCAAGTTTCATCCGTACATATACATAGTTTCATCAATATTACATAGTTTCATCCATAGGTAGCAAGTTTCACAAGTTCAAAACATAAACTAAATACAAGCACTCCATCAACCCAAGCTTCCGTGATCTTAAGAAAATCTGTAAAATGGAAAAGAAGAAAGTTAGAAGAAGAAGACTAGAAGAAGAAGACTAGGTGTCGAATCCCACACATACAATGCTTTTCAAAACACTAAAACAAACCCCAACTATACAAACTGAATCCCAATTCTGCCAGAATTAGAAGAGTTATCTGGCTGTAGGTCCAGCCTTGGCACTCTCCCTTTCTTATCATATATCTCTAAAACTGCAGTTTACCACAACAAATCGGTGTTCTACGCTATCTCCAACGGAGTGTGGCCCAAACCAGTTAATCCTAGATGGGAGCAATGCTTATTAAAGAACCAGATCACAGAGAAATGGCCATTATAGTAGGCCCTGAATAACCTATAAGCTATATAAAGCTTCAGACACTTACATCCCCCAGGCCGCTGCTGAGCATCCTTTTCAGCACTAATAGCAACTTCCATGAGAAATAAATGACTGAGCATACATGTGCGCTCTAGTACTGTTTGGGTGCACAATCAGTCTGTAGATTAGGAGCAAGACCCTAGCAACCTGCCAACAAAGCACATTGTTAAACATCATCAGAACCATTCTTTCAATCAAGTTTCCACGTCAAGAAGCTATGCAAAGGTATTAAGACTGTGACTTTGGTGCATATCCCATAGTATAGAAAACCACAATTAAGCATTAGCACTGATTAATTACAAAGAACAGAAAAATCAAAATATGGCAATAGTTTAACGAACAAGACTAGATTCTCTTCGGTATTCTGTTGTCATGAAACAAATATCCGAGTATGGAGTACTCCAAATGAAAAGTAGCATGTACAAAACTAGGCAGATTACAAACTCAGATACGAACGGACTAAGTATTTCCATGTATGACATCATCCTGGTGAACAAGAGAGGGCTAGCCAAACTTTGATGAGAATCTTTGTTTACTGGCAAGGGGCATGTAATGTTGTGCTAGACTACCAGTGCCGAATCCAGTTACCTGATTAGGTTGTGGGCAGTCAACAACATATCCTATGAAACGACGAACATCATCAGAAGCCATTGTGGAAGAAGCTGATCCTATCAACAGTTCAATAACAACCAACAGCTCATCAACAAGAGCATTCACTTTCTCTGAAGGTCTCTCAGTTCCAGTCAATGTGAAGGTATCTATTGAATCTCCTTCATGAGTTACCCAGTAACACCTTTTGCATCCATCCAGAAGCATTTGCAAAGCATTTGCATCATACATGCAAGCAGATTCTGCAAAAACCATGTCTGCAAGTGAAGAGAGAAGCTTTTTGTGCAGAACATAGTTGCATGAGCTCCACATCTTCAGGTCCAACAACAAAGTGCTAAGGACCTGCACTTTTAGACCAGGATCGTTTATTTGAGATTGGCACAAAGATACAATTGCAGCAACAAGCTCCTCATCGCACACGATAAGATATGTGAACCATCCCAACAACTTCCGCAGGCCTTCGATGAGTACCTAAGATTAAACATGAGATAATATCAATAGTTATCCTTCTGAACCAACCCAAGCCACTTTTTTAGGTACATGGTCATTATTGTATGTCATAAGTTGCTCTTCTCCTAACAAGGATGACAATTTACTGCAATCAATACATGAATGATTGATGGGAACTAGGTAACAAACTCAATCCAGCTTTTTTATTTATATACACATAACATTGTACTCCTATGACGTTGTTTTGGTAGCCACTAGAAATGCCTTTGTCCCTGGCAATGGTTAATGGCATGTGAGAAAACAATTTCTTTCAATTACTACAGGAATGATTGATGCAGAACTGGGGAACAAAATTTATAAAGACTGGAATGTGCCAGGTAACACCAAAGATAAGAGTAGAATTAAGCCAAGCCATTCTACTTGCGTGTGTTTGTGTTTTCTTTGTTAGCTTTCAGCCTTTTGTATACTCTGTTGGGATTATTCTATGAATTAATTGCTAACTGTTTCTGAAAATAAAATTAAGACAAGATTGACAGTTCAACTATAGAACAAACCTGTTGAACCAGAAGGTGAAGCATCGGGGCAAAATCGACCGTTAAGTAAGCTAGGATGATAAAGAAGATGTAAGCTTCCTCCAATCTCAATATCAAGTGTATAACTATCTTATGACATTTCCCTAATGTGATCACAGCTTGCTTTCCAAGGCAAACCAGCACCGCTGCTGAAGCTGGGAAGTACATCTCCTCCCCTAGAAGCTAGCCGGGCCATTCTCTTTGGCCCAATCGGCTCCATGAAAATATAGATAGGCCCCATTTCTGCAAATAATGGGCATTGCTGTTGCAGACAAGTAATAGTTGGTGGCGGGTTTGTCCCGATGCAGCAGAATGCCAGCGGTTTCAAGACACGGGGGAACTCAAACGGACAGCTCTCATGAAGCTTATCATCAACATACAGCCGTAGTTCACTCTCGACCATTCCGAGCAAACCCTGCTTGCTTGTGTACTCCAAACCAATGAAGTACCAGCACTGTGGTTTGAATTCATAGGTGAAATGGAGAGAAGCCTTCTTTCCCTTTTGTAGGATCGAAGAAGGTGAGAATGTCTAGAGGGGGGGTGATTAGACTACTCGACAAGATAAAAATTCTGCCTTTTAACAAGAACAGATTTTGGCAGTTTTTGCATAACACACAAGTCAAGTAGCATACTACACATGCAATTCTAGAGTATGGGCAGCGGAAAGTAAATTGCACATATAGTAAAGAGAGGTGGAGAGGATCAAACGCAATTTGGAGACACGGAGATTTTTGTCGTGGTTCCGATAGGTGGTGCTATCGTACATCCATGTTGATGGAGACTTCAACCCACGGAGGGTAACGGCTGCGCGAGTCCACGGAGGGCTCCACCCACAAAGGGTCCACGAAGAAGCAACCTTGTCTATTCCATCATGGCCTACGCCCACGGAGGACTAGCCTTACTCGGGGTAGATCTTCACGAAGTAGGCGATCTCCTTGCCCTTACAAACTTCTTGGTTCAACTCCACATCTCAAAGACGGAGGCTCCCAAGCGACACCTAACCAATCTAGGAGGCACCACCCTCCAAAAGGTAATAGATGTTGTTGATGATGATGAACTCCTTGCTCTTGTGCTTCAAATGATAATCTCCCCAACACTCAACTCTCCTCACTGATATGGCTGTGGTGGAAGAAAGGATTGAGTGGAAAGCTACTTGGGAAGGCTAGAAATCAAGTTTCATATGGTAGGAATGGAATGACTTGATCTCAACACAAGGGTAGGTGGTTCTCTTCTCAGAAAGTGTATGGTAGGAATGGTAGACTTTCTGATGGCTCTCTCCACGAATGAAGAGGGGGTGGAGGGGTATATATAGCCTCCACACAAAATCCAACCGTTACACACATATTTGAGCAATCTCGGTGAGACCGAAGTGAAAACTCGGTCAGACCGAAAGTTCAAATATAGTGATCGTTGGGATTTTCGGTGGGACCGAAAATACCATCTCGGTGTGTCCGATGTGAGTCAAAGGTAGGAGCTTGCCATTCTCGGTGGGACCGAAATTAACAACTCGGATATTCCGAAGTGATGTCAATTGGTTACAGAAGGTTGGCAGTCCAGTTTCGGTGAGACCGAAACTCAAAATCGGATGGACCGAGAAATTAGGGTTTGGAAGAATAACTGAGGTGGTTCATCTCGGTGGGACTGAGTTTGCAGAATCGGTTTGTCCGAGATTACTTATGAGTGTGTTAAGTAGTGAAAGTTGCTGATAGTTGAGGGAGCTAGATCACTAAGCACTTGAGCAACCAGATCATCAACACAACCTCATCCCCTTTTAATAGTATTGGCTTTTCCTATGGACTCAATGTGATCTTGGATCACTAAACCAAAAATGGAGTCTTGAGCTTTTGCCAATGCTTGCCTTAGCATTTTGAGGGGTCCACTTCTTCAGTCCTTTTGCCATACCAATGTGATTGGATTTCCTGAAACATACTTGATAAAAGCATTAGTCCAACCACAAAGTATGTTGTCATTAATTACCAAAACCACCCGGAGAGCAAATGTGCTTTCAATCTCCCCCTTTTTGGTAATTGATGGCAACACACTAGAATCACACTAAACAAGACATCAAAGCTTATTGAAAGAAAGACAGAATTATCATGAAAGCTTTGACAAGCATGTAGTACACAGGCTCCCCCTACAAGTGTGCAAGATTTTTATAGATTATGGTTTTGGACTACCACAAGCACACAAGAGAGATAAGCAAGATGTGCTACATGCAGCTTGGCTATATGCATCAGAGCAGAAGAAAAAGAAGTGAGTGATAATGCATATGTGCATGGTGATTTCTTGCAAACAAGTATTTACAAGCAAGTCACCATCATGCACATTCTGCAAGATGCATATACTTACCTTGAGGTTCCTTGGCATTGTACCTGAAGGGATAAACTTGGGAAAACAAGGTTAGATAACACAAGAGTATTCCTTCAACCAACTGCAAGAACATCAAGAGTACCAAGCCAGGGAGGACATGTATAAAGAGTGTCTCATATTGAGCACAAGCTTGAATCAGCAAACATGTCTCCGAAACTAAAATATTTTCAATGAACTCTGAGAGATTTTGCTTTCCATAAGATATCAATTGTGAAGATTCCTCTAAGTCTTCTCCCCCTAAATTAAAAGATTCCATAAGATATCAGAACAAGGGGTTTTGAAGGAAAGAGCAAAAATCAAAAGAATGATGCCAAAAGAGAATGATGTCCAAATGTAAAAATACGGCAAAGCTTTGATGTGATTCTCTCCCCCTTAAGATAAGATTGCTTTTCTTCTTCCCTTAAGTCTTCTCTTCTCCCCCTACCCCCCCTACTCCCCCTAAGTCTTCTCCCCCTTTGACATCAAGTGCCGAAAAGGACAGCAAACTAGGTAGGACAGGAAAGATGGAAAGAAAGAAAGAAAGAAAGAAAGAAAGAAGTGGGATCCTTAAGAATCACAACAGAGCAAATAAGAACATTCATAGAGAAACAATTTGAATTTAAATTTGAGTCTTCTCCCCTTTAACATTTAAATTTGAGTGGAGCTGCAGAAGTTGATGTCCTGGAGGATAAGTCGGGGACACCGAATTAGATGGATCGGTGGGTCCGAATCCTTTTCGGTTAGACCGAAAATTTTAAATCGGTGACACCGAGTTTATTCCAAGGGAATACAGAAATAATTCAGCTCACTTTGCGAGGAATGTTTCAAAGGATTTGCAAAGAATTTGTAAAAGATTTTCGGGGAATTGATCAGAGCCAGAAGGATATTCAAAGAAACATAAGAAATAGAAATAGAAAAGATTCCTAGATGAAGTTTTTTTTTGTTTAAAAAAAACTCAATGAGAGAACATAAGAGAAAACAGAAAAACTCCAAAAGCATATGTACTTCATCTAGATAAAGGTCGGCGACAAAGTCACCTATGTTTGAGTATATTGACTTAGGAGTCAAATGAGGACATTTGATCATAGGTCATACTCATCATTTAAGCTCAAAATGGGGTTGCCATTTTTCGATTAAGCATTTGATGTGATCACATCTTATGAAGCTGCTTGTACTCATGACTCTGAGCAAAGCTCCTCAAAGATGTGAAGAACATACCTTGGGCTTGTTGTTGCTTTACTCATGTAGGTGAACTTGATGTAGGTGCTCATTGAATGTGAAGTTGGAGCGCCATTTCTACTTGTGTAGTTCATCTTCCTACATGGGTTAGGCAAGCAAGGAAATACTTCAAGAATATCCAAGATGACAAGAGTGAAGTACTAGATGTATAAGGTGTCAAAAAGGATATGTGGAATTTTGTTCCTTGAACTCAACATCCCAAAGGGCTAGATACTTGGTCAATGACAAGATTACTCATGAATTGAGTGTGTGGTAATCTTGTGGAATGTAGATCATCCAAGTACCTGCAAAGAGTTAGATGCAATACAAGGAGGCAAATGTGTCCAAGACATATGATCATCATCATAAGAGAAATATCAAGGATTAGTCAAGAGGGCTCATGCCTTGCATGCATCAATGGAGTTATCACTCCAAGTTTGAAGCATCAATGATGTTCAACTCACTCCTTAAGTGACAAAACACTTTCTCATCAAGAGGTTTTGTAAAGATATCAGCAAGTTGTTTGTTAGTACGAACATGCTTAAGATTAATATCACCCTTGGCAATATGATCACGAATAAAATGGTGACGAACTTCAATATGCTTTGTTCGAGAGTGTTGCACTGGATTGTGTCCAATTTTAATTGCACTCTCATTGTCACAAAGCAAGGGAACACGTCTCACATGTATCCCATAATCTTTAAGCGTTTGTGTCATCCATAGCAATTGAGCACAACACGAACCAGCAGCAATATATTCTGCTTCGGCAGTGGATAATGATACCGAATTTTGTTTCTTGGAGGACCAAGATACAAGGGATCGACCAAGGAATTGACATGTACCCGAAGTTGACTTTCTATCAACCTTGTCACCGGCATAGTCCGAGTCGGAATAGCCAACAAGGTCGAAAGAAGCCCTCTTAGGATACCAAATGCCAAAGTTTGGTGTGTGTATCAGGTATCTCACTATTCTTTTCACAGCTTTAAGATGACATTCTTTAGGGGCTACTTGATATCGTGCACACATGCATACACTCAACATTATGTCAGGACGAGAAGCACAAAGATATAGTAGAGAACCAATCATAGAACGGTAAACCCTTTGATCAATGGGTTCTCCATCTTTTGTCAAGTCATTATGTCCACTAGTAGGCATGGGGGTACTCATACCTTTGCTTTCTTGCATGTTGAACTTCTTGAAGAGATCCTTGGGGTGTACTTTGTTTGTGAGACAAAGGTACCCTCCTTAGATTGCTTGATTTGCAACCCAAGGAAGAATTTGAGTTCACACATCATGGACATCTCATACTTCTCCGACATAAGCTGTCCAAACTTCTTGCTAAAATGGGGGTTAGTTGAACCAAAGATAATATCATCAACATATATTTGGCACACAAATAGTTCACCATTAACCCTTTTTGTGAACAGCGTTGAGTCTATCTTTCCAATCTCAAAGCCTTTTTCAAGAAGAAAGCTAGTTAAGCATTTGTACCAAGCTCTAGGAGCTTGTTTAAGACCATAAAGAGCTTTGTGCAACTTGTAAACATGATTAGGCTTTTTGGGATTCACAAAACCGGGAGGTTGTTTTACAAATACTTCCTCCTCAATTTCACCATTTAGGAAAGCACTTTTGATATCCATTTGATAGAGAGTAATATCATGGTGATTGGCATAAGCAAGAAGAATGCGAATGGACTCAAGTCTAGCAACGGGGGCATATGTCTCACCATAGTCCATACCTTCGACTTGTGTGTAACCTTGAGCTACGAGACGAGCCTTGTTGCGGATGACTTGTCCATCTTCATCTTGCTTGTTCCGAAACACCCATTTGGTTCCAATGATGTTTTGATCATCGTTGGGCTTCTCTACCAAAGTCCACACCTTGTTCCTCTCGAAGTTGTGTAGTTCTTCGTGCATAGCGTTCACGCAATCCGGGTCTTCAAGTGCTTCTTCTACCTTCATAGGTTCAATACTAGAGATAAATGAGTAATGCTCACAAAAGTTAGCTAAGCAAGTTTTAGAGCGAGTAATTCTCCCGGAGTTGATGTCGTTCATCATTTGTTCCACGGGATGATTTTTCTTGACTCTTGCTCGAACTCGGGATAGCTTTTGTTGATGTTGTGGCTGAGCTTCCTCATCATCTTCGTCTTCCTCTTCTTCTTCTTCTTCATTGTTGTTGGTGTTGTCTTGAGGTGGTGGAGAAGGAGGTTGTGGTGGATCTTCTTGTTGCGCTCCCTCATCTTGGTGAGTTCCACTTGTGGAGGCCTCCATGTTGCCTTGAGGTTCATCTCGCCGTGAGGTAGGTGGCTCCACATATGTAGATGAGGTACTCTCCTTCACTTCCATGGGACGAATCTTTCCAATAGATAAATCTTGGATAGCTTCCGATGGGTCCTTGTCTCCTACATCAATAGGCATTTGCTCTACTTGCGAGCCATTAGATTCATCAAACTTCACATCTACCGTCTCTTCAACCTTTCGGGTGAAATTATTGTAGACACGGTAGGTGTGGGAGTTTGATCCATAACCAAGGAGAAAGCCTTCATGAGATTTAGGAGCAAATTTAGACCGACGATGCTTATCAAGGATGTAGCATTTTGAACCAAAGACACGAAAGTATCCCACTTGGGGTTTGTTACCGGTGAGGAGCTCGTATGATGTCTTGCCGAGGAGCTTATGAAGATAAAGCCTGTTGATGGCATGACAAGCTGTCTCGACGGCTTCTCCCCAAAAATGCTTCGGTGTCTTGTATTCATCAAGCATCGTTCTTGCCATCTCTATGAGCGTTCGGTTCTTCCTCTCAACAACTCCATTTTGTTGAGGAGTGTACGTAGCCGAGAACTCATGTAGAATTCCTTCCTCATCGAGAAAAGAGTCTACATTGGCGTTCTTGAACTCCGTTCCATTGTCACTCCGAACTTTCTTGATCTTCACCTCAAATTGATTTTGGGCCTTTTTGGCAAAGGTCTTGAAGATCCTCTGAACCTGCGATTTATCATCAAGGAAAAATACCCACGTAAATCTGGAATAATCATCAACTATAACTAGACCAAAGGAGTTACCACCAAGGCTTTTGTAAGCATTGGGACCGAAGAGATCCATATGAAGAAGCTCAAGTGGTCTCCTTGTGGTCACGATGTTTTTCACGGGATGACTTCCACCAACTTGTTTTCCTGCTTGACAAGCACTACAAAGTCTATCTTTGTCAAAGAAAACATCTTTAACACCAAGAATATGATCACCTTTGATCAGCTTGTCTAGATTACGCATACCAACATGTCCTAGCCTTCTATGCCATAACCAACCTTTAGAGGATTTAGCAATGAAACAAGCTCTAGGTTGGGCTTTCTTAGTGAAATCAACAATATATAGACCACCTCTACGGATACCGGTAAAAGCCATGTTTTGATTATCACGACGAAAGACTTGGCAATCTACTTTGGTGAATAGCACATTGAATCCAAAGTCAGCTAATCTAGACACGGAAAGTAAATTGTATCCAAGAGATTCTACAAGCATGACATTTTGAATAGAGCTATCATGAGATATGGCCACCTTACCAAGGCCAAGTACCTTACCCTTGGAGTTGTCTCCAAAAGTCACATACTTGCGTGGGCCATCGTTCTTTGCAAGCTCTCGAAACATGTCTTTGTCACCGGTCATGTGATCGGTGCATCCACTATCAAGAATCCACTCTTTTCCGCCGGACATGTAGTCTCTCATATTTGCCATAAGATTGAGACTCTTCATGACCTTGTCTAGCTCGGTGTCCGAATCGGAGTAATCATCATCATGCTCATGCTCATCATCATATTGACCCATAGATTGTTCATCATCAACACCTAGGTCAATTTGATAAGTACTTGCATTAGTTTGGTCAATGTGACAATAGTCTTCGGAATGCAATGCAATAGCATTTCTAATGATAATATTGATAAGACCGGGATCACCCTTCTTTTTCATAAGATCACGAAGCTCAAAAAAGCATTTATCAAAGTTGGGATCATTGGGGTGCAACTTATCAAATTCAATAGTCTTGTGTAAAATTTCATCAAGACTTCTCAACGAGTAGTCCGGATAAAGTTCTTCCAAGAATTTCCACATAGCATAGGCACACTCAAAGTTTGTAACAAGATTAAGCAAGTCATCAGGTAACCCTTTAATGATAAGATTTACAGTTCTAAGGTTACGAAGCAAATCAAGCTCTTCATCCATGGTAGGGTGCAAGGGATCAAAAGGAGGCACATAGGGGGTCTCAATATATTTGCACAAATTATACATTTTAAAGATACTAAGCATTTCATACCTCCACGAGTTATAGAACCTTCCATTAAGAACAGGCACTCTATGGCTAACACTCCCAAACGTAGACACGTCCATCTTCCTCCAATGGTGTGTAAACCAAAGCAATGGAGACCAAGGCTCTGATACCAATTGTAGGATCGAAGAAGGTGAGAGTGTCTAGAGGGGGGGTGATTAGACTACTCGACAAGAAAAAAATTCTGCCTTTTAACAAGAACAGATTTTGGCAGTTTTTGCATAACACACAAGTCAAGTAGCATACTACACATGCAATTCTAGAGTATGGGCAGCGGAAAGTAAATTGCACATATAGTAAAGAGAGGTGGAGAGGATCAAACGCAATTTGGAGACACGGAGATTTTTGTCGTGGTTCCGATAGGTGGTGCTATCGTACATCCACGTTGATGGAGACTTCAACCCACGGAGGGTAACGGCTGCGCGAGTCCACGGAGGGCTCCACCCACAAAGGGTCCACGAAGAAGCAACCTTGTCTATTCCATCATGGCCTACGCCCACGGAGGACTAGCCTTACTCGGGGTAGATCTTCACGAAGTAGGCGATCTCCTTGCCCTTACAAACTTCTTGGTTCAACTCCACATCTCAAAGACGGAGGCTCCCAAGCGACACCTAAGCAATCTAGGAGGCACCACCCTCCAAAAGGTAATAGATGTTGTTGATGATGATGAACTCCTTGCTCTTGTCCTTCAAATGATAATCTCCCCAACACTCAACTCTCCTCACTGATATGGCTGTGGTGGAAGAAAGGATTGAGTGGAAAGCAACTTGGGAAGGCTAGAAATCAAGATTCATATGGTAGGAATGGAATGACTTGATCTCAACACAAGGGTAGGTGGTTCTCTTCTCAGAAAGTGTATGGTAGGAATGGTAGACTTTCTGATGGCTCTCTCCACGAATGAAGAGGGGGTGGAGGGGTATATATAGCCCCCACACAAAATCCAACCGTTACACACATATTTGAGCAATCTCGGTGAGACCGAAGTGAAAACTCGGTCAGACCGAAAGTTCAAATATAGTGAACGTTGGGATTTTCGGTGGGACCGAAAATACCATCTCGGTGTGTCCGATGTGAGTCAAAGGTAGGAGCTTGCCATTCTCGGTGGGACCGAAATTAACAACTCGGATATTCCGAAGTGATGTCAATTGGTTACAGAAGGTTGGCAGTCCAGTTTCGGTGAGACCGAAACTCAAAATCGGATGGACCGAGAAATTAGGGTTTGGAAGAATAACTGAGGTGGTTCATCTCGGTGGGACTGAGTTTGCAGAATCGGTTTGTCCGAGATTACTTATGAGTGTGTTAAGTAGTGAAAGTTGCTGATAGTTGAGGGAGCTAGATCACTAAGCACTTGAGCAACCAGATCATCAACACAACCTCATCCCCTTTTAATAGTATTGGCTTTTCCTATGGACTCAATGTGATCTTGGATCACTAAACCAAAAATGGAGTCTTGAGCTTTTGCCAATGCTTGCCTTAGCATTTTGAGGGGTCCACTTCTTCAGTCCTTTTGCCATACCAATGTGATTGGATTTCCTGAAACATACTTGATAAAAGCATTAGTCCAACCACAAAGTATGTTGTCATTAATTACCAAAACCACCCGGAGAGCAAATGTGCTTTCACCTTTCCAGTCCCACTCTCCACAACTAGAAACTTGCCATGGAAATAAGCCTCCACACCATCATTATCTGCAGTAAGGAAGCTGAAAAGCCGGGGCATGTGCTTTGCCCCTTCTCCAGCATGTGTGTAGGCAGCGGCGGCGACAGCCCATGCTGAAGATCTCCCAGAAGTTGATGCTGATGCGTTGCTTGAGTCCGAGAATGACTCTACATATATCCATGTGGCAAACCCAAAACCATTCGAGAATGGCCACCGGCTATCTCCAGGGGCAAGCAAGCCAGATCTCTCGCCGTCGAACTCAAACGTCACTGCAGGTCCCTTCACCTCATTGCAGCTAACAGCCTTCTCCAATGCAAGTGTCAGCGGCGTTGCCCAGCGTGTCCCAAGCGCCTTCTTGACCAAAAGGAGCCCGGAATGCATGTCCTTGACGCTAACCGAGTGCCCTCCTAGCACCTGAATGCACTGCACGAGCGGTGTTCCGTCCCAATCCCTGCTCTGACCCATTTTTACGAACAGCTTCTCTGCAGAATCGAGGAGGATAGAGAGAAGGCCCAAAGCGGAGCACATGTTGCGCTTGCGGGTGCAGGCGCTGAGGGTGGAAAGGAGGCCGTGGGCCATACGGGTGCGCGGCGACGGCTCGGTGCTTTAGCCGCCTGCCCCGACTACGAATTCCGGCCCTAAATCCCGAACAGGAGCGGCTAAACCTCACGAGAATGGGCGGATCCGCGCAAAGAGGGAGGGGGGATGGGAGGATTGCGGGCGGGCGGGCGGGAGATTCGCTCACCGGGAATCGAAGCGCGGCGACGCGGGG
>LR738712.1:546480855-546527031 GCA_902687465.1 Secale cereale
CGCCTAGTGGTTCAGGTAGCGGCGGGGTGGTGGGGTGGTGGGGCGGCGGTGGGATGGTGGGGCTGCGGGCGGCGGGGTGGTCGGGCGGCGGCTGGTGAGATGCGTGGGAAAGGAGGGGAGAGAGGGAGACGAGGGGAGAGAGGGAAGGGATAACCCCATAGTTTTTTTATCTGGAAAAATAATATCCCCATCTCTTTGCCATCTGTCAGCAGATGGCAAAGAATCTTTGCCGTCTGCTGGCAGATGGCAAAGAGGTGGGGCTGGTATGCCGTTATACTCTTGATGGCCACCAGATTTGCCAACCTCTTTGCCATCTGCTGGCAGATGGCAAAAATTATTTGTCATCTGCTGGCAGATGGCAAAGAATTGGCTGATGGCAACCATGTTCTTTGCCATCTGTCAGTTCTTTCCCATCTGTTTTTTATAAGCAGATGGCAAAGACGTTCTTTGCCATCAGCTGGCAGATGGCAAAGAGCTGGCTGATGGAAAATTCCCAGATTCCAGTAGTGTGACACCTACTTGTTGAACCTAGGAGTCTCTGGGGATTCGATCCTTGGCATCTTTGCTAGGGGAAAACACTTCTACTTACTGCATCTTACACCTTCCACTTGGGGTAACCAACGAGGGGTTCGAGGCCCATCACCAACACGATAAGGGGTTGTCAATCCCTTTACGGTCACTTACGATAGTGAGATCTGATAGAGATGATAATTATATTTTTGGTATTTTTGGTATAGAAACAGAAAGTAAATAAAGCAACGGCGACAGAAATTGGCTAGTTGACAAGAAAGTAATATGATAAAGATAGACCCGGGGGCCACAGTTTTCTCTAGTGGCTTCTCTCATGATGGCGATATTCTACGGCGGGTAAACAAATTACTGTCGGGCAATTGACAGAAAAGCGAATAATTATGAGACTATCTAGGCATGATCATTGTATATAGGCATCACGTCCGAGACAAGTAGACCGACTCCTGCCTGCATCTACTACTGTTACTCCACACATCGACCGCTATCCAGCATGCATCTAGTGTATTGAGTTCATACGAACAGAGTAACGCCTTAAGCAACATGACATGATGTAGAGGGATAAACTCAAGCAATATGATGAAAACCCATCTTTTTATCGTCGATGGCAACAATACAATACGTGCCTTGCTACCCCTACTGTCACTGGGAAAGGACACCGCAAGATTGAACCCAAAGCCAAGCACTTCTCCCATTGCAAGAACTATAGATCTAGTAGGCCAAACCAAACCAATAATTCGAAGAGACTTGCAAGGATTTTATGAGCACACATAAAAAGTTCAGAGAAGAACCAAATATCTTTCATAGATAACCTTGATCATAAACTCACAATTCATCGGATCTCGACAAACACACCGCAATAAGAGATTACATCGAATAGATCTCCTCGAAGACCGAGGAAAACTTTGTATTGAGATCCGGAGAGAGAGAAGAAGCCATCTAGATACTAGCTATGGACCCGAAGGTCTGTGGTAAACTACTCACAACTCATGGTGAGGGCAATGATGATGATGATGAAGGCCTCCATGATGGATCCCCCTCCTGGAACAGGCTCCAAGATGGGATCTCCACGGGAACAGCAGCTACGGCGGTGGAATTAGGGTTTTCTCTCTGCATATGGAGTTTCTGGGGTACGTAGGCATATATAGGAGGAAGAGGGGCACCCGGGGCCACCGGGCCTGCCCTCGAGGCAGGGGGGCGCGCCCTGGGAAGGGGGCGCGCCCCCCACCCTCGAGGGTGGGCCCCCTGTCCTCTAGCTTGGCCCCGAAGTTTATCTCATGATATTTCCTCCAAAAATATCTCCTACGAAGGTTTCACTCCGTTTGGACACCGTTTGATATTGCTTTTCTGCAAAACCCTGAAATAGGCAAAAAACAGCAATCTGGACTGGGCCTTTGGGATAGTAGGTTAGTCCCAAAAATGATATAAAAGTGAATGATAAAGCCCATTAAACATCTAAGACTTCATAAATAATAGCATGGAACAATAAAAAATTATAGATACGTTGGAGACGTATCACCCCCTACCTCGTGGGCCCCCTGAGGCTCCAGCGACATCACCCCCGACTACGTATATTCACTTTCTGGGAGAAAAAAATTAGAGAGAAGGAATTATCGTGTTTTACGATAGGGAGTCACCGCCAAGCCCTAATCTCTATCGGAAGGGCTGATCTGGAGTTCATTCGGGGCTCCGGAGAGTGGAGATCGTCGCCGTCATCATCATCAACCTTCTTCCATCACCAATTCCATGTTGCTCACCGCCGTGCGTGAGTAATACCATCATAGGCTTGCTGGATGGGGATGGGTTGGATGAGATTTACCATGTAATCAAGTTAGTTTTGTTAGGGTTTGATCCCTAGTATGCACTATGTTCTAAGATTGATGTTGCTATGACTTTGCCATGCTTAATGCTTGTCACTAGGGCTCGAGTGCCATGATCTCAGATCTGAATCTATTATGCTTTCATGAATACATGTGTGTTCTTGATCCTATCTTGCAAGTAAATAGTCACCTACTTTGTGTTATGATCCGGCAACCCCAAAGTGACAATAATCGGGACCACTCCCAGTGATGACCGTAGTTTGAGGAGTTCATGTATTCACTATGTGTTAATGCTTTGGTCCGGTACTCTATTAAAAGGAGGCCTTAATATCCCTTAGTTTCCAATAGGACCCCGCTGCCACGGGAGGGTAGGACAAAAGATGTCATGTAAGTTCTTTCCCATAACATTACATTGATGAACTGGAGCTAGTTTTGTGTCACCCTATGTTATAACTATTACATGAGGAATCGCATCCGACATAATTACCCATCACTGATCCAATTCCTACGAGCTTTTCACATAATGCTTGTTGCTTATTTACTTTACCGTTGCTACTGTTACAATCACTACAAAACTACTATCGCTAATTTTGCTACTGTTACCGTTACTTCCATATTACTTTGCTGCTAAATTACCTTGCTACAGATACAAAGTCTTCCAGGTGTGGTTGAATTGACAACTCAACTGCTAATACTTGAGAGTATTCTTTGGCTCCCCTTGTGTCGAATAAATAAATTTGGGTTGAATACTATACGCTTGAAAACTGTTGCGACCCCCTACACTTGTGGGTTATTAGTTCACCAAGCACCTCCACAACTGAAGATAAATCAATCTAATTGGGAAAACTAGATGGTAGATCAAAGAGAAATACAAGGCTATAAAATCACACATAATACAGTTTAGAAAAGCCTCAATTACTTTGAGTGAATAGTCTGATCATAAACCCACAATCCATTGGATCCCAGCAAATAATCCGCAAAAGGATTACATCGAATTGATCTCCTAAGAGAACATTCTATTAAAGTTCAGAGAGAGAGAGCCATCTAGCTACTGCTATGGATCCATTGGTCTTGTGGGAAACTACTCACGCAATCATGGAGGCAACAAGGTTGATGAAGATGGCCTTCGTGATTGATTTCCTCTCTGGCATAGTACAGGTGGAGGCGTCTAGATGGGATCACGGAAGAAATAGAGGTTTGCAGCGGAACTAAAATTTTTTTGGGTCTCGATCTAGGGGTTTCATGGTTTCTGGAATTTATAGTGCTGGAATTAGGTTAGAAGGACCTCCGAGGGGCCCATAAGCTCAGGTAGCATGTCCCCTCAAGGCGCACCATGTGAGCTAGTGGCCCACTCATAGATCTTCTGGGCTCCCCCCAAAGCTTCTAGGGTCTCTTCTGGTCTAGAAAAAAATATTGTGAAGTTTCACAGTGTTTTGGACTTCATTAGGAATGATTTTTCTGCAAAACAATAAAATAGGCAAGAATATGAACTGGTATTGGGAACTGAGTTAATAGGTTAGTTCCCACAAATGATATGTAAGGTTGAAGTGCTTATTAATTTTTATATTGAAATATTGTTGAAAAGGATATTTTTGCCACTGAAAAAAGATAAGACGTGGGCCATACATTATTTGAGTTGCATGCCATGTTGAGGATAGAGGTGCTTTGATATTTGCATCATGCCTTTGCATTGTTTGAGTATATTTTTTTCATATTGTTAGATAGATGGAGGTCAAACATTGCTACAAAATAGTGCCAAAGTCTGTATTACCCTCCACCACCGCATGTTTCACACCCTCATGAAGAGATTACAGGGAAGCATGTACTTTACCATCACTTCCCTAAGTTGTAGCAAGTTCATGTTTTTTGCTATGTGAGACAAGATAATTTGTCATAAATAACTTTTTGCTAAAATAGGTTGTATGCATCATTTGATTCATAAGATAAGGGCCTTATGTTCTTTTCGAAAGATACACTTTATTCCAACATCAAGGAAAAGAACAAGATGAGAAATACATGGAGCTATTAATTAATTGATAGCCGACTGCACACAACAATTATAGAACTTCTTTATTTGAGATAAACAATGACACATCCACAAATTATTATTAGAACATTTTGCACCTCTAAGAAGTTTCCACAAAATTTACTTGTGCCATCTATAGCTTATTGATCTCATGCTGCATCAAACTTTGATGGCTCTGGTGCATCCTTGTTAGGCACCACCTCAGTACAGAACTAGTGAAACAAATGTAGCTCCAGATCTAAGCCATCTGCCTGTCTTCCCCCCATGCTACCTTGATCAACACCATCTGTTTCCAGCTTGCATCTATGATTGGTACCTTGCCGAGTATTTGATGCCATTGTTAGTGACCTGAGCAAAGGTAGTGTCCTCTTTTGGGTGTATTTATTACCAGAGCCCAACTGGAGTGTTAGATCAGTTTGTGTGCGTCTTGGTGTATTCGTCGAGGACAGAGCATCACTAGGTGGAGCAACATTAACTCTACTGGATGGCACACTATAGATAGGGACAAATTCTCTCCAGCCAAGCAGTGTGGGTGTCGTCATGCTAGGAGATGGTGCTAGAGGCTGTAATGCATGGTTTGTAGTTGGATCCATCATCGCTGGTGTCATGGTACCATGACCATGTAGCTCAAGGTATGGAATCGTCACCATCATTTGGTTGCTGGTTGGACGAGCATAGGGAACATACCTTACACCTTGTGGTAACACGGGGTTGTTCCTGGTTAAGATATGTTCCCGCGAATACCAAAAGTGGATGGCATCAACATTATGATGTTGTGTAAGCTGTGGCGGGTTGGGAGGTGTGGCAATAATGGCGGGAGCATGTGAGACCCGATTGGTGTGCCTGGCGACCGCCCTCTTCCGCAAACTAGCCCGGGTGTGGGAGCTGCAGTGGCCAGCCATGGCCTGCTGGGTTGGGAATGTCTTGTTGCACTGGAAACACTTGAAGGAGGTGCGCTTTGGCTTGCCAGTGCGAGCAACCTCCTTCTTTTCCACCTTACCTTCATTGCACGCCATGGAGGACAAGCGCGAGGATGACCCCATCATGCTAGTGTTGGAGTGGAGGATGGCCTTCCAAGAAAGACCATCTTTTGAAGACATGGCTTGTGGTTTGGTTGATGATGATGGATGCTTATCAATGGCCTAGGAAGGTGGCTTCTTATAGGAAGTGACTTGGGCAAGGAGCGCATGGGGTTTGTGATTTGAGAAGCACACGTGTCATATCAAATGGCGATGGTGGTGTGCTGTGAAAAGTGGTTTGAGGCGTACATGCACTATGTGTGTGTACACGTGTAAAGGTGAGTTATAACGTACACACGAATATTTTTTCCATGAAAATAATTGCTTAATGGTCACTAGAATTAATGATGGAGATAGTGGTGAGGGGGTCCATGCCTACCCCTAGATTGAGAAAATTGTATATACATACTATATTTTTTCATGTAAAATGCTAAATAATTTATGTTGGCCCCCCTAATGTTTGGTAAGTTGGGTTTTGCCCCCTTGTATTGATTCATGGATCCATTCCTGACTGAATAAGGAAGGAAAGTCATGAATGATCCATGACATACTGAATATAGCATGGTCTAAATTTTGTGTGGCACTACACATATATGTTGGTGCGAATATAGTACATCTAAATTCACTACTTGGATTTTGTAGAGTAAGGGCCGTGAATTTTTGCTAATACACCGTTTGGTACAAAATCCTAAGGACTTTAGCACTATAGTGACCCTCATACTCCTTTACAATTCCATGCTTGTCTAGTAGACGAAAAAACCATTATCACTTATTTTGAACCATTATTCATATTGTTTGAACTCCCAATAGTAAATTAGATTTATGTTCCATCCGCACTGTTGGCTTTCTCTCCACATATGTGTATGCTTATATAAAAAAATCACATTATAAGTGGCCACCTAGTTTGTATGGAAATGTCAGCCCAGTGGGAACCAGGGTACGACGGGCCATTTGTGAATAACCCAGGAAGGGACCCTTGGCCCAACTCATGAAGCGGCCCACCAGCGGATGCTGCGAAGCCAACAGCCTCATGAGGGCCTTCCTCGTGAGGGGCTTCTCTAGACAAGGACTTCATCAGCACACCATCACAGCAGGAGGCCCTCCGATGCCCCCTCCTGAGGCGTCATCATGAAAGGCCTCCCAAGGATCCCACCTAGTGCTGGTCGCGTGCCCACCATATGGGTGACGTCGTCGTGGCAGGTGCCAGCTGATAACCCACAAATATAGGGGATCGCAACCGTTTTCGCGGGTAGAGTATTCAAACCAAATTTATCGATTCGACACAAGGGGAGCCAAAGAATATTCTCGAGTATTAGCAGTTGAGTTATCAATTCGATCACACCACGAAAACTTAATATATGCAGCAAAATATCTAGTAGCAAAGTAATATGGAAGTAATGGTAACCGTAGCAAAAGTAATAGTAGCAGTTTTGTAGTGATGGTGACAACAATAGTAATGAAAGTAACAAAGCAAGTATCAATATGGAACGAACTCGCAGGCAATTGATCGGCAATGATAGGTGTCGGATAATATTCATCATGTAGTAGTTATAACCTAGGGAGACATAGAACTAGCTCCAATTCATCAATGTAATGTAGGCATGTATTCCGTATATAGTCATACGTGCTGATGGAAAAGAACTTGCATGACATCTTTTGTCCTACCCTCCCGTGGCAGCGGGGTCCTAATGGAAACTAAGGGATATTAAGGCCTCCTTTTAATAGAGTACCAGACCAAAGCATTAGCACTTAGTGAATACATGAACTCCTCAAACTATGGTCATCACCGGGAAGTGTCCCGGCTATTGTCACTCTGGGGTTGTCGGATCATAACACATAGTAGGTGACTATTGACTTGCAAGATAGGATTAAGAACACAAATATATTCATGAAAACATAATAGGTTCAGATCTGAAATCATGGCACTCGGGACCTAGTGACAAGCATTAATCATAGCGAAGTCATAGCAACATCAATATCAGAACATAGTGGATACTAGGGATCAAACCCTAAGAAAACTAACTCGGTTAAATGATAAATCTCATCCAATCCATCACCGTCCAGCAAGCCTACGATGGGATTACTCACGCACGGTGGTGAGCATAATAAAATTGGTGATGGAGGATGGTTGGTGATGACGACGACGATGATCTCCACTCTTCGGAGCCCCAAACAAACTCCAGATCAGGTCTCCCGATGAAGAACAGGAAGTGGCGATGTCTTCGTATCATAAAACATTATGGGATCTTCTGTCTAATTTTTTTCTCCCCTAAAGAGGTTATATGGAGTTGGACTTGACATCGGTGGAGCTCCAGGGGGCCCACAAGGTAGGTGGTGTGCCCTAGGGGGGGGGGGGCGCCCCCAACCGTGTGGCCAGGGTGTGGGCCCCCTTCGATAATTCTTTCCATCAATATTTTTTATAAATTCTGAAAATATTCTCCGTGAAGTTTCAGGTCATTCCGAGAACTTTATTTCTGCACAAAAAATAACACCAAGGAAATTCTGCTAAAAATAGCGCCAGTCCGGGTTAGTTCCATTGAAATCATGCAAATTAGAGTCCAAAACAAGGGCAAAAGAGTTTGGAGAAGTAGATACGATGGAGATGTATCAACTCCCGCAAGCTTAACCAATTGCTTGTCCTCAAGCAATTCAGTTCATAAACTGAAAGTGACAAAGAAGAACTTTTACAAACTATGTTTGATCTTGTTGTTGTAAATATGTAAAGCCAACATTCAAGTTTTCAGCAAAGATTATGAACTAACCACATTTACAATAACATTTAGGTCTCATGTTTACTCATATCAATGGCATAATTAACTAGCAAGCAATAATAATAAATCTCGGATGACAACACTTTTTCAAAATAATCATGATATAATATGACAAAGTGGTATCTTGCTAGCCCTTTCTGAGACCGCAAACCAAAAATGCACAGCACCTAAGAAGATCAAGGACTGACTAGACATTGTAATTCTTGGTTGAAGAGATCCAGTCACACTCATACTGAATATCATTAGTAACAAAGCATATAAATGACAGAGGTGCTCTCAAATTGGTGCTTTTTATAAGAGGATGATGACACAACAATAAAAGTAAATAGATAGACCCTTCGCAGAGGGAAGCAGGAATTTGCAGAAGTGCCATAGTTCAAGTCTTTGAACCAGAGATGAATATAATTTGAGCAATATGCTTTCTTTGTCAACGCTACGACCAAGAGTTCTCAATATCTTCCATGCTGCATACATTATAGGCGGTTCCCAAATATTATGGTAAAGTTTTACTCCCCCTCCACCATCAAACACACTCTAGGGCTTATCCGAAACAACGGGTACCTTCCAAACCAACAACAGCCCTGGGGGAGCTTTGTTTAATTATATTTTGATTTGATTTTTGATCTTTTGATCATGGGACTGGGTATCCCGGTTACCAGCCATTTTCTCGTGAATGACAAGCGGAGTCCACTCATCATGTGATTAACCCACCTAGCATGGAAGATAAAGACAGCCCCAATTGCCACATGAGCGATTTGGGCATACAAAACATGATTTTATTTGAAGGTTTAGAGTTTGGCACATGCAAATTTACTTGGAATGACAAGTAAATACCCCATATAGGTAGGTATGGTGGATTCTTATCGAACAACTTTGAGTTTATGGAAGTGGATGCACAAGCAGTATTCCCGCTTAGTACAGGTGAAGGCTAGAAAGAGACTGGCAAGCGACCAGCTAGAGAGCAACAACGATCATAAACATGCCTTGAGATTAACCAACATTGAGTGCAAGCATGAGTAGGATATAAATTACCATGAACATAAATATGGTGGAGGCTATGTTGATTTTGTTTCAACTACATGTGTGAACATGCGCCAAGTCGAGCTACTTAAATCGTTCAAAGGAGGATACCATCCTATCATACTACATCACAACCATTTTAAAAGCATGTTGGCACGCAAGGTAAACTATTATAAACTCCTAGCTAATAAAGCATGGCATGTGTAATTATAATCTCTAATTGTCATTGCAAACATGTTTCATTAATAATGGGTTTAATTGGGAATGACAAGCTAATCATATTTAGAAAAACAAGATAGGTTGAGTTAATACTAGCTTTTCTCCATCTCAATAATTTCATCATATATAGTCATTATTGCCCTTCACTTGCACGACCGACCAATGTGAGTTATAATAATAAGAGTGCACATGCATCGGACTAAGCTAGAATCTGCAACATTTATTCAAAGGAGAACACAAGGTAATATTGGCTCTTTATTAGATCAACAATAGTGCATACGAGAGCCACTAATCATTTTCATCGTGGTCTTCTCCTCTCGACCCCCAAAGAAAAGAAAGAATTTCAAAGAAACACCCAGAAATATTTTTGGAGTTTTTGTTTTTCTGAAGAGAGCAAAACAAGAACGAGAAAAACTATTTACACGGGAAAGCTTCCAATAAACAAAATAAGAACAAGAAATCTTTTTGGACTTTCTTTTAATACTACAGACTACTAAGAAATGAACTAGAAAGAAAATGCAAAAGGAAGCAGGAAATATTTTTGGGTTTTCTATAGTTTTTCAAACACACAAGAAGAAAGCGAGAAAAATAAACTAACATGGATAATACAATGAAAAAGTATGAACACTAACAACTGGAGTGAATGTGTGAATATGAATGTATTGTCGGTGAGAAATACGTACTCCCCCAAGCTTAGGCTTTTGCCTAAGTTGGAATAGGTCCACCACTGGCCTGGATGATATCCGAAATCATAATTGGGGGCGTACTGTGCTCCGACATCTAGTGCTAGGCGAGCTTCTTCATGAAGGCGAGCGGTCTCCGCCTCTCTCACATATGCGTTCGCCTCCTCTCTGGTTATAAAATATCTCCCTTTTGCCTGAAAGTCAAATAAAGCAGGAGCTGAAAGAGTAATATGGACCGCACGCCGTCTGTCAAAGATTGGTCGTTACTGAAGGTGCTGCTCATTCCTCTCGAGAAACTGATAACGTATCATGGCTTCATTATCTAGAGAAGCAGGTGGCAACTCATCATATCATCTTATGGGTGCACCTAAATAATTAGCTAAACGAGTTGCATATATCCCTCCAAATAAATCTCCATCTTTAGCATTAAGGTGTAACCTTCTTGCAATAATTGCCCCCAAATCATAACGCTTATCACCTAACACCGCACATTTAAAGATACTAAGATCTGGAACACAAAGATGGCTATGCTCATGTTTAATATTAATGCATCTACTTATGATGAGAGAAAAATAATGTATAGCAGGAAAGTGAATGCTCCCTATGGTGGCTTGTGTAGTGTTTCTAGTTTCCCGCACAGTGATGCTATCAAGGAAATCACGGTATTCAAATTTGTGAGGATCCTTGAGACTGGCCCACTGTCACTACTAGGGAAAACCTTATACACAGAGCTTTAGTAGTAGCGCTGGTTAAAATGCAGCGCTACTGGTACTTAGCAGTAGCACGCGCAGTTGAACCATGCTATAGATACGAGTGTAGCAGTAGCGCGTCTTCGGGGAAAAGCGCGGCTACTAAAATTCCCACTACTAAGCCGGTAGGCTACGAATAGCAGCAGCGATCTTCGAGAAACCGCGTTATCGCTAAGTTTATTGTAGTAGTGTGTTTTTCTGGAAAAGTGTTGCTGCTAATGAAAATAAAATAAAATAAAAACAAGTAGAAAAGTAAATGAGAATGAAAGAAATAGAAAAAGGAGGAAGCAAAAAATAAAATGTAAAGAAAAATAAAAAGAAAGGAGAAAGGCATAGCAGTAGCATCTGTTCATAACAGGCGCTATAGATAATATACCATCAGTGTGCGTTTTAGATCCCTACTATAGAAAGGGAAAACGAAATAAGAAAAGAAGAGGAAAATAAATAGCTATAGCAGTAGCGCGTTTTAGAAAATGCGATATAGCTAAGTTAGCTATAGCGTGTTTTTCCTGCAAGCGCTACCGCTACGTTTGACTTAACACCCGAGCGGTTTCCCTCCCTCCCCCCCCCTCCCCGGCCACCACTTCTCCCCCAAATCCCCACACACTTCACTACCATCTCCGCACTTCGCCCTCGCCCCAGTTCACCGTCGCCCCACTTCGCCGTCGTCTCCTGCCGACGTCGACGCCCCGGAGCCACCACAGCTGCGCGCCGTCGATGCCATCGGAGCCACCCCCAATGCCACCGGAGCCGCGCGGCCCCATCAATGCTATCGGAGCCACCCTCTCCGCCACCGGAGCCACCCTCGACGCCCCTTCCTCCCTCTCCATCACCGGAGATGCCCTGCCTCCCCCGCCACCACTGCCTCCCTCGCCACCACCGGAGCCATCCTCTGTAAGCCCCACCCTCCTCTCTCTCATGCATAGCACAAACATTGGACAAGGAACTAGCTAGCTAGGTTAACTAGTTTACTTAGGTTAATTATCTAGATTAGTGCAAAATTTTAGTTAGGGCTTTGACAGAGAACTAGCTAGTTTAACTAGTTTAATTAGGTTAACTATCTAGGTTAGTGCAAAAATTTAGTTAGGGCTTTAACAAAGAACTAGCTAGGTTAACTAGTTTAATTAGGTTAATTATCTAGATTAGTGAAAAAAATTAGTTAGGGCTTTGACAAAGAACTAGCTAGGTTAACTAGGTTAATTAGGTTAATTATCTAAGTTAGTGCAAAAATTTAGTTAGGGCTTTGACAGAGAACTAGCTACGTTAACTAGTTTAATTAGGTTAATTATGTAGGAAAACTAGGTTAACTAGCTAGGTTAACTAGGTAAGTTAATTAGGTTCATTAGTTTCGTTAGGTTAATAAGCATTTAGCTAAAAATAAAAACAGAATTGATGTTATATGATATATGCCATTGATGTTCATTTGCATATTCCATTATTGTTGATTATATATTTTCATTGAAGTGGCCTTTTGTTGTTTCTAGGGAATGAAGCCGAGTGGCCTATGTTTTGTTCGAATGTTGATTCATTTTTGTTCTGGCAAATTAGAGGTGCTCGATTTGTCCACTTTTTAGCAAAGGTCATGCTGAAAGTTTCTGTGAATTTCGGCATGAGTTGTGCTACAAACTAGGACATATCGAGTGCATGGGATTTCGCGCATCCGGAATGAATCAATGTTCCAGCAAAACATAGGTCTTTTTATGTCATTATTTATCTTATTAGGTATATAATTAATTGAATAAATTTAATCCTAGGAAACATGGCTAGCAACAATGAAGGACATGGTTTTGGTGATTGCAACATCTACGACGCGGCAGACACTTATTTAAACCTTCTCGACGAGCAACGGTTGTTGCAGGCCCAGCTATCACATACAAGACCGACATCGAGACCGGAGCCGGGACTGGCGTTGAGACCCAGACCAGCACCGAGACCGGCAAATAGAGGGTGAAGCCGATATAGAACCAAAACCGAAGAGGAGACGTCGACGCCCAAACCAGATGCCCACTACTAGACTGGTGGTACGGAGGTGGACGACGGCAATTTTGAGCCAACAAAGCATGTGGAAGCATGCGCGTGCTATGGCAATCAAATAGTCTGCATCCTACGGAAAACCGCCACCATCAACGATGAGAAACTGCAGAAGACAGAAAATATGAACCGATCCCTCCTAACGAAGCTGCACCAGGTATTCTTCTCCCAGGCCGGATGAAATCCATTATACCGATCCACCTAAAGACCCGACAATGAAGAAGATAAACAAACGTGCCATGACCAAGTTTAGTGACGCGTTGGCCGCCTGGAAAGTAAGGGTGAAAGCAAGGATCGACAAAAAGGAACCCTACTCAGAGATTGTAAAGGATAATCCATCAATTACGGAAGATCATTTTGAAATATTCAAGGCGGCTTGCGTTGCCAAAGCTTCCTAAGAAAAGTCAAAGTACATGAAGGGGCTTCAAGAGAGAAACATGGGGTGCCACCACCTCGGAAGCCATGGTTACGCGGGGAAGAGGTCCAAATGGGCCAAGGAGGACGCGGAACGTGAAAGTCTGGGCATACTAGATCCCTTGGCGGAGTTCACCGTCCCGCAGGAGCGTGACATCATCAGGGCGCGGTACCATTGGGACCCAGTCAGGAACAAACAAATAAGAACCTTGCAACCAACGTGATAAAGGGGTTGTCAATCCCTTCTCGGCCACTTGCAAAAGTGAGATCTGATAGAGATAATAAGATAAATATTTTTGGTATTTTGTTTTATAGATTGAAAGTAAAGATTGCAAAATAAAAGTAAAGTAAAGATAAATTGTTGATGGAAGATTGATATTATAGAAGATAGACCCGGGGGCCATAGGTTTAACTAGTGGCTTCTCTCAAGATAGCAGATTTCTACGGTGGGTGACCAAATTACAATAGAGAAATTGGTAGAAAAGCGCATAGTTATGAGAATATCTAGGCATGATCATTGTATATAGGCATCACGTCCGTGACAAGTAGATCGAAACGATTCTGCATCTACTACTATTACTCCACACATCGACCGCTCTCAGCATGCATCAAGAGTATTAATTTCATAAGAACAGAATAACACTTTAAGCAAGATGACATGATGTAGAGGGATAAACTCATGCAATATGTTATAAACCCCATGTTTTTATCCTCGATGGCAACAATACAATATGTGCCTTGCTGCCCCTGCTGTCACTGGGAAAGAACACCGCAAGATTGAACCAAAAGCTAAGCAGTTCTCCTATTGCAAGAAAGATCAATCTCGTAGGCCAAACCAAACTGATAATTCAAAGAGACATGCAAAGATATTTAAATCATGCATAAAATATTTTAGAGAAGAATCAAATATTGTTCATAGATAATCTTGATCATAAACCCACAATTCATCGGATCTCGACAAACACACAGCAAATGAATTACATCAAATAGATCTCCAAGAAGATCGAGGAGAACTTTGTATTGAGATCCAAAGAGAGAGAAGAAGCCATCTAGCTAATAACTATGGACCCAAAGGTCTATGGTAAACAACTCACAACTCACCGGAGAGGCTATGGTGTTGATGTAGAAGCCCTCCGTGATCGATTCCCCCTCCGGTGGAGCTCCGAAACAGCACCCAAGATGGGATCTGACGGGTACAGAAGGTTGCGGCGGTGGAATTAGGGTTTCGTGGTGCTCTCGATTGTTTTCAGTGTACATGGATATATATAGGAGGAAGAGGCATGTCGATAGAGCTACGGGGGGCCCACAAGGGTGGGGGTGCGCCTACCCCTCGGGCGCCCCCTGCCTCGTAGGCACCCCGTGGCTTCCCTGGCGTGTACTCCAAGTCTTCTGGGTTGCATTTGTTCCAAAAACGACCCCCCCGAAGGTTTCATTCCATTTGGACTCCGTTTGATATTGCTTTTCTGCGAAACACTGAAATAGGCAAAATAACAGCAATTTGCACTCGGCCTTGGGTTAGTAGGTTAGTCCCAAAAATAATATAAAAGTGTATAATAAATCCCATTAAACATCCAATACAGATAATATAATAGCATGGAACAATCAAAAATTATAGATACGTTGGAGACTTATCAAGCATCCCCAAGCTTAATTCCTGCTCGTCCTCGAGTAGGTAAATGATAAAAACACAATTTTTGATGTGGAATGATACCCAACATAATTCCCAATGTAATATTCTTTATTGTGGCATGAATGTTTAGATCTGAAATATTAAATACAAAAGTTTAATATTGACATAAGAATAATAATACTTCAAGCATACAAACAAGGCAATTATGTCTTCTCAAAATAACATGGCCAAAGAAAGTTCATCCCTACAAAATCATATAGTTTGGCTAGGTTCCATCTTCGTCACACAAAATACTCAAATCATGCACAACCCCAGTTTCAGCCAAGCAATTGTTTCATATTTAATTTTTTTGCAACCATTTTCAACTTTCACGCAATACATGAGCGTGAGCCATGGATATAACACTATAGGTGGAATAGAGTGGTGGTTGTAGAGAAGACAAAAGAGGAGGATAGTCTCACATCAACTAGGCGTATCAATGGGCTATGGAGATGCCCATAAATAGAAATCATTGTGAGTGAGTAGGGATTGCAATGCAACTGATGCACTAGAGCTATAAATGTATGAAAGATCAACAAAAGAAAATAAGTGGGTGTGCATCCAACTTGCTTGCTCACGAAGACCTAGGACATTTGAGGAAGCTCATCATTGGAATTTAATTACAAGCCAAGTTCTATAATGAAAATTCCCACTAGTATATGAAAGTGACAAAACAAGAGACTCTCTATCATGAAGATCATGGTGCTACTTTGGTCTTTCATTTTGGCCCTTTTTTTCTTTTTCTTTTTCTTTTTTTCTTTTTTTCTTTTTTTCTTTTCTTTTTTTTTCTTTTTTTGGGCCTTTCTTTTTTTCTTTGGTCTTTCCTTTTTTTTCGGGACAATGCTCTAATAATGATGATCATCACACTTATATTTATTTACAACTCATCGATTACAACTCGATGCTAGAACAAAATATGACTCTATATGAATGCCTCCGGCGGTGTACCGGGATGTGCAATGAATCAAGAGTGACATGTATGAAAAATTATGCATGGTGGCCTTGCCACAAATACGATGTCAACTAAATGATCATGCATGGCAATATGACAATGATGAAGCGTGTCATAATAAACGAAACGGTGGAAAGTTGCATGGCAATATATCTTGGAATGGCTATGGAAATGCCATGATAGGTAGGTATGGTGGCTGTTTTGAGGAAGGTATATCGTGGGTGTATGGTACCAACGAAAGTTGCACGGTACAAGAGAGGCTAGCAATGGTGGAAGGGTGAAAGTGCGTATAATCCATGGACTCAACATTAGTGATAAAGAACTCACATACTTATTGCAAAAGTCTACAAGTCATCAAAACAAAGTACTAAACGCATGCTCCTAGGGGAAGGGCTGGTTGGAGTTAACCATCGCGCGATCCCGACCTCCACACAATGGTTGACTATCAATGAAATACATCATGCTTCAAATTTGTTACACAACGGTTGCCATCCGTGCATGCTACGGGACTTGCAAACCTCAACACAAGTATTTCTCAAATTCACAACTACTCTACTAGCATGACTCTAATATCACCATCCTCATATCTCAAATCAATCATGAAGTATCAAACTTCTCATAGTATTCAATGCATTTTATATGAAAGTTTTTATTATACCCATCTTGGATGCCTATCATATTAGGACTAATTTTATAACCAATGCAAATTACCATGCTGTTCTAAAAGACTCTCAAAATAATATAAGTGAAGCATGAGAGATCAATAATTTCTATAAAATAAAACCACCACCGTGCTCTAAAAAGATATAAGTGAAGCACTAGAGCAAAACTATCTAGCTCAAAAGATATAAGTGAAGCACATAGAGTATTCTAATAAATTCGGATTCATGTGTATCTCTCGCAAAGGGTGTGTCCAGCAAGGATGATTGTGGTAAACTAAAAAGAAAAGACTCAAATCATACATGACGCTCCAAGCAAAACACATATCATGTGGACAATATAAATATAGTCTCAAGTAAAGTTACCGATAGACGAAGACGAAAGAGGGGATGCCTTCCCGGGGCATCCCCAAGCTTAGGCTTTTGGTTGTCCTTGAATTTTACCTTGGGGTGCCTTGGGAATCCCCAAGCTTAGGCTCTTGCCACTCTTTGTTCCATAATCCATCGAATCCTTACCCAAAAGCTTGAAATCTTCACAACACAAAACTTAGCAAAAAATCTCGTGTGCTCCATTAGTATAAGAAAACAAACCACCACTTTAAGGTACTATAATGAAATCATTATTTATTTATATTGGTGTTAAACCTATTGTATTCCAACTTCTCTATGATTAATACCCCCGATACTACTCATAGATTCATCAAAATAAGAAAACAACACACGAAAAGCAGAATCTGTCAAAAACAGAACAGTCTGAAGCAATCTGTAACTTTTGAATACTTCTGTAACTCCAATTTTTTTTAAATAAATTGGTGGACATGAGGAATTTGTCTATTAATCATCTGCAACAAGAATCAACTTAAAAGCACTCTCTAGTAGAAAATGGAAGCAAATCTCGTGAGCGCAAAAGTTTCTGTTTTTTACAGCAAGATCGCAAAGACTTCACCCAAGTCTCCCCAAAGGTTCTACTTGGCACAAACACTAATTTAAAAACAAAAACACATCTAACCAGAAGCTATATGAATTATTTATTACTAAACAGAAGTAAAAGAAAATAAAATAAAATTGGGTTGCCTCCCAACAAGCGCTATCGTTTAACGCCCCTTGCTAGGCATGATACAAGAATAGATCTAGGTATTGCCATAATGATAAGGTAGATCGCAGAAACTCATATCATATTCCCTACGTTCAGCAGCAAGTTTTCTTTGTGGCAAGCAAAAGTAATCAAAAGGGCTAAATTTAATAGGACAAAAGTCCCCAAGATCAAGCTCAGGAGGTATGGGTTCCTCCTTTGGACCTTCCTATTGCACAACCAATTCATCATTATAAGTATTCTTTTGGCAGAAGGTCATGAGCCTTTGCTCGAGAGTAAAACCTAACCCATTGTTTTGAATAGCAAAATCATCATTCAGTTCAGATATTCTATCGACTAGAACATCGGTAGGAACCTTCTTTCTAAGGTTTTCATTAAAAGCAACATGATCTAAAGATTATAAACACATTATGTCTTCTTCATTAAAAATGATAGCTTCTATGGGAGGACGACCAGCGTCCACCCTATAATGCACAAAAATTTCTTTGGCCTCTCCCATTATAAATCTGAACTCATGTGCCAAAAATATGGTAGCTGCACGCTTAAGAGAAGAAAGCTCAATATTGGAAAATTCTAGAAAAATTCTTTGAATGCAAGGGTGCATGTGGATAAATTGTCTTTCAAGTTCAACTACAAGCAAAGATATAGCGTCCACAAGACTGCTGTTTCTATGAAGAATAGATCCACCCATAGTGGGCAAGGCACCGGCGCAAGTAAAGAAATCTTGAATAACTCCTTTCCCAATAATATTACCACTACCAATCCAGAACTTTTTAGTGTGTAAAGTAGGAGGTTCCTCGTGAGGATAATTAAAATCATCAAAGTTCGCCCCATCGTTACCACTGTCTTTTTCGATGATAACCTCCCCTGTTTCAGAAATGATAGCAACAAACCAAACTAAGTACGAACACATAAAAGACAAGCGAATGGAAAAAGGGGCGAATAAAACGGCAAAGGTGAAGTGGGGGAGAGGAAAACGAGAGGCAAATGGAAAATAATGTAATGCGAGGGATAAGAGTTTGTGATGGGTACTTGGTATATGACTTTTGTGTAGATCTCCCCGGCAACGGCGCCAGAAATTCTTCTTGCTACCTCTTGAGCTTGCGTTGTTTTTCCCTTGAAGAGGAAAGGGTGATGCAACACAGTAGCGTAAGTATTTCCCTCAGTTTTTGAGAACCAAGGTATCAATCCAGTAGGAGACTACACGTAAGTCCCTCGTACCTACACAAACAAATATGGTGACAGCAGTAGTAACGAAAGTAACAAAGCAAGTATCAATATGGAACGAACTCGTAGGCAATGGATCACCAATGATAGGTGTCAGATAATATTCATCATGTAGCATTTATAGCCTAGGGTGACACGGAACTAGCTCCAATTCATCAATGTAATGTAGGCATGTATTCCGAATATAGTCATACGTGCTTATAGAAAAGAACTTGCATAACATCTTTTATCCTACCCTCCTATGGCAGCGGGGTCCTGCTACCTCTTGAGATTGCGTTATTTTTTCCTTGAAGAGGAAAGGGTGATGTAGCACAGTAGCGTAAGTATTTCCCTCAGTTTTTGAGAACGAAGGTATCAATCCAGTAGGAGACTACACGTGAGTCCCTCGTACCTACACAAACAAATAAGAACCTTGCAACCAACGCGATAAAGGGGTTGTCAATCCCTTCTCACCCACTTGCAAAAGTGAGATCTGATAGAGATAATAAGATAAATATTTTTGGTATTTTGTTTTATAGATTGAAAGTAAAGATTGAAAAATAAAAGTAAAGTAAAGATAAATAGTTGATGGAAGATTGATATGATAGAAGATAGACCCGGGGGGCATAGGTTTCACTAGTGGGCTTCTCTCAATATAGCAGATTTCTACGGTGGGTGATCAAATTACTATCGAGCAATTGATAGAAAAGCGCATAGTTATGAGAATATCTAGGCATGATCATTGTATATAGGCATCACGTCCGTGACAAGTAGACCAAAAAGATTCTGCATCTACTACTATTACTCCACACATCAACCACTATCCTGCATGCATCTAGAGTATTAAGTTCATAAGAACAGAGTAACGCTTTAAGCAAGACGACATGATGTAGAGGGATAAACTCATGCAATATGATATAAACCCCATCTTTTTATTCTCGATGGCAACAGTACAATACGTGCCTTGCTGCCCTACTGTCGCTGGGAAAGGACACTGCAAGATTGACCCAAAAGCTAAGCACTTCTCCCATTGCAAGAAATATCAATCTAGTAGGCCAAACCAAACTGATAATTCGATTGGACTTGCAAAGATATTTAAATAATCCAAACGTAGTTGTTGGGTCTTCAAGCAGGTTGACAAGCTCAATGCCAAACACAAGGGAAAGGGCCCTCAGAGCGAAGACGAGGACAAACCTCGCCAGCCGAACACAGGGGGACAGAAGAAATTTCCACTAGGGATGAAAACAGTGAACATGATCTATGTCACTCATATCCCAAAGAGGGAGTGCAAGCGCGCACTCCGAGATGTCTATGCTGTTGAGCATGTTGCCCCCAAATTCAACCAATGGTCGGCCTGTCCGATCACCTTTGATCGCAGGGATCATCCGACTAGCATCTGTCATGGGGGTTCGGCTATTCTAGTGCTCGATCCAATAATCGATGGATACCATCTCACTTGAGTCCTTATGGACGGCGGCAACAGTCTCAACCTAATATACCAGGACAATGTCTGCAAGATGGGGATAGACCTGTCAAGAATCAAGCCAAGAAGCACGACCTTTAAAGGAGTGATACCGGGCGTAGAAGCCCGCTGCACGGGCTCTTTAACATTGGAGGTCGTATTCGGCTCTCCCGATAACTTTCGAAGTGAAGAGCTAATCTTCGACATAGCTCCGTTCCGAAGTGGCTATCATGCACTACTCGGAAGAACGGCCTTCGCCCACTTTAATGCAGTCCCGCATTATGCTAATTTAAAGCTCAAAATGCCTGGACCACGTGGCATCATCACAGTCAATGGAAATATGGAGCGCTCTCTCCGTACGGAGGAGGACACTACGGCCCTAGCAGCTCAAGCCCAAAACGGCATATTCAAGCCGAACAACTCATTGGTCATTAAGACCGCGGACACAACTAAATGTGTCTAGCATACACCTCAGTGCGGAAGTTCAGATGAACCTGAACTAGATTAGCAGCTACACCCCCATCGACTACCCCATAAGGTGGTAGCATACGTGCCTCGTGTACACTATTATTCCCATAAAATTTCTTGGGCGACGCTAGGGGCACACTACATAGAAATAGTCCATAGTTCGGCTCGACCCTAGTCGGACTCTAAAATTAACTTTCAAGATTCATTAAACGAACCAGCTTTGTTTACGGCCACACTTGATTCCTTTCCAGGTTTTTTTCTTTTTCTTTCTTTTTTACAGATGACCATCACACTTCCCCCTTCAAGGATACATCACAAAGGAGAAAACAGCGCAGACATGCAGCATGTGTGGCACCCCGGCTCAGAGAAACCGGAACGCCTTGTATTCCAGCCCAGAGATCAAGGTGAAGTCTTCTGGAATACGGAACTGCTTGGCATAGAACAAACCAGATTTCTATTACAACGCGAATATGGATACAAGGCCTCCGATATTACAATGAATAACACCGGCACGGTGACACTACGCGAACCACGGTTGCTCTATGCAAGCAGCATAACAACTCGAGGCAGCGGAACCAATACTGGCAGCGGAACAACTAACGGCGATGATGGACTCCAATCCGCAGGGACTCTGGCTGGAACATTTATCCTAGCTCGCGAACACAGGAACCACACCAAAACAAGCAAGCAATCTAGGCACGACCTGGAAACTAGCATGACACGCCAGGTCAGTACATTGAATGTACTTGCAAGCTCACAATAAACCAAAAGCAGTCAAGACAAACAACTACATGTCATTAGCAGGTTAAATCAATCATCAACATGGTACATAACAGAATAACATGGCATGCACAACTGAACATGATACAACTATAACAAGCATAGCATGAACATACGAACATGATGATACTAACATGCACCAACTTACTCTGCTCGGGTTACCTCGTAACCATCACATGCACGAACTTACCATCATGGACACCACACGATCATCTCAGGATCGAATCAAGCTTGGTATAAACAATACCGTAGTAATCATTAAATGACCACAAGGAGCTTGACCTTTACCATTGACTCTCGCATAACATCCCAAATATCCAACAACTCGCTATCCTAGATACCACCATGATCATCTCATGATCACATCCAACAACTCGGTATCCTCGATACCACCGTGATAAGATCACGATCACATCCAACATCTTTCACATCATCAAACTGGGGTTGTTATCAAGCACATTATTATTACTACTATTTACTCACAGTGTGACCGGCACGAACTGGGCCCTTATCCGCGGGCACGGTTATCGATAGATTTGGACACACACACTCTCTGCAGAGGTAGCACACTTTACCCACACCATATAACACATGGCCTCGTACTCCCATTCGGGTGGACCAACGGCATTCTACCAAAACTGTCCTACTACCATGACACTCTCCTGGCCACTCCAACTCACTCCCCACAGGGCTAGTCCTGGGTGGCCCCGTGTCTACCAAAGACACAACGACCACCGTCGTGGCCAAACGGTCCCAAACGGGGACCCGAGCTCAAAACAACAACAACAGGCACACAAGGCGCGCCCATAACGTTCCCTCATTGGAGGCACCGGCGAGAGACATGACGATAGACCCACTTAGTGCCTTCCCATAAAGGCAAGTGTGGCTGCACTGGTCAGCTCGATATGGTGGCACCATGACTCAGCCAACAGTTGTTCAAGTTCAATTTAATCCGGTTAAACTTGAATGCAAAAATGCTGACCAATGATAAAATAACATGATGCAACTATAATGCAGGAACATGATTCTGACATAAACATGGAGGTGCACATAATCATCGAGCATAACCACAATGAATCATTTATCATAATGACAATGGCATACTGACTAGCATAAATATTACAATCATACGCTACTCATGGCATACATGACTACTAGCATCATAAATAAATATCATGCAAGAACATAGCAAGAACACTACCAAGTAATCATGTAACCAACTAGTGGTAACGGAACATGCATATCATGGTACTTGACAGACAACAAGCATGCATCAAGACTACTACTAGCATGTACTTCTACTACCAAACATAACATGTGAACATCATACTAACAAGTTGTACAAGATACAAGAAGCATCAGATCGTGGCATGACAGTGAACATGAAACCACGAGCATAACCGAAACAACGACAGGAGTAGCAAAGGAGCAGACATATAATGGGCAAATTTCATTAAATATTCAAGTTGAAAACCATGACTACTGCATGGCTATCATGCAAGTGGCTATTGAGGCTTGCCTGGGGGAGACGGAGACTCCGGGAAGAAGTGAGGTGAAGCCGCGGAATGATTCGACGGAACGGTTCTCCTTAGAAGGGGGGTAAATAAGGGCAAGGGCAAAATAGTGATTTTCATAGTGTGAACACTTAGTGAAAATGATACCAACGGAAAGATCCCGACGAGACGAAGACGTGAGCGCTGGTTTCACCTGATTCGGAGCTACGGTCGCGAAGTTACGAGGTTTAGAAGATCAGTGACTTCTCTGTAAAAATAATTTTCATAGTTGAGTCCCTGAGTGGATAAGATAGAAACAGATTTCAGAAAATACGCTTTCTGATGAAGAAAATGTATTCTGTGCCGGAGAAGGAAAAAATACGCTTTCAGGCAAATGAAAGCGTACCAATGGAAATACGCCTTCGGGAAATAAAACGCACTCACCTGGGGCGCTTCCACTTGACACGTTAGCTTGGCGGGCCAATCCCCTGACGGCGGGGCCCAGGCGACAAGGAGGAGGGCCAGGCGCGGTTTCTTCTTCCTCCTCGTGCTTTTGTTTCGCTTGTGGAACAAACGAGGCAGGGGAGGGGCGCAGGAGGGGCCCGAGCTGCTCCAGCCGGGCCTGGCCGAGCTGAGGCCACCTGCGGGGCCGGCGGAGCCTGGCGCCTCTGTGGCCGGGCAACAGGAGCGCCGGGGCGGCCTGGGGAGGTGGCGAAGAAGAGGACAGGAGGAGGACAGAGAACGGCCGGACGGCGATGGGGCTCACGGCTCCGGCCATCTCCGGACGAGAGAATGGCAACGGTGGGTGCGGTGTGGTGCACCAGTCCCGTTCAGAGGCAAAGGGGCAGCTGCGGAAGAGTGGAGAGGACGGGAGGCCGCGGCGATGGAGGGTGACAGAAAGCTTCTGATGGCGGTGGTTCTTGGCGCTGCGGCCGTCTCCGGCGAAGGGCAAGTAGCTGGGGCGGCTCAGAGGGATGAGGGGAACACGATGGACGTGGAGATGGAGCGCGGGGAGGGCTAGGGTCACCGGAACCATGTCGAGACCGAGGCGACCATGGTGAACGGCAACGGGCAGAAGCGAGGGAGAGGTGCTCTGGTGGTCAAATGAGGCGAGGGAGGAGCCGGTGAGCTGCGGGAGGGGTCGAGGGGTCCTTATATAGGCGAGGGGAGGGCACTAGAGCTCACAAGCGAGCTTGAGCAGTGCTCTAATGGAGGTCAGAAGCAGTGCACAGTGCGGGCAATATTCTGGCGGCACAATGATGGCGAACCACGACGAGGCATCGATGCAGGGCGACGCAGACGAGCACGGGGTAGCTACTAGACATGGATGGAGGTCGAGACGAGGAGGGAGACGATGGGAACAGTGGTCGGATCGAGCCAAAGCGCGCGCTGTGCATGATGCAAGCGTGATCACCACTGGCACTGGCGCGAGCGGCACTCTTTGGAATGGCCAACCATGTCCAGTAGGATTACCTAAGTGCCCTGAGTCTAAATAAGGAAGTAAATTGGTCCAGGGGCAAAGAAGAGTTTTGCACTTAGCTCCAAAGCAAACCAGTAGCCAAGTGTTTGTGCTGTGCTGTGGGGACACCAGCTTGGTAACTCAGTAAGTAAGTTGTCTGGCGATGATCTTACACTAAGATGATGTAGATCACCAAAAAATCAGACTAATAGGAGGAGTTTAGATGATGGTTGCTGTAGAAAGTGCAAAACTGGCCAGATTAGGGCACTATGATGTTGCACTCACATACTTAAGTGTCATGAGGTGAAATTTGGTGGAGTGGGGTTACTTGACCATATGGAGCTGCTGCAAAAATCGCATGCCATTTGGAGTTACCAAAGTGGCACTTGCTTCACAATGCTCCATTCTGGACAAAATCTAGGAAATTTACTGAGGGTAAATTGATATGTGGATTTAGTCAAAACTTGGTGGAGGGAGTAGATGTAGATGTAAGAATGTCCTGGTAAATTTTCAGCTCAAATGAAGCAAGGTAAAATAGGGTTGCTTCACTAAGTGAAAATCTTACCAGAAACCACGATTTGGAGCTGAGTTCACATAGATGATCTCCATGAGCTCAAATTTGGTGGAGATGCATGATTTGATCAAATGAAGGATGTGACAAAGTTTCATCTCATTTGGACATGCCTAGAATATATTTCCTTCACAAAGTTCCTTTATGGACAAAAACTTTGTAAAATTGCTGGAAAATAATTACTGGGCAAATGAGGTTGAAATTTGGCACAAGGCAATGATATGGACAGGAAAAGATGTCCAAAAAGTCTGGAGGAAATTGGGCAAAGATAAATAGCACTTGCTTTACAAAGAGCCATTTAGGGCAGAATATGAAATTTATTATTGGAGGATTATTTTTTAACATGGCAATGAAATGTTTTTCCATATTTGAGAAAGATATGACCCAAAAAATTATGAGAATTATTTGGGAATTTTTAGAATGAAAGAGATATAGGTTGCTTCACAACCTAGGGCAAAAAGAATTATTCCTTTAATATAAAAGGAATATTCCTTGGAAAAAGAATATTGGGTTGGGTCAAGGATGGAAATGACAGGATCATGGGATGATGAGGAGGATGGCAAGACACTATAAAACCTAGGAAGACATGATCTTCCCAAGTTTCAGAACCACATATCCACTGAAAAGCAAATAAAATCAAGAAATCCAAGAAAATTAAAAGAAAAAAGAAAAGGGCAAAATCCAGGCTGCACAAATCTCCCACCCCCCCCTTATAGAAATCTCGTCCTCGAGATTTGTGTGCTTAGGGAACAAGTAAATATTCAGACTTGAAGAAACCGTTTCCAACTCGGGTTTATTTTATTTACTCTCACATTATGTTCCCATATAATATTTCCATTAAATTTGATCTGACTGACTGCCTTGATGTGGGGTGGTTTGCTTTACCATACCTGAAATTTTGACCGGGCTTGCCTGATATGCTCCTGTTCATACTGTCTCAATTTTTCATTTCATATTGCTGACTTTGCTGAGGTCCGAAAGATTATCATTCTGACATATGTGTCCTTCTCGATATTGATCCTTGAGAGAGATATTAGTCTGTATCGAGTATCGAGAATATTCCACGGAGTTGGGAATACCTTCCCGTGGAACAAAGAATTCTCTTTATCCAGGCATCGTGTCACTCGAATATATATGTGCATGCCTTCTCGGTTCAGAATTGTGATGTGAACCATACCTGTTCTTTTGATGGATTCAGACGTCTTGCAGGAGTTTCTGACTTATATTGACTGGCTTCACGGTCTTCAGTATCCAAAGATTTGACTGTTGCTTGATGTGTGTGAATAGAAAAATGCACCAGCTCACTGATTCTTTATTTTGTCGGTATATCCATGGGGATGACTGTTCGTGCGATGCTTTTCAGCATAGTTGCTAAGGCCAATATATTAAGATGTCCTTGGGTCATGCTTGACACATTCGGGTATGCAATGCTTGTCAGTTTTGAGCATACTATGGACTGAGCAAGTTGTCCTGATGCGAGATCCATACTGTATTGTCGATCTTGATTATTTTTTGTGTCTAGTTTTTTAACTGAAAAAATGGGCATTATATATCCTTGATTATTTTTCGCGACCCTTAGTGTTGTCATATGCAATATTCTGCCATCATACCTTTGTTCCGACTGATTCTCATTTATGACTTAACCGTTGCAGATCTGACACTTGAAATACACTGCCATATGCTGACAATTTATGGTTTAATCTCTTGTACCAGTGTCGTACTGAAGAAGACTGGGCAGCTTGCAATAGAAACTACCGGGATATCTGGCTGAGGAATACTGGATCAGTTGTGCACAAAGCTTTCAGTGGAGAGCTTACTGAGGAAGACTGGGTACCATACCGCAGAAGCTTCCCCCCTTAAAGACATACTAGGGAAGATTCGGTACCTTATGCGAGAAGCTTGTATAGTATCTTATTGAAGAAGACTGAATATCTTGCACGGGAATCCATTCATACCTTACTGATGCAGACTGGGGAATTATTTTCCTTATATGCTTCGCGGATACATTGTGAAAAAGTACTGGACTGATTTTCTTTGGGAACCAAATAACATATATATATTCTTGCCATTCCGACTGCTGATTATTTGTATGACAAGAATTGTCTGACTGTCCTTGCGGAATTTATTGCGCATTGGGACAGACTGCGGGGTGTCGCATGTTTTAAAACTGACTCCTAACAGAATTAATCATTGTGTACTGACCATACCTCTGTCTTGAAATGCACGTTGAATTTGGATCCATTTTTGTTCTCCTACTGCAATAATGGTAGATCTCTGACGGGTACTTGTTTCTGACAGTCTGAGCAGGATATAATCTGCATCCAGACCGAATGTCTGCAATACACTTCTGTCGGCTGAGAATCTCATTGCTTTTAGCTGAGTGCCTTGGTGTATATTTTTACTTCTCACTGCTTCTTCTGATCCGGTGTGTTGATGAGGAATTTCCAAAAGGGGGTAACAGCGAAGATTCAAAAAAAGAAGCACGAGAAAACGAGCGATTGCACAAACCACACAACAAACAAGCTAAATAAAGCACACATCAAACAAGCTACAAAACTAATCCACACAGACACACACAAGCACACACAAGCATAAACAAGCAATGATACTACAGCAGATGCACATGCACTACAATCGGTACTACACCCTACGCTTGAGAAAGCGCTTGGGAGCTGACGAAGTAGCGAGCGGGACGACTGACTCCAAAACTCCGGATGGACGAGGTGGAGGGATTTGACAAGATGGTGGAGACTGAGGCAAGGTGGCACCAAGAAATCTCCTGGCTCGAATGGCGTCTCGGACTAACTCGGAAATAAGAAGACACTGGTCCATCATGTAACGAAACATGGCGAGGATAGCCAGGTCATCTTAAGGGTTAACAGAGGGAAACTGGATTCACCTAGGATTCTCGATGATGGTGGGATACTATTGATAAGCACGGTTCTCTTGCACCATGCTCTCTTGATGGCGAAGACCGGTGATTCCTGTCATTGCGGCAAGCTGAACGGCATGTTCGGGAGAAGCACCGTAACCACCGTGGAAACTGTAGGTGTGCTTACTGATAGGAATACGGCTCACAGATGGACATGAGCAACATATTCCAAGATTCTCCTTCCGGCAGAAAACTGGAATACTTGGTACTGGAGTGGATCTCCAAGGGGATAAATACTGTGCCACATATCTCCAAGGAGGGTGGCAAAGCTGAGAGGTGAAAGAGTGGGACTGAACTCAATAGGAACAACACCGGAAACTCTCGGGATGGCACTGAAATCATGGAAGTTGACCGCCATCTATGCACTAAACAGGGGTTAGACGTAACCGAATAAGACTATATGCAGCAAACAAATGCAACAACCAAATGCAGCAAGCAAGGATAATAACCAGACCCTATACTACTGTTTTCTAACGTTCCAGCGGACTAGGATGCTCTACAGCCAGACCTGCTCTGATACCAAGCCTATGGCACACCGGCTCAGAGAAACCGAAACACCCCGTATTCTAGCCCAGAGATCGAGGTGAAGTCTTTTGGAATATGGAACTGCTTAGCATAGAACAAACCAACTTTCTGTTACAACGCGAATATGGATACAATGTCTCCGATATTACAATGAATAACACCAGCACGGCGACGCTACGCCAACCACGGTTGCTCTATGCAAGAAGCATAACAACTCGAGGCTGCGGAACCTCTACTAGCAGCGGAACAACGAACGGCGATGATGGACTCCAATCCATAGGGACTCTGGCTGGAACGTTTATCCTAGCTCGCGAACACAGGAACCACACCAAAACAAGCAAGCAATCCAGGCACGACCTACAAACTGGCATGACACGCCAGGTCAGTACATTGAATGTACTTGCAAGCTCACAATAAACCAAAAGCAGTCAAGACAAACAACATCATGGCATTAGCTAGTTAGATCAATCATGAACATGGTACTTAACAGAATAACATGGCATGCACAACTGAACATGATACAACTAGAATAAGCATAGCATGAACATACGAACATGATGATACTACATGTAACATGATGATAGTAACATGCACCAACTTACTCTGCTCGAGTTACCATGTAACCATCACATGCACGAACTTACCATCACGAACACCACACGATCATCTCAGGATCAAATCAAGCTTGGTATAAACAATACCGTAGTAATCATTAAATGACCACAAGGAGCTTGACCTTTACCATTGACTCTCGCATAATATCCCAAATATCCAACAACTCGGTATCCTGGATACCACCGTGATCATCTCACGATCACATCCAACAACTCGGTATCCTCGATACCGCCGTGATAATCTCATGATCACATCCAGCATCTTTCTCATCATCGAACAAGGGTTGTTATTAAGCACATTATTATTATTACTATTGACTCACAGTGTGACCGACACGAACTGGGCCCTTATCCGCGGGCACGGCTATCGACAGATTTAGACACACACTCTCTGCAGAGGTAGCGCGCTTTACCCACACCACAGAACCCATGGTCTCGTACTCCCATTCGGGTGGACCAATGATGTTCCGACAAAACTATCCTACTGCCATGAAACTCTCCCAGCCACTTTGACTCACTCCCCACTGGGCTAGTCCTGGGTGGCCCCGTGTCTACCAAAGACACAACGACCACCGTCGTGGCCAAACGGTCCCAAACAGGGACCCGAGCTCAAAACAACAACAACAGGCACACAAGGCTTATGTCCGCCTACCTGATCAGGGTAGCGCGCGCCCATAACCTTCCCTTGTTGGAGGCACTGGCGAGAGGCATGACAATAGACCCAGTTAGGGCCTTCAAATAAAGGGAAGTGTGGCTGCACTGGTCAGCTCGATATGGTGGCACCATGACTCAGCCAACAGTTGTTCAAGTTCAATTTAATCCGGTTAAACTTGAATGCAAAAATGCCGAGCCATGATAAAATAACATGATGCAACTATAATGCATGAACATGATTCTAACATAAACATGGAGGTGCACATAATCATCGAGCATAACCACAATGAAGCATATATCCAAATGAGCATGCCATACTGACTAGCATAAATATTACAAGCATACGCTACTCATGGCATACATGACCACTAGCATCATAAATAAATATCATGCAAGAACATAGCAAGAACACTACCAAGTAATCATGTAACTAACTAGCTGTAACGGAACATGCATATCACTATACTTGACAGACAACAAGCATGCATCAATACTACTACTAGCATGTACTTCTACTACCAAGCATAACATGTGAACATGATACTAACAAGTCGTACAAGATACAAGAAGCATCACACCATAGCATGGCAGTGAACATGAAACCACGAGCATAACCGAAACAACGATAGCAGTAGCAAACGAGCAGACATATAACGGACAAACTTTCATTAAATATTCAAGTTGAAAACCATAGTTACTACATGGCAATCATGCAAGTGGCTATTGTGGCTTGCCAAAGGGTGACGGAGACTCCGGGAAGAAGTGCGGTGAAGCCGCAGAACGATTCGCCGGAACGGTTCTCCTTTGAAGGGGGCTAGATAAGGGAAAGGGCAAAATGGTCATTTTCATAGTGTGAACACTTAGTGAAAATGATGCCAAAGGAAATTGCTCGACGAGACGAATACGTGAGCGCTGGTTTCACCTTATTCGGAGCTACGGTTGCGAAGTTATGAGGTGTAGAAGATCAGGGACTTGTTTGTAAAAATAATATTCATAGCTGGGTCCCTGAGTGGATAAGACAGAAACAGATTTCAGAAAATACGCTTTGTGAGAAAGAAAATGTATTCTGGGCCGAAGAAGGAAAGAAATACGCTTTCAGGCAATTGAAAGAGTACCAATGGAAATACGCCTTCGGGCAAATAAAAGGCACTCACCCGGGGCACTTCCACTTGAGACGTCAGCTGGGCCGGTCGAGCCACTGACGACGGGGCCCATGCGACAGGGAGGAGGTCCAGGTGCCGACGTCTTCTTCCTCCTCGCGGTTATGTTCCACTCGTGGTACAAAGCGAGGCAGGGGAGGGGCGCAGGAGGGGCCCGAGCTGCTCCGGCAGGACCTAGCCGAGCTGAGGCCATGAGCGGGGCCGGCGGAGCCTGGAGCTTCTGTGCCCGGGCAGCAGGAGCGTCGGGACGCCCTTGGGAGGTGGCGACGAAGAAGACAAGAGGAGGACAGAGAGCGGGCGGCCGGCGATGGGGCTCACGGCTCCTGCCGTCTCCGGACGAGAGAATGGCAACGGCAGGTGCGGTGTGGTGCACCGGTCCTGTTCAGAGGCAAAGGGGCCGCCGGGGAGGAGTGGAGAGGATGGGAGGCCATGGCGACAGAGGGTGACAGAAAGCTTCCAATGGCGGTGGTTCTCGGCGCTGCGGCCGTCTCCGACGAAGGGCAAGCAGCTGGGGCGGCTCAGAGGGATGAGGGGAACACGATGGACGTGCAGAGGGGGCGCGGGGAGGGCTAGGTGCACCGGAACCACGCCGAGACCGAGGCGGCCATGGTGAACGGCGACGGGCAGAAGCGAGGGACACGTGCTCTGGTCGTCAAATGAGGCGAGGGAGGAGCTGGTGAGCTGCGGGAGGGATCGAGGGGTCCTTATATAGGCGAGGGGAGGGCTCAGGAGCTCACAAGCGATCTTGAGCAGTGCTCTAATGGAGGTCAGAAGCAGTGCACAGCGCGGGCACTGTTCTAGCGGCGCAATGATGGCGAACCACGACGAGGCATCGATCCAGGGCGACGTAGACGAGCACAAGGCAACTATTAGACATGGATGGAGGTCGAGACGAGGAGGGAGATGACGGGAACAGTGGTCGGATCGAGACAGAGCGTGCACAGGGCATGACGCAAGTGTGATCACCACCGGCATTGGCGCAGGCGGCACTCTTTGGCGTGGCCAACCATGTCCAGTAGGATTACCTAAGTGCCCTGAGTCTAAATAAGGAAATAAATTGGTCCAGGGGCTAAGAAGAGTTTTGCACTTAGCTCCAAAGGAAACCAACAGACAAGTGTTTGTGCTGTGTTATGGGGACACCAACTTGGTAACTCAGTTACTAAGTTGTCTGGCGATGATCTTACACTAAGATGGTGTAGATCACCAAAAATCAGACTAATAGGAGGAGTTTAGATGATGGTTGCTGTAGAAAGTGCAAAACTAGCCAGACTAGGGCACTATGATGTTGCACTCACATACTTAAGTATCATGAGCTGAAATTTGGTGGATTGGGGTTACTTGACCATATGTAGCTGCTGCAAAAATCGTATGCCATTTGGAGTTACCAAAGTGGCACTTGCTTCACAATGCTCCATGATGGACAAAATCTAGGAAAATTTACTAAGGGTAAATGGATAAGTGGATTGAGTCAAAACTTGGTGGAGGGAGTAGATGTAGATGTAAGAATGTCCTGGTAAATTTTCAGCTCAAATGAAGCAAGGTAAAATAGGGTTGCTTCACAAAGTGAAAATCTTACCAGAAACCAAAATTTGGAGCTGAGCTCACATAGATGATCTCCATGAGCTCAAATTTGGTGGAGATGCATGATTTGATCAAATGAAGGATGTGACAAAGTTTCATCTCATTTGGACATGCCTAGAATATATTTCCTTCACAAAGTTCCTTTCTTGACAGAAACTTTGTAAAATTGCTGGAAAATAATTACTAGGCAAATGAGGTTGAAATTTGGCACAGGGCAATGATATGGACAGGAAAAGATGTCCAAAAAGTTTGGAGGCAATTTGGTAAAGATAAATAGCACTTGCTTTGCAAAGTGCCATTTAGGGCAGAATAGAAAATTAATTATTGTAGGATTATTTTTTAACATGGCAATGAAATGTTTTGCCATATTTGAGAAAAAAATATGACCCAAACAATTTATGAGAATTTTTTGGGAATTTTTAGAATGACAGAGATATAGGTTGCTTCACAACCTAAGGAAAAAATATTTATTCCTTTAATAGAAAAGGAATATTCCTTGGAAAAAGAATATTGGGTTGGGTCAAGGATGGAAATGACAGAATCATGGGCTGATGAGGAGGATGGCAAGCCACTATAAAACCTAGGAAGACATGATCTTCCCAAGTTTCAGAACCACATAACCACTGAAAAGCAAATAAAATCAAGAAATCCAAGAAAATTAAAAGAAAAAGAAAAGGGCAAAATCCAGGCTGTCACAGCAGGGCCCCGCACTAAGGTTTCTTTTTAGATTAAGATCCTGTGTAAACCTTTTATCTTTTTTGTTTTATACTTTTCTGGCATGTAAAATGTCCAAGCAAATTATCGGCATTATCTGTAAGTAGACGACTCGCCGTACTAGAATGGGATATTATAGAAACAGCATGGTTCATATTATGTTTGGAGTTTTATTCTCTCACCATCTGTGTTCTCTCCCAATGTCAGATTGCCACATGTTCCTTGAAAACAGGGTCCATTACGAATGGTTGTATTCAGCCCGGTATATGTTGAACATTCCGAACACCTATAGGGAGTGTTCGGTGTCCTGGATATTTCTTTATATGCATCGGTTCCGAATCATGTCTTGGGTCAATAGTTGGGTTGCCTGGCTCCTGTGCTTACCCCTACATTCCCGATTGTTCGGCTAGGGTGTAAAGGGAGAACTTCTTGATTGTACTTCTGGTTCGTTCGGTCAAGTACCTTAGTAGAGAAAGTAAAAAACTGACTGTCATGATAGGCGAGAATCTGGTCTGCGATCCGGTGACTTAGTGTTATACTACGATCGATAGAGATCTACCCTATGTTACACGAAGGGTTGCTTTTGTGCCCAGCCGCGTACAAATGGATACAATTACTCAAAGATAGTATCTTTTGAGCACTAGCCTTCTACAAGGCGGGCGCCTTCTATGACGTCCTCAAAGTATCTCTCCGGCTTGCGGTGCTCCTTGCCTTTGGGCGGGCCAGCAGTGGCTATGTAATGCGCCTTCATCTTCGCCCGGTGCACTTTCACACGGGCGAAGGCCATCCGAGCACCCTCTATGCAGGCCGAACGCTTCAACGCGTCAAACCGCGGACTCGCTTCCATGAGCCGCGTCACTAATCCGAAGTAGCTACTTGGGATTGGCTCAACGAGCCATGGCCGGACAATCAAGTCCTTCATGGATGAACCCGCCATGTTAGGCAGCTCGACTAGCTGCTTCATCTGGTCATTGAGGGGCACCGGATGTTTTGGCGCATAGAACTGCGACCAGAACAACTTCTCCTTGTTGTTCCCCTCGTGGGCTCGGAAGTATTGGGCGGCATCAGCACTGCTCCTCGGGAGATCCGCAAACATGCCTGGAGAACTCCATAACCGTGTCAGCCCAAGGTACTTCTGCCCTCCGAGGATGCTCTGTAAGAGAAAATTCTTACCAGATGCTATCTTCCGCGCCTGCCTGATTTCCTCACAGACGTTGCGTGACTCGCTTTGCGCCTCCTGGGCAGCCTTGACTGCTGCAGTGAGATCGGATGCTTGTTCCGAAGTATTCTCTTCCAATGCCTCGCATTTGCAAATAGCATCTTTGAGCTCAATTTTGACTTCGGCCACCCAAGCCTCGTGCTTTTGGCACGCGGCCTTTTCGGCCTCTGGATTGGCAACCGCTTTGTCAGTGACTGCCTTGCTCACCTCGGCCTCCTTCTTGGCCTTCGTGAGGTCTCCCTAGAGAGCCTCGTGCTTAGTGGTGCCAACAGTTTAATACAGAATATCACAAAGAGTTTATACTCATAACCAATTATAATTATTAGTCTTCTTGACATCTCAATTTTTCAAATCCGCATACCCAGGGTCTCATCCAAACAATGGTTGACGCGGTCGAGGTCCGTGTTGGTCTCCGAAAGCTTCCAATTTAGGTCGGTAACTTCTGCAGCTTTTGCAGTTGCCACAACTAGTGAAGCCTATTCAAATGCAAAAGCGTACAATTTAGCTCTATAATATGCTATATTACGGATACTTCGTCTGATTCTGTTCAGAATCACACAAAGCATCAGGGGCTACTGGCTATATATGTGCATATAAAATAAATAAAGTTCCATAGAGAACATCACATCGCATACCTCGAAGCCTCTTAGTAGGCTGTTGAAGGCTTCATTCAGTTCGCCTTTGACGGACTGAATCTTCTTCATCTCCGCACCCATTATGGTGCGGTGCTCCCCCACGACGAAAGCACTTTGTAGTGCTCCCTCCAGACGGTCCGACGCCTCCGGATTAACATCGGGCGCCATGGGTATAGTTGTATTCTTCCCCGCCATGGGGGTTTGGTCTTCGGACTTGAGAGTGATAAGCCACAAGTATAGGGAATCACAACAATTTTCGAGGGTAGAGTATTCAACCCAAATTTATTGATTCGACACAAGGGTAGCCAAAGAATAATCTCAAGTATTAGTAGTTGAGTTGTAAATTCAACCACACCTGGAAGACTTAATATCTGCAGCGAAGTATTTAGTAGCAAAGTAGTATGGAAGTAACGGTAACAGTGGCAAAAGTAACGGTAGCAGTTTTGTAGTGATTGTAACAGTAGCAGCGGAAAAGTTACTAAGCAAGGAGCAATATGTGAAAAGCTCGTAGGCATTGGATCAGTGATGGATAATTATGTCGGATGTGATTCCTCATGTAATAGTTATAACCTAGGGTGACACAGAACTAGATCCAGTTCATCAATGTAATGTAGGCATGTATTCCGAATATAGTCATACGTGCTTATGGAAAATAACTTGCATGCCATCTTTTGTCCTACCCTCCTGTGGTAGCGGGGTCCTATTGGAAACTAAGGGATTTTAAGGCCTCCTTTTAATAGAGTACCGGACCAAAGCATTAACACTTAGTGAATACATGAACTCCTCAAACTACGGTCATCACCGGGAGTGGTCCCGATTATTGTCACTTTGGGGTTGCCGGATCATAACACATAGTAGGTGACTATTGACTTGCAAGATAGGATCAATAACTCACATATATTCGTGAAAAAATAATACGTTCAGATCTGAAATCATGGCACTCGGGCCCTAGTGACAAGAATTAAGCATGGCAACGTCATAGCAACATCAATCTTAGAACATAATGGATACTAGGGATCAAACCCTAACAAAACTAACTCGATTACATGGTAAATCTCATCCAACCCATCACTGTCCAGCAAGCCTACGATGGGATTACTCACGCACGGCGGTGAGCATCATGGGATTGGTGATGGAGGAAGGTTGATGATGACGACGGCGACGATCTCCACTCTCCGGAGCCCCGAACGGACTCCAGATTAGCCCTCCCGAGAGAGATTAGGGCTTGGCGGCGGCTCCGTGTCGTAAAACATGATGAAACCATCTCTCTGATTTTTTTTCTCCCCGAAAGTGAATTTATAGAGTCGGGGTTGATGTCGGTGGAGCGTCAGGGGGCCCACGAGACAGGGGGCACGCCGTGGGGGGAGGGGGGCACACCCACCACCCTCATGGACATGGTGTGGGCTCCCTGGTCTTCATTCTTTCGCCAGTATATTTATATATTCCAAAAATAATCTTCATTGATTTTCATGTCATTCCGAGAACTTTTATTTCTGCACAAAAATAACACCATGGCAGTTTTGCTGAAAACAACATCAAACTGGGTTAGTTCCATTCAAATCATGCAAGTTAGAGTCCAAAACAAGGGCAAAAGTGTTTGGAAAAGTAGATACATTGGAGACGTATCACGGAGCCGCACTAGGCTCCGGATCAGTATTCGGCGGGCCCCCAGATTGTTTGGGCCCCCGTATTCGGTCTCCATGGGAATTGTTTCCCCATAGTCAGTGGCAGCCGAGGTGTTACCCTCAGTCACCTTATCACCTGCCCCGCCCCCATCTCGTTGAGCAGGAGACGCACACTGGGAGGTCACTTCGGTGTCCCCGCAGGCCACGGGCGATGGAGCTCAGACCAGCGGGTTGCTCTCTGTCTCTCCAGACGGCAGAGAGTTCCCCTCCGATAAGGAGGCATTGGGGTGCGCTCGGGGAGGGCTATAGGTCAGCGTGTGAGAAATACTTAAAAAGCATCAATATGCTGAATGAACAAGGTGCAGAAATTAGTATATACGAAAAACTAACATATCGGCTAGGGGCTTCTCCCTAGGCTTCACCACAAAACTATGTTCGGATGATGAGTCCGAACAAGCGGGGGGGGGGGGTTTAGCCTCCTCCGGGGTGCGGCCTTGCCTGTGTCAGCATGGGTCGACCTCTTCTCCCCCCTGCCCTGGGCGGGGGATTCTTCTTCTTCATCATCCTCCCCCTCTTTGGAGAAGAGGATATTGATCTCCTCGGACTTCGCGTTCGCAGGGCGGGGGCTGCTCTTGCCCCCTGCCCTGGACTACCAGCATCGCCAACAGTTGAGGCGTGGCTGGGTCTTCTAGCAAAGGAGCCGGACACGCCTTGGAGTGCCGCCACCTCAGTCTGAGATCCCCAGTTCAGACTCTTATCGGTCCAGGAGGTTAGCCTCTCCGGTGGTCCAGATTAGAAAGCAGGCGTTGCCGCCCATTTGCCATTGCGGGGCTCGATGATATAGAACCACTCCTGCTGTCAAACCTTGTTCGTCTCCACGAACGACCCCTTTGGACAGGTTGTATTCGGGAGCTTGCTTATCATAGCGCCCCCGCACTACGCATGTTGCCCGTCCACCACCTTCGGCTTCACGTTGAAGGTCTTAAGCCATAGGTCGAAGTGTGGGGGAACGCGGAGGAAAGCTTCACACACCACTATGAAAGCGGACATGTGAAGGATTGAATTCAAGGCTAGATCATGGAAATCCATCCCATAGAAAAACAGCTAACCCTGTACAAAGGGGTGAAGAGGATATCCTAGCCCCCTAATGAACTGTGAGAGGAACACAGCCCTCTCACCCACTCCCGGGATAGGAATCACCTGATCCTGGGCGTGGACTCGGTGCGCGATGTTGGCGTCGAGATAGCCCTCGCTCCGAATATCCTCCACGGTCTTCTTAGTAATAGTGGAGGCCTCATACTTGCCTCTGGCGCCGGATCCAGCCATTCCTGGGGAAGGAAGTGGTAGTTGAGGAACTAAGAGCTACAGGCGCAAGAGATGAGGATGCTGGGGCTAGGAAGATTGGAGAGCTAGGGCTTGTGAAAGTCGTGGGGCTGATGGAAGGGATTGATATCCTTTTATAACGTTGTGAATACAGAACGTTGCCTCACTTTAGCCATAAGCCTCGCCAGTTCCCAAAGCGGTTGTGCGTAATGCGCGGTTTGGATGCTCATGTCACATTAATAAGGATCCCATAATATGCGGGCACGATCTCTGTTCTGATAAGACGTGTCAGTGGGGTTATACCTCGAAACGCGGACCAAGTAAAACGATTCGATATGTTAATGGGATGGACACGACGCTGCACCAAAAGTTGTAAGTAAAGACACATTATTCATTTTCTTTCGATGCCTTACCCTCAAGGATAAGGGTTGTACTAACCATGCAGAGCCGGACATGGTACACTTTTTGCAGAAGATAGTGCCTCGATATGTTCGGAAGAAGGAACCCGCCTTGCAATCCCGAAGACAATACGAAAGTCGAACTCATCATCATCGAAGACAGGTTCAGTGGCTACTGAGGGAGTCCTAGATTGAGGGGTCCTCATGCGGCCGGATAACTCGTTATGGGCCGGAGTGGTGGGCCGTGAAGACCATCGCTGAAGATCCTCTCTCGTATCCGGATATGACTCCTGTGTGCGTATAATGGCATGTTGTAGGTTCGGGTGTAATCTTTCCTTCCTCGGAAAGATGGTCATGTACAAACCTTAGGGCCCTCCGGTGCATATATAAACTAGAGAGTTTATTCAGTAGAGGTCGAACAACAACAGAATAATATTACATAGGCTAGACTTTTAGGGTTTAGCCATTACGATCTCGAGGTAGATCAACTCTTGTAACCCATATTCATCAAGATCAATCAAGCAGGAAGTAGGGTATTACCTCGATCGAGAGGGCCCGAACCTGGGTAAACATTGTGGCCCAGTCTCTTGTTGCCATCAATCCTCAACCGTATAGTTCGGGACCCCCTACCCGGGATCCGCCAGTTTTGACACCGACATGGATCAAGCAACCAATATGGGGCGGGCGAACATGTATGTACTGAAGTCCTCCAAAAGAATCCTTCAGAATTCATAGTACATTGTCATTCTAACCTTGGAAAAAGGTGTCACAAATTGAACTCCCTTATGGTTAACATTTAACAGGAAAGGAACATCACCTCGATATATATCTTCTCTAGGCACGGAAAGCATCTCAGGAAACGGACAACTTGCTGCAGGTTGGGGCCGATAGATTCTAGTGCCAAGACCTTCATTGTGCGCAGGTTCGGGATCAAGCTTGTCGAAATCATTTTTTGAATGATAGACGAACAAACATCTTCAAAATTAGAAATGATGTTAATTTGTCGAAGGATAGGTAGAAGGCGGTTGTTGTACCTGCACGGGTGATCCAATAACAAGTTTAGAGTATTGATCAGACGAGTAGCCTACCACTGTCATTTTTGGCGTAGAAATGACATTGATTCTTGTTGGACCTTCTTGATAAACTACAAGTAATCTATAAAGTGCAGGTGTGTCCTTAGTGACCATATAGTGGTACACATCTTGTGATGTCTTCCTGCCGCACCAGCAACACACATAAATAGTCCGGAGAGTAATGGAGGTGATGTGGAAGGTACTCAACCCAATGATCGCCTGAAGACGAAGGTACTCGACTGCAGTACATCCATGGAGCAGGCGCTCCATGTCACCATTTGAGAGGCAGACGACGATGATCTCGAGGTGCTTCAGTCATGGTAGAATAAGGGCGGGTGCGTCATTAAGGGGGATGGCAATTCCTGAACTTGGAGACGCGCAGCGTGGGCGCGAGGCGGAGCGCGGACGTTGGCAGCGAGCAAATATGCCCATCATCAAAAGTGAGCTCCACGAGCTGATCTAGGGCGGGGGATCAGAACCAGTCGTCATGCTTGGCTTGGTCCTTGCCGTTGGAACGGAACTTGCCCATTCTAAGGTCTTTGGTTAGGCCAAGGTGACTGCCGAGGATCTTGGAGAACGCACCCAAGCTTTTGTGATAGCCATGGTAGAGCTCGTGGGTGTCGATGAGGTCGAGAGGGCTGGATTTCCATAGGGGGCGCCACCGCTGGGAAAGGACGGTTGTCCGTGCCCCATATTTGATTGGGAGGAGGGAGATGATGACTGTCAACATATCATCGGGGAGGCTACTGACGAAGTCTAGGCCTGCTGGAGTCGCTTGCGGTTCTAGCTTGCCCCGACTCCGTTTGTTGGCAGCCCCATTCTCCACCTGTGGAGTCTCCTTGTCATTGGCGCTTTCTGATAGAAATGGGAGTATATGGAATATTTAGTTAAAATAGGGCAATAGAAAAGTTTATTGGTAACTAGAAGTTATTCGGTAGGAATATACTAAGAAAAGGGAATAACAATTGGTTGCTTAAATACTACACAATTCATTTGATATTGCTGGGTAAGTCAACATGTAGATAGTTGAAAAGAAAACTTACTTTGAACAAAGTTAGGACAGATGATATCATCGAGGAAGTTAGCATATATCTCACGATCAGACCCTTTTATGTGAAGTGTAGTTCTAGTGCCAGCTTTCAGTTCATAAAACTTAGAATTTTCTTCCCAAAAGCCAGTGCCAAAATAGGAGTCACCACGATCATGAAGTCTTGCAGTAGCAACGATTGTAAATCCATTGTTTGTGGTAGTATGACATCCCTGCAGTCTTGATTTATGTAAAGGGAAGGATTGTGCACTACAGATTCTGTAGCATAGCAAGGGACACATTGCAGAAAATGGTAGGATTGTTAAAGAAAATATGGTAAGATGCAAATATGGGCCCAAATTGAAAGAACTATACAACAGTCGAAATCGAAGGACAAAAATCTATAATTGAACAGATAGGGTAAACATGATGTCATGGAAATATGAGAGTAATCGAAAGAACAATACATCATTAATTTGCCTAATATAGAAAGAAGAAAGAAAAAAATCCCCTTTGACATATATGGTCCATGTGGCACCTTTTATCCAAATGTAGTGATATTTAGAATATGTTTAGGAAAGTAGGCCATGCCAGCCAATTTAGGGTGATATTGAACATACCGCGCGCATCCTCAAGTCATATGGTATGATCATGTGGAATGTCTGGCGGAGGACGCAAGGTCCTGATCTGTCCGGGCACTGTACACTCTATGAACGGAAGAAAACCCTCAAATCAGCTCGAATAAAAATGAATTCACGGCGATTTCAGTCGGGTGATTAAAGGAGGTAGATGAACTGGGATAAGAGATGAGATAATATATAATTAAATTAGTTACCTTGTTGACCATGAGAAAGAAACCTCAGTACGGCAGAATCCCCAATCGAGCGGAGCTAGGTAGACCGCGAGCAGCATCGAGAAAGTCGATGGAGATAGGCGACGGCAAGCGGAAGTGGCGAAATGTGGTGGGCTTTGCCGGCAGCCAGGCGGCCGCGGCAGGCGTCGAGCTAAGTGGTTGCCGCCGCAATAGGCGGTGCCATGCATAGGCGCAGAGGAGCTTGTGCGGGTGTGAATGAGGACTGGAGGGGGTGTAGGGCGGGGTGAGGGTTTTTATGACGTAGGGATGGTGAGGGTTTTCTTTTTTCTTTTTTGAATTGGTTGGTGAGGGTTTTCTGTCCCACAAAGAATTTTGGAGGCGACGCTTTGCTAGAGCCAACCGTGTGTGATTGATGCAACATGCAAAATGAAAGTCACTGCACACAATTCCAATTTTGGGAACCGTGTGTTATTGACGTACTACCTCCGTCCTGGTTTATTGGTCCCCTTTGTAATTTGTACCAAATTTCGACCAAATATTTAACTAAGAAATGTTTATGCATGTCACCAAAAATTATATCATTGACTACTATGTTCAAATACGCACCAACGATATAATTTTTGCAGACCTACACTAACATTTTGTCAGTTAAACTTTGGTCAACATTTAACACAAATTACAAAGGGGACCAATAAACGAGGACGGAAGTAGATTCCATCAACGGAACTGATTGCATCCATATCACACAGTTAGACATAAGTAAACATAGATTAAACATACTCAGACATAGATAATAAGCGTACATGTACACAAGCATAGTTCAACCATAAGTACATAGTTCAACCATCATTAAGCATTGCTCAAGCGGACATAGTTCGATCCCACATCTCATCTCACATGCCGGTACGATCTTGAAGCTTCTCTAGGTACTTGGCATACACGCCATGCTCCACCCGGCGAGAATACTTCTGCTTGAAGGAGCCAATGACCCGTCCTCTTCCATGAACCAGAACACTTTGATACGTGTCATGAAGCTTGTGGTAGCAAATGGGCATCGATAGCCGCCGTCCCAGGTCCTAATACGCCTGTTATGCATTCCCGCATAAAGCTCCATCAGGATTTGCCTCTTGTACCTCCTCTAGACATCTTCATCCTCACTATCCACATCGTTAGACAACACCTATACAAATGGTAAAACAAATTTGGCATTAAATCAATGTTTAAGTGACGTGAAGTAGGATTAGGAATTTATGGCTATTTATTTATACATATCCAGATATTATGGTTCGATTTTTAAGCATAGTCGTCCATGTACAGAAAAATCGTGAAGAAAATAATGGCACAATCATATGTAGGTCATTCAGAATCAATTTTCAAGTCCTGGCTAGAAAATATTAGCACGAACACTAATCATAGTTGGATTACTAGCAGAAATCATTTGCACAGATGAAACAACGAATGACTTATCACTTGTACCATTCAAACAATCAATACACTACACGGATCTAACGAAACTTTCTCAGATTTCATGGATTGGGAGAACATAATCATATAATTTTTATTCCGAAAAGGGGGAGGCAAGAGTAACCACATAAACTGTAGGATCTATTTGACACATAAATGGGTATAGTTGACTAACCAGTTGTCCGTCGTCCTCAGAGTCATCATCGGAGTGGTCATCGGAGTCGTCGCCGGCGTCATCACCACAATTGGTGTGGAGCTCCACCTCCTGCTGTGGAAGCTTGATGCCGTCGACGATGTCAGGGTGAAGCGATAACTCGCCGGCGGTGACGGGAACCTCTGTCTCCATCTCCATGACGTGCTCCAGTGCTTTCACAACCCCGACGTCACCACTCCCTTCCATGGGGCGCTTCGACGGCATCCTCATACACTAACAACTTTGAGGACTGAGAGCGGCGTCGAGGATGCAAGCAGAGAGAGAGAATTGTGTGTGAGGCAAGGATGGGGGATGCGGCCTCTCGGGCGCACCATTAATAAGGAGTAGTGGGAGTTGTGGGAGAGAGGTGGGCGGTGGTCAAACCGATGGCTCGCCTCCCGGCGAGTCTGCGCACCGGACTGCTGGCATGCCTACCAAAGTTTCACAAAACTACTCGCAAACCTTCCGATGACACAGCGCAGCGAGCACGCATCCGTCAATTCACACACCTGCATGCACGCCTCCCGATCTGCCTGCGCGGCGGACTGCTCGCATGCATCCCGTCAAATCACGCCTACTCACATGGCACATAGGTAGCACGGCGGCACATATATTGTTTCAATTTGGATGATTAATGTTGCCGCTTTATTGCTTAACCAAAGCATGGCAAGTATCCAGTGTTGACCTAACGCTCACGGTTCGAATAAATAATCCGTTTCGTATATTGGTTCTCCATTATTAATAATCTCCCGTTTGTAATTATATAAAGACTATAGATCAAAACTGGTCTCAAATTTGACAAAAAAGTACAATTCCACTTTCTATTGGTGTCCATATGACAACACGATAAGTTTCATGAACCTCAAATAAGTTTTCGATGTACTAGAATTTAAAACCAAGATTCTCAATGTTTGAAATTTGTTGCACGGGGAGTAAACATGCACCTTGTGGGACACATGTGTTTTTGCAATCCATTTAGGTGCACTGTCATGTGTGCATGTAGCTCAAATTTGATTTTTGCACAGTATACCCGTAGAAAATCGATCAATTATAATGTACTTAAACGTCTTAATGATCTCTCATTTTTTTCAAAATTAAAACGTCCCACCTTTGTTAACATATGTTCACCGCGGGATAATTAATTTAACATACATCGTAGTTGCGGTGGATTCGCGGTGTGTGTGTGGGTGGGTGCCTCTGGTGGTGGTGGGTGACTTGTAGTACACTACGAGTTGAGAGCCACCGTGTGGGTTGGCCGTTTTGTTAGGCAGGTTGGTGCCACATTAGAGTCATAAATTTGTTATTTAAAACATTACACAACCCGTTCATACATACATGTTTTGGCCACATGCAGTCGATGGTTGTCCTACACGACACTCCATACTCACGTGTGACGATTTCTGTTGGCCTGCGAGGTCATCGTCTATCACTTTGACGAACAGCCAGCAGTGAGGTTAATTTGACGAGCAAGGTAGAATCTTTTTTGTTTGTGTTATGGTGGTATATAGCTCGCGTCGAAGAGGTGGGAGGGGACTAGCATATATACTATATGCATATACGTGTCCGTGAACAAGTACACCTCACTCACTGTCGGGACTATTCGGTTTCCGAGGCACGTGCCACATCAAAGTTGTGAAATTGGCTATTCAAACATCACACGACACCTCTTTGGGCCATATGCATGCACACGGTGGTTATCATAGCTAGGAAACTCACGTGTGATGCTTCCATCTAAGGGCCCACGAGGCCATCGTCGATGCATGCATGCATCACTTTGACCTAGCTACATTGGGAGAGGTTAATTAATTTCACCATCGATGAGGATTCTTTTTGGGTTGTAGGTATTATGGTTGGAGCATATAGTATAGGTTGAAGAGGGGGGAAGGGGACCATCATATGTAGCACGCTTCATGAACCTTGCTCTGTGTGGGTGCATCGTTTACGGTTTTTAAGGCATGTGGCACATCAAAGTTGTGCATTTTGGGTATGCAACATATATATGTTTAGCCCACATGCAAAGCGATGGTAGTTGTCCTCTCGCACCCACTTAAGTGGTTATCAGCGATAGCGATGCTTTCCATCTGTGGGCCCACTTGGTCCATCACTACTTTTTGCCTGACAATGAGAGAGGTTAATTTGACTTAGGAGGGTATTATATTTTTTGCTTGTAATACGGTATATATATCTATAGGTCATGCTCTGGGATGACATGCATATGACATAGTTTGTGTACACACATGCATGTGTATCCATGAATCCCTCCCATCGATTCGAAGTGGCTAGGACAACGACACGTCATAAACCGATCTCATTCTGTGTGGGGAGTGTACGATTTTAGATGAGCGTGCCACATCATTGTTGTGAGATGGTATTCAAACATGCATGCACGCATCACCTCCATACATATGCATGTAGTGGTTGCCTTCGAATGGTACACTCCCTCGCGTGGTTATCTGCGACAAGCCTATATATTCGTGGGCCCATGTGGACATCCATGCATGATCACCTTGACCGACAACAAGATATGTTACGATGGAGGATTCTTCATTTGGTTCTTGTTATCATAGTATAGGTCATGGTGACATTCAGACCTAATTAAGTTTGAGCGCATATACTATGCACGCATGCATGCATGAATCCCCGCCGTTGGCTTGAAGTGTGGTGTAACATACATATGCATCATCAACCTAACCCTCACTCATCACTGTGGGGATTTCTAGTTCGAAATCACGGTGCCACATGAAAGTTGTTCCATTGTGTACTCAAAAACATACCTCTCCCTACATATGTTTGGGCCACACGCATGCAGTGGTTGTCTTTGGGGACTAGCTACTTGCGTGATTATTGGCGAGCTAGACCATCGCCAGGGCCGCATGGACGGCCATCACTTTGACCAACAACAAGAGAGAGGTTGTACGACCAACGTGGATTATTCTTGGTCCATTTTACGATCCATCTTGGTGAGATATGGCTCTCTGGCCCGCCGACTGAAAGTGTGTGTGGGGAGGGGGCTGCTACTTTGCACTTTGCTAGGTGAACCTCGGTTGGGGGGGGCATGCATTCATAGCTTAGGATTCCCTTCGTGCCGACACGAGGGGGGCTGCAAGCTACTTCACACTTTGCTAGGTAAACC
>LR738712.1:546527118-546555840 GCA_902687465.1 Secale cereale
GGGGGTGGGGGCATGCATTCATACTTAGGATCCCCTTCGTGATGACACGAGGGAGGGCTGCTAGCTACTTCACACTTTGCTAGGTGAATCTCGGTTGGGGGGCATGCATTCATAGCTTAGGATTCCTTTCACGTCGACACGAGAGACGGGGGGCTGCTAGCAACTTCGCACTTTTCTAGGTGAACCTCGGTTGGGGGGGAGGGGCATGCATGAATAGCTTAGGATTTCCTTCGTGCCGACACGAGGGGGTGGGGGCAAGAAATACTGTGTGCTTTACGAGATAGGTGCCACATCGAAGTTGCATTTGGTATTTCAAAATCAAACCACCCTTTTCATACATAAATTTGGTCCACATGCAAGTGTGTTCGTGTTCTGACCCTCTCTCGCGTCAGTTTTCGCCAAATTTATGAATATTAGACAAGTCGGATGATACAATAGACACGATTCACTCAAACTAACCGTGTGCATTGGGCTCCACAAGGCTTCCCCTCTCAAAAATATCTACCCGCCTACAACTTTTTTCTTTTTGATAACACAGAGTAATTGGGTTTCGACTGTGTGTGAAGTTTCTTATTCCCAATCCCGCCTGCATCCCTCAAAAATATATGTCCGCCTCGAGGGTTTTTCTATTTCATAACACATGGTTGTTATCTCCGGACCATGTGCGATGCACCATCATCGAAATTTTCAATAGCCCCGACATTTCACTCCCCCGTTTGACTTCCGCGTAGTAAAATTTCATTACCCGCTTCACTTCCTCAAACACACCCCCGTAACACACACCAAAACCTGCTCGGGCATGCGCACACAAACAGACACCCGCTCCCTTGCTCAAAACCCTAGCAAGGTCCCCACCACTGTTGCCACCACTACAAGGCCTCCATTGTCAGCATCTGCCGGTTTTCCCATACAGCTTACCCATCGATCTCCATACCCAGGCCACTGTGAGTTTCTTAGATGACGCCTACCAAACGCGCCCTTTCCCATAGATCCCCATCCCCCACTCTAGAGCGTCACATCCTATGCCCGTCTACGCTTCCCGTGGAGCTCGAGGAGTGACTAACCCAAAAGAGGTGTATCGCGGTCTCTTCGCCTGATGTCGTCGAGGAAGGTGATGACCATTACTAGTGGCAGGAACTCAAGCAACGGGCAAGAGTATGCGTGCATGTCTCGGCTGCCAGCTATGACATCGAGGTCATCGATAGCGACGACCTGAGGCAGGTATGTCATAGGTTAAGTGGCCCACCCCAACCCCTCAGGTTCAACCATCATCGATCTCATTCATGGTCCTGCCGCTGATCTCCTCTGGCTCGTTGTCAACAATTTGCCATCCTACATCGGCATCGAGCCCCGTTTATCATTACTTAAGGACATGTTCTGCTATGCCGGCTTGGGATCCACAACTTCCAAGTCAGATCTCATCGACGGTAACCATGAGGAGGGCACCCTCTTCCGCTCTTCCAAGGGGAAACAACCCATCCGCTCTTGCAAGGGGAAAGCGCACGTCTGCGACATCACGGAGGGCACCCTACAGTCGTGCTCTTCCAAGGGGAAGGAGCCCATCTGCCACAACATGGAGCGCATCCAGGGTTCATGCTCTTCCCAAGGGAACGAGCCCATCTTGACAAGTGAGGAAACCCATGATTTGTTTTGCCATGCCTCTTCACAGGGGAATCCAATGATTTGTTTTGTCGAGTCCCTTTTGTAGTGTAGTGAGAATATGTCCTGTTTTAATTTCTATATCTGGTTGTTTGTAGTATGCCTTGTTTATTTCAGTGGTTCACAATGTGATGCTCTATATGTGCAGTTATTTACCATGCAGTACATTTCATCAATCCAGTTTTAAACATACCGATAGGAATGCATATATTTGCTTGCTATTAAGCATGTTGTATCTAGCATATGCCTCTTTTAAAGTTATTTGATTGTTCGGTTGTTTGTAGTTAGCATATGTCTAGTTTCAAATGCTATCTTGGTTGTTTGTAGTATGCCTTGTTTATTCCAGTTATTCATAACATGATGTTCTATATGTGCAAGTATGAACTGTGCAGTTCAATTTCATCAGTACCAGTTTCAACAATACCACTATGAATGACTACATTTGGTTGCTGCATACACGCCTTTCCATTTTAATTTAACAATAACCAGTGTACTTAGACAGGGACAATATCAGTTTGAATGACTATGTTTGCTTGTTGTTAAATGTTAGGCATGTTGCAGTTAACACAGCTTTTCACTTGTTTTGCTTGACTATCGTGCTTAAACCTGCACACTAAAGCTATCTTTTGGAGATTATTTTGTCTGACATGGATAATTTTGGTTGATGTTTAGCCTGTTGTGCTTAACATGCTTCTCGATGTACCTACACAGGACAATTTTGGCAACAACTTCTATTTTCCATCGACGTTAGTTTCATCCCATGGCTTATATATGCTCACTGTTCAATATATCGGTAGTTGGTACTATATAGGTCGGGGGATGATTAGTGACTAATCGGTGAATCAGACTTTTAACTGAATATATCTGCAACCCATTTATCGTGAGCTTAACTAGGACAATATGTAATATATCTGAGGCTACATAGCAACATGCACTGTACTTAATGTCTAAATACGCAATCCTATGCTACATAGCAACAAGGAAGAGTGTTACATTAATGTTCTGATGATGTCTAGATATACCTAGAAGAGCAGCAGTAGCAACAACAACAACAACACAACCTTGTTTGGACACTCAACTTAGCTAGAGGTTAGAGTTAGTTTCTCGCTCATGACTAACCCTGAACTAACTCCATCGAAAGAGTTGTTTGGATGGCAGGGTTAGATTGACAATAAATGCACTAGGAGAACTAGGTCCAATTAGCACCTCTTCGGTTGGATAGTTTTTTTGAGTGGGTTATAGATGCAACTAGCTCAAACTAGCCCTCACGTTTAGATATACTTTAGGGCTATTTGAGCCCGAACTAACTCAAACTAACTGTAACCCATGGATACAGCACCAGTTAATCAGCCGATACTTTGTAAGAATGCAATAAACTCCTTCCGGCCCATAATATAATATGTTAATTCATCTAATATGTGAGTATATTGGATATTATGATATATTATAAAAGAGTGTTGTACTACATCATTGTGCAATTGTTGTTTAGCTTCTAATATTAACTTTGTGCTTTGAGGTACATATGTCATTGGTAAAGATCCGCGCTTCGACCCTTTCTGCGTATGGGGCAATGAGATATCGATCAACCAGCATCAAGTGAGGAAGCTGATAAAGATTGTTAGTAAAATGGGTCCAAAGATGGCAATTAAACTATTTGCTTACACTTTATCCAAGACAACAAAAAACTATAGGATGGTAAGTACGAACTCTGCAGTCTTCTTTTTACTGCCCATAATGAGTTGTGTTAGATGACAATGTCTGAATCTTTTTCCTTTGAAATGGTTGCCAAAGCTACATGGTTGTTTGGCATGCAAAGGTTAAAGTATTTCTACCAGAACACGATGATTATCTAGATGTTTTCATGAAGACCGTGAAGGATGGGCGGTCGGCCATCACAGGGGGTTGGACTAGAGTCGTGGGTGCCTTCTGGATGGAGGAGGGCATAATATGGGCATTCCGCTTCACCTTGTGTAACGCCCCGGACACACCCGCTGGTGGTCGTTACTCCTGGCGGGATCTAGACTGGCCTCACATATCAATACTAGTCTTTTCTGCGCACTTTGTCCTCACTCGTGCGCACCCGGGAGCAACTTCCCGGTCGGTCACCCATCCTGAAACTACTCCAAGCTAAGCACGCTTAACTTTGGAGTTCTATCCGAATGGGCTCCCGAAAAAGAAGGAATTCCTTATTGATATGAGTAGTCTATCATCCCTAATAAGCCAGGCCATCACATACACCCTCACTCAGAGGAACCGACGTCCTCATCGGGCCACAGGAACGTTCCCTCTTGGCACAACCGTCTGTGCTTCCAGGACAGCACATGTGCCATGCCGTGTGCCACGACGGGTCACAAACGTCATGCACAACATGACTGCAAACTGTCCGCAAACATCCGTGTAACCGCGAGGGTCGGCTCTGATACCAACTTGTAACGCCCCGGACACACCCGCCGGTGGTCGTTACTCCTGGCGGGATCTAGACTGGCCTCACATATCAATACTAGTCTTTTCTGCGCACTTTGTCCTCACTCGTGCGCACCCGGGAGCAACTTCCCGGTCGGTCACCCATCCTGAAACTACTCCAAGCTAAGCACGCTTAACTCCTATTGTTTTTCATATCCGGGGTGCTGAAGATTCATAATTCCATTCTTAATCCGTTCAAGCTATTTTGAGGATTGTTATCTTATTCAAGCCATTTAATTCAACCGGTGCAATATCTCTTAAGCAATCTTTTTCAATGGTGATTTCTTTGAGTAGGCCCTAACCCACAGGTCTTTTTCCAGGATCTTACCTGACTCTTCTTTTCCAGCGAATTCTTTTCAAGTGTGACGTAAGAATGATCCCCATCAGTCACATGACTTCTCCAAGATCGCTTTCAAATTCTTGTTCATCATTGGTTCAACCTTTTTAATTCTTCATTCCGGAGTGCTCAACAATTCTTATGGCATTTCTCGTCTTCATTCTCAGCATTTGGAGACCGGAGAAGTGTTTCTCTTAAACCTTGGCCCGTTCTCTTGAAGATTCGTGGTTCTAGCTTCATGCCATCCTCATTATTGTTCAGATTGTGAGGAATTCTTTTCATACTCGTCCGGAGCATTTCATGAATTCTTTCTTTGTGATCCTCCGAAGGCCATCATTTCAGGATATTTCTTTGTTCTCAGTTTTCAACTTTGCCCTCCAAATATTTTTTTCATTGATGCCTCTTCGTTCGTCTCCATATTCTTACGGTGGTTCTTTCAAGTTTACCCTTCCGTTGTTATCGTTTTAATTCATTGTTCTTTTCATAATCCTACCGGTGGTTCGTTGAAGATTTTTACCCAAGCTTGTGCTAGATCTCTCTTTAATTCTTTCCAACGAGAATAAGTAGTATGCCAAATCCTTTGGTTGTCATCAATTTAAATTGGTGAAGGAGATGCATGACATAATTCTTATTCTTATTCCTTCAAGGTGATTTAATTCTTTTGTCTGGAGCTTGTTCATCATATCCTTGGTTCCAAATTCTTCATCTTGTTTTCCGGAGCTCCAAGTTATTTCAATTACATCATTTCAAAGCTCAATCTAATTCTTCGCAGGCCTTGAATCTTATTCTTTTCATCTTTCACTTCTCATGCTTTCTTTACCGGAGTTCTCATGGTGGTTCATCATGTTTTAATTCATCCTCGAAGACTTCATCAAGATTCTTGTTGGAGCTCAAGCATTCTTCATCATGCTTCCAATTGCAATCCTGTCTACCTTATCGTTTCAGATGGTGGTATATCATCCTTGAAAATTCCTTCATGTTTCATGATTCACAAGTTGTCAAGAATGAGATATTTAAAACCATCATTTTCCTTGTTCAGGAGATCTTTTCAACCCTTCAATTATTCGTTGGAGTTATCTTGGGTTGTATTGCACCTATAAGCTTTCCCTAAGGATTGTTGGTATTATGGTGCTTATTAATGTCCCAAGTTCTTCATTTAACATTCCGGTGAGATAAGTTTTTCGTCTCCTTGTTCATCTCAATCCAAGCAATTCGTTTCTGTTTGTGGCTGGTTGTGACCTCTTAATTTTGAGATGTTTTCCATAAGCCCACATCAAGCTTATCCTTCTCGTTGTTGAATTTCCAACAACTCTACCCAACCCTTCTTTGTAAGGAGGATTTCCTAATTCAATTTTGAGAGAAGTTGTCATTTTCTTCTCCATTCAATTCTTTCGTTGATCTATATGCTATTCTTTCATTCCGGAGGCCTTGTGATATTGCTCTCTTTGACCATCATCTCGTTTTTATCAAGATCATGTTCTTTCCCTTGCTTATCATTTAACCGGAGTGTGGTATTCTTCATTCAAGTTCTCTCATCTTATCAAGTTTTGCCTCTCTTTTAACCGGAGTGCTGTCTGAATCTTTCTTAACCTTGTGCCATTCTTTTAATTGTTTTGGAGGCAATATGTTGCTGTTTTTATCAAGTATCATCTCAACTTGCCAAGTTTTTGTTAATTCCTTCAATTTTCAGACGGAGTGCTGTCCAAATTCTGTCATTCTTATTCCTTGGCTATGCCGTTGCAGTTTCATATTCTTTTGGTTCGTAAGCTCTTGTTTCATGTCTTTCAACCTTCAAGGTTCTCATAATGTTCCTTGTTCCTCCTGCTTACCGGAGTGCTCTTAACTTCGTTCATCTCCGTTCTATTCTTCTTTTCAACTTGTCAACCTCTCAAGGTTTCTGGTTTCATTCGTCTGTCAAAGAAGCAACTTTGTTTTACCTCTTCCTCTTCCGTTTTTACCCGGTGATATCTCTAGGATCTCGGGTCGAGATCCTCTGTTAGTGTGGGAGAGTTGTGACGCCCGAGACCGACGTCCGAGAAGATTCCAGAAGATTCCCGAAGTTCCAGATGTTCCGGGTTGCCCGTGTGTCCTTTTGTGCTTGTGTTATTTACTTTTCGCATTGCATCATGTCATCATGTCATCATCTCATTAATTTTTTGCATCTCAACCTAATAAATTGTGTGGACCTTCGGTCCATTTAAATCGAGGGAAGGTGACTTCTCTTTATAACATATCATCCCAATATTTTAGGGAGCTATATTTATTAATTATTCCATTGCTTCGGAATCACCATAACACACTTGCATATTTTCCCCATGTCTCTTAATTCTAGTTTCACCTTCAAAACCTTGCCAATAATTCTTTTCCGTTGTTTCGAGGTTCCTCCAAAAATTCGAACATTTTTGGACACTTCAATAATCACGTCTTAGTTCAAACCTATTTGAATTAAATTCAAATATGTTTGAATTATTTTTCCGTTCATGCCTTTCTTATTTTTCTCGGACTTTGCTCATTTTATGATGCCCGAGAAAAATAGTCCTTTGTGCTACTTCTGCTCCTAACCCCCTCTATCTTTTTCTTTCTTTGCCTCTTTTCTTATTATTTTTGGCTCTCTCCTTTTATTTTTATTTTCTGCTAAGAAATAAAAATAAGCAGAGCAGCCTCTAGGCCTCTTGGGCCTCTCTCCAGCCTTTCCTGGTCCATCTCCTCCCTTCTCAGGCCCGCGGCCCATCTTTCCTCCAACCCTAGCGACCGCAGTCTCCTCGCTCGCTCCTCCTCCCATCGAACCAGCGCCGCCGCCGCTATTTCCCTTCTGTCCCGCATCGCTCCTCATCCCCGCACCCCGCCGTTAGGATGCCTCGACCCCTCGTTCGTCCCTCATCCCCTTCGAGGCCGAGCCTCTGCCTTACCCTCTCGACCGTCTCCCTCCTCGTTCGCATCCTGCCTCGACCAGCTCGATCCCATCGCCTCTTCCCCGTTCCCATCTCCATGCGCCATGGCGTCCTGCTCGCCTTGAAGCCCTCCTGCGCCCACGCCTCTTCCTTCCCCCGGTCGGAGGCCAGCGCCTCCGTCGCCTCCAAGGCCGCAGCGGCCGGATCCCGCAGAGCGCATCAGCCGTGCCCCGGTCGTCCGACCATCTGGCCGCGCCCTGCCTCGGCCAAGAGCAGCGCCGCGACGGCCCCGAGCAGCCTCCTTCGCCAGCGGGCCAGAAGCCCTGCGCTCCTTCCTTCGAAGCCCGGCGCCCCCCTGAGCATCCTCTCCGGCCGCCTCTTCAGCGCCTCCGCCGGCCGCCCGACCTCCTTCGTCGACACCGGGCCGCAGCAACTCCGCGGTCGGAGGGCAGTACCTCGCCGGCCCGAGCACCTCTGTGAAGGCGTCCCTCCGTTCCAGCAAGAACCGCGCCTGGCTGCCTCCAGCGCCAGCAGCGAGCGGCCTCGCTCCTTCCTTCCGTCGCCAAGACCGCTGCTGCCCTTGCCTCCGTGGACTGTCCCGTGCTGCTGTAGTTTTTGTTTTTGTTTTGTGTGCTGTGTTGTTAACCTTAACAGAGGACCGAGAACGTCTACCGCCAAAGACCGCAACGACCCGAGTACAACTATGGTTTTTCGTCAAGTACGACTACCGACGCCCGGAAACGCCAAGTACCTCTACATGACCGACAAGTACCACGACGACCGAACGAGACCCTCAAGTACCTCTACGAACGGAACGACTACTCGTTGGCGACCTCGTGTACAACTACTTCCTCTCCGATGAACGAGAACAACTACTTCCCTCTACGGCGTGTACCACTACCATCGCTCGATGACCGCGAGTACCACTACCGTCGCCCGAGTACAACTACCGCTACGAGAACGACTACCTTCGGTGAAGAAATGAGAACGCCTACTTCCACTACACCCCGTGAACGACTACTTCCTCTACGTCTTGAACCGCCCCGAAACGCACGCTTCAAAGGTATAACGAGACGACCCCGTGGATGAACCGTGAATGCTTGTTGTGGTTGTATGAAATGTTTCCCGTGTCCGTTTCGTCCGTTGTCATGTTCCTCGGTTGCCTCGTCACCGACTCGTGGGAACCCGGTAACGGGATCGCCCCACCTTTCATCTAGTTTGACTCGCTCATGCCATCTTTCTTTTGCACCGGTCTCTCAACGAGATACCGGAACCGATATGTTGCCGTGGCATCATTTTCGGGATCGTTGCCGTGGCACCCTTTTCTTTCAACCACGGCGACAAATGCTTCATATCTCTTTTAAGTCAACCTTTTAAAATTGCATAAACTTAATCATGTCATCCGCATCATGATAACAACATGAGAATGTTTAATTGTTGTTTGCTTATAATTGTTAAACATGCTTATGGGGATTTTCCGGATATGTTGTTGTTATTTCCGGCCTCATTTAAAATGTCTAAATAGTGTAGTTTTATTATGCTTCACCTCTTGCCATGTTAACAAACAATTAATCTTGTCTTGTTAATAACGAGAGTCAACTATATAATTAAATGTGGTGTTTCGTCAATATGCAACTCGTTGCATATTGATCTCCACTTAACTTGTAGTATTTGTTTGTGCACCTTGCCATGCCATGCATAATTAAACCGGACATGCATCATACTTGCTTGTGCATCGTATGCCATGTTAATGCTTGTGTGTTTACCGTGTTGTTTCCTTCTTTCCAGTTGCTTCTCTTGTTAGCTTCGGTTTCGTTCCGGAGTTGTGAGGATTCTCTCGACTGTGTTGCTCCGTCTACTTCATGGATCCGTTCTTCTCCCTTGTGGAATCTCAGGCAAGATGATCATACCCTTGGATACCTTTACTACCATTGCCATGCTTAGTTGTCTCGATGCTATCGTTACATGTCGCGATACCCATCTTTTATGTCAGCCTCTCCTTGTTGCCATGAAACCTCTAACCTTGACACCTTCCTAGCAAAACCACAGTTTGGCTATGTTACCCGCTTGCTCAGCCTCGCTTGCTCAGTCCCTCTTATAGCGTTGTTAGTTGCAGGTGAAGATGAAGTCTGTTCCAGGAGGGAACTTGTTGTTGGATATATCACAATATCTATAATTATTATTAACACACCTATATACTGGGCATGGGTGGAAGGCTTGGCCTTTTGCTCGGTGTTTTGTTCCACTCATGCCACCTTAGGCGCCGATAAACCGGCATTATGTTCCTTGATTTTGCGTTCCTTACACGATGGGTGGATGGGGACCCCTTGACAGTTCGACTTTGAATAAAACTCCTCCAGCAAGGCCCAACATTGGTTTTATTTTGCCTCATAATAATAACTTAATTAATTAATTAATTTGCATAAGGGGGACGCTCCTTGGAGATTCTTTTCTACATAGCAGGGGGGCCAGTGCTGATGGTGTTGGTCCCAAACTAGAGTCACTTGCGGTACCACCCAGTTATCTGGGGTCTTCGGTACTGTACGTAGCGCTCATCCGGACGTGGCCTGAGACGAGATGCGCGCGGCTACTATCAGGGTGTCGGCACGCCGGGAGGTCTTGCTGGACTTGTTTTACCATTGTCGAAATGTCTTGTGCTACCGGGATGCCGAGCCTGATCGGTTTTCCCTAAGATAAGGAGTGATGATATTATATTTATCACTTCAGCTAATCGTGAGAGCTTGTGATGGGCTAAGTTGGAACACCCCTGCAGGGTTATGATCTTTCGAAAGCCGTGCCCGCGGTTATGTGGCAGATTGGAATTTGTTAATGTCCGGTTGTAGAAATCTTGACAGAGGATCCAAAGTAAAGACACAACTGTGTGAGTAACAGTGACTGTCTCTTTTCACTTTGAGAAGAGAACACGGTGGGGTTATGTTTGAACGTATGTAGTTAGGATCTTTAGCGATCACCTCCTTTGCGACCGTTGCGTAGCTTCTCATCTTATTCTGGTACTCGTAAGTTAGCCACCATATTATGCTTAGCCGCTGCTGCAACCTCACCACTTTACCTCTTCCTACCCACAAAGCTTTGCTAGTCTTGTTACCCATGGTTATGGGATTGCTGAGTCCTCGTGGCTCACAGATACTACAACACCAGATGCAGGTTCAGCCGAGTTTGAAGCAGAAGCTGGTTCAAAATCTTCACCAGGAGCTCGATGAAGAGTTTGTCCGTGTGCTTGTGTCGTTTCGACGATCAGTATTGGTTTCTACTAGGATTCGATCCTGACCTGTGGCTTTATGTTGTTTTGGTATCTTTTTTTTGGTTCTTCACCCGTAGTCGGGTTGTGATGTTTTGAATGATGTTTTGCTTATGTATTGTATTGTGTGAAGTGGCGAGTGTAAGCCAACTATCTCCTTTTGCAATTTAATCCCTCTTTTACATGAGTCGTGCAAAGATACCAAACTTGAGATCATTCTAGGATGGGCTTATACCTTTAAGTCGTGCCTCGACACGTAGGAGGTATAGTCCCATCCTGGGCATTACACCTTGTTTAGCAACCAAAATGTATTTCAGCTCTTTATTTACCATCTTTAATAGTACAAGTATGCAACTATGGTTCATCATTCTTTATTTGGTTCTTATGTAATTCTTGGACATATGTACCTATGAATCGAATAATGCATTGGTTGTTTGAACCTGATGGATATGAATAAAGATATAGCATACATTCAAATTCAAATTCAAATCCGGTACAATTTGAAATAGCAGCAATTAAATTACGGTGAAATTATGCTCTCCTGGTCGTTACGACACACACGGTTGGTAAAACACAAACGTTTGTGATATACACCATAATCCGAGATGGTTCACAGAGAGGAAACGTGTGCAAGCATGCACACCGTTGCCGTTTGCAAATCATGTGCGATGTCAGACAACATCACAAATGGTGTGGCCAAACTAAACATTTGTGATAGTTGCCTTATCGTACACGATTCGCAACCATGAAGTTTTTCCGATGAAGTATGCATCATAAATCTTGCACCACAGAATAGCATGTGCAATAGTTGTCGTGTACGACGATGTTACGACGGTCCGATGTTTCGTAATCCTATCCGGCACTCGTACAATGATTAGCTAATCTTCTTAATTAGTTATCGCATACGGTTTGGGACAAGCGAATGTGTCTGATTGTATGCTTATCATACATGTTCAATAATAGTGAACCGTTTGTGATGGGTCACGCATCGTAAACATAGCACCACAGAATACCGATCGCGATGGCAATGCGAGCACAAACGAGTAGGAGTACTGTATATGCATCTTGGCTCCTTATCCCCGATAGTTTCTGGGTCGTGAGGGAAGGACCCCCTATCGCCGTCACTCACTTCGCGACGGTTCCGAACACCGTCATGGAAAGGGGTTAAAAACCGTTTGTATAGCACCGATGCGTACCAATGCGACACCACCTTGGATAAGCTTTTCCCTCATGGGTCCCAAATGTCATAATCCAAATCTTTCACTGCCATGCAACCTTTCTTATGAAAAGTTACAGCCCATTTGGTGTCCTAGTTCAAAATAAGTTTGTGGGTGCTGGTGGGGGTGATACTTCTTGAGCTTGCATCGATTTTTCCCTTGAAGAGGAAAGGGTGATGCAGCAAAGTAGAGATAAGTATTTCCCTTAGTTGAGAACCAAGGTATCAATCCAATAAGAGGCACAAGCAAGTATCCAATCTATGCACATGCACAAACTAACAAACACTTGCACACAACGCGAAAAAGTGGTTGTCAATCCCTTCACGGTAACGAAAAAGAGTGAGATCGGATAGAGATAGATTTAAAACTAAAGAAAAATGCTAAATAAAGCAAACACAAAATAATTGCAGCAAGATATTTTTGGGTTCTTGGTTTTACAGATTTGAAAATATATGAAGGAAAATTGACCCATGGGGCAAAGGTTTCACTAGAGGCTTCTCTCTCAAAGAAAGCATACGGTGGGTAAATGATATGTCTCCAACGTATCTATAATTTTTAATTGCTTCATTCTACTATATTACCTATCTTGGATGTTTTATATTCATGAATATGCTATTTTATATGATTTTTGGGACTAACATATTAACCTGGAGCCAAGTGCCAGTTTTGTTTTTGAGTTTCGTAGAAAAGGAATATCAAACAGAGTCCAAATAGAACGAAACTTTACAATGAATTTTCTTGGACCAGAAGAAATTAGATGGACTTGGATTACACGCTAGGTGCCTTGCAAGGGAGCCAGATGGCTACAGGGCGCGCCGTGCGGGGTATGGCGCGCCCCCATCCCCTGACCGACCTCTTTCGCCTATGAATTCCCAAATATTCCAAAAACCCTATACGAGCGATCAAAAACCACTTTTCCACCACCGCAACTCTCTATTCTCGCGAGATCCCATTTGGAGGCCTTTTCCGGTACTCTGCCAGAGGGGGAATCAACCACGGAGGGCATCTACATCAACACCATTGCCTTTCCGATGAAGTGTGAGTAGTTTACCACAAACCTACGGGTCCATACTAGTATCTTGATGGCTTCTTCTCTCTCTTTGTTCTTCAATACCATGATCTCCTCGTTGTTCTTGGAGATCTATCCGACATAATCTTCTTTTGTGGTGTGTTTGTCAAGATCCAATGAATTGTTGGTTTATGATTAGATTATCTATGAATAATATTTGAGTCTTATCTGAATTCTTATATGCATGATTTGATATCTTAGTAATTCTCTTCAAACTATCGGTTTTGTTTGGCCAACTAGATTGGTTTTTCTTGCAATGGAAGAAGTACTTTGCTTTGGGTTCAATCTTACGGTGCTCAATCCCAGTGACTGAAAGGGACATGACACGTATTGTATTTTTGCCATCGAGGATCACAAGATGGGGTTTTCATCATATTGCTTCAGTTAATTCCTCTACATCATGTCATCTTACTTAATGCCTTAATCTGCTTTTATGAACTTAACACACTAGATGTATGCTGGATAGCGGTCAATGTGTGGAGTAATGGTAGTAGATGCAGAATCGTTTCGGTCTACTTGTCACAGACGTGATGCCTATATTCATGATCATTGCTATAGATATCGTTATAATTATTCGCTTTTCTATCAATTGCTTGCCAGTAATTCGTTCACCCACCGTAATATTCGCTATCAAGAGAGAAGCCTCTAGTGAAACCTATGGCCCCCGGGTCTCTTTAAATCTTATAAGTTTTAGATCTACTATTTTGCAATTTTTTACTTTTCAATCTATAAACCAAAACCCAAAAATATTTACTTCAGTTGTTTATCTATCCCTATCGGATCTCACTTTTGCAAATAACCTAGAAGGGATTGACAACCCCTTTATAGTGTTGGGTACAAGTTGTTTGATTGTTTCTGCAGGTATTTGGCAACTTGTGTGTAATCTCCTACTGGATTCATAGCTTGGTTCTCAAAACTGAGGGAAATACTTACTTCACTTTGATGCATCACCCTTTCCTCTTCAAGGGAAACCCCAATGCAAACTCGGGAAAGTAGCAAGGAAGTCAAGATTTCTGGCTCCATTGCCAGGGAGATCTACGCCAAGTCATGACCCACGAAGTACCTTTCATTAAACTCTCACCCTCGCATTTACATTATTTGCCATTGGCCTCTCGTTTTCCTCTCCCCCACTTCTAGAATGATTTTTTAAAAGATTTGCCTTTTCTTTGCCCTTCTTTCGTTCGTCTTCTTCGTCCGTTGGTTTACATCATGTCTGAATTTGAGGGAGTTGCAATGGGTAACGATGATAGCAACGATGGAGGAAACCTTGATGATTCTTCTAATAATCATAAAGAACCTACCATCTTGCATACTAAAAAACTCTACATAGGCAACAACAACATTATTGGGAATGGGGTTATTCAAGATTTATTCACTTTTGCAGGATCACTCCCTACGTTGGGAGGATCTATTTCGCATAAAACTAATAGCCTCGCGGAGGCTATTTCTTTGCTTATAGTTGAACTTGAAAGACAATTTATTCATATGCACCCTTGCAAACAAAGGATTTTCCTACAATTTTCTAATATTGAGCATTCTTCTGTCAAACACGCCGCTACTATATTCCTAGCTCAAGATTTTAGATTTATTATGAAAGAAGCTAGTGAAATTTTTGCACATTATAAAGTAGTTGGTGGTCGTCCTCCCATAGAAAGTATTCTCTTTAATCAAGAAGACATAATGCGTTTCCGATCTCTTGATCATGTTGCTTAGAATGAAAATTTGAGAAAAAAGGTCCCTACCGAAGTTTTGATTGATAAGATTTCCGAACATAATGATGATTTTGCTATCCAAAACTATGCATTGGGATTCTCCCTTGGAAATAGGCTCATGACCTTTTGCCAAAATAATGCTTATAATGACGAGTTTGTCATACAATACAAAGGGACGAAGGAGGAACCAATTCCTCCCGAGATCAATCTTGGGGATTGTTATCCTATTAAATTTAGCCCTTTTGATTATTTTTGCTTGCCTCAAATAAAACTTGCTGTTGAACGAAGGGAATACGAGATGTGTTTCCGAGGTGTGCCTTATCATTACTACAATAATACCTAGATCTATTTGCATTTTATGCCTAGCTAAGGGCGTTAAACAATAGCGCTTGTTGGGAGGCAACCCAATTTTCTTTTTTATTTTTACTTTTTGGCTCTGTTTTGCAAATTTTACACATTATTACTTCTGTAGCAATTGTGTTTTGGTTCTTTAATTAGTGCTTGATCCAAGTAAGACCTTTGTCATGGCTTATGGTGATCGTTGATTAGATTTTGCTGAAAAACAGAACCTTTTGCGTCCAGTGTAGAAAATTCAATAAATCATTGGAATGTCGAAACCTTCTGAAATATTTACACAAAATTGATATACAAATTCCCCACATCTTCCCAATTTTTCAGAATTTTTAGAGTTACAGAAGTATGCGAAGTTTTTAGATTGCTAAAGACTGTTCTGTTTTTGACCTATTCTATTTTGTATGTGTTGTTTGCTTATTTTGATGCATCTATGGCAAGTATCGGGGGGTATGAACCATGGAAAAGTTGGAATACAGTAGATATTTCACCAATATAAAACTAGAATAAGATCACAACAATATCTTGAGTGGTTATTAGCTTAGTTTTACTAACGGAGCTCACAAGATTTACTATTGAATTTTGTGTTGTGAAGTTTTCAAGTTTTGGGTAAGGATTTGATGGACTATGTAATAAAAAGTGGCAAAATCCTAAGCTTGGGGATGTCCAAGGCACCCCACGGTAAAATTCAACAACGGCCAAGAGCCTAAGCTTGGGGATGCCCCGGGAAGGCATCCCCTCTTTCGTCTTCATCCATCGGTAACTTTACTTGAGGCTATATTTTTATTCACTACATGATATGTGTTTTGCTTGGAGCATCGTGTATGATATGAGTCTTTGCTTTTTAGTTTGCCACAATCATCCTCGCTAAATACACCTTTATGAGAGACACACTTCAATCATGATTTATTAGAATACTCTATGTGCTTCACTTATATATTTTGAGCTAGGCGATTTTGCGCTAGTACTTCACTTATAACTTTTTAGAGCACGGCGTGCTTTTATTTTGTAGAAATTGTTGAACTCTCTTGCTTCACTTATATTATTTTGAGAGTCTCTAAAACAGCATGGTAATTAGCTTGGATTATTAATTTATTCCTAATATGATAGACATCCAAAGTTGGTATAATAAAAACCTTCATATGACAACTGTGATCATTTTGAGATGTGAGGATGGTAATATTAGAATCATGCTAGTAGTAAATAGTAGGGTAGAGAAAATAATTGTGTTAAGGTTCGTGATTCCTAAAGTATGCATGTATGGTCTATTAAAAGTGCAACCAAAATGAGATGCTTGTGTCCTGATTGTTCACCTTTTTGTGATTGTCGGGGGCGCGCGATGGTTAACTCCTACCAACCTCCCCCCTAGGAGCATGCGTAGTAGTACTTTGCTACGAGACCGAATAAATCTTTTGCAATAAGTATGTGAGTTCTTTATGACTAATGTTGAGTCCATGGATTATAGGCACTCTCACCCTTCCACTTTGCTGGCCACTCTACTGCCGCGCAACTTTCACCGGTGCATAAAACCATCCTTATACCATCCTCAAAACAACCACCATACCTACCTATTATGGCATTTCCCTATCCATTCCGAGATATATTGCCATGTAAATCCACCGTTCTGTTTGCTATGACACGCTTCATCATTGTCATGTTGCTTTGCATGATCATGTAGTTGACATAGTATTTGTGGCAAAGCCGCCATTCATATTTTTCATACATGTCACTCTTGATCATTGAAAATCCCGGTACACTGCCAGAGGCATTCATATAGAGTCATACCTTTGTTCTAGCATCGAGTTGTAATATCGAGTTGTAAGTAAATAAAATTGTGATGATCATCATTATTAGAACATTGTCCCATGTGAGGTTATCAAAAATAAAAGAGGCCAAAGAAGTCCACCAAAAAAGAGAGGCCAAAGAGCCCATAACAAAATAAAAAAAAGTGAGAGAAAAAGAGAGAAGGGACAAAGTTACTATCTTTTTCCACACTTGTGCTTCAAAGTAGCACCATGTTCTTCATGTTAGAGAGTCTCCGATGTTGTCACTTTCATATATTACTAGTGGGAATTTCCGTTATAGAACTTGGCTTGTTTATTCCAACGATGGGCTTCCTCAAATGCCCTAGGTCTTCATGAGCAAGCAAGTTGATACACACCCCTTAGTTGTCTTTTTGAGCTTTCATATACTTATAGCTCTACTGCATCTGTTACATGGCAATCCCTACTCACTCACATTAATATCAATTGATGGACATCTCCATAGTCCATTGATTTGCCGAGTTGATGTGAGACTTCCTCCCCACTTTTCCCTATTACCACCTTCTATTCCACCCATAGTGCTATATCCATGGCTCACGTTCATATATTGCGTGGAATATTGAAAACGCTTAAGAGCGTTAAAAAGTATGAACCAAATGCTTGTTTAACACCGGGGTGGGCATGATAACCTTGTGTTGAGAAGAGGGACATAATAAGGCTATATGATTTTGTAGGGATAACTTTCTTTAGACACGTTATTTTTGAAGCTTGATGATTCACTATCTAGTATGATTAAAATATTATTCTTATCTAGTCAACATAAATTTTTACTTAAACTTACGGATCTGAACATTCATACCACTTTAAAGTAGAATTTCATTGATAAATATGTTGGGTAGCATTCCACATCAAAAATTCTGTTTTTATCATTTACCTACTCGAGGACGAGCATGAATTAAGCTTCGGGATGCATACGTCTCCAACGTATCTATAATTTTTGATTGTTTCATGCTACTATATTACCTGTCTTGGATGTTTTATATGCATTAATATGCTATTTTATTTGATTTTTGGGACTAACCTATTAACCTAGGGCCCAGTGCTAGTTTCAGTTTTTCCTTGTTTTTGAGTTTCGCAAAAAAGGAATATCAAACGGAGTCCAAATGGAATGAAAATTTACGAGGATTTTTCTTGGACCAGAAGACATCAGATGGACTTGGATTATAGGCCAGTGGCTCTGCAAGGGAGGCACAAGGGTGGAGGGCATGCCCTGGGGGGTAGGGCGCCCCCCTTACCTTGTGGGCCCCTCGAGCGTCCCCTGACCGACCTCTTTCACCTATAAATTCCCAAATATTCTAGAAACCCTATACGAGCGATCAAAAACCACTTTTCCACCGCCGCGACTCAAATGTTCTCGCGAGATCCCATCTCGAGGCCTTTTCCGGTACGCTGACGGAGGTATAATCAACCAAGGAGGGCATCTACCTCAACACCATTGCCCTTCCGATGATGTGTGAGTAGTTTACCACAGACCTACGGATCCATAGCTAGTAGCTAGATGGATCCTTCTCACTCTTTGTTCTTCAATAGCATGTTCTCCTCGTTGTTCATGGAGATCTATCCGATGTAATCTTCTCTTGTGGTGTGCTTATCAAGATCCGATGAATTGTGGGTTTATGATCAGATTATCAGTGAATAATAATTGATTCTTCTCTGAATTATTTTATGCATGATTTGATATCTTAGTAATTCTCTTCGAGCTATCGGTTTGGTTTGGCCAACTAGATTGGTTTTTCTTACAATGGGAGAAGTGCTTTGCATTGGGTTCAATCTTATGGTGCTCAATCCCAATGACAGAAAGGGACATGACACATATTTTATTGTTGCCATCGAGGATAACAAGATGGTGTTTTCATCATATTGCTTGAGTTAATTCCTCTACATCATGTCATTTTACTTAATGTGTTACTCTGTTTTTATGAACTTAGTATAATAGATGCATGCTGGATAGCGGTCAATGTGTGGAGTAATAGTAGTAGTTGCAGAATTATTTCGGTTTACTTGTCACGGACATGATGCCTATATTCATGATCATTGCCATAGATGTCATTATAATTATTTGCTTTTGTATCAATTGCTTGAGTGTAATTCCTTCACCCACCGTAATATTCGCTATTAAGAGAGAAGCCTCTAGTGAAACCTATGGCCCCTGGTTCTCTTTACATCTTATAAGTTTCTGATCTACTATTTTGTAATCTTTCACTTTTCAATCTATAATCGAAAAACCCAAAAATATTTACTTTACTTGTTTATCTATCTCTATCGGATCTGACTTTTGCAAATAACCTAGAAGGATTGACAACCCCTTTATAGCGTTGGGTGCAAGCTATTTGATTGTTTATGCATGTATTTGGCGACTTGTGTGTAATGTCCTATTGGATTGACACCTTGGTTCTCAAAACTGAGGGAAATACTTACTTCACTTTGCGGCGTCACCCTTTCCTCTTAGGGGAAACCCCAACGCAAACTCGGGAAAGTACCGAGGAAGTCAGTATGCAAATTACAGTCGAGCAATTGCTAGAAAAGCGCAAAGTTATGATAATATCTAAGGCAATGATCATGAATGTAGGCATCACGTCCGTGACAAGTAGGCCGACTCCTACCTGTATCTAATACTATTACTCCACTAATCGACCGCTATCCAGCATGCATCAAGAGTATAAAGTTAAAAATATAGTAACGCCTTAAGCAAGATGACATGGTGTACAGGGATAAACACATGAAATATGATATAAACCCCATCTTTTATCCTTAATGGCAACAACACAATACATGCCTCGCTACCCCTACTATGTCACTGGGTGAGGACACTGCAAGATTGAACCCATCACAAAGCACTTCTCCCATTGTAAGAAAAACCAATCTAGTTGGCCAAACCAAATCGATCGATCGAAGAGAAATACAAATATATTTCAATCATGCATAAAATATGTAAGAGAAGACTAAAATAATATTCATAGATAATCTGATCTTGAATCCACATTTCATCAGATCTCGACAAACACACCACAAAAGAAGATTACATTGAATAGATCTCCAAGAACATCAAGGAGAACATTGTATTAAAGATCAAAGAGAGAGAAGAAGCCATCTAGCTACTAGCTATGGACCCGTAGGTCTGTGGTAAACTACTCACACATCATCGGAGGGGCGGCAAGGTTGATGTATATACCTTCTGTGATCGAATCCCCCTCCGGTGAATTACTGGAAAAGGCCCCATGATGGGATATCACGGGGACAGAGACCTGCAGTGCTGGAAAAGTATTTTCATGGATGCTTCTATGGTTTCTGGAATATTTTTAAATTTATAGGCTAAAGACCGAGGTCGGTGGACTACCGATGGGCCCACAAGCCCAGGGGGCGCGCTCCTGAGGCTTGTCGTCTCCTAAGGGATCTTCTGACTTGCACTCCAAGTCCTCTAGATGTCATCTGGTCCAAGAAAAATCATCGCAAAAGTTTTCTTCCATTTGGACTCCATTTTATATTCCTTTTCTCAAAAACTCAAAAACAAGGAAAAAAACTGATACTGGCATTGGGCTCTAGGTTAATAAGTTAGTCCCCAAAATAGTATAAAATAGCATATTCATGCATATAAAACATCAAAAGTTGATAATATAATAGCATGGAACAATAAAAAATGATACTTTGGAGACGTATTAGGGGACTAATCACTTGGGTTTTGTAATGCACAGTGAGCTCAAGTAGCCGGCTAGAGTGATGTTATTTCCCTTGGTTGGGATTTGTTACAATATTTCTTTCTTAATTAAACAAATGGCAAGCCATTTGCCTTGCTTCAAAGAAAATATGATAGTCGCAACCGAGTTGAAAAGGGCAACAACATCTAAGTCCAGCTTACAAACTTTACAAAAGCATGAGGGTTAATTGTTCATCAGGTTTAGACAAAACCTAGATCGAAAAGGGCAACAACATCTAACTCCGGCACTGTTTTTGGTAGTCAGAATTCAATGGATTGGTCAGGTCCATAGAATGAACATCCTTGGTCGTAAAATTTACTGGATTATGGCCACAAGATGTTGTAAATAGAAGCCTGACACGTTCAGAAGCCCCTTTTTCCACTTAAAACTCCTTTTTTGATCTTCGACATACCCATCCATCAAAAGCATGCTGGTGATAAACTTAAGTCTGATGGACAATAGTAACCTCGCATTCAGCATGAAGAATGTGACAAATCTAGTGTTTTCTTGGTTGGTTACATATCGTTCTAGCATTATTGTGTTCAATCGAGTATCATGAGAACTAAGAAATTCCCGATGCTTACGTCCACCTATTGGTAATAACTTTCTTGCCCCGTCCGGTTGCCTAAATAGACATGAATATTTAAAACAATTAAGGTCTAAAAAAAGAGTATCAAAAGAGCAACAATTGAACGGTTAATTCTAGTACACTATATGCGGACTTCCAATGTGTGTGTAATTATCACCTTTATATACAAATTCTCCAGACATGGAAAGCATTGCGGCAAGCCAATAATCTTGTTCAGATCAAAACTATTTAGATGGATATATGAGATCTGGATAGAATCTAGCATCATTGATAGGCTATCCATGGACAAACTCTTCATTGGGTATAGAACATAATATTACTACAAAAAGTGTAATCCAAGAGGATATAGAACTTATGCATAGAAATTTAAAATGCAGCTTATGATTACAAGTGTACATTATAATATACAGTACCTGAAGAACCATGGAGCCAAACACCATCTTGAAATTAGCACATAGATGGTGTATTACACCAAAGGTCTCCCGTTAGGCGCAGAGATGACAGTTATATATGACGGTGAATAACGAGAATCAAGGATCAGCCTTTGAAGTGAAGGGGCATCTTCGATGATGAGCTGCCTTCCGTCAAAAGAAATTCCAATTCTTACAAGGTTAGGCGACTATATTTGGAGACAACAGATTCTAACTGTGAAAAAAAGAACCAATCACTCTAGGGCAGGACAACTGGAGTGGATGATGTTGTGCAATAAGGCCTCCGACATGTGAACCCGCACACGTGAAAGTTTTTTGAGAAATGTGAGTCAAAGGTTTAGTACCAGATTGTTTGGCAGGTAGCACATCGCAAAGGTGGATGTGTGGAGAGAGGAGGAAAACCGCGAGATGGACATCGGTGCCGAGGGCACAAGTACATGGCGTTCACTACGTGGTATGAGATTTCTGGGGGTGTCGTAGTTTTGTCACGGCAGATGTCCTAGTGTGAGGACTTAGTCGTGAGGCCAACGCATCTATGTAGTAGCTTGAGAGGGGTTGAGCAGAATCGAGAGACACAACACAAGACAAGGATTTAGACACCTTCGGGCCCCGGGAAACATTATCCGGTAATAGCGCTACATGCTGTTTGAGGCTAGATCTCATTATGACCCTCATGGAGTCGCCGTTAAACCGGCTCTCCTTTAGTTGTGTCTAGCCCTAAAGAATATGGCGCCTCTAACTTGTGAGAACTTGTCCCTCTTTGGGGATCCCTGCCCCTCCTTATATATGTTGAAGGGGCGGGTTACATGACTAGTCCTAGTAGGATTAGGATTACTTTATTACAAGGAGTCCTAGTCTTGCTTCCTTTGTAGGAGAATATTCGTTGTGCTTTCTTCATAAACCAGCCCACCATTAACATGAACCGGCCTTCTGGGCCTTGGGCCTTGTCATCCGACCACTGCCCGCCGGATTACCAGTGAGTGATATTAGTGAGGTAGGTTTCTTGTAAACCGTCTGGTCAGGGCGGGTCACCAGTGAATCGCCAAGTGTAAACCGGGTCTCAAGTAAACCGCCAAGTCTGGCCGGGTCATATCTCCAGCCGGGTTACGCCGCGGGGTATATCCCCGACATTAGCCCCCAGTTTAGCTTGGATTTATCCATGGTAAACTTATGCTGCAAAATAAACACGAGAACAAATTTGACAGGTTGTGCTCCGGGTTAAGAATTCTTGTAAACCGACACCTGACCATCTGTAAGTCCTTGCCCTTTCCTTCTTCTAGAAAATTCGGGTCAACAGACCAACTTCATAATCAACTTGCTTGCATAAGAAATATTGTGAATCAAGAATCCATTGGAATCGGCCTTCAATGCTCCGATTTGACAAATAATATTGGTCTTCAAATATTCAATTGATATTCAGCCGACTTGAAGATGCCGGTTTATGATTACCACCATTGCCGGTTTATAATAACTGATAATTCCGGGTCATGACTGTTTATAGATGCCAGGTTATGATTGTTGCCAACGTCGGGTCACACAATTAATCCTCCTGATTTGCCCGAAAACTAAGAAGTTGAAGATGTTCCTCCTTTATAAGCATATTACCTGTAGCCCCCAAGTCTTAAGAGGAGAACATAGTGATAGCTTAAGACTTGTTTCAATATAAATGTTGCAACCTTGAAGAAATCCAAATTGTTCATCCCAGTCACTACTAAAAACAGAATACTCCATATTATGTAGCCCCCAAGTGCCGGGTTGTCATGCTTATAGCAACCTGGGACTTGTAATTGCCTGATGCTCAAAAAACTTCAACCAGTGTAGCCCCCAAGGGCCGGGTCATTATGCAATAATGAGCAGGGACTTTATAAATATGATCATGTAGACTTGAACAACAACGTGTAGCCCCCAAGGGTCGGCTTAGTAAGATAATACTGAGCTGGGACTTGATATATACTTCAATTTGAATAACATCATATGATGTAACCCTCATCATGGGGCTTGTAACCCACATCCACAAGGTTAAGAGCTTTGTGCTTTACCAACTGAGCACTGGACCCTTCAATATAATGGATTAATACTTGTGTACCTTTTGTTTGTTGACACGGGCAATTGGTAGCCCCCAAGGGCCGGCTCATTACAATGTGATGAGTCGGGTCTTCAATAAGGTGAGCAAAAAATGACTTTGCATTAGCCCCCAAGTGTCATGGTGCATGCTTGCAGCGACATGAGACTTGCATATTTGATGTAATCTCAACTTGAATAATGTAGCCCCCAAGTGTCGGGTTGTAAGCCTGCAGCGACTCGGGACTATTCCTTCAGTTGTAGAATAAATCATACCCATCGATAAAATAATATCCATTGCGCTGAAGTGACTTCGAAAACCTCAATCATAATATTGGTTATTGATAACCATAATAAAAATCCAGCCTTGTTGGCTATTTCAAGATTTGAATAATATAACCCGGATTGAAAACCGGTTCCATTGATATTTGATCACACTATTTGTTTTACCAAGCCAATGTAGTAAGGGTGATAATCCCAATCTTGGGTATTGATAACTCCTGCAATATTTTGTCGGTTTATAATAAAACCGTACCGGGTTGTGATAAACACCGGATTATCCATATATGATACTGGTGATTTATAATCAAAAGCCAGGCCGGGTTAACAAACACCGATCATTATCTTATCTCATACTGGCGACTTATAGTCAAAAGCCAGGACGGTTTAATAAACATCGGTCATTATCTTACCTGCTTCTGCATAAAACAATGTTTAAAGTGTCTAGGTGGTTTATCGCCGGACGGGCATAGTGCCCAAACACATGATCTAAGTTTATAACTTGAACTGTGTACAAAATATAAAGTATGTATCATACCTGTGATTAAATGTGTCACGATTAACCTTAATCTGGTAGTCAAAGATAATGATCCAAGGCACAAGTGCTGATGACTCCCTTGATCATTTGCCCGTTTATCATGAAACCGAACCGGATTATGATGAACTCTGGTTTAACTGTAGTTAGTACTGGTGTTTGTAACCCATACTAAGGGTCTGTAAACGCAGGTGTAGTGGCAACTTATAGTCATCCACTCCCTGAATCAATGGACTTGGATGAATACCAATGACCTTGAAGACAAAGATTTGAGAAAACATAAAAAATAAAAAATAAATTTTTGGGCAAATAAGACCATGTCGTCGAGGCTTTTTACGAGCTGCCAGGCTCCAAATTCGAGGCTTTTTACGAGCTGCCAGGCTCCAAATTCGAGGCTTTTTATGATCTGCCAGGCTACTGTCATTAACCATTTTGCAAAGCCTGTTAAGATGGTCCGCAATCCTTAACCAAATCATCAATGTCAAATGCTACCAAGTTCAAAAAATCTCGCAAAGATTAGACTTGTTTAATCACTTGATGATCGTCAATTTAACGTTACCAAGTTCAGGGTCCATCAGGATTGACTTGTGTGTACGTTCGACGGGTCGTACCAGGTTTACCTGGACAGTGTGACTTACTTGATGCAGGCAGGTTAATCCGGGGTTTTAGGTGTATACACCAAGCTTCCAAGCCGTGTTTACTACAAGAGTTTTCAACTCACTGATGTCTTGCATCAGGAGCTCCCAGGTAGCATTTGAGCATTGCTCGTCGGGGCCTATGTTTGAGTTGTGCTAAGCATCAAACTCTCTTTTGCCCCTCATCATCATGTGGAAATTTCCGAAGCAACCAAAGCTGTGCTCTTGTGATGGCCTTGATGTGTTCGCCTGTTTAAGAGGCCATTGGAACTCCCTTGCCCACGGAAGCCCCCATGTGACTAACTCTTACGATGGTCTTGGTTTGGTCGCCGGATCAGGAGGGTGGTCAGAACTGCACTTTATGAACAAAAGCCCCCATGTGACATATTTCTGAGCTGTGCTCGCCGAGTACCTATGTTTGAGTTGTGCTGTGCAACAAACACTCTTTGATACCCTTAATTTTTCCCGAGAACTCGAACTTGCGAGAGATTATTCTTTTGAACTGGAAATTCTTAAACTGGATATTGAGAGCTTCAAAGCATTGCGAGAGACATCATTCCCTTAAACCAGATCTTAAGCCGGAATTTTTCTTACGGCCTTTAAATTTGCACCGATATGGCGGTATAGGGTCCTGCGTTAGATAACTTTGCAGACCGAAGTAATTGCTCTTTTAAAGAAAGTGATATATAATATGAAAATATACTGTATGAATTTCACCTGATATATTTGGACCTCATGATCCTCATCGGTGTCCGTTAGCCAACCCGGCATGTTGAGTAGGCCGGACCGCATGGGCGGACAGTAAAAACGTCCGCAGCATCAGAGGCAGCATAGACACACGAGTCGGCCGTAGTGTTGTAAGCCGGCACAGATGAGCGAGTTGTCCTCCACGTTGTAAACCAGTGCGGTCGCGAAAGACGGCCACAGCGTGGTAAACCGGCGCGATCGCGAGAGATGGCCACGGCGCTATAAGCCGGTGCGGGAGTCCGCTGAGTAACGACGACCACTTTGTGCCAAATGATGTTGGCGTGCTTCCCTCTCCGCGGTATAATACCACTTTGTAATGAATAATTTTCCTACTTTTTAAAATACAGCAGGGCGAGGTATCTTTGCTCGGATGAGTTAATATGTATTAAAAATAAATAGTATAGATATCACCTGATGTTTGCAGATGGCAAACGGCTTTGGATGATGAATGTTCCGTTCACCACAATCGAGGTGGTGGCTTAAAGCACTGCATCCGTCGAATCAGACAGACCCTCCGGGTCATCTTGACTTTGCCTTTGCTTAAATCCCACAGATAAGTCAAGCAGTATGTGCGGCGCTCTTGTGATTGAAGTGGCACCTCGGTAGCGCGTGCACGTATTGTTTCCTGGCAACGTGGAGGTCTAGGTCTCGGGACCTGGAGCGGCCGACTTTGCTGTTGTCCCGGCCTGCTACCCTTCTTCTTCTATATATATTTTTTTAACACATAAATCCTGGGATGGCTATTCGTTCGCCCGTCGGCCAGCTCTGTTAAGGCCGGGCAATGGACGCAAAAATTTCAAATCGCTGGCATTTGGCATTGACGTTGATAGCGGCATTCATAAGCTGAAGCATCTCCAGTTTTACTCTGCTTCAATGGCCCTCTTGTTGGTAGCATCAAGTTTGACATCTTACGTAGATAGCATCCCTAGTACTTAGCAGTAGTAGCTTCAGACAAATCTAGGAAGTTTATAACATGGGAGCCTTTGCCTGTAGTATCGGCAAATATACTCCTCTGTTCAGGAGCTGGTCGCATATACAACATCCATCCTTTTTCTTCTTCTTATGAACAGAGTACTTGCTCACTTGCTTTTCTCCTTTGGTCTTTGCAGCGTGTCCCTCTACAGTCAGCGGCAGCCAGCGACTCAGCACGAGGTGTGAGGTGAGCAGCGGTTCCGGCGGTTTGACTCGGTAAAGCAGCATGGGCGAATTTCACGGACGGAATACACAGTGGTGCAAACCGGTAGAAGGTGCAGCAGCGGCGGGTCGAGACCGAACGACTCAAGACAGCGCTGTAGTAGAGGCGGTTCAACCGCGGAACTAAATATCCGGTGGTGGCTTTCCGTCGGTGGCTTCAACGTAGGAAGATTCTCCGGTAGCTGCCCAATGCGGAGGCGGAGGTGAAGGTGAGGGCCCGATCGTGGCCGGAGCCGTGGCAGAGATGAGCGCCTCGAGGCGAGTTTGCGTGCATACATGGTTGAGGAGTCCAAGCCGGCTCCGTTCCCAAGTCGTAACCTTGCCCGTGATTGTGTTGAAGTTGACCAGCGATGGGCTTTTGCTTTTTTGAACTATTCTTTAATAAACATTGCAAACCGAGTTGCACCCTGACTTGGACGTACTGAAAGTTTAGCCAGTGTAATTTATTGATCCGGCTAGCGGCGAAATATTCATCGATTTTGGCATGGAGTAGATTCACCATTGCTTAGTAATCAAAATCGGATCCCTCAAAATCTGATTTGCTTATCCACGATCATCGGTCTGCATGGGTATTGCATGTGGATAAACACTGCTAAAAAACTTTCTCTGAACTGATTCATCCTTCCATTGAAAAAGACTTCAATTGTTGAACTTTCTCCGTGTCATCTTTTCTTTTATCCAGCGAATCGCGAACTTCTCGATCCCTGGGGGAGATCCCTTCAAGAACTCAACACCACCGTGCGCAGGCCCCACGGTGGGCGCCAACTCTCATAGTTTTGTCACGACAGATGTCCTAGTGTGAGGACTTAGTAGTGAGGCCAACGTATCTATGTAGTAGCTTGAGAGGGGTTGAGCGGAATCGAGAGACGCAACACAAGACAAGGATTTAGAAAACTTCGGGCCCCGGGAAACATCATCCGGTAATAGCCCTACATGTTGTTTGAGGCTAGATCTCATTATGACCCTCATGCAGTCGCCGGTAAACCGGCTCTCCTTTAGTTGTGTCTAGCAGTAAAGAATATGGCGCCTCTAACTTGTGAGAACTTGTCCCTCTTTGGGGAGCCCTGCCCCTCCTTATATATGTTGAAGGGGCGGGTTACATGACTAGTCCTAGTAGGATTAGGATTACTCTATTACAAGGATTCCTAGTCTTGCTTCCTTTGTAGGAGAATATTCCTTGTGCTTTCTTCATAAACCGGCCCACCATTAACATGAACCGGCCTTCTGGGCCTTGGGCCTTATCATCCGACCACTGCCCACCGGATTACCAGTGAGTGATATTAGTCAGGTAGGTTGCTTGTAAACCATCCGGTCAGGGCGGGTCACCAGTGAATCGCCAAGTGTAAATCGGGTCTCAAGTAAACCGCCAAGTCCGGCCAGGTCATATCTCCGACCGGGTTACGCCGCGGGGTATATCCCCGACAGGGGGAATAGTAGAACTGAAGTAGCTATAGTTCTATGAATACAGGGGATTTCAACTAGGTTCCACTGTGCAGGGCATGCTCAGGTAGCATGCGGGGATGTATAGGCCTTGAAGGGAGCCCTGGTGGGAGGAGATGATGGCTCTGGGGAGTTAGAAATTATTAAAGAGAGATAGCTGACGACAGTCGAGATTAAGGGGTGTGGCACGCCATAGAGGGTGCCACCGAGTTCAAAGGACTTGGGTGCGGCAGCAATCCTTGGTGGGGAGAAGCAAGATGATCTTCCCAAGGATGGCATCCGGGAGATCGCTGATACGGTCCACCTGTGATTCTATGGGTTCCTAGGATCCAGTG
>LR738712.1:546555850-546583894 GCA_902687465.1 Secale cereale
GGGGTTCACCTCTTCTCGCCGCACTGCTGGGTGCGGGATCTACAACAGGCATCACCGCTGGCGGGAGCCTCATCTTCTTCGCACTAGGGTCAGCCGACTCCATGTCCTCTAGGGTGTCGCATCGAGATCACTGATTTGAGTAGAGTAATGAATGGTGAGCCTAGTTGTAGTGCGAGTGAAGAAGAAGGGGAGCTGGGGTTTTCTGTAGTAGTGAGGAAGAAGGGGAGTTGGGGTTTTCTGTAGTAGTGAGGAAGAACGGGAGCTGGGGTATTATATACGAGTGAGGTGAAGAATTTGGGAGTACCAGTGGAGCGAGCTGATGTGAGGTGGGTGGGAGTGAGGAGGAAGAAGAGCACCAATGTTTTTTGGGGGGGCGTGCGCTGGGTAGCGGCTCTCATTAAGTAAATATATGGGATTTTGAATTGATATTATTATTTACTAGGGTGGATAGGCTATTTTGTCATGGTCCTAGAGAAACAATTACTACTAGTACAGTGGAGACACTCTATAGCTACCCAGAAAAACAATTAGTACTAGTACAGTGGATACACTACCGCTTCTGGCTCCTCCAAGGTCATCGAAACATCTCCCGCTGTTGAATGCCATTTTACTTTGGTTCAACGACAAGCGGGTTGTTCGCACACGAACACGTCACCGTGTACCTCCAACGTCGAGGGTGATGCACCGCAGCTCACGTCGAAGGAGACCCGTCCGGAAGCGCGGTACGCAAGCAATCCGGCGGGCGCTTTTGAAGACCCGAAACCCCACGCGTCCGGGAGGGACCCCGTCTGGATCGCGGCGGCTATGGGCTGCCCTAGGTCGACCTGATCGCCCCTAGGGCCTCGAGGTTCGCCGCCCTGCAATGAAGAAGAACGAACGAAGAACGAGGAAGAAGATACAAGGGTAGGGGATAGATGAACACGAAAAAGTAGTAGATGTGTTTGATCGATTGTGTGTTGTTCAATCGGCCGTCACCCCTTAGGTATATAAGAGGCGGCTGGACTTCCCGTGCAAGGAAAAGGCTTGGATTCACGTCCAAAACCCTAGCCAAATTCGGATTGGTTTTGTCCGAACTTTCCAAAACTGTTCGGTTTAAACTGGCTGTACCTTGCGGGTAATATTTGAAGTGGTAAACGACCTTGGATGGAAAAGAGCCCAAAAGCAATCTTGACCGTTTCGACGAGACGAACAACTTTCGTGTTGAACGTTTTTCGATTTGAAGCCATCTTCTAGGCCAAAACGGTCACGCAATACAGGCTGTTATTCGCGCTACCCATCAGACACGTGGCTGGTGGGGCGCGCCACTTATGGCTCTATGACAGGGCTGTGTTCGGATGGCTGTTACTTTTGCATACGAACTCGGATTGGGACGATTTTTATATCAAAATCGACCGTTTCGACGAGATGAAGACAATTCGTGTAGTAAGTTTTTCCATATGAGGCAGTCTTGGTGGTCTAATCTGTCGAATACTGATCAAGATATAAAATCTCAGTGCTTTGAGCATAGTTTTGGCACTCGAGATGAGATCGGATGACGATGGCCCAAACATCAAAAATGTTCACCTCGACAATACGGAACTTTTTGACTTTGAGCACTTTTCCATTTGAATCCATCTTATTTGCTTTTTATGCCGTGCCAAAATCTGGTGTCAACACATGCCCCCCTGTTTTCTGGCAGAGCTTGCGTGCCAGAAAATACTTCATCCAAGCACGATGTCAACACTACATCGGCTGTGCATGCTAAGAACGATAATTGTTATCGGTTATATTCTTAAGCGTGTTGCTTCTTGGGTATAGCCTCTTGGATAATAGTCGTCTGAGAACAACAATTGGACGTCACAAAGGCCTCCACGTAAGTTTCTTATGTCAATCCGGACTTTGCTTTGTCCAGGCACTCCCTGGGAATATTAGAACCCTTTGACGGTAAGCCAGTTGCTTAACGATTATGACCATGCACCACAAGGGAATACTGTCAACTGTTCGGCGACTCAACTCATTATTGATCAAAGTAAACCATCAAGCCTCCGCCGAACAATGTCTCTCTCCTGACTTGGGTCCTGCAAATAACTAACACCAGGAGTCAGAGTTTTTTATGTACTAGACCCTTGATCAGTGGCCGACTCAATAATTAAGTTGGCCTTGCCAGTATTGGCAAACACTGAGCATCGGCTATAGGAGTAGGAGATCAACCATGGTAAACACCGTTAGCCAGATGCCAGCTTTGCCAACACAATGAATTCTGAGGGCGATATGCAAATATCGGCCATGCGTTCTCATCTCAAAGGTGCTCGGGAATCCGTCCACCAAAGTGTGAATAACCGAAATAAGTCAGATGTTTCAGCCGAGGATAAATTCCATAGTGTTGATTTTGGTGATACGATTGAAGAATGTGCATGACACGCCTCCTGGAGTTTCCTATAGTGAGATGAAAATTGTCGTCCTCGCCTACGGGATTTACACTTGTACTCCCTTATTTCTGCCTGCTTCGCAACAGGAGATGTGATGCCGCACTTGTCTCGAGGATTTTCCTTAGAAACCCAGGCCATGTTCCTCTTCTCCAGCTCTTTGGCCCTAAGCTGCTTCAGCTTCTTCTGTTGCGAACATGGTAAGCCGAGAGGGCATTCCGGCTGGGATTTTGGTTTATGCACTGGCAAGTTCTTCCTGGCTTTGGGAATCTCCGGCTTGGCATGTCCAAAATCGGTGATCGGATCCCTGAGATTTACTTGCTTCTGTTTCTTGTCCTTAGCAGCCAACATAGACTCGACTGGCTTTTTGTCATTTGGAGTCGGATCTGAAATAGCACTCTTGTGGCCATCCTTTTCTTTCTTCACTTTTTCAACACTTGTTGCAATAGAAGGTCGGACATCATTTCTATTTTGACTGCTCCTCTTGGGAACCCATGTCATGTTCTTCTTTCTCAACTCATGTGCAGTAAGTTTTTGTAATTCCTTCTCTTGCCAATGCGCTAAGCCGAGTGGGCACCTCGGCTGTGATTCTGTTTCAACCAATGCCAACTCTTTTTTGGCCTTGTGCACTCTCAACTTCTTCCCTTCAGATTTGGCACTTGATTGACTTGCCTCGTTGCCTTTTGTAGCCAATGTCAATACTTTAACTGGCTCTTTGTTATTTGAGAACAAATCCGAAGTAGCACACTTACGACCATCTTTCTTGACCTGGTACACTTGCTTGACCACCTCTTTCTTGTTTCTTGAGCTCCGAACCGATTCCTTATGATTGAAACGGTTTTTGACGTGTGATTGTTCATCAAATGTTGATCTTTTTGGAGCTGCATAATGTTGGCGAGATGATCTAAAATAAGATGGATAATGTGCCCTTGTATCATACCTGCCCCATGATAGATATGGATTTACATGAGCGTAGGGAGGCATCCACGACATTGGCATTGGCGGCCCAAAAGGAGGATATGAAGTATGCTTGCTCAACGTCTTCCTTTGCCAATTCCGGTCTTCAGATTTATGCCTTGGGGGTGACCTCGATGCTTTTGCTTCACTCGGTCGATAAGCACTCTTTCCCTCACTTATCTTTTGGTACTTTTCTAATAACTGCGCAAAAGTGACTTTTGGCTTTTTGCTTTTGTGCTTATCATGGCCTTTGCTTTCTTTGGTTGTGCGTGCACCAGTCCTTGAATTCTCTTGTTGCCCCCCAGTGCTAGATGTTACCATTATAGCTTTGATGAAATTTCCGTCTTCAAGATTTTCCTTGATGCACTTTTTAACAATATCCTTGCTTGAAGACTTGACCCCATCATCATTGGCGTGTACATGTCCACTTTTAGGTAAATCAGCTGGAGATTGCCGAGTCAACATTTTATTGCCGTCAAAACAAATCTGTTCCGACTGTCCAAATGATTGTTCCTCAACAAACTCCAATCGTCCTATCTTGTCCGATTGCTTGACTTGATGGATCATGTTGCAATCTTTGACATTTTGCTTGAACGAACATTGCGTTGGCTCTTGTCTTGACGGCTCGACATCGTGATCAATTATAATAATAGGATTAGTCAGCGATGTACCGATGATGTGATCAACTATGCCTGCACTGGACGTACACTCCTGGTCCATTAACCGATATTGTGATACCGGCTTTGATACAAAACAACCAAGCGGTGTGAGTTTAACATCATTTGACTCGGCTATGCATTGATTTTCGTCCTCCTTTCCCGATGCTCTTGAATCGGCTATCCTGGAGAACTTTGAACCTGGCTTTATATTCCTGCAACCAAAATAATTACAGAATATACGTCTCATTTGAGACCAAATGTTAGCCAGGCATGAAACAATCAAAGCTACCCATATGAACATAATTCTCAGTCGGCATAATGGGAAAAGCTTTGGCTGCGATAATCTACCACTAGCAGTCTCTATGAATGGCACAATATGTTGACTAGCATAATTAGTGACAAGACTATTTCTAACAAACAAGTTACTCGTCTCGATTGGTCTTTCCAAGTTAATTATGAACTTCCTAATGGATGCATCAATGATATATTTTTGACCGAATCGGAAAGCGAGTAAATTATTTGCTAGACGTACCTTTGCGACAAGGTTGGTGGAATATGATGATCGTATATCTGGAACAATGTCTTGCTCCATCCCAAGATGATCCTCCAACGCCACATTTTCTTCTTCTGGATTTCGTGCCTCGTCACTCGGATTGCCTGAGTAGATTTCACTTGGATGCTCTTCGTGAGTTGAACTTTGCTCGACTGTACTTTCTTGTTCTTGATGTTCATTGTTAACCGAACTTTGTTCGGCCATAGTACTTTGTCCGTTCTTTTGCTCGGTGAAGCTTGCATCTTCTATTTTGGTACACGCAACAATAACTGGCTTGATGCACTCGGCTTTAGCGGCTTTAGCCGGTGATGCACTCGTCTGACAAGATGTACTCGGTTGGCACGATGCACTCGACTGGCTCGATGCAACGCACTCGGCCTTAAAAGTCTCAGTGGTCAATTTGGTTTCAATTGAACCCACCATTGTCTTGTTACTAAAGGAACTGTTCAACTCAGCTGTAGACGACTTAGTCATATTTGACTCGGTTTCAACCGAATCAACCGTATTAGCCGAGTGAACCCCTTCTTGATGATTTTCTTGCAAAGCTTCTTTTTCATCTTGCTTCAAAAGTGCAGAAGAGCCAACATGGTTGCTATATGGAGGAAGGCACTTGATGTATTCTTGCAAATATCCCACTTCACGCTTCTTCTTGAGTGCTTCATAAGCATGTCGATATTCTGCTGGTAATTCCTCAAGAGTTGGCGTAGTAAATTCGTTGACGCTATTCCCTGTGAGCTTTGACTTGATCTTGTCCACTTGGGCCACATATTTTTCTTTAAACTCAGCCCTGCTTGGATCGGCTTGCCCCCCAATACTTTTACGAACTTTCGGCAATGAATTAATGTTGCCGAAACTTTGCGATTGTATAGGGGGTGTATAACATGCTGCAATGATAGGTGAAGATGTGTGCACTGTTGTTGAATATTTTCTCACGCTAATTTGATCAGTCGGCAACACTTCATCTTCTTTTAAAACCCTAGCTCTTATTGCCTCATAATCAGGAACCAATCTCTTTTCGTGTTGCTCAAGGCAAATAACACTAATCTTCTTATTTTGGGTTAAACTTTTTAATGCAGCCAGAGCCACCTCATCTCCTGCAATATTAGGCATATTTGCTCCTATAGAATCTCCATTCACTCGGCCATAACCGCGAAGGCGAGCCGAGTCATGAATATTATTTTTAGTTACATATGCCCCTGAACAATTAATCTCATGAGGTGTAGTATCTGATGACTGAGGATAACCAGCCAAATAACTACAGGAAGCATGGCCGATTCCCCCGTCCATCGGTATGTTTGGGGATGAACCCGCAAATCGTGAGTCGGCTGCCGATGGACAAAACTGTGAGATGCCCTCATGTACATGAGGTGTCATATATTGATCACTCGAACAAATCATGTTATTCATCGGCATATTGAAAGGTGTTGCCGATGCACGAAAGTTCAGATTCATAAGTTGCATGTCGCGATTCTGTAAATTCCAAGTTTCTCCAACGGAATAACTAGTCGGCCTTTGCTCGTTAGGGCTAGCCGACATGACATGTCCATTAAAAGATCTAGCAACATCAACATAATGGCTATTTCCATCTACATAAGGAGATTGATGATACATGTTACCGTTGTAGATTGCAGCCGCTTGATGACGCTCTCCTCGTAGCAAGAACAGGCTGGAGACTGTTCAAAGCTTCGTCCCCAGCGGAGTCGCCAAAAAGTGTGTTCGCACACGAACACGTCACCGTGTACCTCCAACGTCGAGGGTGATGCACCGCAGCTCACGTCGAAGGAGACCCGTCCGGAAGCGCGGTACGCAAGCAATCCGGCGGGCGCTTTTGAAGACCCGAAACCCCACGCGTCCGGGAGGGACCCCGTCTGGATCGCGGCGGCTATGGGCTGCCCTAGGTCGACCTGATCGCCCCTAGGGCCTCGAGGTTCGCCGCCCTGCAATGAAGAAGAACGAACGAAGAACGAGGAAGAAGATACAAGGGTAGGGGATAGATGAACACGAAAAAGTAGTAGATGTGTTTGATCGATTGTGTGTTGTTCAATCGGCCGTCACCCCTTAGGTATATAAGAGGCGGCTGGACTTCCCGTGCAAGGAAAAGGCTTGGATTCACGTCCAAAACCCTAGCCAAATTCGGATTGGTTTTGTCCGAACTTTCCAAAACTGTTCGGTTTAAACTGGCTGTACCTTGCGGGTAATATTTGAAGTGGTAAACGACCTTGGATGGAAAAGAGCCCAAAAGCAATCTTGACCGTTTCGACGAGACGAACAACTTTCGTGTTGAACGTTTTTCGATTTGAAGCCATCTTCTAGGCCAAAATGGTCACGCAATACAGGCTGTTATTCGCGCTACCCATCAGACACGTGGCTGGTGGGGCGCGCCACTTATGGCTCTATGACAGGGCTGTGTTCGGATAGCTGTTAATTTTGCATACGAACTCGGATTGGGACGATTTTTATATCAAAATCGACCGTTTCGACGAGATGAAGACAATTCGTGTAGTAAGTTTTTCCATATGAGGCAGTCTTGGTGGTCTAATCTGTCGAATACTGATCTAGATATAAAATCTCAGTGCTTTGAGCATAGTTTTGGCACTCGAGATGAGATCGGATGACGATGGCCCAAACATCAAAAATGTTCACCTCGACAATACGGAACTTTTTGACTTTGAGCACTTTTCCATTTGAATCCATCTTATTTGCTTTTTATGCCGTGCCAAAATCTGGTGTCAACACGGGTCATGCAACACGCGGGCCCAAGTGCCATCCACCAAATTAGAAGGTCATATGTAGACAGAGAGTCACCCCAGTCGTAGCGCGGCAGTAATGATCCATCATATCACAAAACCACACCTCCCCACAGTCTAAGTTCGACGAACAAAGCAACCATCATTTCACTTATCGCTGAATCCCCTTCTCCCTCGCCGTCTTCAAGAAAGCCAACACTCGCATCTGTCATCGTTCTTCTCTCCAAACGAAGGGAAGGTAAGCAAATCCGTGATGTTGGTATATTTTCTTTCAGAAAAAAGAAATTTTGCAAAGAAGTAAGCGATCCTCACTCTCTTTTTTGTTTCATTGTCATTGCGATTGTGTTTTTCTTTCAATTGTCTCATATTGGTCAGTTTCATGATGGACCAAGGAGAACGCAGAAAAGATATGTCGATGTTGGACCAGACGTGGGAGGCTCATCCCCACGAGACAGAGAGCTCCAAGAAGATGGAGGCCTCCACCGAGCCGACCCCAGATACGCTCACGACCACTAGTGAGATGGTCAATGCCCCGTTTGAGCTTACATCCACCATGGCCCTGCAGGAGCAGTTTCCCCCCTTTGAGGATGTGTCCCCTCGCTGAGCTGCCCAAGGTGATTTTCTTCTTTGCCGATCACAATTATGGTTTTTCATCTAAGTATGTGGTGATAAAGAATGCAAGATTTCATTAGCTTCGATACCATGCTACCTTCCCATGTCATGTATACTTTTGAATCTACATAGCGGTTTAAATAACTTGTGTTTTTTATATTGGAAAGTAATTCAAAATTCATTTCTGATTCAATTCGAGCCCTGATGTAGATAACGATTGTGTGGTTGTACATGTCACTCCCTATGAGGCGGATGACTTGAACATACACACTAGGAAAACTATGTTCTTAGGTTGTTCGATCCTGGAAGCGAGTTGCACTTCAACCAAAGTCGAGATGTATTCCAGCCACACTGTTGTTAGGCGTGTTGTCCAGGGTGTACTGAAGCACAAGAAGTTCAAAGCTACTCCTCCGTTTGTGAGGCATATTGTTCTTGTCAAGCTTACGCATGAAGATGACATGGCATGCCTCGACAAACAAGTTTATGAATGGTAAGGCCACAAGGTTATCTTCAAGAAGGTTGACAGGATTGAGGTGACCTTGGACATCCTCAATGGTGTTCAAGGCAAGGTCCGTCCTGTGTCCATCCCAAATTAGATGGAGGCATGAAATAGTTGGCCCGGCTAGTGTTCAAAATTAGTTTGGATTGTGTCTAATTATCTGAACCTTGGCTGTTATTGAGCCCTCTGGGGCTCGTACTCTGTTTGAATCCGTCTATGGGAACTACTGCTACTTTTGTGTGCCCGTGAATCATGTGAGAACCATCGTAATTGTTGCTGAAAAGGATGTGTCCTCACTAGTTTTTTCATCTAATATGACATGGTAAGACATAAGTTGTCACGGTTTATCATACGAGCCGTGTGTGTTTAATGAATTAGTGTACTTGTTCGAGAACTGTGCGCCGACATATACATAGGGTACGTAAGGCTGGTTAAGTACTTGTAAACAATGTTGGTGCTACCCCACTTGTAAGCAGTTGTGCAAAACAGGGCACATTGGCTTAGCTCGCTTCAACACTAGAAAAGTCCGCTATCAACTAGCTAACAATCAATACTCTGTTGTCTGACAACTAAGCAACTACGTATCTTGTTACAGTGTTTCATGCAGTTAACTGTGGCCACAATTTAAATTCCAAACGTTCACACACTAGTCCAGCGTTCATGTGGAACATTCGCATTAAACTCGGCTTCGTAAAATACTTGAAAAGCATAAGTTCAACAATTTTATACATCTCAATGATTCATAGAACATAACAAACATTTACTAGTTCACAGCAAAACACAAAGTTGTGAGAAGGTTTGCAAATCAGCAAAAATCAAGCAAGGCTTCTCTGAGCAAAGGGCCTCCCTAGGCAGGCTTAAATTTCCTCGAGTTCACTCTGGTTTTTCTTGTTTCCACCATCCATGGTTAGGTTCTCTCATTCTAGAATAACCAATTATAATTGTGTTCTTAGTTGGAATGCTGAACTGAACTATGTAGTGTACTGACCATCTGAACTTCTTATGCAGTTCCACTAAATGTAAGCAACACTATTTGCAGAAATAAGAAGACCACAATGCCTCTTGTCTAAGCCCGTGTCCTAAAAATCTCCGCGCAGCCATGCCAGCTAGTCCTCTGTACATCCTTGATCTGGGAGAATATGCATTCCTGACTAGGATGCAGTTGTTTTCGCTCGTCCCTGAACTGCAATTAGGAAGTAAACGTACGAATCATCTTCTTTTAGATTGAGTTTGTCATTCTACCTAGTTACTACATATGTAGGAATACCTGGAAGGTGGGAGGTTAGACGATGACAGCGAGGAATAGCCATCTCATTTTGTGCAGTTCTACTAAAACTGAGGTTTGTACTTTTGATTGCACAAATAGAAATAATATGGAGACAGACATCCCTGTTTGCGCAAATATGAAATATGGTTATTTAAGCAGTGACATGTATTTGCAGTGGCATATGATTAACGGCAACATCTATTGTGTTATAATTGGCACTACATTGACAGTATGAAAAAGTGCCATTAAGTAAGAAATAGCATCATATCACATTAACATTGCCACCATATTAACATGGAGAACAATAACATTAGAATTACTGTCATCAGAGAGTGGCACATGGTCAGTAAATGTGCAATCAAATTTTTGCAGTTCCACTGGGATGAAGCAATGTTAGCGGTGTAAAATTTAAATGTAACTGCAAAAACACAATTCATGGGAAATAGAGGAAGACAGAAGCACTTCATAAAATGGTGGTGTCATTGCTTCAATTTATCGACGTTACTAGACAGACATCAAGATTACTTACTAGTGAAATTAGGTGGCATTGCTTCATGCTTCATGTGACTTAACATTAACGGTAGCTATATGGGCGTAGGTACAGTAGGGGCATAAAGTGGTCAGGCAGATGTGGTTGCCGAGAGCGGCAAACATTCAGGCAACATGTGTGCATTTGTCCCATTTTTTATCTTCTCGGTGACAATTTCCTATGTGAGCATAGGAAATCTAGACCTGCTCGTTCGCATTAGCATTGTTCCCCCAACACCCCTCACTTTCTTTCCTTTTTCGACCAAGAGATAGGTCCTCTTCCCCCCACCCTTCGCCATCCAACCCGCATTGTTCGCCTTTTCAACCAAGAGACCGATTCGGTAGCCAGTATCTACTACTGTCCCCCGTTTCCTCTTAGAACCAAGTCTTAGGTTCATGCTACATCTTTCCCACTTTATTCGCTATTTGAACCAACTCTTAGGTTCGACTGCGTGAACTAGCTTTAACTCTAATAATAGTAAAAGTCTAGGTGGCTTTGGAACAGCCGACGAAAGTAGAAAAAGATCCACATGGAGCCACATGGGGAGCTTGGGTAGTAGAGCAAGGCCAGTTTTCAAGGAAGATATACCTTAGGGTCGACGGGAGATAGCAAAGATGGTGTCGGAAGGCCGCATCTTGGCCACCATACCGCAGGGAGGAAGAAGGGGTCGGAGGTACTCCCGAGACGGCGCTGTCTCCGAGAGTATGACACGATTGCCGATTGGGACGCGCATGCACCTATTGGTCTCCGCGCTCGCTATCGACGACTGCGTGAACGATGCACCTACACCCCTACCCTGGCCAAGGTGGTCCGGTCGTATTTCTGACCAGCGGTGAGCAGAAAGAGAGAGTGTGGCCACCTATGTCTTGCTTAGATATGTAGAGCATGAGAGGGTGAAAGAGAAAAACCCTAGTAAAGCACGCGCCGAGGCTCCTGCTTATATATATAGTGGAGTGATTTTTTTGTAGCAACTGTTATTAAATTGAATACGCGCGAACCACTGTTTTCATTTAAAGTTCAAGTAAAAATAAAACTCGATCATTAAGGTGCCACTACTTCCAGGGTGCACTATCAAACCACCACCTCCAGGACGCACTGTGTAATGTATCGTTCACGTGCGGTCCCTAATGAGGGAATCATAGATCGAGGGGTCCTCGGGTGGCCAGATAACTCTTGGTGGGCCGTGAAGATCATAGTCAAAGATCGTCTCTCATATCCGGATAGGACTCCTGTATTCATATAAAGGCAAGCTTTAGGTTCGGGTGTAATCTTACCTTCCTCTGCAAGATGGTTATGTACAAACCCTTGGCCCCTCGGTGTGTATATAAACTGGAGGGTTTAGTCCGTAGAGCCTAATAGAGAATCACAAATCCTCGTAGGCTAGACTTTCGGTTTTAGCTAATACGATCTTGAGGTAGATCAACTCTTGTATTCATATTCATATCCATATTAATATAGCAGGAAGTAGGGTATTACCTCGATCGAGAGGGCCTGAACCTGGGTAAACATCGTGTCCCGGGCCTCTTGTTACCATCAATCCTCAGACACATAGTTCGGGACCCCGTACCGGAGATCCGCCGGTTTTGACATCGACATTGGTGCTTTCATTGAGATTTCCACTATGTTGTCGACCAAAGGACTGATGGATCGCGTCATCAACAACGACGGCAAAGCCGAGGGAATTTTCCCTCCCGGACAGCTCTTCGTGTTCGGCGGCTTCGCGCTCCGTGCCAACACTGAAGGCCACCTCGAGCAAATTGAGAGCTACGCCCCTGGCCATCAAGTTAGATTCGGAAGGTTAAACTACATTGCTGATATCCACGGAGACTAGATCTTCGACGGATTCGAGCCCGCGACGACCGCTCCCTGCCATCACGATGAACACGACCTAACTCTGTCATTGGATCAGGAAATAGCTCCAGCAATAGTTCTGGCCCGAGATCCAGAACAGACCGCGTCGCCCGAGGACGGGAAGCTCAACCCCGCCCCGGAAGCCGTAGATTCAATGGCGTTGGAGCCATACACGGACCCAACTATGAGCGGGGTCTGTGTTACCGGAACCCCGGATTCGACTCCGACCTCAGATTCCGAATCATCTACCCCCTCAAGCTCGATCAGTCGCCTATCGCCGAATTCAGTGTTGCATATATCTTCCAGCACTCACCCTTTGGCGGCATGTTAAAATAGTTAAAATCCTACTCCTTAGATGGGAATACACAGCCAAATTATATCCGGTTCGAACTAGAGCCTGATGGAGAATTTTACTCCCCACCCACCACCCACTCGGTAGCCACGGTTGAAGATCTAATCGATCTACTCGGCTACGCTTCCGAAGACTTGGAAGGGATGGACCTCGAAGCCGAAGCAGATCCAGATCAAAGTCGGCCTGTAACCGGGCGGCGGACAGCTACGTCTTCATACGATGTGTACATGGCGGATACACCTAAGGAGAAGTAGGGCGACGACAAAAACGATCCCTTAGAGGACAAGCCTGTCGAAGAACCTCCCAAACGTCGGCGTCCAAAGCGCCGAACCAAATCCCGTAAAGGAAAGGATAGCAATACCGTCACTAACGACGATGATATTCCGAAACAAGTCGAAGACCCCGCAGACCCAGCGATGGGGTAGGAGGAGCAAGAGGACGACGAACATAGTCTGAAACCGCTGTCCGATGATAGCGATGCCGAAGGCAGTAACTACGAACCTGTCTCCAAAGAGGATGTTAGCCTCGGTGACGATGAATACATCGGAGGCTTATTGACAACGCAAGGAGCCTGAAAAAGCAGCAGAGACGGCTTCGAGCCACACAGGACACGCTCAACGATAGATGGAATGAGGTGCTAGATGCTGAGAATAAACATAGCTACAACGGCCAAACAAAAGGCTATCCTAAGCGTAAACTGCTGCCCGAATTCGACGACGAGGCCACTGCGCCTATATCGCCGAAGAATAACACCGCCGATAAACTAGACCGGCCACCTCGTGGACGGGACAGAGTGGCTACCAATGGCGTACACAAGCCCACACCCCCACCTCGTAAAGGAAAGGAGGATGTGGCTCAAATCCAGAAACACGATCTACGTGAGGACTTGAACAAAAAACTAGCAAGACGAGGTCTATCTATGAACCTAGGGATCGGGCTCCCGCATGGGACGGCGGCTATCAAGCCAATCGCGCCGGTCATATACCAGTTCGGGGTCAATACCAAACATCACAACCATAGGACATACGCCCTGATATAGAAAAAACAGAGGCGCCGCACACCCTCTATGCTTCACCGATGAGGTGCTGGATCATGATTTTCCAGAAGGGTTTAAACCCGTGAACATCGAGGCATACGATGGGACGATGGATCTTGCCGTCTGGATAGAGGAATTCATCCTTCACATTAACATGGCTCGCGGAGATGATCTCCATGCCATTAAATACCTACCCCTCAAGAAGAAAGGACCAGCTCGCCACTGGCTAAACAGCCTCCTAGAGAACTCCATTGGGAGTTTGGAAGAACATGAGGTAAATTTTCTGGCCAATTTTCAAGGGACCTATGTGTGGCCCCCGGATGCTGACGATCTAAGTGACATCAGCCAACAACCCAGTGAGTCAACCTGCAAGCTTTGGAATTGGTTTCTCTCTAAGAAGAACCAAATCGTTGACTGTTCGGACGCTGAAGCCTTAGCGGCCTTCAAGCACAGTGTTCGGGATGAATGGCTAGCCAGACACCTCGGACAGGAAAAGACGAGGACAATGGCAGCCCTAACTACACTCATGACCCGCTTTTGCATGGGTGATGATAGCTGGTTAACTCGTAGCAGCATCAGCGACCCTGGAACATCTGAAGTCATGGACGGCAATGGAAAGCCACGACGTAACAAAAACAAACATGGAAAGAATGCTGGAAGCCCAGATGATACATCGGTAAACGCTAGATTCAGCGGCTCCAGACCCGATCAACGGAAGAAGCCATTTAAAGGCAACAAAGACGGTCCATCTAGCTTGGACAAAATATTACATAGGCCCTGCCAAATCCATGGCACCCCAGAGAAGCCTGCAAACCATAACAACCGTAATTGTTGGGTCTTCAAGCAGGCCATCGAGCTCAACGCCGCACACAAGGGGAAGGGACATCAGAGCGAAGACGAGGATGAACCTCTCCGGCCGAATACAGGGGGACAGAAGAAATTTCCACCGGAGATCAAAACAGTGAACATGATATATGCCACTGATATCCCAAAGAGGGAGTGCAGGCGCGCACTTCGAGATGTCTACGCTGTCGAGCCTCTTCCCCAAAATTCAACCCATGGTCGGCCTGTCCGATCACTTTCGATTGCAGGGATCATCCGACTAGTACCCGTCATGGAGGTTCGGCTGCCATAGTGCTCGACCCAATAATCAATGTATACCATCGCACCCGAGTCCTTATGGACGGCGGCATCATTCTTAATCAAATATATCAGGATACTGTCCGCAAGATGGGGATCGACCCATCAAGAATCAATCCAAGCAGCAGGACCTTTAAAGGAGTGATACCGGGCATTGAAGCCCGCTGCACGGGCTCTTTAACATTGGAGGTCATATTCGGCTCTCCCGATAACTTTTGAAGCAAAGAGCTAATCTTCGACATAGCTCCGTTCCGAAGTGGCTATCATGCACTACTCGGAAGAATGGCCTTCGCCCGCTTTATGCAGTCCCGCATTATGCTTATCTAAAGCTTAAAATGCCTGGACCATGTGGCCTCATCATGGTCAATGGAAATATAGAGCACTCTCGCCGTACGGAGGAGGACACTGCGGCCTTAGCAGCCGAAGTCCAAAACGGCCTAGTCAAGCCAGATAACCTATCAGTCGCGGACATAGCTAAACATGTCCGGCACAGGCCTCAGCGCGGCACCTCAGATGAACCTAAGCTAGATTAGCAGCTATGCCCCCATCGACTGCCCCATAAGGTGATAGCATATGTGCCTCGGGCACATAACTATGCATTAAAAATCCCTTGGGCGACGCTGGGGGCACACTGCATATAGTCCATAGTTCGGATTGACCATATTCGGACTCTGAAAATTATCTTTTAAGGTTCACTAAACGAACCAGTCTTGTTTATGGCCACACTGGATTTCTTTTCCTTTTCCAAGTTTCTTTTTCTTTTTATAGATGGCCATCATACTCCCCGCCTTCAAGGACACATTACAGAGGAGGAAATGGCGCAGACGTGCAGGAGGGACCCGTGCTAAGGTTTCTTTTTAGATTAAGACCATGTGTAAACCTTTTTTTCTTTTTCTTGTTATATACTTTTCTGGCATGTAAAATGTCCAAGAAAGTTATCGGCATTATCCGTAAGCTTACGGCTCGCCGTACTATAAAGGGATATTAATAGAGCAGCTTCATTCGCATTATGTTTGGAGTTTTATTCACTCACCATAAATGTTCTCTCCCCACATCAGATTGGCACATGTGCATTGTGAATAGGATCTATTACCAGGGGCTCCAATCAGCCCGGTATATGTTGAAAAGATCGAACACCCATAGGGAGTGTTCGGCATCCTGGATGTTTGCCTTATATACATCAGTTCCAAATCATGTCTTGGGTCAATAGTTGGGTTGCCCAGCTCCTGTGCTTACCCCTACGTTCCTGATTCTTCGGCTATGGTGTAAAGGGAGAACTACTGCGATTGTACTTCTGGCTTGTCCGATCAAGTACCTCAGTAGAGAAAGCCGAAAACTGACCTTCATGATAGGTGAGAAACTGGTCCGCAATCCGGTGACTTAGTTTGATACTACGATCGATAGAGATCTACCGCGTGTTATATGAAGGGTTGGTTTTTTCGCCCAGCCAGGTGCAATTGGATACCTTAAGTACCTAGCCCCACATGTCAGACTCCTAGGACTAAGTGAAAGCAATAATGTCGCATAGTATGATTGCCTGGTTCGCTCCGCATACACCTCTGATACGGACCAAGACATTGGATAAAGAGTGTATATGCATATGACTGAACACCCTAGTACTATGTACATGGGGGCTGAAGCCGACGACTGGTAACTTTTAGATTTACATAAACAGTCACACAGGAGGTAACAGACGCTCATATTATAACAGAGAAAATGTTATATACATCAGATTCATAAGCTTAAATCTTTACAGCCGAATACAATTACTCAAAGATAATATCCTTCGAGAACTGGCCTTCTACAAGGCGGGCGCCTTCGATGACGTCCTTGAAGTACTTCTCCGGCTTGCGGTGCTCCTTGCCCTCGGACGTACCAGTAGTAGCTATGTGCTCTGCCCTCATCTTCGCCCAGTGCACCTTCACACAAGCGAAGGCCATCCGAGCACCTTCTATGCAGGCCGAACGCGTCAATGCATCGACCCGCGGACTCGCCTCGATGAGCCACTTCACCAATCCAAAGTAACTACTTGGGATTGGATCAGCAGGCCATAGCCAGACTATCAAGTCCTTCATGGCCGAACCCGCCATATTGTGTAGCTCAACCAGTTGCTTCATCTGGTCGTTGAGGGGCACCGGATTTTTTGACGCATAGAACTGTAGCCAAAACAACTTCTTCGTGTCGTTCCCCACCTGGGCTCGGAAGTACTAGGTAGTGTCAGCATTGCTCCTCGGAAGATCAGCAAACACGCCTGGAGAACTCCATAACTATGTCATCCCAAGATACTTCTGCCCTCAGAAGATGCTCTGTAAGAAAAAAGTCTTACATGATGCTATCTGTCGTTCCTGCTTGATTTCTTCACAGGCGTAGCGCGACTCGCTTAGCGCATCCTGGGCAACCTTGATTGCCTCTGCAAGCTTGGAAGCCTATCCCGAAGCCTCCTCCTCCAATGCCTCACATTTGAGAATGGCATCTTTGAGCTCAACCTCGACTTCGGACACCCAAGCCTGGTGCTTCTCGCACTCCGCCTTTTCGGCCTCCAGTTCGGCAACCGCTTTATCAACGATTGCCTTGCTCGCATCGGCCTCCTCCTTGGCCTTCGCGAGCTCGCCCTTAAGGGCCTCGAACTCAGTGTTGCCAACTTTGTAATACTGAATATCATAAAAGAGTTCATACTCATAATCAATTTACGATTTTCGTCTTCTTAACATCTAAAATTCCTTTAATGCGGATACCTTGCATTGCATCTAAATGCTGTTTGACGCAGTCGAGGTCCGCGTCGGCCAGCGAAAGCTTCCAGTTTGGTTCGGCAACCTCTGCATCTCTTGCAGTTGCCGTAACTAGTGAAGCATGTTCAAATGACATAAAACACAACAGTTCAGCTCTATAAGCATGCTATACTATGGATACTTCGTCTGATTATGTTCAGAATCACACAAAGCATCAGGGGCTACTGGTTATATATGTGTATTTAAAACAAACAAAGTTCCATAAAGAATGTTACATTGCTTACCTCAAAGCCCGTCAATAGTCTGTTGAAGGCTTCATTCAGTCCGCCCTTGATGGACTGAGTCTTCTTCATCACCGCACCCATCACGGCACGATGCTCCTCCACAATGCAAGCACTTTGCTGTGCTCCATCCATAGGGTCCGGCGCCTCCGGATTGACTCTGGGCGCCGTCGTATCCACCCCCACCTGGGGGTCTGGTCTTCGGACCATGGAGCCGCACTAGGCTCCGAGTCAATGTTCGGGAGGGCCCCGGATTGTTTGGGCCCCCCATCTTCGGTCTCCATGGGGGTTGTTTCCCCATGGTCAGTGGAGGCCGAGGTATTACCCCCGGTCGCCCCGTCATCTTCCCCGCCCTCATCTCCTTGAGCGGAGGACACCCGCTGGGAGGACACTTTGGTGTCGCCGCCGATCATGGGCGATGGATCTCGGACCGGTGGGTCACTCTCCGTCTCTCCGGGCGCTAGAGAGTTCCCCTCCGATAAGGAGGCATCGGGGTGTCCTCCGGGAGGGTTGTAGGTCAGCAGGTGAGAAATACTTAGTAAGCATCAAAAATGCTAAACAAAGAAAGGTGCAGCAATTAATCCGGACAAACTTATGTTTCGGGCAGGGGTTTTTCCCTCACCGCGAAGCTATGATCGGATGATGAATCCGACCTAGCAGCGATGTTCAGCTTCCTCCGAGGTGCGGCCGTGCATGCGTTAGCAGCGGCCCCCCTCTTCGTCCCCCTGCCTTGTTCAGGGAGTTCTTCTTCTTCTTCCTCGTCATCCTCCTCTTCTTCGGAGGAGAGGATGTTGATCTTCTCGGACTTCTCATCCGTAGGGCGGGGGCTATCTCCAGCCCCCTTGCCCTTCTTCTTGGGCTTCTTGACTGGCGCCTTGTACGACGCCGGGACCAGCATCGCCGTCAGTCGATGCGATTCTGGGTCTTCGGGCAAAGGCGTCGGACACTTGACATGGGTCGCCTTCTTCATGTAGCCCTGTATATCACACAAAAACTCCAATTCTTGTTATCATTGAATAAGAAAGGGGATATATGTTCGGCAAATTCTTTTATTACCTCTGGGGTGGAGACTGCACTACTATAGCTCGCGTCCTCGGTTCCTTCCGGCCACTCCTTCTGGCACTTGAAGAGATGCTTCCAAATCTTTTTATGTGTAAGGCCAAAGAGATCCTTTAGAGGCTGATCTCTTGCCGGATCGAACTCCCATAGGGAGGAGTCCCGGCTTTGGCAAGGAAGGACAAGCCTAGCCAGCATTACCTGGACCACGGACGAGAGCTGGTGGCCCCTGGAAATCACGCCGGACACATGGCTCTGGAGTGTCGTCACAACCTCAACTTGAAACCCCCAGTCCAGACCCTTTTTGGTCCAGGAGGTCAACCTCTCTCGGGAGTCCAGATCTGAAAGTAGGTTCTGCCTCCCATTTGGCATTGCGGGGTTCGGTGATATAAAACCACTCCTGCTGCCAGACCTTGTTCGTCTCTACGAACGACCCTTTTGGCCAAGTCACATTCGGGAGCTTGCTAATCATGGTGCCCCCGCACTCCGCGTGCTGCCCATCCACCGCCTTCGGCTTCACGTTGAAGGTTTTAAGCGATATGCCTAAGTGTGGAGGGATGCGGAGGAACGCTTCACACACCATTATGAAAGCGGAGATGTGAAGGATTGAGTTCGGGGCTAGATCATGGAAATATAGTCCTTAGAAGAATAGCAAACCCCGAACAAAGGGGTGGAGCGGAAACCCTATCCCCCTAACAAAGTGCGAAGTGAACACTACTCTCTCGTCCGCCTCTGGGACGGGGATCACCTGTCCCTTGGCGGGGACTGGGTGCGCGATATCGGCGGCGAGATAGTCTGCGCCCCGAAGATCCTCCACGGTTTTCTCAGTGACCATGGAGGCCTCCCACTTCTCTCTGGCACCAGATCTAGCCATTGCTGGGGTAGGGAGTAGTGGTTGAGGAACGGAAAGCAGTGGACGCAAGATATGAGGACACTGGGGCTAGGGGAGTAAGAGAGCTCAAGCTTGAGGAAAGCGTGGGGCTGATGAAAGGGATTGGTATCCTTTTATAACGCTGTGAATACAAAACACCCCCCCCCCCCACTATAGCCATAAACCTCGCCAGTTCCAAAAGCGGTCGTGCATAATGCGTAGTGTGGACGCTCACGTCACATTGATACGGATCCCACAATAAGCCGGCACGATCTCTATTCTGATAAGATGTGTCAATGAGGATATACCTCGAAACGCGAAACTAGAACCAAATAAAACGGTTCGATATGTTAGTGGGATGGATGCGACGCTTCACCAAAAAGTTGTCAGTAAAGACACACTATTAATTTTCTTTTAAGAGCCTTGACTTCGAGGCTAAGGGTTGTACTAACCTTGCAGAGCCGAACAAAATACACCTTTTTGCAGAAGATATATTCGGAAGAAGGAACCCGCCTTGCAATGCCGAAGATAATACGGAAGCCGAACTCGTCGTCATCGAAGACAGGTTCAGGGGCAACTGAGGGAGTCCTGGATCGAGGGGTCCTCGGGTGGCCAGATAACTCTTGGTGGGACGGAATGGTGGGCCATGAACATCATAGTTTAAGATCGTCTCTCGTATCCATATAGGACTCCTGTATTCGTATATTGGCAAGTTTTAGGTTTGGGTGTAATCTTTCCTTCCTCTGCAAGATGGTTATGTAGAAACCCTAGGCCCCTCCGGTGTGTATATAAACTGGAGGGTTTAGTCCGTAGAGGCTAATAGAGAATCACAAATCCTCATAGGCTAGACTTTAGGGTTTAGCCAATAGGACCTCGAGGTAGATCAACTCTTGTATTCATATTCATCCATATTAATATAGCAGGAAGTAGTGTATTACCTCGTTCGAGAGGGCCTAAACCTGGGTAAACATCGTGTCCGTGGCCTCCTGTTACCATCAATCCTCAGACGCATAGTTTGGGACCCCCTACCCGAGATCTGCCGATTTTGACACCGACACCTGACCCTCAATCAAGTTGAAAACTAGACTAGTCAAAATGTCAATTGGGACGCCTCTTTGTGAGAGAACTAGTGCGTGCGTGCACCGCTTCTCTTCGTGAGAGTACAATATACTACGCCCAAAGAACGTTCACCACAAGAGTAATAGTATAAGTGTGTGACATGTGAGTTAAAATAAAAGGTGCGCGACACATTTTATTTTTAGAAGTTCTGAGGGCAGGGTGTGAAGAGCACATATGTGTCTGACGTCTACCTACAGATAGACAATGGGTGTGAGAGGACTCGAGAGAGTCGTGAGTCATGAGGGTGCGTGTGTGCTCAGAGAGAGAGAGAGGGGGGCACGTATCAATGCAATGCTTGTTTCCATAAATCATATCCGACAAATGTTTGCCACAAGTTATTTCCTGATGAATGCCATAAGAACTGTTAGATCGGCATCCAATAGTGTCAGCTTTTCCAAGGCATTTAACAGAAAAACCACTCGTCCGACACGCAAATCTTCGACATGAGTGTGAGCAACTGCCTTATGCTCGTCCCTCTGCTTCAAAATGCAGTGCTTATAGCTTCATTGAAAATTCAAACCTCGCAAACTTTTATCGAGTTTTCATATACCAACATGCACATTGTGGCACCCTGGCTCAGAGAAACCGGAACGCCCCGTATTCCAGCCCAGAGATCCAGGTGAAGTCTTCTGGAATACGGCACTGCTTAGCATAGAACAAACCAGCTCTCTATTACAACACGAATATGGATACAAGGTCTCTGATATTACAATGAATGACACCGGCATGGCGATGCTATGCCAACCGTAGTTGCTCTACGCAAGCATCATAACAACTCAAGGCAGCGGGACCTCTACTGGCAGCGGAACAATGAATGGCAATGATGGACTCCAATCCGCAGGGACTCTGGCTGAAACGTTTATCCTAGCTCGCGAACATAGGAACCACACCAAAACAACCAAGCAATCCAGGCACGACCTACAAACTAGCATGACACGCAAGGTTAGTACATTGAATGTACTTGCAAGCTCACAATAAACCAAAAGCTGCCAAGGCAAACAACAGCACGGCATTAGCAGGTTAAATCAAACATGAGCATGATACTAACAGAACAACATGGCATGCACCAACTGATCACGATAAAACTAGGACAATACGAGCATGGCATGAACATATGAACATGATGATACTAGCATGCAACAAGTTAACATTTTCATGCACGAACATTATTTGCTCAGGTTACATCGTAACCATCACATGCACAAACTTACCATCACGGACATCACACGATCATCTCAGGATCAAATCAAGCTTGGTATAAACAATACCATAGTAATCATTAAATGACCACAAGGAGCTTGATCTTTACCAACGATTCTCGCACAACATCATGAATATCCAACAACTCAGAATCCTCGATACTATGGTGATCATTTATGGATCACAAACAGAACCACTCTTGGCTCAACGGGTTACCTCGTAACCAAACGGTGACCATTCACGGATCACCTAACCAACTTATCTCATCATCGAACTGGGGTTGTTATTAAGGACGTTATTATTATTACTGTTGACCCACAGTGTGACCGACTCCGAACTGGGCCCATATTTGTGGGCGCGGCTACCGATAGATTTAACACACACTCTGCAGAGGTTAACATACTTTACCCACACCATGGAACCCATGGCCTCGCACTCCCATTCGGGTGGACGAACGGCATTCCAACATAACTGATCTACTACCATGACATTCTCATGGCCACTCTAACCAACTCCCCTTGGGGCTAAGTCCTAGGTGGCCCCATGCCTATCAAAGGCACCAACGACCACAATCGTGGCAAAACATAAACGGTCCCAAGCGGGGAGAAGGATCCTTACAACAACAACAACGGGCACACAAGGTTTATGTCCGCCAACATGATCAGGGTAGCGCGCGCCCATAACCTTCCCTCGTTGGAGGCACCGATGAGAGGCATGACAATAGACCCAGTTAGGGCCTTCCCATAAAGGAAAGTGTGGCTGCACTGGTCAGCTCAATTTGAGGGCACCATGACTCAGCCAATAGTTGTTCAAGTTCATTATTATCCAGTTAAACTTGAATGCAATAAACTGAGTCATAATAAAAGAACAAGATGCAACTACAATTCATGAGCATCATATCAACATAAGCATGGAGGTGCAACATAATCATCGAGCATAACCACAATGAAGCATATATCCAAATGAGCATGGCATACTGACGAGCATGAATAGCACAACTATAACACTACTCATGGCATACATGAATACTAGCATCATAAATAAATACCATGCAAGAACATAGCAAGAACACTACCAAGTAAGCATGTAACCAACTAGTTGCAACAGAACATGCATATCAATAGTACTTGACAAACAACAAGCATGCATCAGGATAAACATCACTACTACAAGCATGTACTTCTACTACCAAGCATAACATATGAACATGATACTAGCAAGTAGCACAAGATAACAAGAAGCATCGGAACATAGCATGAAAGTGAGCATGAAACCACGAGCATAACCGAAACAAGGACAATAGTAGCAAACAAGCAGACGGATGACGGGCAAACTTTTATTAAATATTCAAGTAGAAACCATGGCTACTGGATGATTATCATGCAAGTGATTGTTGTGGCTTGTCTTGGGGTGACGGAGACTCTGGGAAGAAGTGTGGTGAAGGCGCGGAATGAAACACCAGACGTCTACTCACTTGAAGGGGGCTGATAAGGGCAAGGGAATCGTGGTAATTTTCACTATGAAACCACCTGGTGAAAATGGTACCAATAGAAAGATCTCGACGAGACGAAGACATGAGTGTTGGTTTCAACTGAATCGGAGTTACGGTTGTATAGATATGAAGTGAAGAAGATCAGGGACTTTTTTGTAAAAAGAATATTCACATCCGGGTCCCCGAGTGGATAAGACAGAAGCGCATATAAGAAAATATGATTTCAGAATGGGGAAACATACTCTGGACCGCAGTAGAATAAAACTACGCTTTCGTTGAAGGAAAACACACCTTCCAAGCAGGGCCCAGGTGCAGGGGAGGGGGTCGGCCTGGTCATCGTCTTCCTCCTCCTGTCTCCCCGACGAGAGACAGAGGAGCAGGCGAGGTAGGGCGAAGCAGGTGGTTGCTCGGCCAGATTCCGGCCACCGTTGGTCGGGGTGAGGCCACCCGCGGGTGTGCGGGAAAGTTCCTCCTCCATTCAGGTGAAGAGCAGCCACCGGGGAGGCTTGGAATGGTGGCGAAGAGCGGCGACCCGAAGAGGACAGAGGGGCATGTGAGGAGGTGGAGCTTGGCGAAGCAGGGCGTTCGGCGATGACTGATGGGGTGGGGCAGCTCTATGGGCGGTGGGGCGCACTCTGATGAGGTCGGGGAGGCACGAGGAGGCTCAGAACAGCCGGACGATGAAGTGCCCGAACGGTAAAGGCTGCGACCAGACAAGGGAGCCGCGGCCAGAGGGGCTCCGACGACGAACTAGAGAGGCGGGGTAGCTCGCGGAGACGAGGGGGAATCGGTGGACAGCTTGGAACGGCGAGGGGAGGCTTGGTTTGGCCGGAATCAACCCGAGGTCGAAGCAACCATGGCGATCTTCGGGGAAACGAAGAGGGGGCCGAGGACTCCGGTGGGCAAATGAGGCGAGGGAGGGGCTGGTGAGGTGCAGGAGGAGTCGGGTACTCCTTATATCGACCTGGGGAAGGCTCTGGAGCTTCACGAGCGACCTCAAGACAAGCTCTAATGGAGGACAGTGGCTGGGCGTAGCACATGCACTGTTCTAGCGGTGCATTTAAGGTGAACGGTGATGAAGCAGCGATGCAGGGCATCGCAGTCGAGCATGGCGAGCTCCAGGACACGGAGGGACGTCAAGACGAGGAGGAAGGAGACGGGAACATGGGCAAGAATGCGCGAGAGCTTGCAATTTGCATGACGCAAGCGCAATCACCACGCGCACTGGAGCAAATTTCTCGTTCTAGCCAGACAACCCGTGTCAATTAGAATGACCTTAGTGCCCTGAGTCTGAATGAAGAAATAATTGGGTCCAGGGGCAAAGAAGAGATTTGCAGATGCCCCCGAAGCAAACCAGCAGCCAAGTGCTTGTGCTATCTAGTGAGGACACCAGCTTGGTAACGAAGTAAAAACTTTGTCTAGTGATGATCACACACTAAGGTGATGTCGATCACCAAAAATCGGACTAAGAGGATGAGTTTAGAAGATACTTGCTGTAGAAAGTGCAAAACTAGCCAGATTAGGGCACTATGATGTTGCACTCACATACTTAAGTGTCATGAGCTGAAATTAGGTGGAGTGGGGTTATTTGACCATATGTAGCCGCTGTAAAAATTTCATGCCATTTGGAATTAGCAAAGTGGCACTTGCTTCACAAAGCTCCATTCTGACCAGAAACTAGGAAAATTTACTGAGGGTAAATGGCTAAATGGATTGATCCCAAACTTTGTGGAGGAAGTAGATATATATGTAAGAATGTCCTTGTAAATTAGCAGCTCAAATGAAGCAATATAAAATATAGTTGCTTCACAAAGTGAAAATCTAACCAGAAACCAAGATTTGGAGCTGAGCTCACATAGATGATCTCCATAAGCTCAAATTTGGTAGAGCGTCATGATTCGGTCAAATGAAAGATTTGACCAAGTTTCATCTCATTTGGACAGGTCTAGAATATACTTCCTTCACAAAGTTCCTTTCGGGAGAGAAACTTTGGAAAAGTGCTCAACAATAATTACTAGGCAAATGAAGTTGAAATTTGGCACAAGGAAATGATATGGACATGAAAGGATGTCCAGAAAGTTTGGAGACAATTAGGCAAAGATTAATAGCACTTGCTTCACAAAGTGCCATTTAGGGCAGAATAGAAAAATGATTATTGGAGGATTATTTTTGAACATGGCAATGAAATGCGTTGCCATATTTGATCAAGATATGGCCCAAACAATTTATGAGAATTTTTTGGGAATTTTTAGAATGACAGAGATACAGGTTGCTTCACAACCTAGGGCAAAATAATTATTCCTTTAATAGAAAAGGAATATTCCTTTGCAAAAAGAATGTTGGGCTAGGTCAAGGATGGAAATGACAGGATCATGGGATGAGGAGGAGGATGGCAAGCCACTATGAAACCTAGGAATACAGGGTCTTCCCAAGTTTCAGAACCACATACCAAAGAAAAGCAAATTAAAATCAATAAATTCAAGAAAATCCTTAGAAAAAGAAAAAGGCAAAATCCAAGGTGTTACAAACCTTCCCCCCTTAAAGAAATCTCGTCCTCGAGATTTGGTGGCTTAGGGATAAGTAAATATTCTGTCTGGAAGAAACCGTTTCCAACTCGGGTTTCTCCTATTTATGTTCCCACTGAATTGGATCTGACTAACTGCCTTGGTCTGGGGTGGTTTGCTTTACTCTACCTCACATTTTGACAGGACTTGCCTCATATGTTCCTATTCGTACTGGCTCAAATTCTCTTTCATATCTGTTGGCTAAGCTGGGGTCTAATAAATTATCTTTGCCAACATAGGTGTCCTTCCCGATATTAATCCTTGAGAGAGGTATTATTTTGCAAAGAGGACCGAGAATATCCCACGGAGTTGGGAACACATCTTCCCATGGAACCATGACTCTCTTTTATCCATGTATCGTGCAGCTCGAATATATAAGCATACCTTCTAGGTTCAAAACAGTGATGGGAACCATACCTGCTTTTCTGATAGATTTTGACGTCTTGCTGGGTTCCTGACTTATCTTGACTGGCTTTACAGTCTTGAGTACCCAACTTGTACAAAACAATTGACTGTCGCTTGACTTGACTGATAGAAAAATGCACCATCTCCAGATGATCACATTTGCAGAATTGACTGGCGGTGCTCTTGGCGAAGAATCCTGCTCACGGCAGGCTATTCTTTAAGATATTCCCATATGTGAGAAATAACAATCCTCAAGTATGTGCGCTCACACTGATTCTTCATTTTCCCGGCATACTCATGGGGATAACAGTCCGTGCGATGTTTCAACATAGTTGCTGAGGTCAATATATTAAGTTGTCCTTGGGTCGGGCTTGAAACAATTGGGTATTCAATGCTGACTGTTCTGAGCATACGGTGGACTGAGCTGGTTGTCTTGATATGGAATCCTTACTGTATTGTCGGTCCTAATCCTTCATTAGTATTTTCTGCATCTAGATCTTTAACTGACAGACTGGGGCCATATATATCCTTGATTTATTTTCGCGATCCTTAGTACTGTCATGCGCAACATTTTGCAATTTATACTTTGGTCTTGAGTCTCAGAATGCTTAACCGGCTCACATGTGCTTATACAGATCTCGTTACTGTTGTTGACTATGCCGGACAGTGACAGGATTAATAACATCACCTTGTCGGATGTGCGGGGGCTGATCTTGATATTTATTGCCAAGGTGGTGTCTCAACGTTGTCTCCTTCTAGACTTGTCGATTTTTGCATCACCCACTGGTTTTCCTTCACTTGCATGTCCAATGAGGTTGTCGTATGCGTACCATGAATTCTTTCTTGTTTGAAGAACTTGACAAAATACTTACTGTATATAAAATATCTGATTCTTGAGGCATACCTTTGTTTATATACAGTAAGTATTCTGTTGCAGATCTGACACTTGAAGTACACTGCCAGATGCTAACAAGTAATTGTTTAATCCGTTGTACCAGTGTCGTACTGAAGAAGACTGGGCAGCTTGCATTGGAAGCCACCAGGATATCTTGCTGAGGAAGACTGGATGGCTTGTGCTGGGAGATTTCGGCAGATAGCTTGCTTAGGAAGGCTGGATAGCGAAGACTAAATATCTTGCATGGGAAACCATCCACAACTTACTGAGTAATCTCTGGTGATACATCATTGAGAATGACTAGGCCGCTACTAGGAAAAAGGCTATAGATGGAATTGTTACTAATGGCGCACCAGACATGTGGTGCGCCATTACTATATACTAATGGCTCACCATGTGTCGGTGCGCCATTAGTGTCCAAATACTAATGGCGCACCACATCCACGCTGCGCCATTAGTAACAATTTTTTTTTCATTTTTTCTTCAAAACTACTAATGGCGCACGAGTGGATAGTGCGCCATTACTAGTTAAACTAGTAATGGCGCACCACATCCACGGTGCGCCACTAGTAAGTTTTGTTCAAATTTTTTAAAAATATTTTTTTCAATTTTTTTCAAAACTACTAATGGCGCACCAATGGATAGTGCGCCATTACTAGTTCAACTAGTAATGGCGCACCACATCCACGGTGCGCCATTAGTATTTTTTTTCAAATTTTGTTTTAATTTTTTTTTTCAAAACTAGTAATGGCGCACTGTGGGTGTGGTGCGCCATTACTAGTTGAACTAGTAATGGCGCACCACATCCATGGTGCGCCATTACTA
>LR738712.1:546583982-546631237 GCA_902687465.1 Secale cereale
GGACCGCCTTTTCCAGTTTAAAAACAATAAAAAGAAATTATGGAAATGTCAAAAAAAAAGAATAAGTTTCCCATGTGATATGTGGTCTACTTGTTGGGAAAATTTACAAATATGAGTTTTGACTTTATTTGCAAAATATCTCTGGAATTTAGTAAAACGGGCATATCTTTTGCATACGAACTCGGATTCAAAAGTTTTTTATATGAAAAATCTTCTACTCGAAAAGTTACATCCGAATTTAACTGGGGGTGCCCCGTTAAACATTTTCAAAATCCCCAAAAACCAAACAAAAAAGTTACGGGGCTTTTAAGATCTAGAGGCAAAAAAATTCAAAAAAATTAAAACTTACTAGTGGCGTACCGTTTGCTAGGTGCGCCACTAGTAATAGAAAAAAAATTACAAATTTTGGTTTCAAAAAAAAATATTTGATTTTTTTTCAAAATATGATACGTAATATGACCGGGAAGTTTCAAATATATTTTCAAAATTTCATCATACTCATGAACATGAACAAACTCCTAGACATCAAGAAGGTTTAATAGGAATTATATGATAGATATATCAATAAGTGCCTGTGAAGTGAGCTCGTGCTGGGGTTGGATAAAACTACGAAGTTAAGCGTGCTTGGGCTGGAGTAGTGTGACGATGGGTGACCTTCCGGGAAGTTTGACCACAGAGTGCGATTTGACTTGAGATTAAGCAAATTGACCCGAGATTAAGCCATAATGACCTGAGATTAAGAAAAAAAGATTTAAAAAAATTGAAAAAAAAATTCTGAAAAAAATTACTAATGGCGTGGTACTAATGGCGCACTAGTGGTGCGCCATTAGTAGGCAAAACTGGTGCGCCATTAGTAGGCCTTTTCCTAGTAGTGGGCTGTTTTTCTTTGTGAACCCACTAATATAGGTATATTCTTGTCATTTCAGCTACTGATTACTTGTTTGAAAAGAATTGTCTGACTATCCTTGCTGAATTTATTGCATATTGGGACTGACTACGGGTGTCGCATATTTTAAAACCGAATCATAGCAGAATTAATCATTGTGTACTGACCATACCTCTGACTTGAAATGCACGGTTGGACTTGGATCCAATTTTTGTTCTCTTGTTGCAATAATGGTAGATCTCTGACGGTTACTTGTTACTGAAAGTCTGAGCAAAATATAATTTGTACCCAAACCAGATGTCTGCAATACAATGATGTCTGCTGAAAATCTCATTGCTTTTAACAGAGTGCCTTGGTGTATAGCTGTACTTCTTATGACTTCTTCTGATCCAGTGTCGGTTGATGAACAGTTTTTCATAAGCAGGTAACAGCGAAGATTCAAACAAAGAAGCACAAGAAAACGACCGATTGCAACAAAGCACAGAGCAAACAAGCTACAAAACTATTCCACACAGGCACACACAAGCATTATACTACAGCAGAGGCACATGCACTACACGAATGACTCCACCCTACGCTTGAGACAATGCTCGGGAACTGACGAAGAAGCTAAGGAACTAGCGAGTGGAACTGCTGGCTCCAAAACTCTAGATGGACGAGGCGGAGGGGTTGGAGAAGCTCGTGGAGACTGAGGTAGGGCGACACCAAGAAATCTCCTGGCTCGAATGGCGTCTCGGACTAACTCGGAAATAAGAAGACACTCGGCCGTCATGTAACGAGACATGACAAGGATAGCTGAGTCATCTTGACGGTTAACGGAGGGAAACTGGATCCACCTAGGATGTTGGGGATGGTGGGGTAATACTGATAAGCATGATTCTCTTTCATGATGCTCTCTTGATGACGAAGACCAGTGATTCCTGCTACTGCGGCGTGCTGAACGGCACGCTCGAGAGTAGCGTCGTAACCACCGTTGAAACTGTAGGTGCGCTTACCAACTGGAATCGGGGCTGAGAGATGAACATGATCAACATACTCCAGAATTCTTCCTCCGGTAGAAAACTGGAATACTTGGTACTGGGGTGGATCCCCAAGGGGAAAAATACTGCGCCACATATCGCCTAGGAGGGTGGCAAAGCTGAGAGGTGCGGGAGTGGGACTGAACTCAATAGGAACAGCACCGGGATCTCTGGGGAGGGCACTGAAATTATGGAAGTTGACCGCCATCTACACACAAAATAGGGGTTAGACGTAACCGAATAAGACTATATGCATCAAACAAATGCAACAACCAAATGCAGCAAGCAAGGGCAACAACCAGACCCTATACTACCGTTTTAACGTTCCAGCGGACTAGGACGCCCTACAGCCAAACCTGCTCTGATAACAAGCGCTGTGGCACCCCGGCTCAGAGAAATAGAAACGCTTTGTATTCCATCCCAGAGATCGAGGTGAAGTCTTCTAGAATACGGAACTGCTTAGCATAGAACAAACCAGCTCTCTATTACAATAAGAATATGGATACAAGGTCTCCGATATTACAATGAATAACACCGGCACGGTGACGCTATGCCAACCAGAGTTGCTCTATGCAAGCAGCATAACAACTCGAGGCAGTGGGACCTCTACTGGCAGCGGAACAACGAACGGCGATGATGGACTCCAATTCGCAGGGACTCTAGCTGGAACGTTTATCCTAGCTCACGAATACAGGAACCACACCAAAACAAGCAAGCAATCTAGGCACGACCTGCAAACTGGCATGACACGCCAGGTCAGTACATTGAATGTACTTGCAAGCTCACAATAAACCAAAAGCAGTCAAGGCAAATAATAGCATGGCATTAGCAGGTTAAATCAAACATGAGCATGATACTAACAGAACAACATGGCATGCACCAACTGATCCTGATACTACTAGGATAATACGAGCATGACATGAACATATGAACATGATGATACTAGCATGCAACAGGTTAACATTTTCATGCACCAACTTACTATGCTCGGCTTACATCGTAACCATCACATGCACAAACTTACCACCACGAACATCACACGATCATCTCAGGGTCAAATCATGCTTGGTATAAACAATATTGTAGTGATCATTAAATGACCACAAGGAGCTTGATCTTTACCCATGATTCTTGCACAACATCACGAATATCCAACCACTCGGTATCCTCGATACCACGGTGATCGTTCGTGGATCACAAACGAAACCACTCTTGGCACAATGGGTTACCTCGTAACCAAACGGTGATCATTCACGGATCACCTAACCAACTTATCTCATCATTGAACCGTGGTTGTTATTACACACGTTATTATTATTAATATTGACCCACAGTGTGACCGACTTCGAACTCGGCCCATATCCGCGGGCGCGGCTATCAATAGATTTAACACACACTCTACAGAGGATAGCACACTTTACCCACACCACGCAACCCATGGCCTCGCCCTCCCATTCGGGTGGACCAATGGCATTCCGACAAAACCGATCTACAGCCATGACACTCTCCCGGCCACTCTGACCAACTCCCCTTTGGGCTAAGTCCTGGGTGGCCCCGTGCCTACGAAAGGCACCAACGACCACCATCGTGGCAAAACATAAATGGTCCCAAATGGGGACAAGGATCCTTATAACAACAACGGGCACACAAGGTTTATGTCCGCCTACCTGATCAGGGTAGCGCGCTCCCAGAACCTTCCCTCGCTGGAGGCACTGGAGAGAGGCATGACAATAGACCCAGTTAGGGCCTTCCCATAAAGGCAAGCGTGGCTGCACTGGTCAGCTCGATTTGATGGCACCATGAGTCAACCAACAGTTGTTTAAGTTCATTATTATCCGGTTAAACTTGAATGCAATAAGCCGAGTCATAATAAAAAGAACATGATGCAACTACAATGCATGAGCATGATATCAACATAAGCATGGAGGTGCAACATAATCATCAAGCAGAACCACAATGAAGCATATATCCAAATAAGCATGGCATACTGACGAGCATGAATATCACAAGTATAACACTAGTCATGGCATACATGAATGTTGGCATCATAAATAAATACCATGCAAGAACATAGCAAGAACACTACCAAGTAAGCATGTAACCAACTAGTCGCAACGGAACATGCATATCAACGGTACTTGACAAACGACAAGCATGCATCAGAATAAACATCACTACTACCATCATGTACTTCTACTACCAAGCATAACATATGAACATGATACTAGCAAGTAGCACAAGATAACAAGAAGCATCGGAACATAGCATGAAAGTGAGCATCAAACCACGAGTAGACAGATGACAGGCAAACTTTTATTAAATATTCAAGTAGAAACCATGGCTACTGCATGACTATCATGCAAGTGGTTGTTGTGGCTTGCCTGGGTGTGACGGAGACACCGGGAAGAAGTGTGGTGAAGGCGCGGAATGAAACACGGGATGTCTATTCTCTTGAAGGGGGCTGATAAGGGCAAGGGAATCATGTTCATTTTCACTGTGAAACCACCTGGTTAAAATGGTACCAACAGAAAGATCTCGACAAGACGAAGACGTGAGCGTTGATTTCACCTGAATCGGAGTTACGGTTGTGGAGATATGAAGTGAAGAAGATCAGGGACTTTTCTATAAAAATAATATTCATAGTCGGGTCCTTGAGTGGACAAGACAGAAGGGCATACAAGAAAATATGCTTTCAGAACAGGAAAACGTACTGTGGACCGCAGTAGAATAAGATTACGCTTTCGTTGAAGGAAAACGCACCTACCAAAATACGTTTCCACTTGAAAACACGCGAGCCCGGGGCGGAGCCACTTCCAGGCAGGGCCCGGACACATGAGGGGGATCGGCCTGGTCGTCGTCTTCCTCCTCCTGTCTCCCCGACGAGAGTTAGAGGGCGGGGCGAGGCAGGGCGAAGCCGGCGGTTGCCCGGCCAGCTCCGGCCACCGTCGGGTGCATGGGGAAGTTCCTCCTCCGTTCAGGCGAAGAGCGGCCGCCGGGGAGGCTTGGAATGGTGGCGATGAGCGGCTACCCGAAGAGGACAGAGGGGCGCGGGAGGAGGTGGAGCTCGGTGAAGCAGGGCGCTCTGGCGAGGACTGATGGGGTGGGGCGGCTCTACGGGAGGTGGGGAGCACTCTCTTGAGGTCGAGGGGCACGAGGAGGCTCGGGACAACCGGACGATGAAGTGCACGAACGGTGAAGGCTGCGGGTGGACTAGGGACTCGTGGCCAGAGGGGCTCCAGCGACAAACTGGAGAAGTGGGGTGGCTCGCGGAGATGAGTGGGAATTGGTGGACAGCTTGGAACGGCGAGGGAGGCTTGGTTTGGACGGAATCAACCCGAGACCAAGGCGGCCATGGCGATCTCCGAGGAGAAGAAGAGGGGGCTGAGGACTCCGGTGGGCAAATGAGGTGAGGGAGGGGCTAGTGAGGTGCGGGAGGAATCGGGCACTCCTTATGTAGACCTGGGGAAGGCTTTGGAGCTTCACGAGTGAGCTCAAGACAAGCTCTAATGGAGGACAATGGCTGGGCGCGGCACGGGCACTGTTCTAGCGGTGCATTTAAGGCGAACAGCGACGAAGCAATAATGCAGGGCGATGCAATCGAGCACGGGCGGGCTCCAGGACACGAAGGAACGTCAAGACGAGGAGGAAGGAGACGGGAACAGGGGCAAGAACACGTTAGAACTTGCAATTTGCATGACACAAGCGCGATCACCACGCGCACTGGAGCAAATTGCTCGTTCTGGCTGGACCAATCGTGTCCAGTAGAATGACCTTAGTGCCCTGAGTATGAATGAAGAAATAATTGGGTCCAGGGGCAAATAAGAGATTTGCAGGTGGCTCCAACAGCAGGACCAACAGCCAAGTGCTTGTGCTATGCAGTGGGGACACCAGCTTGGTATCAAAGTAAAAACTTTGTCCGGTGATGATCACACAGTAAGGTGATGTCGATCACCAAAATCTGACTAAGAGGGGAGTTTAGAAGATAATTGCTGTATAAAGTGCAAAACTGGCAAGATTAGGGCACTATGATGTTGCACTCACATACTTAAGTGTCATGAGCTAAAATTTGGTGGAGTGGGGTTATTTGACCATATGGGGCTGCTGTAAAAATTTCATGCCATTTGGAATTACCAAAGTGGCACTTGCTTCACAAAGCTCCAGTCGGACTAGAAACTAGGAATATTTACTGAGGGTAAATGGCTAAGTGGATTGATCCAAAACTTGGTGGAGGAAGTATATATAGATGTAAGAATGTCTTGGTAAATTTTTAGCTCAAATGAAGCAATATAAAATATTGTTGCTTCACAAAGTGAAAATCTGACAAGAAACCAAGATTTGGAGCTGAGCTCACATAGATGATCTCCATAACCTCAAATGTGGTAGAGATTCATTATTCGGCCAAATGAAGGATGTGACCAAGTTTCATCTCATTTGCACATTCCTAGAATATACGTCCTTCTGAAAGTTCCTTTCTGGACAGAAACTTTGGAAAATTGCTAAAAAATAATTACTAGGCAAATGAAGTTTAAATTTGGCACAAGGCAATGATATGGACAGGAAAAGATGTCCAAAAAGTTTGGAGGCAATTGGGAAAAGATAAATACCACTTGCTTCACAAAGTGCCATTTAGGGCAGAATAGAAAATTGATTATTGGAGGATTATTTTTTAACATGGTAATGAAATGTTTTGCCATATTTGATCAAGATATGACCCAAACAATTTATGAGAATTATTAGAATGACAGAGATATAGGTTGCTTCGCAAACTAGGGCAAAATAATTATTCCCTTAATAGAAAAGGAATATTCCTTGGAAAAAGAATGTTGGGTTAGGTCAAGGATGGAAATGACGGGATCATGTGATGATGAGGAGGATGGCAAGCCACTATGAAACCTAGGAAGACAGGGTCTTCCCAAGTTTCAGATGCACATAGCCATAGAAAAGCAAATTAAAATCAATAAATTCAAGAAAATCCTCAGAAAAAGAAAAAGGCAAAATTCAGGCTGTTACACACGTATATAATACACAGTATATATAATTTCATTCATCGTCGAGAGGTAACGGTAGAGATGGGGGAGGTGTGTACAAACAAAGCCGTCGTATCACCTGCAGTAATTTCAACCATACTTTGGTGTGGAGAAATATCACAGGAACTCTATATGATATGTTTTTTATAGGAATTTTTTCTTTAGAGCCAATTGGTTCATAGGAATAGATTCATATACTCCACATTTCAAAGGAAAATAAACATGATATGATTTTTATAGCTTTAGAGCCACTTTGTTCATATGAATGGATTCCTATACTCTCACCATTTCAAAGGTAAATAAACATTAGCCTAGATTCAATAGAAAAGTTCCTATGATGTGAACCAAATGACATCTCTTTTCCAATCCCTCCTCATAGGAATTAAGATACATGTTCTCTCTAGATTCAATATAAAAGTTCCTATAATGTGAACCAAATGACATCTCTTTTCCAATCCCTACTCATAGGAACTGAGATACAGAGTACATGTCATCTATTTCCCTACAACTTCCATATATGCATCTTCTATTCCTAAATAGCCAGGACAACCCACTAGCTTTTTTCCTGGAAATGCAACTATGGCACATGACCACGTCATGCATGCAAGTCATAAATCACATTGTTTTTGCACTCTATGCATGCAACCACCACATCATTAATTCATGCATGTTACTCATAAGTTATTTCTTGCATTAGATTTTTTATTGACAATATATGTGTTGGTCACATGTGCACATATGTAGTTCACATTCACATTTTTGTTAGAAATGTCATTCTTTTAACTGCAATTCTTTTTTTTCATTTTAAGCATACATTCACCTTCCATTAGTTATAGATGTTTTTGGAGGAACTTTTATGCATTATTTTGATTAGAAAATTTCACGCGGCCGCGGTTATATTAAAATAACGGGCCCATGTGTCATTGATTCGTCCAAAACGTATCTATAATTTATGCTTGCTCCATGCTTCTTCTGTGTGATATTGCTATGATATTGATGCACTTCCATGCACTTTTGATCATATTTGGACTAACCTATTATCTCAGTGCACCACAGTGCCAGTTCCTGTTTTCTGCTGTTTTTCTATTTCAGGTTTCCCCCATATTAAAAGTGCTCCAAAAATTCCAGGAAAAATATAGGAAAAATCAGCGTACAGGAAGCTTCGCGAAGAACCAAAGATGGGCCAGAGGGGAGCCAGGGGAGGCCCAGGCGGCCACCTGGCGCGGCCCCACCCCTGGCCGCGCCAGGGGGGCGCCTGGGGCCCCTGCTCCGCCTCTGGCTGCCCCCCTTCGCATATATATCCCTCTCGTCCCGAAACCCTCGAGGACAGAACCCTTTTTCGCGATCTCTCCTCTGTTCCGCCGCCGCATCGCTTCCAAGATCGGGAGCATCAGGAGAACTCTTCCCGGCACCCTGCCGGAGGGGAGAACCACCACTGGGAGCTTCTCCACCACCATGGACGCTTCTCGGATGAGTTCTGAGTAGTCCACCTTGGACCATGGGTCCATGATCAGTAGCTATGTGATGTTCTCCTCCCCTCTTTGCTCTTCATGGTTTAGACCTCGTGAGCTGCCCTACATGATCGAGGCACATATGTAATCTTTCTGCTGTTGCTTTCCTGAGTTTGCTGGGATTTGATGGATTATGAGACTATGTTCAGATTGTGTTTGAGTAATATATTTGATTCACCTCTTTTATATCTTTGTTCTTGAGTAATTCTTGCATGTTCTCCATTGCTGTTTATTGCTTTGGCCAAGTAGTAGGTAGTAACTCCAAGAGGGAGCGTTATGCTTGATTGTGGGTTCATGCCCCCTGATGACTAGCTTGAGTGACAGAAACATGAGTCTAGGGGATGTGTTGTTGCCACAAGGGAGAAAACAACGGTGCTTGTACTTGCGGGTGCAAGGATTGATTACTTTACGCAAAGTTCTTTTAATGCAGTTGTCTGTTGCTTTGAGTTTACACTTTGGGTGGGATTTGCAACTTAATACCAGCGAGATGTTCTGGATAGATATCTCAAGGTGGATGATTAGTAGTAGATGCAGATGGATTTCGGTCTACTTGCCTTGGCGTACCGCCCATGCTTTTGAGCCTCTACCTTTCTTTGCAGCATAGTTAGCATTGGTTTGCGCACATAATCCTGTCAATTGCCTAGCTGTAATTTGTTTACCTCGCTTTCTGTTTTATCGTCTTTTGGGAGAGAGACATCACTAGTGAACATCATGGGACCCCGGTCCATATTACCACCGCTGATCATACCTTCTATTTACTTCCTGTTTTTATTTCCTAGTTGCAGTCATAGCTATCATTATATCTCTTGTGTTTGATCCTTTGTAAACAACAAGGCCGGAGGGATTGACAACCTCTCTGTACTTGTTTGGAGCAAAGTTATCGGTATCTGTGTGCAGGTCCCGTCAACCGCTTAGTTTCTGGCGCCGTTGACACCTACTTGTCGACCCTCGGAGTCTCACGGGATTCGATCCTTGGTACCTTTGCCAAGGGAAATTTGCCGCTACGGTACATCTCAACCTTCCACTTGGGGTAACCAACGAGGGGCGAGAAGCCATCAAGCAAGTTTCTGGCGCCGTTGCCGGGGACTCCACTCTTCAAGATAGGGGAGTTGCACGCTATCTTTTATCTTTGCTTTTTATTTTTGTTAGTTTACCTTTCAATTTTTGCTTTAGTGTCCCTTACCAAAAATCACAAAAACGGTTATTTTGCTTGCTGCTGCTATGGGTTCCACCGAGAACACCAAGTTGTGTGACTTCACTAGTCATAACAACAATGACTTTATCTGCACGCCTATTGCTACACCTGCCACTTCAGCACCTTCTTATGAGATTAAACCTGCTTTGCTGAACCTAGTTATGAAAGATCAATTCTCCGGTGCTGGAGATGCTGCTGCTTTGCACTTAAATAATTTTGTTGAGGTCTGTGATATGCAAAAGTACAAAGAAGTAGATGGTGATATTGTTAAGCTTAAGCTTTTACCTTTCTCCTTGAGAGGAGGAGCTAAAATCTGGTTTCAATCCTTGCCTAGGAATAGTATAGATTCTTGGGACAAGTGCAAGGATGCCTTTATTGGGAAGTACTATCCCCCTGCTAAAATTATCCAATTAAGGAGTAACATAACGAATTTTAAACAATTGGATAATGAACACGTTGCCCAAGCTTGGGAACGCATGAAATCTCTTGTCAAGAACTGCCCTACTCATGGTTTGACTACTTGGATGGTTATCCAAACTTTTTATGCAGGCTTGAACTTTACCTCGCGGAACTTGTTAGATTCGGCCGCGGGAGGAACCTTTATGTCAACTACACTTGGTGCTGCCACGAAACTTCTCGACGAGATGATGACCAATTATTCCCAATGGCACACCGAACACGCTCCAACAGGTAGGAAGGTAAACTCTGTCGAGGAGATTTCCTCCCTAAATGAAAAAGTTGACTTGATCATGTCTCTACTTTCCAAGCAATCTTCTACTGACCCTCATGATGTTCCTTTAAATTCTTTGATTGCTCAAGATCAAGTAGATGTGAACTTTATCTCTAGAAACAATTTCAATAACAATGCTTATAGGAGTAATTTTGGTAGCAACCCTAGACCGTTCCCCTCTAATTCCTATGGGAACAACAATGCTTATCCTAGCACCAAGAACTCCACTTCTAAACTAGAGATTATGCTTAAAGACTTCATCACTACCCAAAAGGCCTTCAATAAGAGTGTAGAAGAAAAACTATACAAACTAGATAATCTCTCTTCGAAGGTAGACAATTTAGCCCATGAGGTAGAGTTGCTTAAAATTAGAACTTCTCCTCTTCAGGAGAGGAAGACCACTCCTATGAATGCTATTCAAGTGCAAATTAATGAAAACATTAGGATGATGGCTAAACTTAAAAAGAGATGGGCTAGAGAAAAGGAGGAAGAAGATAGAATTAAGAGCCTTCCTACCCACCACACTGTTGCTACTATTCAAGTTGTTGAGGATATCCAAACTTTTAGCACCCAATGCACTCCTAGTCCCATTGGACCTATTAATGGTGATGCTATGACCTCAACCGTAGAAGAAGAAACTCCTATGACCATAGAAGCTACCAAACAAGTGAGCCTAAAGGACACCACTACCACTTTACTTGATAGTAGTGACCTTGATTTTGATAATTGCACCCTTTCTGAAGTTATTGGTTTTCTTCACAAGATGTCTAGAGATCCCCACACTAGCACACTTAATCTTGCCTTCACGGAGCATATCACTAATGCTCTTATCAAAGCTAGGGAGGAGAAGCTTAGGGTAGAAGCCTCCATACCTAGAAAGCTAGAAGATAGTTGGGATCCTATGATTAAAATTAAGTTGAATAACTTCTCTTGTATGCTTTATGTGATGTTGGAGCTAGTACCTCCGTTATGCCCAAAAGAATGTATGATATGTTTGAATTGAAGCCTTTTGATCCTTGTTCTTTTGGTGTTCGTCTTGTTGATTCTTCCGTAAAGAAACCTTTGGGGAAGATCGACGATGTTCTTATCATTGTCAATGACAATTATGTTCCCGTTGATTTTACTATTATGGATATTGAATGTGAACCTTCATGTCCAATTATTTTGGGACGTCCTTTTCTTCGCACCGTTGGTGCTATCATTGACATGAAAGAGGGGAATATAAATTTCCAATTCCCTCTCAAGAAAGGGACGGAACACTTCCCTGGAAAGAAGATTAAATTGCCTTTTGAGTCCGTTACACGGGCTAGCTATTCTCTTACTCTTGATAAAACTTGATCTTCTCTTTTTGCATCATGCCTAGCTTAAAGGCATAAAAGAAAGCGCTTTTGGGAGGCAGCCCACAACAAATTAGGTATTATTTTGCTTTTGTTGTGTCTTGATGTTTGTTACTACAGTAGCATCATCATTGTATCTTTTCTTTTCAAGCTTTGTGCCAAGTTTAGCCTCCAATTGCAAGAAAGTTCAAAAGTTGTGACGTGCTGTCCAGAAAACAGATTCTGTCCTTGGACAGAAAAATTCGAATAAAATCACCAGATCATCTTTTTGATCTGAATTTTTTTTTGACAGCGTGCTCTATACAATTGGCTTTCGAGCGTCTGTTCTGAGTTTTTTGATTTGAGTTGCAAAAGTGCCCCGAAAAAATTATTTACTACCTGTTGGTCTGTTTTTCACAGATTCTGTCCTGTTTTGCCTTTTCTTCGTTTTGCAAACCTTGAGCTTGCTTTTTCTTTGCAAAAACCTTTTGGCAATCTTGAGAAACAGTAGCTCTTCAAGATTATTTTTATTTCAAGTAGGAAAAAATTATTTTATTGTGGGTACTAACCTCGCTAATCAGATTATGATGAGTTATGTATGAAGGGAGTTTTCAAGTTTGCGAGTGAAGATGATAAAAGAAGATTCAGGAGGGTCAAACGCTCAAGCTTGGGGATGCCCCCGTGCACCCACAAGAAATATTCAAGAAGACTCAAGCGTCTAAGCTTGGGGATGCCCCCATGCATCCCCTTCTCCATCGACAATTATCAGTTCGTCTTTCGTTCCACTATATTCTTATCACTTCATGCGTTATGTGCTATGCTTGGAGCGTCTTGCTCTTAGTTTCATTTTTTAGTTTTCTTTGGCTTTGCTTTCTGTTCATAACAAGTTAGAACCCAGCTTTCTTTGTGTGGGAAAGAAACACGCTCCACTTCAACCTAGAACACAACATAGGATTGTCATGCTTATCTTTGCTGTGTATGTTCTTTGTCTTTCCATAGCTGCTGTCATGTTTAGCTCTTAGTTTTCATGCTTTTCTTTTTAAAGAGCTTTTGTTTAGTTGGTTGCTGAACTCTCTTGAGTTTTCATGTTTATCTTGTTAAGAGAGTTTGCCTGTTGCAGTGAGTTGTGTGTCTTAACTTAAAGTAGGTAATTGAGGTTGCTATTTAATTTTAGTAGTAACTTGCAATAGTTTTGAGGTATTGCCATGAGTAATGCCTGAACTTTTGGTGTCAAGAGCTTTAGCCTATTAGTGATAGATGTCATATTTTGGGCAATCCGTGTTTATTTTCGAAAACCTACAAAATAGTTGAGAACTTTAGCTACTAGATGGATCACTAATCTTTGGAGGGATCGAATATTAGAGTACACTCACGTACCATGAGTCGAGGATGCGCAAGGATAACCAAACCCCCATACACTCCTCCTCGGGGTACTTGTCTCTTTGTGAACCTCCTAATTAGATTGAGAGTTACCGATAATAAGTGCATGAGTTCTTCGGACTAATGTGAGTATTCGAAAGTTGACACTTCCACCTAGCCATATTTTTCTAGCCTCTTCGGTACCGTGCATTGCCCTTTCTCACCTCGAGAGTTGGCGCATACTTTGCCGGTGCATCCAAATCCTTGGCACGATACACTCTGTCATCATAAGCCTCATTATATCCTTCCTCAAAACAGCCACCATACCTACCTATCAAGGCATTTCCATAGCCTTTCCGAGATACATTGCCATGCAACATCCATCTTCTCATGACTTGATCTTCATGTCATACATGCTTTTTGCTTGATCGATGAGCCGCATGCTAGTTGGGCCTTGCCCTAATCATTGCTACATGAAGCGCTAGTATCATTGCATATCCTGCTACACTGGCAGAGGCATACATTTGCATACATCATGATAGTTTCATCTTCTTTATGTTGAGTACTTTTGTAAAGTGTGAAAGATCTTCTATACTTCTTGTAATACATGGAGTGTTGCCCCTAAAGTGAGGAAAATATCCCAAGGAGGACAAAATCAAAAGATCCCAAAGAGGACAAATGAGAGTTAAATAGAAAGAGCCATTGAGGCCACACAAAAATTTAAAAAATAAAAATAAAGAAAAAGAAATAAAAAGAGAGAAAGGGGCACACTACTATTCCTTTTGAGAGATCCACACTCGTACTCCATCTTATACCTTGTACTCCATAGAGATTATCATTCATGCATATAGCTATGTGGGGACCTTCACACTATAGAACTTGTCTTGTATATTCCAATCATGAGCCTCCTCAAAAGAGCTCTAGGTCTTCTTGAGCGAGCAAGTTGGATGCACCCCCACTAGTTCCATTGGAGAGCTTACCTTAGCTCATATGTGCATCCGTTGCATGGCAATCCCTACTCCTCACATCATATCTATCATTTGGCTTTCTCTCGCCTATGATTGTCCTCATTGATGTGAGCCTTTCACACCTTTTTTGTCTTCCCCCTTCATCATATTTCTCTCTTTGCCATCCTAAGTGTCAACTTTCTTGCTTACGCTCATCCATTGCATGAGTGCTCAAAATATCGAAAGAGAGTGGATCATTTTGACTTGTACCTGGCTAGTGGTCTGGGGATGAGTCAAGATAAGATTCCAAAGAAGACCAAGTGTGAAACTTTAGTAGATTAAGTTCTCAACAATACAAAAACTATGTTTTACTCTCTCGTATATCCCTATCCCCTTTCTTGCACGCAAACACCATTTGGAGACATTCGAGTCACGGACAGCGAGAGCTCTTGCACCTTTATGTTCTTATGTTGCTTGTTACAATGCTAATATAGACTCTTGCTTGTTATGACTTGAATTGAATTACATGCCTTGATTGCTTTACTTAAAAGTTCTTATATGGTTGATAGCATGTCACCACAGAAATTATGCTTGTTATCATTTACCTACTCGAGGAAGAGCAGGGATTAAGCTTGGGGATGTTGATACGTCCAAAACGTATCTATAATTTCTGCTTGCTCCATGCTTCTTTTGTGTGATATTGCTATGATATTGATGCACTTCCATGCACTTTTGATCATATTTGGACTAACCTATTAACTCAGTGCACCACAGTGCCAGTTCCTGTTTTCTGCTGTTTTTCTATTTCAGGTTTCCCCCATATTAAAAGTGCTCCAAAATTCCAGGAAAAATATAGGAAAAATCAGCGTACAAGAAGCTTCGCGAAGAACCAAAGATGGGCCAGAGGGGAGCCAGGGGAGGCCCAGGCGGCCACCTGGCGCGGCCCCACCCCTGGCCGCGCCAGGGGGGCGCCTGGGGCCCCTGCTCCACCTCTGGCTGCCCCCGTTCGCATATATATCCCTCTCGTCCCGAAACCCTCGAGGATAGAACCCTTTTTCGCGATCTCGCCTCTGTTCCGCCGCCGCAGTGCTTCCAAGATCAGGAGCATCAGGAGAACTCTTCCCGGCACCCTGCCGGAGGGGAGAACCACCACCGGGAGCTTCTCCACCACCATGGACGCTTCCCGGATGAGTCGTGAGTTGTCCACCTTGGACCATGGATCCATGATCAGTAGCTATGTGATGTTCTCCTCCCCTCTTTGCTCTTCATGGTTTAGACCTCGTGAGCTACCCTACATGATCGAGGCACATATTTAATCTTTCTGCTATGTCTTTGGTGAGTTTGCTGGGATCTGATGGATTATGAGACTATGTTCAGATTGTGTTTGAGTAATATATTTTATTCACCTCTTTTATATCTTTGTTCTTGAGTAATTCTTGCATGTTCTCCGTTGCTGTTTATTGCTTTGGCCAAGTAGTAGGTAGTAACTCCAAGAGGGAGCGTTATGCTTGATTGTGGGTTCATGCCCCATGATGACTAGCTTGAGTGACAGAAACATGAGTCTAGGGGATGTGTTGTTGCCACAAGGGAGAAAACAACGGTGCTTGTACTTGCGGGTGCAAGGATTGATTACTTTACGCAAAGTTCTTTTAATGCAGTTGTCTGTTGCTTTGAGTTTACACTTTGGGTGGGATTCGCAACTTAATACCAGCGAGATGTTCTGGATAGATATCTCAAGGTGGATGATTAGTAGTAGATGCAGATGGATTTCGGTCTACTTGCCTTGGTGTACCGCCCATGCTTTTGAGCCTCTACCTTTCTTTGCAGCATAGTTAGCATTGGTTTGCGCACATAATCCTGTCAATTGCCCAGCTGTAATTTGTTTACCTCGCTTTGCTGTTTTATCGTCTTTCGGGAGAGAGACATCACTAGTGAACATCATGGGACCCCGGTCCATATTACCACCGCTGATCACACCTTCTATTTACTTCCTGTTTTTATTTCCTAGTTGCAGTCATAGCTATCATTATTATCTCTTGTGTTTGATGCTTTGTAAACAACAAGGCCGGAGGGATTGACAACCTCTCTGTACTCGTTGGGAGCAAAGTTATCTGTATCTGTGTGCAGGTCCCGTCAACCGCTAAGTTTCTGGCGCCGTTGACACCTACTTGTCGACCCTCGGAGTCTCACGGGATTCCATCCTTGGTACCTTTGCCAAGGGAAATTTGCCGCTACGCTACATCTCAACCTTCCACTTGGGGTAACCAACGAGGGGCGAGAAGCCATCAATCATTACCTATCGGTCGAACCTACGTCCATAGTTTATTCTACGTCTATCTCCACTGCTCCCCAAACTCAAAATTCTGCCTCGTCCGTGTAAAACTGAGTGGACCACCCATATTAAGGCGTCGACTCGAACTCAATCCCTCTCCCGTTTGCTACGGCGTGGCCTCGCACGCCTTAGTACTCCTACAAACCCTACCTGTCACACAAATCATCGGTTTTCTTCAAGAGGATGAAGGAGAAGCGGATTTGTAGTGGAGGCTCCTACCCGAGGGCGCCTTGGGTAGCTGCCGCATGCATCATTGCTCTTGCGCCCTAGAGTGAAATGATGGTTGCTTCGTCCGTCCATATCAATGCGGGAAAGGTGGGGCTTTGTGATTTGACCCCTCTTCGCTCATTTACTACTACTATGACGATACGACCGGGGTGCCTCCAAGTCCAACCACTGCTCCGAACTGTAATTTGGTGCATGGCACGTGGAACAAGATGGTGGATGAGCCACATGTCGGCCAAATGGGTCATGTAAGTGTGTGTCGCCATTTCATGTGTGAACTGACCCCGATGAGTTGCTACGCCAATGCAACGGGAGCAACCTACCACTCGGTTTTGCTCCTTGGTTTATCCCAACTATATTGATCTAAAAAGATAGGATCCAGATTAGTAAGAATGAGGTCATTTTACCGAGCGGTGGGCGGGGGAGCATGGTCTGTCATGCGGTCCCACGTGTCATGATGTACCAAGCCGATGCGCATTCCTCTTGAGGCAGAACAATGGCAGAAGCAATACGTGGTTGTCTTGAAGGTGGTGATGGAGAAGCAGATTCAGCAAAGTGTGAAATAATGGTTGCTCCATCCATCCATGGGAAAGGTGCGGCTTTGTGATTTGACGTCTAATTGCTCATTACTACCACTGGGGTGCTACGACTGGGGCGCCTCCCCCTGCTGTTCTACACTGGTATTTGGTGCATGACACGTACACCCGGTTGCTATATGTCCCACATGTCGACCAGCGCAAGTACACCATTCATGAGAGCCAGTGTCTCCACTCTTTTAGTATGACGGAGGAGTACAAGACACGGCTTGGTTTTTGGTGCTTCACGTGATCCATCGATACAAATCCGGACTAAAAAAGTCGAGCGCTGGTCTTTTCCCGCGCGGTAGGCAGGGGAGTTGGGCATAGTCTGTTCGAGGCAACGAGGCATGAAGGAAAACAAACAAATAAAGATTGAGCAACTTAGGTTTTGGAAAATCTTATTTTATGGAGTACGTACCCACCATGGAGGTAGTACTACTTACTACTCCCTCCTTTCCGGTATAGGGCTCATCTAAAAAATCATTTTTCCATCTTATAAGTCTCAATTGTACTAGTACTTAACATCACATGTTTGGATTTTGAGGAGCATTAATCACCTGATGCATACAGTATCAAGAGAAAACTAACCAATGCATGTAGAACTTCATGTAAATTTAGTGTCCATGCATGCAGTCAGTGTAATTAATGCATCGGTAAACATAACTTTTTGGGAAAAACAGGTGTACTAATTAAGTACTTGTGCAAAATACGAAATTAATTCCACCACTCACCGTCTACCTTGGTTGGAGACATTTTGAAATTGAGCCAAACTGGAAAGGATGGAGTAGTCACATAGCCTAGGGTAGCTTGTTGTAGCACGAACTCCAAGGAAATTGTTGTAGTACTACTCCTATCACTTTAGTACTCCTACTATACACTACGAGTACTATGAGGCCATCCAACCATGTCCCAACAGAAGACCGCGGACACCGATTATTTGTTCATATTTAAATTTGTTTGCACAGAGTAAAATATCCATGAAAACAACGCATGGCAAAATTTCACGACGAATGAGGGATTTGAATGTGTTCGGACGGGTGGGGCTGGAAGAGGCTATTTGGATCTTTCCCAGGGTAGCCAAACTATTGGCGACCCTTTTTTCCACCCATGCCTTTGCTACCGATGAACGAGGTAGAGCTGGGGTGCTCATCCTCCAGCGCACGCGATGGAGAAGAGCTCGCGCGAGCTATGCTTCTTTTGTCCCACCTCACCGCCCGAGCCGGCTGCAGATCGACCGATGACCCACAAATTCCGTCCAACCGTAGCTGCACACATTCTGACAACAACTCAACCAACCGGACAAAATCCATGCAAACACGGCAATATTTCATATAAACAATGACGAAATTCATATAAAATATGGGATTTTCATATAAACATGATGAATTTCATTACATTTAAATCAACTTAGCGGTGCTACTCCTGATTAGCATATGTATAAAAATACCTAGCCTAAATGGTCGCCCGCGGATCCATTCGTCTTCCTCATGTCTGACAGCATGATCACGGGACTACCGAGAGCCCTGAAGGTATATCCTTCAGCGCAAAGGACGACTCGCTTCCCCACCGCTCAACTAAAGTGAAATCGTTGGCTGATGCCCAAGATGGAGTCGAAGGGGGCGTCTCCGCTTCCGCAGAGCCCATGCAGGGTCGATGAAGGTCCTCACAACAGAAGGACCTGGCAAGACACCTGTTGTGTACGCTGGCTTCACCTTGGCGGTGGCCTTCATGGGACCCAAGCGGTGGTGGCCTTCCATGTTCTACTTCTCTTCGATGATGGAGGTGGACACGGAAGGCGCTGGTGTTGGGTTCTACCGTAGGGTGCGTTGACTGCAAATTGAAATTTTCCTACGCGTAGAACATCCAGGATCATGCTAGGGAGATGGATCACAAATCGTTACCACTACACGCGTAGTGCCGTGCAGCGGAAGTAGAGTTGGGGCAGCGCGTGCCCGGAGTCATCTCCTCCTTGTCAACCCCCCACGTAGACAATCGGATCCCGCGAACAGGTTTGCCGGAGTGGCGCAAGTGCACCGCCTCTAATGGTATCCGCACGTGTAGGAGGAACGTCGTGCAGCCGACTGCTAGGTCTGATCACACAACCGGCGGCGAGTGGAGGTGGCTAGTTGCAACACATGCAAATCCCTAATGACGGTGCCAAAGTGATCAACAAAATGAGTGTGCCGCACCTCAACTATATATAGGCATCCTTCGCTGGCTCAACACTTGGGCATCGCATGGACCTTAAAGCCCAAAGTCTGTTAAGTCTGTAGCCGAGTCCGAGTAGGACCAAGTCTGACTCGTGGAATTGGATCCAACCTCACAGGTTTCTTCCCTTAAGTGCGCGACCCCTTAGGTTCAAGTCGGCTTAGTCACAGTTTGGATCACTTCCGACCTATACGGTTGGTAGCGGCCTCTAGCAAGGCGTGCCGACCACCAAGCAGACTATGAAGCTGGTTAGCGAACATGCACAACATGTCACACTTCCATTCCCTTTGCCACTTGATATATGTTGTCAGGCTTAAGGCAAGTCTTTCATCCTTGTGCTAGCCCGACCTCTTTCTCGTTCCAGTGATGCCGACCCAAACCGGATTATCTCATAATCTTTGTCTCATGGCCATGCTTATCCTAGTCGGATCACACGAGGGGCCCAGAGTATAGCTCTCCTGATCGGAGGGGAACATCCCATCTTGTTCGACCACGTCTTGCAACATGGGTCTGGACAAGCCCGAAACCTACCTTTGTAACTACCCAGTCACGGAGTAGCGTTTGGTTGGCCCAAAGCAAGTCTGTCACCATCCCAAGTACATGCGTCAGCTCAGGACTTAGGACATAGAACATATGTTGCACTAGAGACTCACAGATGACACGTTGCTGTATCTCATAGTTTGTTCTGTCCGACTCAGACCTTATCCCAACTTGGATCCGACTACATCGAATCCGACCAGACCTTTCCAGGTTCATATTATCCGGTTAGTATCCAATGCCCCATGGCTAGTGAGACCAAGCCATCCACCGTGTCATATGCTAGTCTAGTCCGACGTGTGTCCACACAATACTTACAACTAGGGACTATTTAGGTTGTATCATACAACACAAGATCTCACAGACAAGTCACGTACTTCGCAACAAGTATCATTGATTACATCCAAGGACTATCTTTATTCATCAACACATAGGAAATATCGTCATACATGATTACCTCTAGGGCATATCTCCAACAGTCTCCCACTTGCACTGGATTCAATCAAATAGACATCATATGCCCATAGCTCTAACGTGCCCCCAATGATTTGGTTGTGGAAGCGGCTTAGTCAACTGATCTGCAACATTTGCATCCGTGTGAATTTTGCATAACTCTATATCACCACTCTTTACGATCTTTCGTATCAGGTGATATTTCTGATCTATGTGTCTGGTCTTGTGGTGATTCCTCAGCTCCTTGGCTTGTGCGATGGCACCAGAATTATCACAATAAAGGTCCAATCGGTTCACCGAGGCTGGGAAAATACCAAGATCATCTAGAAAATTCCGGATCCAAACACCTTCCTTTGCAGCTTCAGAAGCCGCTATGTATTCGGCTTCTGTAGTAGAATCGGCCACCGTATCTTGCTTGGAACTCGTCCAGCTCACTGCTCCTCCGTTCATGACAAACACGAATCTAGACTGTGATCGACAATCATCTATATCGGTTTGGAAACTAGCATCGGCGTAAGCCTTTACGACAAGCTCCTCCTCACCTCCATAAACTAGGTACATCTCTTTAGTCCTTTTTAGGTACTTCAGAATAGTCTTTACTACCGCCCAGTGACTCTCACCTGGGTTGGCCTAGTATCTACTTGTTAGGCTTATTGCAAAAGCAACATCATGCCGTATACCTATCATGGCATACATGATGGATCTGATTGCTGAAGAATACAGAATCCTACTCATCCTCCTCCACTCATCAAATGTCGAAGGACTCTGAGTCTCGCTTACCCTTATACCATGTGAGAAAGGCAAGAACCCTTTCTTGACCTCACTCATGTTGAACCGCTTCAACACTTTATCTATGTACGTGCATTGGCTCAAGCTGAGTAGCCTCCTCGGTCTATCTCTATAGATCTTAATCCCTAATATGTAAACCGCTTCACCAAGGTCCTTCATAGAAAAATTTCCATTCAATGATTCATTTACTGAGTTCAACAACAAAACATCAGTTCTGATCAGCAATATGTCATCCACATATAGTACCAGAAACAGTATCGAGCTCCCACTCAACTTCTTGTACAAATAAGTGCCCTCTTCGCTTTTGATAAAACCGAGACCAGTGATGACCACATCAAAATGAATGTTCCAGCTCCGAGATGCTTGTCTCAACCCATTAATGAATCTCTTGAGATTGCATACCTTACTAGTGCTAGTCGGATCGACAAAACCCTCAGGCTTTATCATAGACACGTCCTTGGCTAAATTTCCGTGAAGGAAAGATGTTTTGACATCTATCTGCCATATCTCATAATCGAGATAGGCAGCTATAGCTAGTATGATCCTCACCGACTTTAGCATCGCTACCGGCGAGTAAGTCTCGTCATAGTCAATTCCTTGAACTTGTCCATAACCCTTAGCGACAAGCCGAGCTTTGTGGATCTATACATTTACATCCACATCGGTTTTCTTCTTAAAGACCCATTTGCAACCTAAGGCTTTTACGCCAGGCGGCAGATCAGCCAAGTCCCAAACTTGATTTTTCATACATGGACTTTAATTCGGTCCTCATGGCCTCCAGCCATGCCTCGGAATCTGGGCTTACCATCGCTTCCGCATACGTAGTGGATTCGTTGCTTTCTAGCAACAACACATCGCGCAACCTGCGCAATCTTTCCGACCTCCGTTGTTCCGGTGCCGCTTCCACCTCGGGTTCCCTGACAGACTCCGGTATGATCACATCACCCGCTGAGTTGTCTCCAAATTGTGCTCGAACTTCTTCGAGTTGCACCTGCCTCCCACTAGCCTCCCGCCCGAGAAACTCTTTCTCAAGGAAGACCCCGTTTCGAGCAACAAACACTTTGTTCTCTTCGCGGTTCTAGAAGCTATATCCCAAGGTTTCCCTCGGATATCCCACGAATATGCATTTATCTGACTTGGGTGTAAGCTTGTCTGACATAAGTCATTTGAAAAATGCATCACAACCCCAAATCTTTAGAAAATACAAACTAGGACTCTTCCCAGTCCACATCTCATGTGGTGTCTTATCTACGAATTTAGATGGTACTCTGTTGAGTGTAAAAGCTTCAGTTTCTAGAGCGTATCCCCATAATGACAAGGGTAAATCTGATTTTCTCATCATAGTTCGAACCATGTCCAACAAGGTATGATTCCTTCGTTCCGACACGCCATTTCTCTATGGCATACCCGGAGGTGTGAGCTGAGGTACTATACCTCGACATTTCAGATGATCATCAAACTCCTGGCTCATGTACTCACTGCCATGATCAGATCGTACAAGCTTTATATTCTTGCTAACCTGATTCTCTACCTCGTTCTAAAACTCTTTGAACTTTTCAAAAGTTTCTAACTTGTGCCTCATCAAATAGATATAGCCATATGTACTCAAGTCGTCGGTAAAATTGATGAAGTACTGATAGCCAGCTCTAGCCGTTGTGCTCATTGGACCACACACATCGCTGTGTATAAGCTCCAACAGCTCGAAAGCCCTCTCGCAACTCTTTGCAAAAGGAGACTTAGTCAACTTGCCGAGCAAGCATGATTCACATGTCTCGAACGACTCGAAGTCGGGCGAAGATAGGAGCCCATCACTATGGAGCTTCTTCATGCGTTTCAGACTAATGTGTCCAAGATGGCAATGCCTGAAGTATGTCGGATTTATATTATTAGGCTTATGCCTCTTGACATTCATATAATAGACAGGTTCCGTTTCCAGATTCAAAATAAACGGCCCATCAATAATGGGTGCACAGCCGTCGAACATAGCATTCAAAAATATCAAACAACCATTGTCCTTTAAATTGAATTCATAACCTTGATTCATCAAACATGAGGCAGAAATAATGTTGGGACTAAGTGCAGGAACATAATAACAATTATTCAATTCCATAACGAATCCAAAAGGAAGTTGGAGTTGCATCGTGCCGACCTCCAACGTAGCAACTCTTGCTTTGTTGCCGACCCTGATGTCAATCTCCCCTTGTGCCACACGCCTAGTACTTACCAGCCCCTGCATCGAGCTGCAAATATGAACAACCGATCCGGTATCAAATACCCAAGAGCTACTAGGTATGTCAGCAAGGTAAATGTCTATAACATATGCAACAAGTATACATTTGCCTGAAGCAGCATTTCCGGCCTTCTTGCTATGCTCTACAAGCCACTTGCTACAGTTCCTCTTCCAGTGACCGGTCTCCTTGCAGTGAAAGCAAATGGTCTCTGAGTTCGTTCCCGACTTCGGCGCTGCGACGGAGATTGCCTTCTCCATGCCTTTTGCCTTAGCTTTTTTCTTAGACCAACTCTTCCTGAACTTAGTGTGGGGACCCCGACTTAGAAGTCGAGATCACCGAATGCACGTGTACAGTGATCCCAGAGATCAATGTTCACTGAACACACAGAAGCTGAATAACAAGAGTCTTACATCCATACATACCGTCTTACACAAATTATGGCCATTATGGCCAAGTCTTACATAGATAAAGCCTCACGGGCTGAATAGCAAATAACTCAAATAGCGGAAGTCTTCGATGATAAGTAGAACCCATGCCATCTGTCTTAACCCTACAGGCATTCTGACTGGGATAGCGTCCTAGTTTGCATGTTCGTCTCCATAGAACTCTTCTTCATATTCCTGTTCCTCCATGCCTGGCCAATTAAATAACCAGTGGCAAGCCAATCAGTACTTTGAATGTACTCGCAAGCAACCCATGATTTGGTTCAAAGTAACAATGCAATTGAACAACAATGAACAATCTAGCTATGAGCTAGAATAAACATTCTACCATCAAGTGTATGCATCAATAAACTCACGTAACCTCGAAGACAGGTTACCGATATCAACATGAATATGATTCATCTCAACGAGTCAAGTCACCACCTTTACTCTTCTCACGCACATACTTTCACCGATGTAGTAAAACTCTAGACATAGTTTAAGTAGCACCACCCAACTGTCCATGACCGTCGACACGACTATTCGAATAGTTTTACAATCTGCAGAGGTTGCGCACTTTACCCACAAGATCCGGGAAGCTTTCGTGTCATCCACGATCCCGCAGTACCTCAAGTACTCGGGGGAAGCACCCGGTCATTATCTTTCCTTAGACATCACTAACATAGAGTCCACTCGTTGGTGCACATCCCTCGAGTACAAACAATAGATCATGGGACTTGCCCTATTTTCAATGTCACGCGTACACGAAGGGACCAACAGTGTGTCCGGTGCCCTGTGAAAACATTCATGGTCGTCTATCCAAGCACGACCCCGTCCCGGGAAAGACCTCAAGTCTTCTCGTCACTAGTAATGCGGGCACCATGCTAGTATCGGCCTAAGTAATCAATAACGCCCCGTCCCATAAGGGGTAGAGTGGTTGCAGATATTTGGTTGGGACGGTAGTCACACATAAATCTAATCCATCATTTCACCCATGCACAAGATCTTTACCGGCACATCACTTCTTCCTCAAGTGATGACCTAACTCATTATCACCCTCGGGCATTAGGGGCACCCGATGGTTTTTTTGAAAAGAATGCAACCACGAAGGTTTCACGGCACACATGCATCACTAAGCATCACTACTAATCATATGCATGACATCTAGCACATAGCAAGATCATGAGTAAGCATGCATCATGTGGTGGTTCTCATCTAGGTCACCACTGTAACTCTTATCATCATGCATTCGGAAACAAACGGGTTCCAAAGATCACAAGTGTATCATGGTCAAAGGGCTGCTTGCCTGGATTGGCTTGGTCTTCAAAGTCTTCAAATCCTTCTCCACCTTCTTTCTCAGCAACCTCGTCAAATACGGTATCTAAACGTCACAAAATAACAACGGGAAAATAAGACCACAATAAAAATAGAAAAATCAAAGTGCTCAGAAAAATGTCAACTTATTTTTGTTAAATACTAGAGAGAAAACTAAGATGGCAAAAATTCTTAGTTTGAGTTTTGGAGTGGCAGAATGGAATCTAAGGATTTTTGAACAGGAGTTTTAATGTTCAAATATGAATTTAAATTTGAACAGAACAGAAAAGGTTCATGGATATGTGTGAAAGTGACACCATTAAATAGGTTGGAATTTTACAAGATTTTAGGAGTTGGAACTAATTTATTTGGACAAATATTTATTTCTGTGAAATTATTTGAAATAATCACAGAAAAGAATAAAAGGAAAAGGCCATGTGCCACTGGGCCAGAACGGCCACAGTGCATGGCCCATGGCGAATAGCCCACCGCTCGGGCGCCAGCGCGCGCGCGTCAGGGTTTTCAAACCTGACGGGCGGGGCCCGGCGGTCAGTGGCTGCGAGGGAAGAGAGAGAGCGGTGAGGATGACAGGAGGGGCCCGCCTGTCATCTTCAACCTCACGGCCAAAGCGACGGCGAGCTCACCAGCGGCGATTCCGGGCACGGCGGGGCAAACGGAGGGCAGGAACAGGCTCAGCAGTCAGTCGTCGTTCCAGTGGTGGTGGTGCGGCCCGCCGGAGAGGCCTGGTTCGTCGGCGGCGAGGTGGGACGGCGGAGGAGCATCGGGAGGTTGCTGGCTAGCTCGCTCCGGGCTGCAATAGGAGTGGAAGAAGGAGGGGAACGCGTCAGTGGGGTACAGCGGCTCCAGATCAAGCAAGAATCGGGGCGGAGAGGGGCTGTACTGCAAGATCTCCGGTCGCCCAACACGGCGGAGCTCTGGTTGATCCCGAGCACTGGGGCTCTCTGAGGGCGAATGGGTGGTGCTGGAGTGCTACTGGGAGTGTGGGGAGGAGTTGAGTGCCGTTGGGGAGGCTCGGGGCGAGCTTATATAGCCGAGCCCCGGTCCACCGTGGACTCGTGCGCCGGCGAGGTCACGGGCGAGGCCAGAGGCCGTGCAGGCGCTCGTGTTCGAGTCGGGGAGGTTCATGCGTGAGGTCTACGCCTAGTAGAGGGGAGAGGAGGAGCGGGGAAGGCTCCAGAGGGCATGCGAGTGTGAGGCCGACGAGTGGAGGTTGCGGGCGGCCAGCGCGCGTGCGAGGGCGGCCACTGGAGGGAGGAGGAGGAGGGGGAAAGCGCCGGGGAGAGTCGTAGACGTCGAGGCGCATCGGTAGGCGCGAGGGAGGAGCACGAGGTGGTCGGGGGCAAGCGATTGGGCGAAGCTACAGTGCAGGTGCGCACTGTAGCGCACTCTGGAGCGAGCTTATCGCATGCCATGGCATGCCATTGGCCCTCTGGGCGTGTCCGCCGTGTCTGGGGGGTCCAGCACAAGGTAAATAACTCGGGTGAGGCCTTGGATGCTCTGGATGATCAATGAGGGAGGAGTGAAGCTGGTAAATGAGTAGAAATGGGCTGTCCAGCAAGGTGAATTATGGTTTTCACCCCTCAATCATGGAGCTTTGGACATGGGGGAGTTACTGGAGGTAGATTGTAACTAGATGAAGGTGTGGTAGAAAGTTGAGGCAAAAGTAAACATTAAAAGAGGCCAAGATGATGGTTTTGGTAAAATGGCAGAAAGTGTTTGATAAAGTTTTGGTCAAGCAAATGATTTCCACTAGCCATGACACTTAACAGGATTGAATGTCATAAGGAAATAGGGTGTTTCACCAAATTTGGGCTCATTAGAAGAAACTAGCCAATGTAACTTTGGTGAACCCTAGAAAACAACAGAAATGGCTTCATGTTGTTTAAGTCAATCTAATCACCTTCCCTTGATGCACCACTTGGTGTAGTTTCATCATTTGGGGTATTGATCATGCTCACAAAGTTTGAAGCTTCAGATAAAAAGTTGGTAATGTAAAGTTGTTCAAATTTGAATTTGAACAGAAAGGGTTTTGGGGTATTCTGATCAAGTTGCCCTACTCGAAACCTTGTGCCATTTGGTCTAGAGGCCTTATTAGGCCATTCTAGCACGTGCCCCAAGTTTGAGAGCATTTGGACAAGTTTGGCAATGTAAAGTTGCTCAAACTTCAAATATGGACAGAATGGTTTTGAAGGGTTTTTAGGATGCTATCTTGCTTCCCAAGGCATGGGACTTGGCAAGATCAACTAATATGTCATATATGACATGATAGAATTTTCCTGGAATTTTTGGAGAATATTTCCTTTGTAAATATTTCAAAAGCTTGAAATATCCAGAAAGGGTTTTAGAGGGGTTAGCCCATTATTTTGAACATGACCAAGTGTTGAAACTCTTATAGATGGACAATATATGTCCTATGAGTCTCCCTGAATTTTGGCAAATATTTTTGAAACACTTAAATAATTTTCCCCTATTAAAGACCATTTCTGGCCTTAAGAAAAAGCTTTTAAATAAAATAGGAAAATAACTTTTAAAATTATACTTTTGTGGTTTCTAGGAGTCTTATGACTACTAGGTCTCAAATACACTTTTTGAAATAATTTTCTCACCCTAAATCAAGCACTTGCAGTGCAAACCTCAATTCAGGGGTTTTTGGAATACTAAATTTTTAAAATACATTTTGGCCAAATTATTTTTATAAGAAATTACTATACTGCTATAAACACTTGGTATGATCATTGGGCAGAAGTTTTAGGTATGGAGATGAATTCTACAAGAGGTAATAGTTGTCTTTAATGAGCACATGAAAAGCATAGGAAGAAAAACTCAATTCCAAATAAAAGTCAAGTGATGCCAAAAAAAATTGCTGGTCAAATTTTCATGCTTCATTGATGCAAAAGACATGTTACAAAATGCAGGGTGTGACACTTAGTCGAGTTCTGCACCATCAACACTTCATGCGTGCCTTTCTTTATATCCGTTCTGGCACCTCAAGCATACCATGCAATTCAGTGAATTGATAATCCATGCCATGCATATGATAGTTCGAGATGAACATCCCATAGATGGGCGGAAGAGAACCCAGAACTGCATCTGTAACCAGCTCATCCAAGAGCGGGAGGCCTAACCGATCCAAAGCTTGCACATATCAGATCATCTTGATCACATGTGGGCTCAGTGGATCACCTACCTATTGGGGAATGTAGTATTTTAAAATTTTCCTACGATCACGCAAGATCTATCTACCAGATGCATAGCAACGAGAGATAAGAGTGTGTCTACGTACCCTCGTAGACCGGAAGCGGAAGCATCAAGTGACGCGGTTGATGTAGTCAAACTCCTTCGCGATCCAACCGATCAAGCACCGAACGTACGGCACCTCCGCGTTCAGCATACGTTCAGCTTGATGACGTCCCACGAGCTCTTGATCCAGCTGAGCTTCACGGGAGAGTTTCATCAGCACGACAGCGTGGTGACGGATATGATGTATCTACCGGCGCAGGGCTTCGCCTAAGCACTGCAACGGTATGACCGAGGTGTGTTTCTGTGGAGGGGGGCATCGCACACGGCTAGAACAATTCAACTTGTGTGTATTTGAGTGCCCCCCTGCCCCCATATATAAAGGAGCAAGGGGGGAGGCCGGCCGGCCCTCCTATGGTGTGTCCTGGGAGCAATCCTACTAGGAATAGGATTGCAATCCTATTCCTAGTAGGAGTCCACCAATGAAGGAAAGGGGGAAGGAAAGAGAGGGAGAGGGAGAGGGAAAGAGGGGCCGCGCCCCCTCCCCTAGTCCTATTCGGACTCCTCCTAGGGAGGGGGCGCGCCACCTCCTGGCTGCTGCCCTCTCTCTCCCCTATGGCCCACCAGGGCCCATCATTCCTCCGGGGGGTTCCGGTAACACCCCCGGCACTCCGGTAAATTCCGAAACTTTCCAGAACACTTCCGGTGTCCGAATATAGTCGTCCAATATATCAATCTTTATGTCTTGGACATTCCGAGACACCTCGTCATGTCCGTGATCTCATCCGGGACTCCGAACTACCTTCGGTAGACTTATCTCCGGTCAATAACCAATAGCGGAACCTGGATGCTCATATTGGTTCCTAAATATTCTACGAAGATCTTTATCGGTCAAACCGCATAACAACATACGTTTTTCCTTTTGTCATCGGTATGTTACTTGCCCGAGATTCGATCGTCGGTATCTCTATACCTAGTTCAATATCGTTACCGGCAAGTCTCTTTACTCGTTCCGTAATACATCATCTCATGACTAACTCATTAGTCATTTGCTTGCAAGGCTTATTATGATGTGCATTACCGAGAGGGCCCAGAGATACCTCTCCGACACTCGGAGTGACAAATCCTAATCTCGATCTATGCCAACACCACGAATACTTTCGGAGACACCTGTAGAGCATCTTTATGATCACCCAGTTACTTTGTGACGTTTGATAGCACACAAGGTGTTCCTACGGTATTCGGGAGTTGCATAATCTCATAGTCATAGGAACATGTATAAGTCATGAAGAAAGCAATAGCAGTAAAACTAAACGATCATGGTGCTATGCTAACGGATGGGTCTAGTCCATCACATCATTCTCCTAATGATGTGATCCCGTTGATCAAATGAAAACTCATGTCTATGGCTTGGAAACACAGCCGTCTTTGATCAATGAGCTAGTCTAGTAGAGGCATACTAGGGACACTCTATTTTGTCTATGTATTCACACATGTACTAAGTTTCCGGTTAATACAATTCTAGCATGAATAATAAACATTTATCATGATATAAGAAAATATAAATAACAACTTTATTATTGCCTCTAGGGCATATTTCCTTCAGTCTCCCACTTGCACTAGAGTCAATAATCTAGCTCACATCGCCATGTGATTTAATACCGATAGTTCACATCGTTATGTGAATAACACCCATAGTTCACATTGCCATGTGACCAACACCCAAAGGGTTTACTAGAGTCAATAAGCTAGTTCACATCGCTATGTGATTAATACCCAAGAGTAATAAGGTGTGATCATGTTTTGCTTGTGAGAGAATTTTAGTCAACGGGTCTGTCACATTCAGATCCGTATGTATTTCGCAAATTTCTATGTCTACAATGCTCTGCATAGAGCTACTCTACCTAATTGCTCCCACTTTCAATACGCATCCAGATTGATACTTAGAGTCATCTGGATTTAGTGTCAAAGCTTGCATCGGCGTAACCCTTTACAACGAACTCTTTATCACCTCCATAATCGAGAAACATTTCCTTAGTCATCCAGTTACTAAGGATAATTTTGACCGTTGTACAGTGATCTACTCCTGGATCACTATTGTACCCCCTTGAAAAACTCATGGCAAGGTACACAACATGTTTGGTACACAACATGGCATACTTTATAGAACCTATGGCCGAGGCATAGGGAATGACTTTCATTCTCTCTATATTTTTCTGCCGTGGTCTGGCTTTGAGTCTTACTCAACTTCACACCTTACAAGTCAGGCAAGAACTCCTTCTTTGACTGATCCATTTTGAACTACTTCAAAATCTTATCAAGGTATGTACTCATCGAAAGTCTTATCAAGCGTCTTGATCTATCTCTATAGATCTTGATGCCCAATATGTAAGCAGCTTCACCAAGGTCTTTCTTTGAAAAACTCCTTTCAAACACTCCTTTATGCTTTCCAAAAAATTCTACATCATTTGCGATCGACAATATGTCATTCACATATATTTATCAGAAAGGTTGTAGTGCTCCCACTCACTTCTTGTAAATACAGGCTTCACCGCAAGTCTGTATAAATCTATATGCTTTGATCAACTTATCAAAGCGTATATTCCAACTCCGAGATGCTTGCACCAGTCCATAGATGGATCGCTGGAGCTTGCACATTTTGTTAGCACCTTTAGGATTGACAAAACCTTCTGGTTGCATCTTATACAAGTCTTCTTTAATAAATCCATTAAAGAATCCAGTTTTGTTATCCATTTGCCAGATTTCATAAAATGCGGCAATTGCTAACATGATTCGGACAGACTTAAGCATCGCTACGGGTGAGAAAGTCTCATCGTAGTCAACTCCTTGAACTTGTTGAAAAACTTTCGCAGCAAGTCGAGCTTTGTAAATAGTAACATTACCGTCAGCGTCAGTCTTCCTCTTGAAGATCCATTTATTTTCGATGGCTTGCCGATCATCGGGCAAGTCAACCAAAGTCCACACTTTATTCTCATACATGGATCCCATCTCAGATTTCATGGCCTCAAGCCGTTTTGCGGAATCTGGGCTCATCATCGCTTCCTCATAGTTCGTAGGTTCATCATGGTCCAGTAACATGACTTCCAGAACCGGGTTGCCGTACCACTCTGATGCGGAACGAACTCTGGTTGATCTACGAAGTTCAGCAGAAACTTGATCTGAAGTTTCATGATCATCATCATTAGCTTCCTCACTAATTGGTGTAGGAATCACTGGAACTAGTTTCTGTGATGTTCCACTTTCCAATTCGGGAGAAGGTACAATTACCTCATCTAGTTCTACTTTCCTCCCACTCACTTCTTTTGAGAGAAACTCCTTCTCTAGAAAGGATCCACTCTTAGCAACAAAGACCTTGCCTTTGGATCTGTGATAGAAGGTGTACCCAATAGTTTCTTTTGGGTATCCTATGAAGATTTACTTCTCCGATTTGGGTTCGAGCTTATCATGTTGAAACTTTTTTCACATAAGCATCGCAGCCCCAAACTTAAAGAAATGACAGCTTAGGTTTCACGTCAAACCACAGTTCATACGGTGTCATCTCCACGGATTTAGATGGTGCCCTATTTAACGTGAATGTAGCTGTCTCTAATGCATAACCCCAAAAGCGATAGTGGTAGATCGGTAAGAGACATCATCGATCGCACGATATCTAATAAAGTACGGTTATGACGTTCGAACACACCATTACACTGTGGTGTTCCAGGTGGCGCGAGTAGTGAAACTATTTCACATTGTTTTTTACTGAAAGCCAAACTCACTAACTCAAATATTTTACATCTACGATCATATCGTAGAAACTCTTATTTTCTTGTTACGATGATTCTCCACTTCACTCTGAAATTCTTTGAACTTTTCAAATGTTTCCGACTTGTGCTTCATTAAGTAGATATACCCATATCTGCTCAAATCATCAGTGAAGGTCAGAAAATAACGATACCCGCCGCGAGCTTCAACACTCATTGGTCCACATACATTTGTATGTATGATCTCCAACAAATCGGTTGCTCGTTCCATTGTTCCGGAGAACGGAGTTTTAGTCATCTTGCCCATGAGGCATGGTTCGCAAGCACCAAGTGATTCATAATCAAGTGATTCCAAAAGTCCATCACTATGGAGTTTCTTCATGCGCTTTACACCATTATGACCTAAATGGCAGTGCCACAAATAAGTTGCACTATCATTATTAACCTTGCATCTTTTGGCTTCAATATTATGAATATGTGTATCACCACGATCGAGATCCAACAAACTATTTTCATTGGGTGTATGACCATCGAAGGTTTTATTCATGTAAACAGAATAACAATTATTCTATGACTTTAAATGAATAACCGCATTGCAACAAATATGATCAAATCATATTAATGCTCAACGCAAATGCCAAATAACATTTATTTAGGTTTTACACTAATCCCGAAAGTATAGGCAGTGTGCGATGATGATCATATCAATCTTGGAACCACTTCCAACACACATCGTCACTTCACCTTTAACTAGTCTCTGTTCATTCTGCAATTCTCGTTTCGAGTTACTAATTTTTAGCAACTGAACCGGTATCAAATACCCAGGGGTTGCTATGAACACTAGTAAAATACACATCAATAATCTGTATATCAAATATACCTTTGTTCACTTTGCCATCCTTCTTATCCGCCAAGTATTTAGGGCGGTTCCACTTCCAGTGACCATTTCCTTTGCAGTAGAAGCACTTAGTTTCAGGCTTGAGTTTAGAGTTGGGTTTATTCATGGGAGTGACAACTTGCTTGTCATTCTTCTTGAAGGTCCCCTTCTATCCCTTTGCCCTTTATTTGAAACAAGTGGTCTTGTAAACCATCAACACTTGATGCTCTTTCTTGATTTCTACCTTCGCCGATTTCAGCATCGCGAAGAGCTCGGGAATTACTTTCGTCATCCCTTGCATATTATAGTTCATCACGAAGTTCTTCTAACTTGGTGATAGTGACTAGAGAACTTTGTCAATTACTATATTATCTGGAAGATTAAATCCCACTTGATTCAAGCAATTGCAGTACCCAGACAATCTAAGCACATGCTCACTGGTTGAGCTAATCTCCTCCATCTTGTAGGCAAAGTACTGTCAGAGGTCTCATACCTCTCGACACGGGCATGAGTATCTAATACTAATTTTAACTCTTGGAACATCTTATATGCTCCGTGGCATTCAAAACGTTTCTGAAGTCCCGGTTCTAAGCCGTAAAGCATGGTGCACTTAAACTATCAAGTAGTCATCATCCCGAGCTTTTGTCAAAACGTTCATAACGTCTGCATCTACTCCTACAATAGGTCTGTCACCTAGCGGTGCATCAAGGACATAATTCTCTGTGCAGCAATGAGGATAATCCTCAGATCACGGAACAATTTCGTATCATTGCTACTAACATCTTTCAACTTAGTTTTCTCTAGGAACATAAAAATAAACGCGGAGCAACATCACGAGCTATTGATCTACAACATAGATATGCTAATACTACCAGGACTAAGTTCATGATAAATTAAAGTTCAATTTAATCATATTACTTAAGAACTTCCACTTAGATAGACATCCCTCTAGTCATCTAAATGATCACGTGATCCAAATCAACTAAACCATGTCCGATCATCACGTGAGATGGAGTAGTTTCAATGGTGAACATCTTTATGTTGATCATATCTACTATATGATTCATGCTCGACCTTTCGGTCTCCAGTGTTCCGAGGCCATATCTACATATGCTAGGCCCGTCAAGTTTAACCCGAGTATTCTGCGTGTGCAAAACTGTCTTACACCCGTTTGATGTCTACACACGCTTCTACTCTTGTAGACTATGTTGGGCCTCCAAGCGCAGAGGGTTGTAGGACACCAGCAATTTCCCTCAAGTGGATGACCTAAGGTTTATCGAACTCAGGGAAGTAGAGGTTGAAGATGGTCTCTCTCAAGCAACCCTGCAACTAAGATACAAGAAGTCTCTTGTGTCCCCAACACACCTAATACAACTAGGAGTTGTATAGGTGCACTAGTTCGGCGAAGAGATGGTAAAATATGGATGATAGGAGTGGCAAAGCAAAGTAATATAAATCTGTAATAAAAAGTGCAGCAAGCAAACAAGTGGTAAACGTGAGCAAAAATGGTATTGCAATAGTGGAAACAAGGCCTAGGGATCATACTTTTACTAGTGGATACTCCCAACAACATTAACATAATCGAATCACATGATATTTCCCATAAAACATGCAACGGAGACGCACCCGGAGGTCATTCCTTCGTGGTCAAGAGAGGACGAGAATTATGTAGGGCTACAAAAGCACACCTCAAAGTTCGTAGTTCTCAATCTAAGGATTTCCTAATGTCACCGCGGCCATCCAAAGAGAGTCCCACAATTACCACAACATATCTAAAGGATAGTCGAAGACAAGCACCAAGAGACTCTCAATCTTCAATCAACACACAAGAGAGGAAATCACTCATGAAAATATATTTTTAATCCATGTCCAATAGACCGCTGTCACCTTGGTCTCGGGGATTATACTAGATAAAGACAAGTGAGTACATCAATCCAATACATAGAGGAAGGGAAACATCATGGGATCACCCTAGATTAACATAGCCTATGATCACAACGAAGATCACATCATGGGATAGAGAGATAACCACATAGCTACACGTACGAGCCCTCGGCCCCGGAGAAGACTACTCACGCATGGACATGGTGAGGAGGAGGTTGATGATGGTGTTGATGGAGAGGTGCAGCCCCGCGAGGAGGAGATGGCCGGCGGCAGCCACAGAGGCGGCGGCGGCGGCCCTTGGGGGCGGCGGCGGCCCTAGGGGGCAACGGCTCCTTGGCCCCCCTTCTTCCTTGTGGATGGTGTTGCAATGGTGCTGGTCCTCCCCTCCAAGACGACGGCTTGGGAGGAGGAAAATTCGTGGCCCTTGGTGACCTAGGTTTTCTCTCTTTATATAGACTCTCGGATTCCCGTCATCAGATTTTGGGCCTCAGTAAAACGGGCTTTACTCGGCCGTCCGGACTCCGATTTGGACGAATTTTATATCCAGAAGCATCGTCTCGAAATTCCCCACAACTTTCGCAAATAGAGTTTTTCCTTTTGACGTCGTCTTCGGGTCGGAACGTGACCATCTTTAAAAAACGTTCTCAGACAGATTTCAGGAAAGTCAGAGTCCTACTCCAATACGACTCCTTTTGCGTTTTTTTTCAATTTCCAAGTAATTCCTACACAATAAAGTGTAAAACAAAAACATTTTGCACTTTTGCAACCATTAGTAGGTTAGTCCAAATATGATCAAAAAGTGTATGGAAGTGCATAAATATCATAGCAATATCACACAAAAAAGACATGGAGCAGGCAGAAATTATAGATACGTTTTGGACGTATCAACATCCCCAAGCTTAATTACTGCTCGTCCTCGAGTAGGTAAATGATAACAAGCATAATTTCTGTGGTGACATGCTATTAACCATATAAGGACTTTTCACAGTCACATGACAAAAGCTTACTGAGACAATGAATCTGTAGTAATTAAGTTGCCTCATGAGAAAATCACAAAGAACTGAAAGTTTTACAATATGATACTGAAACACTCAATAGATTTGTAATGAGCATGGTGTGCAAATATGATAAAGTGATATCTCGCTTGCCCCCTTTAGTGAAGCAAAACATAAATGCAGGGGCACCTCCAAAGTTTAAGTGACGACTAGATACAATGATTTCAGAATAAACGATATCATAATCATGCAAAAGACAATGGTACTTTGGGACAATGCACATTACACTCAGAATGACAATCATGCTCTCAATAGTTGGTGCTTTAAAGAAGGCGGAGACTCTCGAACCGTGGCTTTTGTTGGCAAGGTTGAAAACCCGTGGTCGGAAACAAAAACTAAACATGTACCAGAGCTCTTGGTTTTAAAAACAGAGGTAATAATTATTTTTTTGGATATGCATGTTTTGTCAACGAATGCTAGCAGATGACTCAATTACTTCTTGAGCTGGACAAGTTTCGAGGAACGGCTCCCGAATGAGGACGATCACATCCTCTTAATCTCCTTTGTTTATCACTGCCAAAGTTTTCTGATTTCTCATGAACAAAGCATGAAGGAGGGTTTGTTTGTTGTATATTTTTTAATGAGCCGGGCGCACTCTATGCCAGTTCCTTCTTGTATTATGGGTTTGCACATTAGACATGCAATCCCGGGGTGAAGCTTGTCCAACTTAAAAAGATCATGAATTAACTACTACTTCCTCATGAGCTAAAACAGAGGCACAAAAGAGAAATGCTTTTTTTGAATAATTTTGAGATGGTACATGAAAGTCTTCGTTAGGAATGGCAGGTAAATACCATGTATAGGAAGGTATGGTGGACTCATATGGCATAACTGGTTTAAATGATTTTGGATGCACAAGTAGTCAGTCCGCTTAGTACAGGCGAAGGTTAGCAAAAGACTGGGAGCGACCAACAAAGAGAGCAATGACGGTCATAATCATGCAGAGCGACAAAGCAACATTGAATCGGGCATGGAAGTAATATCGCTACTCAGAAATAAAAGATCATCAAGGCTTGACAGACTTTCTTTACAGTGTTAAATATGCGTGAGCATATGCCAAGTCAATCAAAATAAATTCTTGAAGGAAGATATCACTAAACCATACACATCATAGGCAAACAAATCATGTTGGTACTTCAATAACACATTAAGAATCCCCCAGCTATTTGAGACTAACCATAAGAAAACATGAACTAATAGGCACCATTATGCACATAGCATTTTTATCAGAGACATATCAACCAGTGCAACAGAAGCAAACTCGCTTAACAAGATAAGCATGATAACTAAAGAGAGTTCCTGCGACCAACTAAACAAAAGCTCTTTAAAAAGAAAAGCATGAAAACTAAGAGCTAAGCATGACAGTAGCTATTGAAAGACAAAGAACACACACAGCAAGGATAGACATGAAAATTCTATGTTATGTTCTAGGTTGAAGTGGAGCGTGTTTCTCTCCCACACAAAGAAAGCTGAGTTCCAACTCGTTATGAACAGCAAGCAAAGCTAAAGAAAACTAAAAAGGAACCTAAAAGCAAGACGCTCCAAGCATAGCACATAACACATGAAGTGATAAAAATATAGTGGAACGAAAGACGGACTGATAATTGTTGATGGAGAAGGGGATGCACGGGGGCATCCCCAAGCTTAGACACTTGAGTCTTCTTGAATATTTCTTGGGGGTGCATGGGGCCATCCTCAAGCTTGAGCATTTGACACTCCTGAATCTTTTTATCATCTTCCCTCGCACACTTGAAAACTCCCTTCATACATAACTCATCATAATCTGATTAGCGAGGTTAGTACCCATAATAAAATAATTGTTCCTTGCTGGAAATAAAGATATTCTTGAAGGTCTAATGTTTCTCAAGATTGCCAAAAGGTTTTTGCAAAGAAAAAGCAAGCTCAAGGTTTGCAAAATGAAGGAAAGGCAAAACAGGACAGAATCTGTGAAAAATAGACCAGCAGGTAGTACATAATTTTTTCGGGGCACTTCTGCAACTCAAATCAAAAAACTCAGAACAGACGCCCGAAATCATATTGTATAGAGCACGTTGTCGAAAAAAACTCAGACCAAAAAGATGATCTGGTGATTTTATACGAATTTTTCTATCCAAGGACAGAATCTGTTTCCTGGACAGCACGTCACAACTTTTGAACTTTCTTGCAATCAGAGGCTAAACTTGGCACAAAGCTGAAAAGTAAAGATACAATGATGATGCTACTGTAGTAACAACATCAAGACACAACAAAAGCAAAATAAAATTTTATTCATTGTGGGTTGCCTCCCAAAAGCGCTTTCTTTTATGCCTTTAAGCTAGGCATAAAACTTTAATGATGCTCTCGTAGGAATAACAGCTGAAGAACAGAAGAGAGCATCAAGAAGCAAATACCAAACACATTTAAGCCTAACATGCTTCCTATGCATAGGAATATTGCAATAGAATAATTCATTGAAGCACAAAGCAATAAGCATAGGAAGACAAAACAAGTGCAGCTTCAAAACCTTCAACATAAAGAGAGGGAGCTTGATATTATTGAAATATCTATAAGCATATGTTCCCTTCTCATAATAATTTTCAGTGGGATCATGGATGAACTCAACAATATAACTATCACATAAGGCATTATTTCCATGATCCAAAAGCATAAAAGTGTCATTACTCTTCATATAAGCAAAATCTTTCTTATTAGGAATAGTGAGAGTAAGACTATCATAACCATCATGGTAATCATTGTATTTAGGAGGCATATCATAATCATAATAAATTTTATCCTCAATAGTAGGTGAAAAAAAATATCATATTCATCATTGTAATCATCATATATAGGAGGCATAGTATCATCAAAGTAAATTTTCTCCTCAAAAGTTGGGGGACTAAAAATATCATGTTCATCAAACGTGTCATCCCCAAGCTTAGAGCTTTCCATGTCATTAGCAATATTGATATTAAATAAAAACATACTAATAACATCACCACCATCATGATTGTTATGCAAATAATAAAGTTGAAAGGTTTTTTAATTTTCTCTTCGAACACATCATGTCCAAGTTCAAGGTAGAGCTTATAAAGCTCTCTCATATTTTTGTTGTTTTCCATTAAGCAAAACTAGTGAAAATAAAAACAAGAAACAAAAAGATTTAATTGCAAGATCTAAAGATATATCTTCAAGCACCCACCTCCCCGGCAACGGCGCCAGAAATAGCTTGATGTCTACACACGCTTCTACTCTTGTAGACTATGTTGGGCCTCCAAGCGCAGAGGTTTGTAGGACAGTAGAAATTTTCCTCAAGTGGATGACCTAAGGTTTATCGAACTCAGGGAAGTAGAGGTTGAAGATGGTCTCTCTCAAGCAACCCTGCAACTAAGATACAAGAAGTCTCTTGTGTCCCCAACACACCTAATACAACTAGGAGTTGTATAGGTGCACTAGTTCGTCGAAGAGATGGTAAAATATAGATGATAGGAGTGGCAAAGCAAAGTAATATAAATCTGTAATAAAAAGTGCAGCAAGCAAACAAGTGGTAAACGTGAGCACAAATGGTATTGCAATGGTGGAAACAAGGCCTAGGGATCATACTTTCACTAGTGGATACTCCCAACAACATTAACATAATCGAATCACATGATATTTCCCATAAAACATGCAATGGAGACTCACCCGGAGGTCATTCCTTCGTGGTCAAGAGAGGACGAGAATTATGTAGGGCTACAAAAGCACACCTCAAAGTTCGTAGTTCTCAATCTAAGGATTTCCCAATGTCACCGCGGCCATCCAAAGAGAGTCCCACAATCACCACAACATATATAAAGGATAGTCAAAGACAAGCACCAAGAGACTCTCAATCTTCAATCAACACACAAGAGAGGAAATCACTCATGAAAATATTTTTCTAATCCATGTCCAATAGACCGCTGTCACCTTGGTCTCGGGGATTATACTAGATAAAGACAAGTGAGTACATCAATCCAATACATAGAGGAAGGGAAACATCATGGGATCACCCTAGATTAACATAGCCTATGATCACAACAAAGATCACATCATGGGATAGAGAGATTACCACATAGCTACACGTACGAGCCCTCGGCCCCGGAGAAGACTACTCACGCATGGACATGGTGAGGAGGAGGTTGATGATGGTGTTGATGGAGAGGTGCAGCCCCGCGAGGAGGAGATGGCCGGCGGCAGCCACGGAGGCGGCGGCGGCGGCCCTTGGGGGCGGCGGCGGCCCTAGGGGGCAGCGGCTCCTTGGCCCCCCTTTTTCCTTGTGGATGGTGCTGCAATGGTGCTGGTCCTCCCCTCCAAGACGGCGGCTTGGGAGGAGGAAAATTCGTGGCCCTTGGTGACCTAGGTTTTCTCTTTTTATATAGACTCTCGGATTCCCGTCATCAGATTTTGGGCCTCAGTAAAACGGGCTTTACTCGGCCGTCCGGACTCCGATTTGGACGAATTTTATATCCAGAAGCATCGCCTCGAAATTCCCCACAACTTTCGCAACTAGGCTTTTTCCGTTTGACATCGTCTTCGGGTCGGAAGGTGACCATCTTTAAAAAACGTTCTCAGACAGATTTCAGGAAAGTCGGAGTCCTACTCCAATACGACTCCTTTTGCGTTTTTGTCAATTTCCATTTAATTCCTACACAATAAAGTGTAAAACAAAAACATTGTGCACTTTTGCAACCATTAGTAGGTTAGTCCAAATATGATCAAAAAGTGTATGGAATGCATAAATATCATAGCAATATCACACAAAAGAGGCATGGAGCAAGCAGAAATTATAGATATGTTTTGGACGTATCACCGTTGTATTTGAACGTAGAGCTTATCACACCCGATCATCACGTGGTGTATCGGCATGAAGAACTTTCGCAACGGTGCATACTCAGGGAGAACACTTATACCTTGAATTTTAGTAAGGCATCATCTTATAATGCTGCCGTCGTTCTAAGCAGAATAAGAAGCATAATAAGATAAACATCACATGCAATCAAAATATATGACATGATATGGCCATCATCATATTGTGCTTTTGATCTCTATCTTCAAAGCACCGTCATGATCACCTTCGTCACCGGCGCGACACCTTGATCTCCATCGTAGCATCGTTGTCATCTCACCAACTATTGCTTCTACGACTATCGCTACTGCTTAGTGATAAAGTAAAGCAATTACATGGCGATTGCATTTCATACAATAAAGCGACAATCATATGGCTCCTGCCAGTTGCCGATAACATTACAAAACATGATCATCTCATACATAGCCATATAACTCATCATGTCTTGACCATATCACATCACAACATGCCCTGCAAAAACAAGTTAGACATCCTCTACTTTGTTGTTGCAAGTTTTACGTGGCTGCTACGGGCTTAGCAAGAACCGTTCTTACCTACGCATACAAAACCACAACGATGTTTCGTCAAGTATGTGCTGTTTTAACCTTCACAAGGACCGGGCGTAGCCACACTTGATTCAGCTAAAGTGAGAGAGACAGACACCCGCCAGTCACCTTTAAGCAACAAGTGCTCGTAACGGTGAAACCAGTCTCACGTAAGCGTACGCGTAATGTCGGTCCGGGCCGCTTCATCTCACAATACCGCCGAAGCAAAGTATGACATGCTGGTAAGCAGTATGACTAGTATCACCCACAACTCATTGTGTTCTACTCGTGCATATCATCTACGCATAGACCTGGCTCATGATGCCACTGTTGGGGAACGTAGTATTTTAAAATTTTCCTACGATCACGCAAGATCTATCTACCAGATGCATAGCAACAAGAGAGAAGAGTGTGTCTACGTACCCTCGTAGACCGGAAGCGGAAGCGTCAAGTGACACGGTTGATGTAGTCGAACTCCTTCGCGATCCAACCAATCAAGCACCGAACGTAAGGCACCTCCGCGTTCAGCACACGATCAGCTTGATGACGTCCCATGAGCTCTTGATCCAGCTGAGCTTCACGGGAGAGTTTCGTCAGCACGACGGCGAGGTGACGGATATGATGTATCTACCGGCGCAGGGCTTCGCCTAAGCACTACAACGGTATGACCGAGGTGTGTTTCTGTGGAGGGGGCACCGCACACGGCTAGAACAATTTAACTTGTGTGTATTTGAGTGCCCCCCTGCCCCCGTATATAAAGGAGCAAGGGGGGAGGCTGGCCGGCCCTCCTATGGTGCGGCTAGGGAGCAATCCTACTAGGAATAGGATTGCAATCCTTTTCCTAGTAGGAGTCCACCAATGAAGGAAAGGGGGGGAAGGAAAGAGAGGGAGAGGGAGAGGGAAAGAGGGGCCGCGCCCCCTCCCCTAGTCCTATTCGGACTCCTCCTAGGGAGGGGGCGCGCCACCTCCTGGCTGCTGCCCTCTCTCTCCCCTATGGCCCACCAGGGCCCATCATTCCTCCGGGGGGTTCCGGTAACACCCCCGGCACTCCGGTAAATTCCGAAACTTTCCAGAACACTTCCGGTGTCCGAATATAGTCGTCCAATATATCAATCTTTATTTCTCGGACATTCCGAGACTCCTCGTCATGTCCGTGATCTCATCCGGGACTCCGAACTACCTTCGGTACATCAAAACTCATAAACTCATAATACCGATCGTCATCAAACGTTAAGCGTGCAGACCCTATGGGTTCGAGAACTATGTACACATGACCGAGACTCATCTCCGGTCAATAACCAATAGCAGAACCTGGATGCTCATATTGGCTCCTACATATTCTACGAAGATCTTTATCGGTCAAACCGCATAACAACATATGTTGTTCTTTTTGTCATCGGTATGTTACTTGCCCGAGATTCGATCGTCGGTATCTCTATACCTAGTTCAATCTCGTTACCGGCAAGTCTCTTTACTCGTTCCGTAATACATCATCTCGTGACGAACTCATTAGTCATTTGCTTGCAAGGCTTATTATGATGTGCATTACCGAGAGGGCCCAGAGATACCTCTCCGACACTCGGAGTGACAAATCCTAATCTCGATCTATGCCAACACCACGAATGCTTTCGGAGACACCTGTAGAGCATCTTTATGATCACCCAGTTACATTGTGACGTTTGATAGCACACAAGGTGTTCCTACGGTATTCGGGAGTTGCATAATCTCATAGTCATAGGAACATGTATAAGTCATGAATAAAGCAATAGCAGTAAAACTAAACGATCATGGTGCTATGCTAACGGATGGGTCTAGTCCATCACATCATTCTCCTAATGATGTGATCCCGTTGATCAAATGACAACTCATGTCTATGGCTTGGAAACACAGCCATCTTTGATCAATGAGCTAGTCTAGTAGAGGCATACTAGGGACACTCTGTTTTGTCTATGTATTCACACATGTACTAAGTTTCCGGTTAATACAATTCTAGCATGAATAATAAACATTTATCATGATATAAGGAAATATAAATAACAACTTTATTATTGCCTCTAGGGCATATTTCCTTCACTACCTTCAGCTTACAATCCATCATGGATCGCTTGAGAACCTTTCGGTCCTAGCCTGAACCTGAAACATGCTCTTGAGACTCTCGATCATATCGAAAGCCTCAAGGTCTTCAAAATGTTGTTGCAAATCGGGCTCCATGCAAGCCAACATGAGGTAGTTGATCTTGTTTGAATCATCAAGGAGTGTCTGGTAGGCATTCCTGCTTATGGCATTAGTAGTATCGGCAGGTTCATCTGGAAGTGGATCCTCTAGAACATGTTCCTTCTTATCATGCTTTAGAACAATCCTAAAATTTCTATACCAGGTGGTAAAGTTTGTTCCATTAAGTTTATCCTTTTCTAAGATTGATTTCAATGCAAAGTTGGGTTGAGCAGGTGGTGCCATTGATCTACAACAAAATATATGCAATCACTAAGCAATGTGTTTATGTAGAGTTATTCAAGCCTTAAACAGAAATAATCCCACTGAAGTTAGCATCCCTCCGCAAACTCCAAGTGATTCAAGATCCAACTAGTGCATACGACTAGTGAGCTTTAGCATCACTGCTAGCCAACATGACTATCCGGTAAGCAACTCCTTGCTAATCATATCTCTATACGACTCATGTCAGTCGAGTAGGTATCTCATACCCCGGCTCCCGACCTTCTTTGCCACAAGCCCCAAAGCCGTTTTGATAGCCTTGTAAAGTTAACCTGATGTAGTGCAGGTCCGTGTCCGACATAGACCCTTCAGTTCAAGGACACCTAGCAGCACCCCAATTTTATGAGCCCACTACTAGACGTACTTGACGTGCGAAGGTGCAACATCGGGAATGGCAATTTACTTGATATTCATGAGGGATCTTTCTACCATTCAAACATGCATAGAAAGTAAGAAGCATAACAATCACAAATAAACATATATTGTGAAATAGCACGGCTCCTTCATGGATGTTCTTCAAGGTCGGCTCCAACTTCGATCACCATCTTGGAACTCCATCTTGTTCGTCACGCCGGGACGCCAAGCCGCCAATCTGATCTCTATTATCCGACTTCTACAACTAGTAATGAATTTTACATAGAGTCACAAGTCGACACACAGGTCATTATACATTATAATGACAACACTTTGGCTCTTGCCGGCTGACAAACATGACGCGCAGGCCATGTATAAATTACACACATGCATCACATACACCCGAGCCATACTATTCCCATCAAACCTGGAAAGCAAAATCATGCATATAATCGCATTCTACTGATTTATGTTTCGGGTACGAAATACACGGCACAACGCACACGGCAGTTCGAAGGGGCAGCGCCCCTCGTCGGTGCGGTCAGCGCCAGACGTTTTCGGAAATGATAGATCGCATCTGACCTCCGTTCACGTCGAATTTTCTGATCTGACCGATCTCATCGATCATCGTGAATCCGATTCAGATTTATGCTTCACTGTTAACCCCGATGGCGGATAACCAAATGGTAGGGGTAGGTCATGTCACGACCTCATCGATCCTAATTGATAGAAAACATAGACACTGCAATCCCCGTGTGCAATTGATCTCATCAACCTTGCACATAGCCAATCCAATAAAGGTCAACAGATCTCATCTGTCGCCTCCACATATCTAATATGCATACCATCTGAATCCAAATCCTATAACCTGGCTCTAATACCACTGTTGGGTTCGACCGTAGGGTGCATCGACTACAAATTAATATTTTCATACATGTAGAACATCCAAGAACATGCTAGGGAGATGGATCACAGAACGTTACCACTAGATGCGAAGTTCCATGCAGCGGAAGTAGAGTTGGGGCAACATGTTCCTGGAGTCGTCTCCTCCTCTTTGATCCCCCACGTAGACGATTGGATCCCGAGAACATGTTCACCGGAGTGGCACAACTGCACCACCTCTAACGGTATCCGCGTGTAGGAGGAACGTCGTGCGACGGACTGCTAGGTTCGATCACACAACTGACAACGAGTGGAGGTGGCTAGTTGCAACACATGCAAAGCGCTAATGACGGCACCGAAGCGATCAACCAAATGAGTGTGCCTCACCTACACTATACATAGGCATCCGTCGCGGGCTCAACACTTGGGCCTCAAACGGACCCTAAAGCCCAAAGTCTGTTCGGTCTGTATCCGAGTCCGAGTAGGACGAAGTCGGACTCGTGGAATCAGATCCAACCTCACAGGTTCCTTCCGTTAAGCGCGCGGCACCTTAGATTCAAGTCGGCTTGGTCACAGTTCGGATCACCTCCGACCTGTACGGTTGGTATCGCTCTCTAGGAAGGCATGCTGACCACCAAGCAGACTGTGAAGCTGGTTAGCGAACCTGCACAACATGTCATACTTCCATTACTTTTGCACACAATATATGTTGTCGGGCTCAAGGCGAGTCTATCATCCTTGTGCTAGCCCGACCTCTTTCTTGTACCAGTGATGCCGACCCAAACCGGTTTATCTCATAATCCTTGTCGCATGGCCATACTTATCCTGGTCGGATCACACGAGGGGCCTAGAGTATATCTGTCCTGATCGAAGGGGCAAATCCCATCCTGCTCGACCATGTCTCCTAGCATGGGTCTGGACAAGCCCGAAACCTACCTTTGTAACTACGCAGTCACGGAGTAGCGTTTGGTCGGCCCAAAGCAAGTATGTCATGATCCCAAGTACATGCGTCAGCTCCGGTCTTAGGACATAGAATGTATGTTGCACTAAAGACTCACAGATGAGATACTGCCGCGTCTCATGGTTGGGTCTATCCGACTCAGACCTTATATCGACTCAGATGTGCCTACATCGAATCCGACCAGTCCTTTCCAAGTCCATATTATCCGGTTAGCATCCAATGCCCCATGGCTAGTGAGACCGAGCCATCCACCGTGTCATATGCTAGTCTAGTCCGATGTGTGTCCACACATCACTTATGACTAGGGACCATTTAGGATGTATCATACAACACAAGATCTCACAAACAAGTCACGTACTTGCCAACAAGTATCATTGATTACATCCAAGGACTATCTTTATTCATCAACACATAGGAAATATCATCATACATGATTGCCTCTAGGGCATATCTCCAACAGCTAGCCACCGTCTCATCTCTCTCTGCGCACCTGGCTTCTGTCTCTGCTTGCATGGTGCAGCCGCAGGCACGGGAGTCTCGACCATAGACACGGGGGACGCGGTCGCAAACACGGGAGGCACGGTACAAGGCGGCGGCGTGGACGGCAGCGACGACCCATGTGCTCCCCGCCGTGTCGGCGTGGAGTAGCTCATCGCTCCCCATCCAGCTGGCATGGAGTGACTAGTTGTTGAACCACATGTCGGCTTGGGGCGGCCACTTGCTTCGCCGGGCGAGGCGAGGGAGCTGGATGAGCGAGCTGCATAGCTCGTATTTGGCGGCTGGGCAGGCCACCCAACCGGCGTGGACGCCAGATAGCTACTCTTCATAAGGCATTGCAAGAGTGGAGAAAATGGTGAAGGAGGAGATAGGGCAGCGTCGGAGGTGTGCGATTCTTGGCCATCGTCTAGCCTCCTATAAATAGGAGATTAAATTGAAGACAGATGGGAGGAGCTCGGCCGACGTTGTGTTTAATGTTGGCCCGGTCATGAATGGACGTGCGGCCAGAGTGGGTTTCTCGGCTTCCACACAGGTTTCATGGAGGCATTTGGATGTGGCAAGGAGGCGTGTTTAGCCGGGCGTGCAGCGAGCGGCGCCCTCAAATCTGAAGTACGACACCGCGTCGTTCTTCCACTGACGTGTGGGCCCGTTGGGTACCTGGCCTGCATGTCAGTGACCCAACACACGCAGCGCACGACAGAGGAGCCGGCTCCACGTGAAGGCGGGCAGCTAGCGCCGGGCGGGAATCGCACGTGGGAGGGGGGG
>LR738712.1:546639008-546755046 GCA_902687465.1 Secale cereale
GGCCGGGGCGTCGGGGGCGAGGGCGTCGGCGGTGAGGGAGAGAGAGGCGTCGGGGAGAGGGGGGCGAGGGCGTCGGCGGTGAGGGAGAGAGAGGCGTCGGGGAGAGAGGGGGGAGAGATCTGGCGAGAGGGAGAGAGAGGAGGGTGCGGCCGGCCCCAAGTATGGGGGATTACTAATGGCGCACTTCTGCTATGTGCGCCATAAGTATGTGGACTCTAATGGCGCATCGCCCCGAGGTGCGCTATTAGTACTGTGTTCTACTCACTAGCCCGAAGAAAGCTATATGTATCACCTAACCCACTACCTAACAGAACCCCCACACTAGCCTGACTGGTCAGCACTCTGCATACCCACCAGGAGGTCCTAGGTTCGATTCCCAGCCTCCCCAAATTTTTTTTGCTTATAAAAAATGCTGTTTGACACTTATTTGTGTTTAAATATGTTCAAACTTGTTTAAATAATAACAGTAATATATTTTTTTATAAAAAGAAATAATTTTTTAAAAAATATCATCAAATTTGTTATTTGAAAATATTTATGAATATGGAAAAATATCATCAAATTTATTATTTTGAATATATCATGGGTCGGCGGCGGCGGTTGAGTAGGGGAATCGAGGGTGCAGGGGGTCGGCGGCGGCGGCCGGTGGACCGGGGGGTGCTCGGCGGTGAGGGGGACCGGAATCTGGCGAGGTGGGATAGCGATCGAGATAGAGGGGGGGTCGAGATCGAGTGTCCATGAAATTTAAAAATATTCATGATAGTTCAAAAAGTGCCCATGAAATACAATCGAGAAATGAAGGGTACGATTTAAATACAATCGATCTTAGCTAGCTATTTGTTCACAATCTTCTTGCCCTTCTTTTTCGCAAATGGAGTTCTTCTGTGGAACGGGCGTCCTTTAGGTAGGGTGGTCCTGCTTCTTCTTGTGGTTTAAGCTGCTACTTCATCATCATCGTCATGTTCGATCCTCGGGTCGCCGTACTTGTCGAAGTCTTGCTCATTGGCTACTCCATCCATTCCGATGATCTTCCTTTTGCCTCTCCTCACGACAACACGACTGGGCTTTGACGGATCGGTAATGAAGAAGCATTGGTCAACTTGGGAAGCCAATACCCATGGCTCATTTTTCGCGGTGACGTTTGCGCCCGCGGTCTTGGATTTGGCTTCGGGTATAACCATGGTGGTGAAATACCGGTCTTCTTTTAGGACGCTCTTGGCCCATCTGACACGGAACATCGGGACCTTCTCTCCAGCGTAGCTCAGCTCCCAGATCTCCTCGATCCTTCCGTAGTATCTGTCCTTGTCATTACCGGTGTAGGATTCCATCGTTACCCCGGAGTTCTGATAACCATCGCTCTTCATGTCCTTGGCCTCGGTGTAGAATGTGTAGCCGTTGATATCGTACGCCTCATAGGTCATCAGGTTGTGCTCGGCGCCCTGTGACAAGGCGAATATGAGTTGTTCTTCCGCGGAAGAATAATCATGTAAAGGGTACGACAGAAGCTTATGCTTGAACCAACGCGTGAAACATGAGTTGTGCTCTTTGATTATATCTCCGTCCGTCCTCTGTTGGCCTTTGTCATTGTACGTCTTCTCAATAAAGGTTTTGTGCTGAACCACCCAAGGATCGACCACGTCTATGTGTTGTAGCGCGACTAGGTTTGCTCATTCAAAGTCGGCGAGTCGACCCTTGAAGTCGACATGCATTTCGCGGCGACCCTCACGGTGACCCCATCCAGCGAGCCTGCCGAGGTGCCTGTTGACGGGCAGACCAACGGGGTTCTCGATGCCTAGATAATTCGTGCAGTAGGAGATGCACTCTTCGGTCAGAAAGCCCCTGGCTATGCTTCCCTCTGGACGTGACATGTTGCGAACGTATCCTTTGATGACACCATTCATCCTTTCGAACGGCATCATGTTGTGCAGGAACGTCGGCCCGAGATGGATGATATCGTCCACGATATGGACCAGCAGATGCACCATAACGTCGAAGAATGCGGGCGGGAAGTACATCTCAAGCTCGCATAGTATCACCACGATCTCTTCCTGTAGCCTTCTGAGTTGCCTCACGCCAACAGACTTCCGAGAGATGACGTCGAAAAAGTTGCATAGGCCAAATAGGGTTTCACGGACGTGCGCGTCCATGATACCACGGATTGCAACTGGAAGTATTTGCGTCATCAGCACGTGACAGTCGTGGGACTTCATCCCGCTGAACTAAAGCTTCGCCCGGTCTAGGTATCTGCTTATCTTCCCCGCGTAACCGTAAGGAAGTTGTACTCCTACGAGGCAGGTGAAAAACTGCTCGATCTCCTCCTGACTTAGAGTGAAGCATGCGGGAGGGTAGTCATTTCCGGTCTTCTTGGCCTTTTTGCCTTTGCGGCGACTTTCCGTGTCCTGCTTCGCCTCATCATCATCATCATCATCATCATCATCATCATCATATATAGCGTGAAGCTCCTGCCTGATGCCCATTGATTTCAAGTCTGCCCTTGCTTTCGGCCCATCTTTGGTCCCCTCTGGCATGTTGAGCAGGGTACCAAGCAGACTCTCGCACACGTTCTTCGTGATATGCATTACATCAAGGCTGTGAGGCACACGGTGGATCTTCCAGTACGGCAAGTCCCAGAAAACAGACCTCGTTTTCCATACCTTCAGCAGCGGCTCTGGCGCCTTTCGCTTCTTTCCCGGCTCTGGCGCCTTTTGCTTCTTTCCTGGCAGTGGGCAATCTTTCCAATTTTTCAACAGCTTGTCTATTTCCTCGCCGCTCCTCGTACGCGGGCGTCCTCGGGGTTCGGTTTCACCTTCGAACAGATCCTTGCGTTTTCTCCACAGGTCATCATCGCGAAGCCACCTTCGATGTCCCACGAACACGGTTTTCGAAGACCCGGGATCTCTATCTAGCTGGCGATACGTTGTGTCATCCATGCACCTGACGCATCCAGAAAATCCGTGGACCACCTGCCCCGCGACATATCCGTAACCGAGATAGTCGTGCACCGTCGTGAGCAGCGTGGCTCTCATAGGGAAATATTCTTTCTTTGCGGCGTCCCACGTATTGGCTGGCGTTTTCCACAGCGTGTCTAACTCCTCTTTCAGCAGCCCCAGATACAGATTGATGTCGTTCCTTGGTTGTTTCGGTCCTTCAATTAGCATACTCATGTGAATGTACTTCCTCTTCATGCACAACCAGGGGGGAAGGTTGTACATCCACACAAACACAGGCCAGGTGCTATGTGTGCTTCTCTGGCTGCCAAACGGATTGACTCCATCGGTGCTCGTGCCCAGCACGATGTTCCTTGGATCGTTCCCAAATTCTAGGTCTTCGAAGTTCAACGCTTGCCACTGGCTCGCATCCTTAGGGTGACTCAGCATCTTGTCTTTTTTATCTATCTCCGGATCATTTGCGTCATCTTCTCGCTTCTTCTCCTCCCTATCCGCGTGCCAACGCAGGAGCTTTGCTACCTTAGGGTCCGCGAAATACCGTTGCAGACAAGGAGCGATCGGAAAGTACCACACCACTTTTCGAGGAGCTTTCTTCCTCTTCTTGTATCGAGTGACGCCGCACACCGGACATATGGTAGACTCCGTGTGCTCGTCCCGATAAATGATGCAATTGTTCATGCACATATGGAATTTCACGTGCGGTAAATCCAGAGGACACACGATTTTCTTCGCCTCCTCCAAACTGGTGGGGCACTTGTTCCCCTTGGGAAGACGTTCGTGCCAGAATGACATGTTCTCGTCGAAGCATGCGTCGGTCATTTTGTGTTTTACCTTCATCTCCAGAGCCATGAGCGTTACTTTCATGCGTGTATCCTCGGGCCTGCATCCTTCATACAATGGAGTAACCGGGTCTAACTCAAGTTGATCCATCTTGGCTTTCTCTCGGGCGGCAGCTCTTGCGTTATCGGTCTGCTTGAGAAGCAGCTCTTGAATATGAGGGTCCTGCACCCAGCCCATCGATGGTCCAGCGTCGTCTGCTCCGCCGGCATCATCATCTTCATGATCATGCCCGTCGTCTGCTCCGGCATCTTCCTCATCATCATGTCCTGCATCTTCTACATGATGACTGTGTACAGCATCACCGTCGTGATCATCTCCTGGGGATTCTTCGTCTTCTCGCCCGCCCGAGCCGCGGAGGTTGTCTTGCTGCCCTTCCTCATTTCTTGCCCGGCACCCATGGACGACTTCGTAGTCATCTTCATCACCTTGCCACCGATAGCCATCCATGAAATCACGCAAGAGCAGGTGGTCCCGCACCTGCCCGGAATCCGGGTCCGCAATAAGGCTCTTTAGCTTGCATCTTAGACACGGACATCTTATCTCCGTCTCGTTCTTTTGAAGCATCTCGGCCTTCGCGGACCTCAAAAACCTATTCACGATGCCTTCAGTCATCGTGCGCACCATGGTCGCCTGCGAGGTAGAGCAAAACGATATTTTAGAACCAAGAAATTTTTTGCCATGACTTTCCCTAAAAATAGGACAAAAATGAATGCTTAATGCCAAAATTCTCACTGAAACGGAAATGAATCAACATTCCGGGAAAATATTGGCAACTATCGCATTTCAAATACCGGTACACCTCCAAACACAAACACATATGCAACACAACAAACATATGCAACACCACAAACATACATAGATCTAGCTAGGCCATAAAAAGTGCATGTGCACATTGTTGTATGGAGAACAACATAAATATAGCTTCCCCCCTTACTTACCTATCAAAGCAAGGTAATTTAACCACTTAATTTGAATGAATATATGGTGGAAATGAGGTGAAAAAGAGGAGGGACCCGAGAGGAGAGGAGGTGGAGAGAATGAAGAAGTGGGGGGGGGGGAGTGAGAGTGGGTAGGAGAGGCTGTCCAAAATATCTTGTTGCTGCCCGCTTACTAATGGCGCACCAACTATAAATGCGCCATTAGTAATCAAGGTTACTAAATGGCGCATTTATAGTAGGTGCGCCATTACTAGTTTTCAAAAAAAATAACATACTAATGGCGCACTGTCACACAGTGCGCCATTACTAGTTTAAACTAGTAATGGCGCACTCTGGGACAGTGCGCCATTAGTAGTTTTGTAAAAAAAAGAATAAAAAATATCATAAAAAAAGAGCATTAATGGCGCACTTTACGGCTGGTGCGCCATTACTAGTTACAACTAGTAATGGCGCACTTCGTACAGATGCGCCATTAGTATGTTTGGACATGCGCGCTAGTTCAAAAAAAAAACTTCTTGATACTAATGGCGCACTCTGGGCCTGGTGCGCCATTAGTAGTTCGAACTCTAATGGCGTATCTGTTGCTGGTGCGCCATTACTATATACTAATGGCGCACTGCTTGTCTGGTGCGCCATTAGTATCAATTCCATCTATAGCCCTTTTCCTAGTAGTGCATGCATGCGGGCGTTGTGGGCGTGTGTTGCGCACGTGTGATGTGTTTGAATTCACCACAGTGGCTCGTGGGTGCGTACAATTAAAATGGCCGGCTCAGCATATCATCACAACTCCACAAGGCGATCTTGTCCGATATGGTTAGGGCGCGCGGGCTGCCAACCAGAGGTCTCAGTACTTCGAATCCCCGCCGACCACTAATTTATTACCATTTATGTCTTTCATATACACGCTGACATGTGGGCCCTACGGTAATGTGCACTGATGAGCGTGGACCATTTGACTGGTTAATTGATCGTGTCATCAACAAATTATGGAGAAGTATGGTGAGCCAGTGACCATATGATCACCACAAAATGTATTTTATTAACACAGTACAGACGAAAGCTACCATTCATTTCTTTCATATACGCGCATATAGGTCGGCCCCACGGTTACGTGCGCTGATGGTGCAACACTATTTGCGTCACGTGGAATGTTTGACTGTTCAATTGATCGTGTCATCAACAAATTACAGAGTTGTACAGTGAGCCAATGACCGTATAATCACGACATGTATTTTTAACACATTACAGACACAAGCGCTTATAGATATGCGCAAACACTCACCACTATAAGTGCACACACGCACACCCTACCCTTATGAGCACCTTCGAGCGAGTGAGCCAGCATATCATCTTGAGATTTTATGAAGTCACCATAGGCGCCTCGTAGTCGAGGGGAATGTCTCCTCCCACTGAACGCACATCACCGAAAATACTAAATTTAATATAGGATAAATGCTAGCACCCTGGTGGGCTGGGGATACCACTGTCCTCCTAACCATCCAACCACAGGTTGGTTAGCACCACAAAATGTATATGTTGACCGTAATGAGCTTATTATCAAGACTAGTGACCATATCATTCTTTTGTTTCAAGTACAAAGACCGTAAGTGTCGTTAACAAAATACGGAGAACGCAAATACAATGACCGTTAGTTTCATCAGCAAAATACAGAGACGTATGGTGAGCTAGATACCGTATGATCACGACAATAATGTTTACGGTGACCGTAATGAGCATATTCTGAACTCCAGTAACCCTATAGTGCCTTCGCTTGAAATACGGTGACCGTCACGTGTGAATGTGTCAAGGGCGTACTTCTTTAGAGGGCTGAGAGATAGTTTGTGTGCGTACGTGAAAGTGGTGTAGAGAGAGGGGTGTGCGGTGGAGACAAAGATAGATATGCCCTTCGTTTCTCTTTCCCTTGACTAATTTTTTAGGAGAAGATATAAAAATTCACAATGCGGAACAAATATTATTGGATGCACCACGTAATTAAGTTTCATGTATAACTTTGTACTATTGCATATGCTTATTTTCTTAGTGGCCGATTTTGTGTGTGGTGTGTTGGGAACATCATTTCTAATTGTGGTGGGTCGACCTGAGGACTCATGGGTCGATTCCATCATGCGCCACATAGGTTGGACCGAGACGTGTTATACGAAGCCCATGGAGGACTCAACATACAAGATGACGCTACCAGAGTCGTGGAAGAATCTATGTCCACTGATGATAAGACGACTATATATGATTTTTAATCGTAGGCCCCGAGTATGTTATATAAGCCCGGGGGATAGTTCGTAGATAGTATATACACACACAATGTGTGGTATTCACGTGTACTTTGTAAACACCCCTATCACAAATATACAGTACCAGGAGTAGGCTTTTCCTCAACTGCAAGGGCCAGGACTTGGGTAAAACTTTGCCTCGTTTTACCATACAGCCTAACATTCAGGGATATCTTACGGAATGATCTGATGGAATCATATCCGCCAACTAGTAAGAGAGAGGTGTGGGGGGATGTGTGCGAGAGAGGCCTAAAGATAATGTGTGTGCGGGAGACACGTAGGCACTTGTATGTGGATGTATAGGGCCAGCAGAGACCGTGCATGTGTATATATGCACGTGAGAGAAATAGTGTTTTCCAACTGAGATTAGTGAAAGGAGTGTACATAGTAGTAAGAGAGAGAGAGAGAGAGAGAGAGAGAGAGAGAGAGAGAGAGAGAGGGGGGAAGAGTGTGTGCGTGAGACACCCCGGGAGAGAGTGTGAGCATGTGTGAGAGAGAAATGCTGACGTATATAAAGTGTGTGCACTTATGTGTGAGATAGAGAGATATATAGTGCGTGGGTGAAGACGACCCGAGGCATAGTGCATCTACGCGTAAAAGATGGTTCTACTCACTAAATTAGAATATAAGTTGCAGTAATGTTTTTTGGATGAGATCATGAATTTCGCAATTTGCGTATGAAAAACCATTGGTCTATCAGACACCCATACTCTATTGAATTCGACCATGTGTACGGGTTTATATCATATTATCAATCCATAGAGTGAGAGTGGTTTGAAATCGAGACAATGCATGGCTTTTGCAATTCATATATAAACAATAATTAGTGCACTATGTGTTGTTAGTGTCAGGCACTTTATACGTTTGTCACATACATGGATACATTCCAAATTGCTAGCTACAATAGAATACATCACTACTAGGAAAAGGCATATGCTAGTGGCGCACCACTTTTGCCTACTAATGGCGCACTAGTGGTGCGCCACTAGCACCACGCCATTAGATTTTTTTACTAATGGCGAACCCCTGGTGCACCATTAGTATCTGGTGTACTAATGGCGCACCAGGCAGTGCGCCATTAGTATAGCCCTCTGTGCGCCATTAGTATGCCTCCTAGGTGGCCATATGTACCCATGTGCTTTGGCATACTAATGGCGCACTGATGGGTGATGCGCCATTAGTTTAATTTGGTCAGTGCGCCATTAGTATCTTGAGTGGTGCGCCACTAGTATGAATATTAGGGATTTTTTTTCTTTTCTGATATTTTCGTAGGATACAAAATATATTATTGGACAGAATTTAGACAACACCAGACAGCAACACCAGATTCATCGAATACAATAGAAGGTTAGTCTTCGAATACAATTCATCATACTAGTCTCCGAATACAATTCATCATATTAGTCTCCGAATTCAAAAGACCGAACAAAGATAGAACATTATATTACAAGTCTCGAGACCGCGAGTAGCGAGTTTGTCTTCACATTACAAGTCGATATCGATCATCTAAACTACCATCACATAGAAGAGAGCTGCGGTCATCACGATGAGCATCATCACGATGAAACTCGTCTTCATCCGGTTCCTCCAACGCTCCCTCCTCTCTCCCGCTAAATAGCGCGTATACCTAGATTCCGCCTCCACCCTAGTGGTGTACCCTTTGTAACTGTTACCACTGAAATGGTGAACCTGTCTCCGACACTCCTCCCTGTCGTCGTAGACTCCGGGAACCTTACCCTTGTACACGAAATACGACGGCATCGCTATGCACTAGCCAAACGAAATGTTAGTACCAATTCACAGACAATACATAATTAAGCAATATATAAGTATGAAACAAAAGGATCGGAAGAGAAAAGCAAGACATTAATAGCATCGATTACATCTAAGTTGAACGACTGTCCAAACCAAAGAGACATACAAGTTCTTTAAAGTTTAATTACAACATGAGCCAATCGATGTTTCAGAACTAGACATAGCATCACTACTTTCGACTTGACTCAAGGGACCGGAGCGTGGATGAAGCCGCCGTCTATCGTGGGAGTCATGAAATCGTGGGCGTTGTCAGATGGTATTTGTAGCATTGTGTCTATGTCACAGTTGGACGGTTGATTTGTGAGGTTGAACTGCCCTGAGGTACGAAGGACATCTTGATGGATGATTTCCGCAAACTCCGACTGGATGCAAAAGAATTCTTGTCTGATGTCCGCATCCTAGATTCCCGACAAGCTAGCGGCCCAATCTTTGAGTTTATCTGGTAGCAAAAGGTGATGATGGTCCTGTACGATCGCCCGCATGTGATGGATGGCGTAGTAGGCACCCTTCTGACCGCCAGGCGGCTGATTAACGCAGCAGAACGCCGTATTTTGGGCGAACACGTGCTTGCCGTACTTACGAACTGTCCTAGTGATGGTGCCTCCAGATTTGGCGCAGCCGGGGAGAACATCATCAAGAACTTTCTTGACATTTGTGTAGTCTACCTTCGACTGACGGTCCGAGTCGAAATACGTGGCCATGGAATATTTCGGGCTTAAGAGGATGAGCGTGCATTGTGTGCCACTGCACAAAACACGGAATGTTAAAAAAAGGGATCGAAATCTAAGAAATCATATGTTACGGGGCGGTTGAGGGGACGACTTACTCAGGAAAGTAAGGCACGAGGAAGTTATCCTTATCTCGGTTTGCCAGAATGACGCCTTCGAGGTAAGAACTCGCGACTTGCCGGTCCCCAGCGCTACCCAAGATCTTGGCACGCATGTAGAAGGGGTCGACTATCACGATGTCCGGGTCTTGTCTCTAATGATCCTCATCTCCATACTCAGCGAAAATAGCCGAACGAAGGTGTAGTGCAGCAGATGAAGGTTAAACATAGCAAAGATGTCATCAAACCGCAGGACGACAGTACCCCCGATGGAGTTATCCACAAAGCCCTTGCCCTTTGGCACCTTGGCCACGAAAACCGGGTATGCCACATCCTTCTCTCTGAGACGCCGCTTCTCCAAAGAAAGAACACTGTCATGCAGACTCCGCATAGCACCGGTTGCAGCATTGAGCATATTAGTCGGTAGCATCAGCCTACCCGCCACATGCACCCTCCTCATTATATCCTTAGGTGAAGGTGGACCGTCCTGAGCACGGATCGTACTCGGTGCCGGCTGGCTCGCACCCTTGTTACTCTTTCTTTTTCGTCCCTTCTTCTTCTCCTATAATGGGACCGAGTTCAGCTCACAAACCGCCTTCTTGAGTGTGTTGGGGCTAATAATATTTCGCACCTCGGCTATCTGAGGCTCGGTGAAGTCGGCAGCTAGAGGCGTCTCCTGAGAACTGAACGCTAGACAACGCCTGTTGCAACTTGGTTTCTCCGTGGTACCAGCTAGATCGCGCACGTCTTTTGTATGGTTGGGTTCTTGATTGGCAAAGTACTTATCGACGTTGGCAAATGTATCGTCGTCATTGTCGTCGTCGTCCGGATCCTGTGCCATATGCATGTTCGAATCCTATGCCATAGGGATGTCCGGCAGCATTGCGGCGGTCTTGCCATGGCTTGGCATCGGCAAGACTGGTGGTGTTGTCTTTGGGGTGGTGTCCCCCACCCCCAAACGAATCTGGCTCTTCGGCCAAAGCAGGGGCCAGCTTAGGCAGGCGCTGAGGGTCATCACATCATCTTCGTCGGCCTCGGCGGGTCGAATCGGAGGTAACAACTCGTCGCAGCCTGGCACCACCCGAACCAGTTGAATACTATACACGGTGGGTGGCATCGGATTACCGTGGAACATGGGGTTGCCCGGTTGAACGATTCTTCCCTTGGCGACATCGACCAACTCGTCGTTCATGAAGTGCAGGAGAGTGCACGGAACGTCGGCGGCGCCCTGCGAAAACATGTAGGGCGACAGGGATGCCCAGTCAAAGGCAAGGAGATGAAGTCCTCGGCCGAGAGGCTTAATTAGTTACCGTGATGATGGCATCGAGCTCGGCTAATGTTGAGGCACCGCCAACGGCGGGCGTGCAATTGACGGAGGGGCCGCTTGCTGCAAAGGTGCCGGCCGGCGTACACCCGGGTGCATTAAGCTCCAATGCCCGTGCCGGCGTCGGAGACACCAATGCCACCTCCGCCGGAGACACCAATGGGCCTGCTTGCGCATTTTGCGAGTTGCTGGCCGTGAAGCTGGGAATCGGGGGCGGCCCCAGTTGGCCGCCCGCAATCCAGATCGTCAGCCCCTGAATCAAGGTAGGCATAATGCCGGTGAGCGTCGATCCCAGTTGTTGTTGCACTTGCTCTTGGACAATCTCCAGAATCCACGCCACTTGTGCCTTGAGTTCTTGAACCTTGCACGCCTAGCTTTCCGAGCTGGTCTTTTTCTCCTTTCGCCCACCAGCGTTATAGTATGACGACCATTTTGTGGACAAGCCTTTGCCGGCCACACGACAAGCTGACGACGACTTACTGAGCTTATCCCTTTTTTTCATTACATTCAACGCCCTATTTAGAGTGGTGTCCCAAGGGGTGCTCTGAGTCGACCCTGCGCTACTGCTTTCAGTCGCTTGCGGAAGGAATGTGAACCATTTAGAAATTTGGCTTCATTAATTAGAATGCAACCATATGGAGATAATTACGCGGGGGTGTATTCCTTACCAGAACAAGCTCAAGGGCCCTGGTCTTCGGATCCGTGGTGAGCTCCTTTGTTACCGGGTCCTCCTTGTACTGGGCCCTGACAAAGTTCCTGGTCTGCTTGTCACCGTATTTATAGAAGTGGGGCGGTAGGCCTTGCTCATCACGCTCCACGTCCTCCTTGTCCCATATAGGCTCCGCCACTCTGTAACCGCCAGAACCGAGAGTGTGTTCCCCTAAGTTCAACTGCCGCATTTCTTTCCGCCACTGACTTGATTCCGAGGTTGCGGTGCTCTCGCACTTGATCTTGAACTCCTTGTAGTCATCTTCGGTGATCGAAGGATTTTTCTCCTTGATCTTCTCATAACTAAAACCTTTGTTAATCATTCTCTTCACCGAGCTTCTCCAAGTAGATTGGGCCTTGCTCATCCTCGTGAGGGCGGCATTGTTCACTTTATTCCCTGTGAGGCTTGTGTTTTCAAATTCAGTGGGGAACTTGTATCGTTCGTGCAGCTTCGTGAAGAGGAGTTTGCGCAACTTCCTTTGGTCCTTATGCCTTAGGTTCTCGGTGTTGATCGAGGCGGTGCTCTGGAGAATGCACCCGAGCTGAACCGAGTACCCCTTGACTATTTGTTTGGGCGCCGTTGGATTCCAGTCGGAGTCCACTTCAGTAAATTCCTCCTTGACGATGCGAAGCACGGTCGGGCGCCGGTCCTTCCGTTACTTCTTCGGTTGGCTGCCATATGTGCGTGCGCCGCCATCATTAGTGGTGGCATCCTCGGCGGCACCATTAGTGGTGTCATCCCCGACGGCACCATCAGTGGGGTCATCCTCGGCGGCACCATCAGTGGTGTCAGGATCGGTGTCTTTCGCGGCATCCTCATAGAAGTGAGGTTGTTCCTCCATCTCCTGGGATAGCTCCCAGAATGCCTTGCAGCCCGAACCGCAAGCCTCATCGTTGTGGGCCATGTTTCTCTCTAAATAGGAAAAAAGTTTGGTCAAAAAGTTGGTTATTGTCAAGGAACAAGATCATGGTCTCATCATTTAGGGTTTGTCGACACCGAGGCATCCTAAAATCTAAGCTTTTGTCATTTAGCGTTTTTCAACGCGGAGGCACCCTAAAATCCTAAGCTTTCATCATTTAGGTTTTTATCTACACCGAGGCACCCTAAAAGCCAAGGTTTCATAATTTATGGTTTGTCGACACCGAGGCATCCTAAAAGCTAAGCTGGGAAGGAGAATTCTAAGTTGCGCCTAATCACTTGGCTCTATTGCCGCCTATGGTTTAATGTAGCAAGAATAAAGGGGCAGTTGATCCTACTTAATTAAGTACTAAGATTCCCCGGCACATGCATTAGTCACAAGTACCCCATATGTCCTATTTTTAGCAAAGTCATGCTAAAATTCACGGAAAATTTCAGCATGACCTTTGCTGTAAATAGGACATATGGAGTACCCGAATTTGCCGGAACGGAAGTTAATCGACATTCCAGCAAACTCAAGGGCCTCTCGGGGTACCTGCAAAATCACCACGACACGATGGTCGGAGACAAAACCCGGCAGTGCAAAGTGGGGAAATCTGCCATGTCTAAACATGGATATTTCCAGTAGCTGACTGGACCAGTGAAGCTATAAGATGTTACAGAACAAACAAATTAAAGCAGCAGCAATAATAACAGGTTGACGCATCAGGATAGTACTACTTCAGGGCACGACACAGAACACACCCTACATTTGCTGAACAATAAACGTTTCCCTGGATCTTTTTCCCAATACACCAAGTTCAAGTCCAAACCTTGTCAGAACTATATATACATACTTGTCAGTGGGAGGTTTGCCACGCTACCAACAACTATATATACATACGGTACAATCTGGTATACCCCTAGTTTGGAATTAGCTTAGCCTGTTAAACTAAGATGATCATACCCACTTCTCAAATATATGCAGGGGACTCATTGGTTGTAAAAAAATCATAATTGTGCACTCAGTATAGCACATCATTGAGAAAATTGGCATGATGCCATGGCTCATCTTTGCTCTGTGAGGACTAAAGCCAGGGTTAGACGGTTGGTACTGAAACTGCATGCTCTGTTTCTTCAGTGCAGTTCACTCCAAGTCAAGTGAGCAGCAACCACAGTAGAGAAAGAGCAGAGCACTTGCCCAGCAAAGGGAGGCGGTCTCAGGTGACGCCGTCCTGGACAGCGGTGGCCGGAGTGACCACTGCGATCGACCGGTGATCAATTTGGTTCGGTCTGATTGGATCCTTGGAACATGTGATGTTATTATGACAGTGTGATGTTTGTATCAGCTGTGGAGAGTCACAGACAATGTATCATCTTGATCCTTGGAGGACAGACATACTCATCATCAACATGACTAAGTAACCTTTATAGTTTATATGTGAAAAGGGGAGTAAAAGAAATATGGTATCTAGTTCAGATTGAAATGTTCTCTTAATTTGCATAAGACCCCAACTTGAGCATGACCAGCTATAAAAAAAACAAATCTTTTTCGAGAAAACATATCAAAATACAAACATTACAGCCAAATGGAGGCAATGGCAATGTATGTTCTACCATAACAAAAATATAGATTTGAATTGTCCTGTAACCATCTTATGCACTGAAGAAATACAAATTAGTGGTACAATGTGTGATCTGTTTGTTCATCATCAGTTAATAATAATGTTACAACAACACACGTAGAGGAGACTGAGCACACACACATACACTAGAATACAACAATAGGTAGCATGCCTGCTTCCACTACCAGAAACACAGGCCCTCCCCCAACTCCCCATGAGATAACTTTATCCCCAATTTCATCTTTCTCCAGAATTTATTAGCCCAGTGAACTAAAAAGTATCTATACCCCTAGTTTGGATTTAGCTTAGCCAGTTAAACTAAGATGATCATACCCACTTCTCAAATATATACAGGGTACTCATTGGTTGTAAAAAAACATAATTGTGCACTCAGTATAGCACATCATTGAGAAAATTGGCATGAGAAAATTGTTACAAGGCACTGATCGTGTGATAATCTAGAAGAATATATGACAAAAATTTACAGCAACATAGTTGAGATGTGAACAAAAAATTCAATCTACTATAGGAGGAAGGAGGAGAGGTACCTGGGCGGGCGCGGCCGGTCGCCGGAGGGGTCGGGGTCGGGGTCAGGGTCAGCGGCGGCGGCGGCGTAGGGATGGCTCGAGGGCGGCGGCGCGGGTCAGGGGACGACGCAGGGCAGGGGCCGACGCGGGGAGGGGCCGACGCAGGGCAGGGGAGAAGTATGCGCAGCCTGGCGCTGTCGTGGTGGTCGACGATGAGGAATCTGGCGACGAAGAGGAATCCGGTGATGGTGTGAGCAGGGGCTGGGAACCTGGGAGAACCTGTGGCGGCGGCGGTGTCGTGGTGGTGGATGGCCTTGCCACCTGGGAGAACCTGCAGCGGCGGAGGTGCGAGGAGGGGCTGGGAACCTGCGGCGGCGGTGCGAGGCGGCGAGGGAGGCGCGGCGGACGGAGGGGGCGGAGCAAGGCGAGGCGACGGCGGGATCTAGCGAGAGAGGCGGAGAGGTGGTCGAGTGGGGGATCTGGCGAGGGAGGGAGAGAGAGGCGGCCACGGGGAATAGGTGGAGTGGGGGGGGATACTAATGGCGCACCTCGCCCTAGTGCGCCATAAGTACGACGGCAGCAATGGCACACCTCCCCCTGGTGCGCCATTAGTATTTTTTTATTACAGTTCGAGCACTCAGGTTATATTACACCTAACCGTATCTCCATCAGAACAGACACTCTAGCCCGACTGGTTAGCACGCAGCACACCCACTGGGAGGTCCTGGGTTCGATTCCCAGGCTCCCCAATTTTTGTTTTTATGCATTTTTTTCTTTGCACATATCTTTTTATCCATGCATTCAAATATAACATGTCACATATGCTAGATGCTGAGAATTTCATGTAGAAAAATAATATGCAGTTTGTTGCCATGTTAACAACATTTAAAATGTTTTTGATATTTATTTATGTTTAAATATGTTCAAACTTGTTTAAATCATAACTAAATATCCATAGCTCCAAATTTGATAAACTTTATATGCTTTTGGGAGTAACATATAACCAAGCACAACTAGTCTTTTTTTGGATTTTTAGTTGCATTCATTTGTGAATTGGTAAAACATTTATGAATATGAAAAAATATCATCAAATTTGAAAAAATATTCATGAATTCAAAAAGTGCACATGAAAAAACATTTATGAATATGTCGAAATACAATCGAGAAATGAAGGCTACAATTTAAATATAATCAATCTTAGCTAGCTATCTTTTCACAATCTTGTTGCCCTTCTTTTTCGCAAATGGAGTTCTTCTCTTGAACAGACATCCTTTAGGTAGGATGGTCCTGCTTCTTATTGTGGTGTATGGCACTTCATCGTCGTCGTCATGTTCCATCTTCGGGTTGTCGTACTTGCCGAAGTCTTGCTCATTGGCGACTCCATCCATTCCGATGATCTTCCTTTTGCCTCTCCTCACGACAACATGACTGGGCTTTGACGGGTTGGTAATGAAGAAGCATTGGTCCACTTGGGAAGCCAGTACCCATGGCTCATTTTTCGCGGTGACGTTTGCGCCCGCAATCTTGGATTTGGCTTCGGGTATAACCATGGTGGCGAAATACCGGTCTTCTTTTAGGACGCTGTTGGCCCATCTGACACGGAACATCGGGACCTTCTCTCGAGCGTAGCTCAGCTCCCAGATCTCTTCGATCCTTCCGTAGTATCTGTCCTTGTTGTTACCGGTGTAGGATTCCATCGTTACCCCGGAGTTCTGATAACCATCGCTCTTCATGTCCTTGTCCTCGGTGTAGAACGTGTACCCGGTGATATCGTACGCCTCATACGTCATCAGGTTGTGCTCGGCACCCTGTGACAAGGCGAATATGAGATTTTCTTCCGCGGAAGAATACTCATGTAAAGGGTACGACAGAAGCTTCTCCTTGAACCAACGCGTTAAACATGAGTTGTGCTCTTTGATTATATCTCCGTCTGTCCTCTGTTGGCCTCGGTCATTGTACGTCTTCTCAATAAAGGTTTTGTGCTCTACCACCCAAGGATCGACCATGTCTATGTGTTGTAGCATGACTAGGTTTGCTCTTTCAAAGTCGGTGAGTCGACCCTCGAAGTCGAGATGCATTTCGCGGCGACCCTCGCGGTGAACCCATCCAGCGAGCCTGCCGAGGTGCCTGTTGACGGGTAGACAACGGGGTTCTCGATGCCTAGATAATTCGTGCAGTAGGAGATGCACTCTTCGGTCAAAAAGCCCCTGGCTATGCTTCCCTCTAGATGTGACATGTTGCGAACGTATCCTTTGATGACATAATTCATCCTTTCGAATGGCATCATGTTGAGCAGGAACGTCGGCCCGAGTTGGATGATATCCTCCACGATATGGACCAGCAGTGTGGGGACCCCGACTTAGAAGTCGAGATCACCGAATGCACGTGTACAGTGATCCCAGAGATCAATGCTCACTGAACACACAGAAGCTGAATAACAAGAGTCTTACATCCATACAAATAGTCTTACACGAATTAAGGCCATTATGGCCAAGTCTTACATAGATAGAGCCTCACGGGCTGAATAGCAAATAACTTAAATAGTGGAAGTCTTCGATAAACGGGTAGAACCCATGCCATCTGCCTTAACCCTAAAGGCATTCTGACTGGGATAGCGTCCTAGTTCGCATGTTCGTCTCCAAAGAACTCTTCCTCATAATCCTGTTCTTCCATGCCTGGCCAATTAAATAACCAGTGGCAAGCCAATGAATACTTTGAATGTACTCGCAAGCAACCCATGATGTGGTTCAAAGTAACAATGCAATTGAATAATAATGATCAATCTAGCAAGGCTAGAACAAATACTCTACCATCAAGTTTATGCATCAATAACCTCGCGTAACCTCGAAGACAGGTTACCGATATCAACATGAATATGATTCAACTCATCGAGTCAAGTCACCACCTTGACTCATCACACACATATAATCACCGAGGAAGTAAAATTCTGGACATAATTTAAGTAGCACCACCCAACTGTCCATGACCGTGGACACGGCTATTCGAATAGTTTTACATTCTGCAGAGGTTGTGCACTTTACCCACAAGATCCGGGGAACTTCCGTGTCATCCACGACCCGCGGTACCTCAAGTACCCGGGGTAAGCACCCGGTCATTACCTTTCCTTAGACGACACTAACATAGAGTCCACTCGTTGGTACACGGCCCTCGGGTACAAACAATAGATCACGGGACTTGCCCTAATTTCAATGTCACACGTACCCGAAGGGACCAACGGTGTGTCCGGTGCCCTGTAAAAACAGTCATGGCCGTCTATCCAAGCACGACCCCGTCCAGGGAAAGACCTCAAGTCTTCCCGTCACTAGTAATGCGGGCACCATGCTAGTATCGACCTAAGTAATCAATAAAGCCCCGTCCCATAAGGGGTAGTGTGGTTGCACATGTTTGGTTGGGACGGTAGTCACACATAAATCTAATCCATCATTCCACCATGCACATGAAATTACCGGCACATCACTTCTTTCTCAAGTGATGGCCTAACACATCATCACCCTCGGGCATTAGGGGCACCCGATGGGTTCATGCAAAGATTTTAACTACGAAGGTTAAAATCACACATGCATCATTCAAGCATCATGACCAACTATTTGCATGTCATCTAGCACATAGCAAGATCAACAATAAGGCATGCATCATGTGGTGGTTCATCTAGGTTACCATCGTAACCCTATCATCATGCATCGGAAACAAACGGGTTCCGAGAACAAGTGTATCATGGTCAAAGGGCTGCTTGCCTGGATTGGCTTGGTCTTCAAAGTCTTCAAATCCTTCTCCTTCTTCTTCCACAGCAACTTCGTCAAATACGGGATCTATACGTCGCATAATAACCACGGAAAAATAAGAATACAAACAAAACAGAAAAATCAAAGTCCTCAGAAAAATGTCAACTCATTTTTGTAAAATACTAGAGGAATTTCTAAGGTGGGGAAAAATCTTAGTTGGAGTTTTGGAGTAACAGAATGGAATATATTGATTTTTGAACAGGAGTATTACTGCCCAAATTTGAATTTAAATTTGAATAGTACAACAAAGTTTCATGGATTTGAGTGAAAGTGGTACCATTAAATAGGTTGGAATATTACAAGATTTTAGGAGTTGGAATTATTTAATTTGGACCATTATTCTTTTCTGTAGAAATGTTTAAAACATTTATAGAAAAGAAAAAGAATAAAAAGACATGTGCAACTGGGCCAGAGAGGCCACGATGCACGACCCAGGGCGGTCCAGCCCAGCCGCATGGGAGCCTGCGCGCGCACATCAGGTTTTTGAACCTGACGGGCGGGGCCCGTGGGTCAGTGGCACAGAGGAGGGGGAGAGAGGTGAGGGGATGACAGGCGGGGCCCGCCTGTCATCTCTAACCCCACGGCCATGGCGACGGCGAGCTCACCGGCGAGGTTCCCGGCCACGGGGACGGCAACGGAGGGCAGGGATGGAATCAGTGTCGTGTTGCGGATGCAGGGCTGGTGGTGCGGCACGCCGGGGTGGTCCGGTTCGCCGGCGACGAGGTGGGACGGCGGAAGCTCGTCGGGAGGTGGTGGCTGAGGTTGTTTCCGACTGCAAATGGAGGGGGAAACAAGGGGGAAAGGATCAGTGAGGCGAGGGGTTTCCGAATCAGGTGAAAGGAGGGGCAGGGAAGGCCCGTACCATGAGATCACCGGCGGCCCGACGCGGCGGCGCTCCGGTCGATCCCGAGTACCGGGACCTCTTTGGGTCGAACTGAAGTGCTGGGGGGCTCAGTGGAGAGGAGTGAGGCTGGTGGTGCTGCTGGAGAGGCTCGGGAGGGGCTATAAATAGGAGTTCGACGGAGGCCCGTGGTCCAGTGCGCCGGCGAGCTCCGGCTCGAGGCTACAGCGCACGGGAGGCCAAGGGAATGGGTCCGTGGAGTTCCTGGACGATCTCCACGTCCAGCTGAGGGAGAAAGAGAAGCGGGGGAGCGTCAGGAGCGTGCGCGCGTGCGAGGCAGAGGAGTGGCCGCCGCGCGCGGCCAGCGCGCGTCCGACGACGGCCACTGGAGGGCGCAGGAGGAGGGGGGACAGCGCCGGGAAGTCGCGGACGTCGAGATGCCTCGACTGGCGCGAGGGGGAGGCCCGAGGCTGTCGGGGGAGGTTGATTGGCCGAAGCTACAGTGCTTGTCTGCACTGTTGCGTGCTCCAGAGCGCGCGTTTGGCTGGCATCGCCGCGCTCTCGCCGTCCTGGTCAAAACCAACGTGTCCAGCAGCGTCTAGAAGGTCAGGGGGAGAGTAAAGAATTGGCCTGAGGCCTTGGATGCCCTGGAGATGCAGAGAGAGAGGGAGGGTGCTGGTGAATTGGTGAAAGCTTGCTGTCCAGCAAGGTAAAACAGGGCTTTCACCCCTCAATCATGGAGCTGGGGTGCTGGGGAAGTTACTGGTGGTAGCTAGTAACTCAATGATCATGTGGTAAGAAGTTGAGGCCATGGAGAAAAGTAAAAGTGATCAAGTTGGAGGTTTTAGCAATTCTGCAGAAGGTGTTTGATCAGTGTTTGGTCAAGTAAATGAACTCCACTTGACATGGCACTTAACAGGGTTGAAAGACATGAGAAAATAGGGTGCTTCACCAAATTTGGGCTCATTTGAAGAAACTAGCCAATGTAACTTTGGTGAACCCTAGAAATCAACAGAAACAGTTTCATCTTGATTGAGTCAATCTAATCATCTCCCCTTGATGCACCACTTGGTGTAGCATCATCATTTGGGGTATTGATCATGCCCACAAAGTTTGAAGCTCCAGATAAAAAGTTGGTAATGTAAAGTTGTTCAAATTTGCATTTGAACATAAAGGGTTTTGAGGTGATCAGATCAAGTTTCTCTATTCCAATTCTTGTGCCATTGGTCTAGATGCTTTATTAGGTCATTCTAGCATGTGCACCAAGTTTGAGAGCATTTGGACAAGTTTGGCAATGTAAAGTTGCTCAAACTTCAAATATGGACAGAATGGTTATGAAGGGGTTTGAGGATGTTTTCTTGCTTCCCAAGGCATGGGACTTGGCAAGATCATCAAATATGTCATATATGACATGATAGAATTTCCCTGGAATTTTTGGAGAAAGTTTCCTTTGTAAATATTTCAAAAGCTTGAAATATCCAGAAAGGGTTTTAGAGGGTTTAGCCCATTATTTTGAACATGACCAAGTGTTGAAACTCTTATATATGGACAATATATGTCCTCTGAGTCTCTCTGAATTTTGGCAAATATTTTTGAAAGAGTTAAATATTTTTTCCCTATTAAAGACCATTTCTGGCCTTAAGAAAAAGCTTTTAAATAAAATAGGAAAATAACTTTTAAAATTATACCTTTGTGGTTTCTGGGAGTCCTATGACTACTAGGTCTCAAATAAACCTTTTGAAATAATTTTCTCACCCTAAATCAAGTACTTGCAGTGCAAATCTCAATTCAGGGGTTTTTGGAAAACTAAATTTATAAAAATACTTTTTGGCCAAATTAATTTTGTAAGAAAATACTATACTGTTATATAACACTTGGCATGATCATTGGGCAGAAGTTTTGGGTATGGAGATGAATTCTACAAGAGGTCATAGTTGACTTTAATGAGCACAAGAAAAAGCACATGAAGAAAACTCAATTCCAAATAAAAGCCAAATGATGCTAAAAAAAATTTGCTGGTCCAAATTTTCATGCTTAAAAGTTACAAATAACATGTTACAAAATGCAGGGTGTGACAGACCTACCCCCCTTACAAGAATCTCGTCCCCGAGATTCCTAAACTAGGTCTTAAAAGAGGTCGGGAAACTCGGATCTAAGATAGTCTTCTCGTTCCCAGGTTGCTTCTGCTTCGGTGTGGTTGCTCCACTGGACCTTGAAGTACTTGATGGTACGGCTTCGCGTACGTCGTTCTGCTTCGTCCAGAATGCGAATGGGCTTCTCGCGGTAGGTCAAATCAGGCTGCAGATCAATGGCTTGGTGATCCACATCCTTGTAGAGATTGGGCTTGTCTGGAACTTGGAGACATTTCCGGAGTTGTGACACATGGAATACATTGTGCACATCGGATAGCTCAGGTGGTAGTTCCAACTGATAAGCCACTTCTCCTCGTCGTGCAGTGATCTCAAAGGGTCCAATGAACCTTGGTGCCAGCTTCCCCTTGATATGGAAACGCTTGGTTCCCTTCAGAGGAGTTACCCGCAGGTACACATGGTCCCCGACATGGAAACTCATGTTCCGACGGTGAGTGTCAGCATAACTCTTCTGCCTCGACTTGGCTGCCTTTAATCGCTCTCTGACTAGTTGGACTTGCTCTTCTGCTGCGCGGAGATTATCCGGTCCAAAGACTAGTCCTTCTCCAGTCTCTGACCAGTTGAGGGGTGTGCGACATCTGCGTCCGTACAACGCCTCAAATGGTGCCATCTGAAGGCTTGACTGGTAACTGTTGTTATAGGAGAACTCGGCAAAAGGGAGACAGTCTTCCCACTTGGCTCCATATGCTAGGACACAGGCTCGGAGCATGTCTTCGAGAATCTGATTGACTCGCTCTGTTTGACCTCCGGTCTGTGGGTGGAAAGATGTGCTGAAATATAACTTGGTTCCCAGGGCTTCTTGGAACTTCTTCCACAACCTTGAGGTGAACTGGGTTCCTCGATCTGACACAATCTCCTTGGGAACGCCGTGAAGACTTACGATTCGGTCGATGTAGAGAGCTGCCAGCCGGTTGCCATCATAAGTGGTCTTGATAGGAATGAAATGGGCCACCTTGGTCAAATGATCGACTATGACCCAGATAGAGTCATGTCCTCTACTCGACCTTGGTAATCCAGTGATGAAGTCCATTCCGACTTTATCCCACTTCCACTCAGGAACCTTGAGTGGTTGAAGCAATCCAGCAGGTCGCTGATATTCAGCCTTGACCCTTTGGCACACATCACACTTTGCAACATAGGTTGCAATTTCTCTCTTCATACCGTGCCACCAGAATCGTGCCTTCAAGTCTTGGTACATCTTGGTTCCTCCGGGGTGAATGGAATACGGAGTGTCGTGGGCTTCTTGCGGAATCAACGTCTTCAGCTCGGTGTTGTTTGGTACGCAGAGGCGACCTTTGTACCAAACAATCCCGTGCTCGTCTTCGGAGAATCCCGGGGCCTTGCCCAGCTTCATCTTCTTCTTGATACCTTTGATGCTTGCGTGTCCATCTTGAGCCTTCTTGACGTCGTCCAGCAGGGTCGGTCTGACTTCCAAATGATCCAGGAATCCAGGGGTGACCAATTCCAAACTGAATTGTTCGATCTCCTTAAACAAGGCTGGTTGCCTTTCTTGAATAACGGCATTCAAAGAGCAAGCCTTCCTGCTTAAGGCATCGGCCACCACTTTAGCCTTCCCAGGGTGATACTGAACACTGAGGTCATAATCCTTGATGAGTTCCAACCATCTCCGTTGCCTCATGTTCAATTCCTTTTGGGTGAAAATATACTTCAGACTTTTGTGGTCTGTGTAAATCTCACACCGTTTCCCTAGGAGGTAATGCCGCCATGTCTTCAAGGCATGAACTACTGCCGCTAGCTCAAGATCGTGAGTAGCGTAGTTCTCCTCATGGGGTCGTAGCTGCCTGGAGAGGTATGCTATGACGCGGCCTTCTTGCATCAGAATGTTGGGGAACGTAGTATTTTAAAATTTTCCTACGATCACGCAAGATCTATCTACCAGATGCATAGCAACGAGAGGGAAGAGTGTGTCTACGTACCCTCATAGACCGGGAGCGGAAGCGTCAAGTGACGCGGTTGATGTTGTCGAACTTCTTCGCGATCCAACCGATCAAGCACCGAACGTACGGCACCTCCCCGTTCAGCACACGTTCAGCTTGATGACGTCCCACGAGCTCTTGATCCAGTTGAGCTTCACGGGAGAGTTTCGTCAGCACGACGGCGTGGTGACGGATATGATGTGTTTACCGGCGCAGGGCTTCGCCTAAGCTCCGCGACGGTATGACCGAGGTGTGATTCTGTGGAGGGGGGCACCGCACACGGCTAAAACAATTCAACTTGTGTGTCTTTGGGTGCCCCCCTGCCCCCGTATATAAAGGAGCAAGGGAGGGAGGCCGGCCGGCCCTTCCTGGTGCGGCTAGGGAAGGAGTCCTACTAGGAATAGGATTGCAATCCTATTCCTAGTAGGATTCACCAAAAGGAAGAAGGGGGAAAGGAATAGGAGAGGTGGCGCCCCCCCAATCCTAGTCCAACTAGGAACCCTAGGTGGGGGCACCGGCCAGCCCTATGGGCTGCCTCTCTTTTTCCCTTTAGGCCCACTATGGACCATCCCCTCTCGTAGGGGGTTCCGGTAACCCCCTCCGGCATTCCCGATAAATCCGAAACTTTTCCGGTATACTTACGGTGTCCGAATATAGCCGTCCAATATATCAATCTTTATGTCTCGGACATTCCGAGACTCCTCGTCATGTCCGCGATCTCATCCGGGACTCCGAACTACCTTCGGTACATCAATACTCATAAACTCATAATACCGATCGTCATCAAACGTTAAGCGTGCGGACCCTACGGGTTCGAGAACTATGTAGACATGACCGAGAATCATCTCCGGTAAATAACCAATAGCGGAACCTGGATGTTCATATTGGCTCCTACATATTCTACGAAGATCTTTTATCGGTCAGAACCGCATAACAACATACGTTGTTCCTTTTGTCAAACGGTATGTTACTTGTCTGAGATTCGATCGTCGGCATCTTTATACCTAGTTCAATCTCGTTACCGGCAAGTCTCTTTACTCGTTCCGTAACACATCATCTCATGACTAACTCATTAGTCTTTTGCTTGCAAGGCTTATTGTGATGTGTGTTACCGAGAGGGCCCAGAGATACCTCTCCGACACTCGGAGTGACAAATCCTAATCTTGATCTATGCCAACACCACGAATACTTTCGGAGACACCTGTAGAGCATCTTTATGATCACCCGGTTACGTTGTGATGTTTGATAGCACACAAGGTGTTCCTATGGTATTCGGGAGTTGCATAATCTCATAGTCATAGGAACATGTATAAGTCATGAAGAAAGCAATAGCAGTAAAACTAAACGATCATAGTGCTATGCTAACGGATGGGTCTTGTCCATCACATCATTCTCCTAATGATGTGATCCCATTGATCAAATGACAACTCATGTCTATGGTTAGGAAACATAACCATCTTTGATCAATGAGCTAGTCTAGTAGAGGCATACTAGGGACATATTGTTTTGTCTATGTATTCACACATGTACTAAGTTTCCGGTTAATACAATTCTAGCATGAATAAAAGACATTTATCATGATATAAGGAAATACAAATAACATCTTTATTATTGCCTCTAGGGCATATTTCCTTCAGTCTCCCACTTGAACTAGAGTCAATAATCTAGATTACAAAGTGATGATCCTCACACCCATGGAGTCCTGGTGCTGATCATGTTTTGCCCGTGGAAGAGGCTTAGTCAACGGGTCTGCAACATTCAGATCCGTATCTATTTTGCAAATCTCTATGTCTCCCTCCTTGACTAGATCGCGGATGGAATTGAAGCGTCTTTTGATGTGCTTTGTTCTCTTGTGAAACCTGGATTCCTTTGCCAAGGCTATGGCTCCAGTGTTGTCACAAAAGATTTTCATTGGACCCGATGCACTAGGTATTACACCTAGATCGGATATGAACTCCTTCATCCAGACTCCTTCATTTGCTGCTTCCGAAGCAGCTATGTATTCCGCTTCACACGTAGATCCCGCCACGACGCTCTGCTTGGAACTGCACCAACTGACAGCTCCACCGTTCAATAAAAATACATATCCGGTTTGTGACTTTGAGTCATCCGGATCAGTGTCAAAGCTAGAATCGACGTAACCGTTTACGACGAGCTCTTTGTCACCTCCATATACGAGAAACATATCCTTTGTTCTTTTCAGATACTTTAGGATGTTTTTGACCGATGTCCAGTGATCCACTCCTGGATTACTTTGGTACCTCCCTGCTAGACTTATAGCAAGGCACACATCAGGTCTGGTACACAGCATTGCATACATGATAGATCCTATGGCTGAGGCATAGGGAATGACTTTCATTTTCTCTCTATCTTCTGCAGTGGTCGGGCATTGAGTCTTACTCAATTTCATACCTTGTAAAACAGGCAAGAACCCTTTCTTTGACTGATCCATTTTGAACTTCTTCAAAATCTTATCAAGGTATGTGCTTTGTGAAAGTCCAATTAAGCGTCTTGATCTATCTCTATAGATCTTGATACCTAATATATAAGCAGCTTCACCGAGGTCTTTCATTGAAAAACTTTTATTCAAGTATCCTTTTATGCTATCCAGAAATTCTATATCATTTCCAATCAACAATATGTCATCTACATATAATATTAGAAATGCTGCAGAGCTCCCACTCACTTTCTTGTAAATACAGGCTTCTCCAAAAGTCTGTATAAAACCATATGCTTTGATCACCTCATCAAAGCGTATATTCCAACTCCGAGATGCTTGCACCAGTCCATAGATGGATCGCTGGAGCTTGCATACTTTGTTAGCACCTTTTGGATCGACAAAACCTTCTGGTTGCATCATATACAACTCTTCTTTGAGATATCCATTTAGGAATGCAGTTTTGACATCCATTTGCCAGATTTCATAATCATAAAATGCGGCAATTGCTAACATGATTCGGACAGACTTTAAGCATCGCTACAGGTGAGAAAGTCTCATCGTAGTCAACTCCTTGAACTTGTCGAAAACCTTTCGCAACAAGTCGAGCTTTGTAAACAGTAATATTACCGTCTGCGTCGGTCTTCCTCTTGAAGATCCATTTATTTTCGATGGCTTGCCGATCATCGGGCAAGTCAACCAAAGTCCATACTTTGTTCTCATACATGGATCCCATCTCAGATTTCATGGCTTCAAGCCATTTTGCGGAATCTGGGCTCATCATCGCTTCCTCATAGTTCGTAGGTTCATCATGGTCTAGTAACATGATTTCCAGAACTGGGTTGCCGTACCACTCTGGTGCGGAACGTACTCTGGTTGATCTACGACGTTCAGCAGAAACTTGATCTGAAGTTTCATGATCATTATCATTAACTTCCTCACTAATTGGTGTAGGAATCATTGGAACAATTTCCTGTGATGTACTACTTTCCAATCCGGGAGAAGGTATAATTACCTCATCAAGTTCTACTTTCCTCCCACTCACTTCTTTCGAGAGAAACTCTTTTTCTAGAAAGGATCCATTTTTAGCAACGAATATTTTGCCTTCGGATCTGTGATAGAAGGTGTACCCAACAGTTTCTTTTGGGTATCCTATGAAGACACATTTTTCCGACTTGGGTTCGAGCTTATCAGGTTGAAGTGTTTTCACATAAGCATCGCAGCCCCAAACTTTAAGAAACGACAACTTTGGTTTCTTGCCAAACCATAGTTCATAAGGTGTCGTATCAACGGATTTAGATGGTGCCCTATTTAATGTGAATGCAGCTGTCTCTAAAGCATAACCCCAAAACGATAGTGGTAAATCGGTAAGAGACATCATAGATCGCACCATATCTAATAAAGTACGGTTACGACGTTCGGACACACCATTACGCTGTGGTGTTCCAGGTGGCGTGAGTTGTGAAACTATTCCACTTTGTTTCAAATGAAGACCAAACTCGTAACTCAAATATTCTCCTCCACGATCTGATCGTAGAAACTTTATTTTCTTGTTACGATGATTCTCTACTTCACTCTGAAATTCTTTGAACTTTTCAAATGTTTCAGACTTGTGTTTCATTAAGTAGATATACCCATATCTGCTCAAATCATCAGTGAAGGTCAGAAAATAACGATACCCGCCGCGAGCATCAATACTCATTGGTCCACATACATCAGTATGTATGATTTCCAACAAATCTGTTGCTCGCTCCATAGTTCCGGAGAACGGAGTTTTAGTCATCTTGCCCATGAGGCATGGTTCGCAAGCACCAAGTGATTCATAATCAAGTGATTCCAAAAGTCCATAATTATGGAGTTTCTTCATGCGTTTTACACCAATATGACCTAAACGGCAGTGCCACGAATAAGTTGCACTATCATTATTAACCTTGCATCTTTTGGTTTCAATATTATGAATATGTGTATCACTACAATCGAGATCCAATAATAATAGACCACTCTTTAAGGGTGCATGACCATAAAAGATATTATTCATTAAAATAGAACAACCATTATTCTCTGATTTAAATGAATAACCGTCTCGCAATAAACAAGATCCAGATATAATGTTCATGCTCAATGCTGGCACCAAATAACAATTATTTAGGTCTAAAACTAATCCCGAAGGTAGATGTAGAGGTAGCGTGCCGACGGCGATCACATCGACTTTGGAACCATTTCCCACGCGCATCGTCACCTCATCCTTAGCCAATCTTCGTTTAATCCGTAGTCCCTGTTTCGAGTTACAAATATTAGCAACCGAACCGGTATCAAATACCCAGGTACTACTACGAGCATTAGTAAGGTACACATCAATAACATGTATATCACATATACCTTTGTTCATCTTGCCATCCTTCTTATCCGCCAAATACTTGGGGCAGTTCCGCTTCCAATGTCCAGTCCCCTTGCAGTAGAAGCACTCAGTTTCAGGCTTGGCTCCAGATTTGGGTTTCTTCGTGGAAGTAGCAACTGACTTGCTATTCTTTTTGAAGTTCCCTTTCTTTCCCTTGCCCTTTTTCTTGAAACTAGTGGTCTTGCTAACCATCAACACTTGATGCTCCTTTTTGATTTCTACCTCCGCAGCTTTGAGCATAGCGAAGAGCTCGGGAATTGTCTTTTGCATCCCTTGCATGTTATAGTTCATCACGAAGCCTTTATAGCTTGGTGGCAGTGATTGAAGAACTCTATCAATAACACTATCCTCGTCAACTTTGCAACCAAGTTGAGTCATATGATTGTAGTACCCAGACATTCTGAGCAAGTGTTCACTGATAGAACTATTCTCCTCCATCTTGCAGCTGTAGAACTTATTGGAAATCTCATATTTCTCAATTCGGGCATTTGCTTGAAATATTAACTTCAACTCCTGGAACATCTCATATGGTCCATGACGTTCAAAACGTCGTTGAAGTCCCGGTTCTAAGCCGTAAAGCATGGCACACTAAACTATCGTGTAGTCATCAGACCGCGACTGCCAGACGTTCAAAGCGTCTACATTAGCGGGACGGGGCTTGTCACCTAGCGGTGCTTCAAGGACATAATTCTTCTGTGCAGCAATGAGGATAATCCTCAGGTTACGGACCCAGTCCGTGTAATTGCTACCATCATCTTTCAACTTAGCTTTCTCTAGGAATGCATTAAAATTCAAAGGAACGGTAGCACGGGCCATTGATCTACAACAACATAGATATGCAAAAACTATCAGGACTAAGTTCATGATAAATTAAAGTTCAATTTAATCATATTAATTTAAAGAACTCCCACTTAGATAGACATCCCTCTGGTTATCTAAATGATCACGTGATCCAAATCAACTAAACCATGTCCGATCATCACGTGAGATGGAGTAGTTTTCAATGGTGAACATCTTATGTTGATCATATCTACTATATGATTCACGCTCGACCTTTCGGTCTCCAGTGTTCCGAGGCCATATCTGCATATGCTAGGCTCGTCAAGTTTAACCCGAGTATTCTGCGTGTGCAAAACTGGCTTACACCCGTTGTATTTGAACGTAGAGCTTATCACACCCGATCATCACGTGGTGTCTCGGCACGACGAACTTTCGCAACGGTGCATACTCAGGGAGAACACTTATACCTTGAAATTTAGGAAGGGATCATCTTATAATGCTACCGTCGATCTAAGCAAAATAAGAAGCATAATAAGATAAACATCACATGCAATCAAAATATGTGACATGATATGGCCATCATCATCTTGTGCTTTTGATCTCCATCTCCAAAGCACCGTCATGATCACCTTCGTCACCGGCGCGACACCTTGATCTTCATCGTAGCATCGTTGTCGTCTCGCCAACTATTGCTTCTACGACTATCGCTACCACTTAGTGATAAAGTAAAGCAATTACATGGCGATTGCATTTCATACAATAAAGCGACAACCATATGGCTCCTGCCAGTTGCCGATAACATTACAAAACATGATCATCTCATACATAACCGTATAACTCATCATGTCTTGACCATATCACATCACAACATGCCCTGCAAAAACAAGTTAGACGTCCTCTACTTTGTTTGTTGCAAGTTTTACGTGGCTGCTACGGGCTTTAGCAAGAACCGTTCTTACCTACGCATACAAAACCACAATGATGTTTCATCAAGTATGTGCTGTTTTAACCTTCACAAGGACCGGGCGTAGCCACACTTGATTCAGCTAAAGTGAGAGAGACAGACACCCGCCAGTCACATTTAAGCAACGAGTGCTCGTAACGGTGAAACCAGTCTCGCGTAAGCGTACGCGTAATGCCGGTCCGGGCCACTTCATCTCACAATACCGCCGAAGCAAAGTATGACATGCTGGTAAGCAGTATGACTAGTATCGCCCAAAACTCATTGTGTTCTACTCGTGCATATCATCTACGCATAGACCTGGCTCATGATGCCACTGTTGGGGAACGTAGTATTTTAAAATTTTCCTACGATCACGCAAGATCTATCTACCAGATGCATAGCAACGAGAGGGAAGAGTGTGTCTACGTACCCTCGTAGACCGGGAGCGGAAGCGTCAAGTGACGCGGTTGATGTTGTCGAACTTCTTCGCGATCCAACCGATCAAGCACCGAACGTACGGCACCTCCGCGTTCAGCACACGTTCAGCTTGATGACGTCCCACGAGCTCTTGATCCAGTTGAGCTTCACGGGAGAGTTTCGTCAGCGCGACGGCGTGGTGACGGATATGATGTTTTTACCGGCGCAGGGCTTCGCCTAAGCTCCGCGAAGGTATGACCGAGGTGTGATTCTGTGGAGGGGGGCACCGCACACGGCTAAAACAATTCAACTTCTGTGTCTTTGGGTGCCCCCCTGCCCCCGTATATAAAGGAGCAAGGGAGGGAGGCCGGCCGGCCCTTCCTGGTGCGGCTAGGGAAGGAGTCCTACTAGGAATAGGATTGCAATCCTATTCCTAGTAGGATTCACCAAAAGGAAGAAGGGGGAAAGGAATAGGAGAGGTGGCGCCCCCCCCCAATCCTAGTCCAACTAGGAACCCTAGGTGGGGGCGCCGGCCAGCCCTATGGGCTGCCTCTCTTTTTCCCTTTAGGCCCACTATGGACCATCCCCTCTCGTAGGGGGTTCCGGTAACCCCCTCCGGCATTCCCGATAAATCCGAAACTTTTTCGGTATACTTCCGGTGTCCGAATATAGCCGTCCAATATATCAATCTTTATGTCTCGGACATTCCGAGACTCCTCGTCATGTCCGTGATCTCATCCGGGACTCCGAACTACCTTCGGTACATCAATACTCATAAACTCATAATACCGATCGTCATCAAATGTTAAGCGTGCGGACCCTACGGGTTCGAGAACTATGTAGACATGACCGAGACTCATCTCCGGTCAATAACCAATAGCGGAACCTGGATGTTAATATTGGCTCCTACATATTCTACGAAGATCTTTTATCGGTCAGAACCGCATAACAACATACGTTGTTCCTTTTGTCAAACGGTATGTTACTTGTCTGAGATTCGATCGTCGGCATCTTTATACCTAGTTCAATCTCGTTACCGGCAAGTCTCTTTACTCGTTCCGTAACACATCATCTCGTGACTAACTCATTAGTCTTTTGCTTGCAAGGCTTATTGTGATGTGTGTTACCGAGAGGGCCCAGAGATACCTCTCCGACACTCAGAGTGACAAATCCTAATCTTGATCTATGCCAACACCACGAATACTTTCGGAGACACCTGTAGAGCATCTTTATGATCACCCAGTTACGTTGTGATGTTTGATAGCACACAAGGTGTTCCTACGGTATTCGGGAGTTGCATAATCTCATAGTCATAGGAACATGTATAAGTCATGAAGAAAGCAATAGCAGTAAAACTAAACGATCATAGTGCTATGCTAACGGATGGGTCTTGTCCATCACATCATTCTCCTAATGATGTGATCCCGTTGATCAAATGACAACTCATGTCTACGGTTAGGAAACATAACCATCTTTGATCAATGAGCTAGTCTAGTAGAGGCATACTAGGGACATACTGTTTTGTCTATGTATTCACACATGTACTAAGTTTCCGGTTAATACAATTCTAGCATGAATAAAAGACATTTATCATGATATAAGGAAATACAAATAACATCTTTATTATTGCCACTAGGGCATATTTCCTTCACAGAACGCTTCCCAATCTGGTTCGAGAGGCATCACAATATATCACGAACTCCTTGTGAATATCCGGTGTTGCCAGAACTGGGGCGGTGGTCAATCTCTTCTTGAGCTCTTGGAAGCTCTCTTTGCATTTTGGCGTCCACTCGAAATTCTTGTCCTTTTTGAGGAGCTGAGTCATTGGTCGTGCAATGCTAGAGAATCCTTCCACGAACTTGCGGTAATAGCCCGCTAGTCCGAGGAAGCTTCCGACTTCCTTGACGGTTGTTGGAGATTGCCATTGGGTCACAGCTTCGATTTTTGCAGGATCAACAGATAATCCTTCCTCGGTCAAGACATGACCTAAGAATCCAACTTTGTGCAGCCAGAACTCACACTTGCTGAATTTGGCATACAGTTGGTGCTCACGAAGCTTGTCTAGGACCATCCTCAGATGCTGCTCGTGCTCTTCCTCCGACTTCGAGAACACAAGAATGTCATCAATGAAGACAACAACAAACTTGTCCAAATATTCCATGAAGACTTTATTCATGAGATACATGAAGTAAGCTGGGGCATTGATTAACCCAAAAGACATGACCGTGCACTCGTACAGGCCATATCTGGTTACGAATGCCGTCTTCGGAATATCTTGGGGGTCTGATCTTCAGCTGGTAATACCCAGATCTGAGGTCGATCTTGGAGAATGCCTTGGCTCCGCTGAGCTGATCAAACAGATCTTCGATCTTGGGAAGTGGATACTTGTTCTTGATTGTAACTTCATTGAGGGAACGATAGTCAATGCATAAGCGGATGGTACCGTCCCTCTTGGCCACAAACAGAACAGGAGATCCCCAAGGAGAGGCACTTGGGCGGATAAATCCCTTCCTTAGCTGCTCTTCTAGCTGCTTCTTCAACTCGGCTAATTCTTCCGTCCCCATTCTATAAGGCTTCTTATAGATGGGTCCTGCTCCGGGCACGAGCTCGATGATGAACTCAATGTCACGGTCAGGGGGCATTCCCGGTAGTTCATCCGGAAAGACATCAGGATACTCACATACCACTGGTACTTGATCTAGCCCAACTTCAGACAGATAGTTGACTTTAGCGGCTTGAGCGGAAGAGGAGTTGGGAGCAAACTTGACTTCGACCCCTTGGTCGTTGGTCACAGTGACTGTCCGATTGGCACAGTTTAACAAGCCTTGGTGTTTGCTGAGCCAATTCATGCCTAGGATCACATCAAAGCCTTGCGATCTCAGGACGATAAGGTCTGCTAGGAAGTCTACACCGTTAATGGTAATACTGACTCCTTTACAGCCTATCTTGGCTCTCATCTCGGCTCCGGGGGTTTGTACCACCATAGGGTTATTCATGGGTGTAGGGGTCATGCCACTTTTTAATGCAAATATTTGAGTGACAAATGAATGCGTTGCTCCAGAATCAAACAAGACAGTTGCAGGTGTTGAGTTAACAAGGAACGTACCCAGCACGACGTCCGGGTCTTCCTGGGCTTCTTCAGCAGTGATGTGATTCACATGCCCCTTCCCATAGTTCGGTGGATTGCGAGGAGCAGGGTTCCTTGGTGGCATTCCACGGCCTTGTCCCTGGTTCTGCGCATTGGGGCGCGGGGCATCAGGCTTCTTGTTGGGGCACACCCTTGAGATGTGTCCGGGCTGACCACATCCAAAGCAAGTGACTTGGTTTGGATTGATCTTGTTGCCACCACTGGTATTGGGGTTGAAAGCTGGCCTGGGGTTGGCATACTGCTGAGGCTGAGGATTGGCACGAGGTGCAGGAGCTCTTGGTTGTTGATAGGTTGGCTTGGCCGGGGCTGACTGCCACGGACGAGGCTTCTGGTTGCTGGAACTTTCCTTACTGACCAACTTGCGCTTGCGAGTGTCTTCCAAAGCACGCTGCTTGTCTTCAAGCATAAGTGCCTTGTTCACCAGGTCAGGGAAAGATGGGCAGTCGCACACGACAAGCGAGTATTGCAGAGTCTGATAGAGGCCTTCCATGAAGCGCTCCCTTTTGGCAGCATCAGTGCTGACATCCTCAGGGGCATACCTTGACAGAACACTAAACTTCTGCATGTACTCCTTGACAGTGCCACTTCCTTGCTTCAGGGCTCGGAACTCATGCTTTTTGATAGCCATGATTCCGGAAGGAATGTGGGCCTTGCGGAATTCTGCCTTGAAGTTAACCCAAGTGATGTCTTGTTCAGCATGCATGACCTTGAATCCATCCCACCAAGCTCTAGCAGTTCCCCCGAGGCAGTGGGCTGCATAAGCCACCTTCTCGCGATCTTCGGTGCATCCGACTAGTTCCAGGATCTCCTCAATGGAACGGACCCAGTCGTCTGCATCCAGGGGTTCTGCCGTCTCGATGAAGGTTGGCGGTGCATGCTTCTTGAACTCTGCCAACGTGGAACGTCCATTGCCATTCCCCGCCGGCTGGCGGTTGTTGGTGACAGCTTGAGCAATCAGCTGGAGAGCTGCAGTGTTGGCTTGGCGTTCCTCTCGGAAAGCTTGGAGAAGCTGAGCCATGTCCATGCTTGGAGGAGGTGGTGGTGGAGCTTGGTCGTTGGTTTGGTCGTGGCATTCCTCTGGCTGAGAGGATGCTCCGGCTTCGGGCTGCTGGGTAGAGGTACCAGTACGAGTTACAACAGGCATCCTGTTGGAGCGGTAAAAGGTCTCATGACTCGGAAGAGGGAAAGCAAGATAGATGGGTGCCTAGTAAGGGGGTGGGTGTGACACTAAATCAAATCATGCAAGGGCCGTAAGGCCAAAACACATTCATTAAAAATCCAAATGGGTGATGTAGTCGTTTACATATTCCCGAAGGAAGAATACGACATACATCCAGACACAACAAAAGCAAACACTAGATGGTTTCATATGAACCATACAAGGACTCGACTGCGCATAGGGGTTACACGACCTATCCTACCGTAGAGGTTACAACTGGCATATCCGAGTAGCGAATAATGCCTAAGCGGCGGAATGCTCGGTCGCGTATTCCGGCTCTTCTGGGTCTTCCTGCTTGTCTTCATCTGCCTGGGCTCCCTTGTCGCTTGAGGGTGTGGGGGAGTGGAGGAGTTGGATACAACGGTGCTTCGTCGGTGGTGCAGGGAAAAGCTTGCGATATTCCCTTGCCGTCATCCGGCGCCGCTGAGGTGGTTCTTCACCCTTGGAAGATACATCCTCGGAGGGCCTTCCGCCTCGATATGCGATAGCGGATTGTCCAGATGGTGCTCCTTCCTTCTTGATCCTGTTTGCCTTCTCTTGAGCTCGACGAAGAAGTGCCTTGGTCTTGTGAAGTTCTTCTCGAAGCTTCATTGATTCCGAGGCCAAGTCTTGTGCCAAGCTGTCGGCACATAGACTGAAGTAGGTCTGGAACCGAAGCGAGAGTCCTTCCTTCAGTGGAGGGGCTAGTGCGCTGCTTTCTTCGTCACCTTCCTTCCGGTAAGGTAAGAAGCGAGTTGCCATCTTGGCTGCCATCTCCGGAAGAAGCTCGCGGAGACGGGTTAGTGCCTTGAGTGCAGCAGCCTCGACAGCGAGTGGTAGTGTTGCCATCTGGGGTCCCTCGAAGAACCAACTTGTGGGAGGATCGTTTGCCTTCACGATCACTTCCACATGGTACTCCACCTCAGTATCGTTCACCCAATGCTCAAGGTAGGTGAGGATGGGTGCTCGGTGGAACTGACACTCCTGGAGGCTATCCTCGAGAAGTAAGGGAAACCCAGTGGTCAGGTGCTCTTCGGGTACAGCGGCCATCTACAAAGGTGGAATAGGAAGGGTTAATAGGCTGATGAAATCTTGGGTTTAGAAAAGAAGAGAGGTTCAGAAGGTTTTTGAAAAGGGGGTCTCAACTAACTAACGCCCATGCTAACTAAGGCTTCCTACAGTCAGGATGGCTCTGATACCAGCTCTGTGGGGACCCTGACTTAGAAGTCGAGATCACCGAATGCACGTGTACAGTGATCCCAGAGATCAATGCTCACTGAACACACAGAAGCTGAATAACAAGAGTCTTACATCCATATAAATAGTCTTACACGAATTAAGGCCATTATGGCCAAGTCTTACATAGATAGAGCCTCACGGGCTGAATAGCAAATAACTTAAATAGCGGAAGTCTTCGATAAACGGGTAGAACCCATGCCATCTGCCTTAACCCTACAGACATTCTGACTGGGATAGCGTCCTAGTTCGCATGTTCGTCTCCAAAGAACTCTTCCTCATAATCCTGTTCTTCCATGCCTGGCCAATTAAATAACCAGTGGCAAGCCAATGAGTACTTTGAATGTACTCGCAAGCAACCCATGATGTGGTTCAAAGTAACAATGCAATTGAATAATAATGATCAATCTAGCAAGGCTAGAACAAATACTCTACCATCAAGTTTATGCATCAATAACCTCGCGTAACCTCGAAGACTGGTTACCGATATCAACATGAATATGATTCAACTCATCGAGTCAAGTCACCACCTTGACTCATCACACACATATAATCACCGAGGAAGTAAAATTATGGACATAGTTTAAGTAGCACCACCCAACTGTCCATGACCGTGGACACGGCTATTCGAATAGTTTTACACTCTGCAGAGGTTGCGCACTTTACCCACAAGATCCAGGGAACTTCCGTGTCATCCACGACCTGCGGTACCTCAAGTACCCGGGGTAAGCACCCGGTCATTACCTTTCCTTAGACGACACTAACATAGAGTCCACTCGTTGGTACACGGCCCTCGCGTACAAACAATAGATCACGGGACTTGCCCTAATTTCAATGTCACACGTACCCGAAGGGACCAACGGTGTGTCCGGTGCCCTGTAAAAACAGTCATGGCCGTCTATCCAAGCATGACCCCGTCCCGGGAAAGACCTCAAGTCTTCCCGTCACTAGTAATGCGGGCACCATGCTAGTATCGAACTAAGTAATCAATAAAGCCCCGTCCCATAAGGGGTAGTGTGGTTGCACATGTTTGGTTGGGACGGTAGTCACACATAAATCTAATCCATCATTCCACCATGCACATGAAATTACCGGCACATCACTTCTTTCTCAAGTGATGGCCTAACACATCATCACCCTCGGGCATTAGGGGCACCCGATGGGTTCATGCAAAGATTTTAACTACGAAGGTTAAAATCACACATGCATCATTCAAGCATCATGACCAACTATTTGCATGTCATCTAGCACATAGCAAGATCAACAATAAGGCATGCATCATGTGGTGGTTCATCTAGGTTACCATCGTAACCCTATCATCATGCATCGGAAACAAACGGGTTCCGAGAACAAGTGTATCATGGTCAAAGGGCTGCTTGCCTGGATTGGCTTGGTCTTCAAAGTCTTCAAATCCTTCTCCTTCTTCTTCCACAGCAACTTCGTCAAATACGGGATCTATACGTCACATAATAACCACGGAAAAATAAGAATACAAACAAAACAGAAAAATCAAAGTGCTCAGAAAAATGTCAACTCATTTTTGTAAAATACTAGAGGAATTTCTAAGGTGGGGAAAAATCTTAGTTGGAGTTTTGGAGTAACAGAATGGAATATATTGATTTTTGAACAGGAGTATTACTGCCCAAATTTGAATTTAAATTTGAACAGTACAGCAAAGTTTCATGGATTTGAGTGAAAGTGGTACCATTAAATAGGTTGGAATATTACAAGATTTTAGGAGTTGGAATTATTTAATTTGGACCATTATTCTTTTCTGTAGAAATGTTTAAAACATTTACAGAAAAGAAAAAGAATAAAAAGACATGTGCAACTGGGCCAGAGAGGCCACAGTGCACGGCCCAGGGCGGTCCAGCCCAGCCGCACGGGAGCCTGCGCGCGCACGTCAGGTTTTTGAACCTGACGGGCGGGGCCCGTGGGTCAGTGGCACAGAGGAGGGGGAGAGAGGTGAGGGGATGACAGGCGGGGCCCGCCTGTCATCTCTAACCCCACGGCCACGGCGACGGCGAGCTCACCGGCGAGGTTCCGGGCCACGGCGACGGCAACGGAGGGCAGGGATGGAATCAGCGTCGTGTCGCGGATGCAGGGGTGGTGGTGCGGCACGCCGGGGAGGTCCGGTTCGCCGGCGACGAGGTGGGACGGCGGAAGCTTGTCGGGAGGTGGTGGCTGAGGTTGTTTCCGACTGCAAACGGAGGGGGAAACAAGGGGGAAAGGATCAGTGAGGCGAGGGGTTTCCGAATCAGGTGAAAGGAGGGGCAGGGAAGGCCCGTACCACGAGATCACCAGCGGCCCGACGCGGTGGCGCTCCGATCGATCCCGAGTACCGGGACCTCTTTGGGTCGAACTGAAGGTGCTGGGGGGCTCAGTGGAGAGGAGTGAGGCTGGTGGTGCTGCTGGAGAGGCTCGGGAGGGGCTATAAATAGGAGTTCGATGGAGGCCCGTGGTCCAGTGCGCCGGCGAGCTCCGGCTCGAGGCTACAGCGCACGGGAGGCCAAGGGAATGGGTCTGTGGAGTTCCTGGACGATCTCCACGTCCAGCTGAGGGAGAAAGAGAAGCGGGGGAGCGTCAGGAGCGTGCGCGCGTGCGAGGCAGAGGAGTGGCCGCCGCGGGCGGCCAGCGCGCGTGCGACGACGGCCACTAGAGGGCGCAGGAGGAGGGGGGACAGCGCCGGGGAGGTCGCGGACGTCGAGATGCCTCGACTGGCGCGAGGGGGAGGCCCGAGGCTGTCGGGGGAGGTTGATTGGTCGAAGCTACAGTGCTTGTCTGCACTGTTGCATGCTCCAGAGCGCGCGTTTGGCTGGCATCACCGCGCTCTCGCCGTCCTGGTCAAAACCAACGTGTCCAGCAGCGTCTAGAAGGTCAGGGGGAGAGTAAAGAATTGGCCTGAGGCCTTGGATGCCCTGGAGATGTAGAGAGAGAGGGAGGGTGCTGGTGAATTGGTGAAAGCTTGCTGTCCAGCAAGGTAAAACAGGGCTTTCACCCCTCAATCATGGAGCTGGGGTGCTGGGGAAGTTACTGGTGGTAGCTAGTAACTCAATGATCATGTGGTAAGAAGTTGAGGCCATGGAGAAAAGTAAAAGTAATCAAGTTGGAGGTTTTAGCAATTCTGAGAAGGTGTTTGATCAGTGTTTGGTCAAGTAAATGAACTCCACTTGACATGGCACTTAACAGGGTTGAAAGACATGAGAAAATAGGGTGCTTCACCAAATTTGGGCTCATTTGAAGAAACTAGCCAATGTAACTTTGGTGAACCCTAGAAATCAACATAAACAGTTTCATCTTGATTGAGTCAAGCTAATCATCTCCCCTTGATGCACCACTTGGTGTAGCATCATCATTTGGGGTATTGATCATGCCCACAAAGTTTGAAGCTCCAGATAAAAAGTTGGTAATGTAAAGTTGTTCAAATTTGCATTTGAACAGAAAGGGTTTTGAGGTGATCAGATCAAGTTGCTCTATTCCAATTCTTGTACCATTTGGTCTAGATGCCTTATTAGGTCATTCTAGCATGTGCACCAAGTTTGAGAGCATTTGGACAAGTTTGGCAATGTAAAGTTGCTCAAACTTCAAATATGGACATAATGGTTATGAAGGGGTTTGAGGATGTTTTCTTGCTTCCCAACGCATGGGACTTGGCAAGATCATCAAATATTTCATATACGACATGATAGAATTTCACTGGAATTTTTGGAGAAAGTTTCCTTTGTAAATATTTCAAAAGCTTGAAATATCCAGAAAGGGTTTTAGAGGGTTTAGCCCATTATTTTGAACATGACCAAGTGTTGAAACATTTATATATGGACAATATATGTCCTCTGAGTCTCTCTGAATTTTGGTAAACATTTTTGAAACAGTTAAATAATTTTTCCCTATTAAAGACCATTTCTGGCCTTAAGAAAAAGCTTTTAAATGAAATAGGAAAATAACTTTTAAAATTATACCTTTGTGGTTTCTGGGAGTCCTATGACTACTAGGTCTCAAATAAACCTTTTGAAATAATTTTCTCACCCTAAATCAAGTACTTGCAGTGCAAATCTCAATTCAGGGGTTTTTGGAAAACTAAATTTATAAAAATACTTTTTGGCCAAATTAATTTTGTAAGAAAATACTATACTGTTATATAACACTTGGCATGATCATTGGGCAGAAGTTTTGGGTATGGAGATGAATTCTACAAGAGGTCATAGTTGACTTTAATGAGCACAAGAAAAAGCACATGAAGAAAACTCAATTCCAAATAAAAGCCAAATGATGCTAAAAAAAAATTTGCTGGTCCAAATTTTCATGCTTAAAAGTTACAAATAACATGTTACAAAATGCAGGGTGTGACAAGCAGATGCACCATAATGTCGAAGAATGCGGGCGGGAACTACATCTCAAGCTCGCATAGTATCACCACGATCTCTTCCTGTAACCTTATGAGTTGCCAACCGACTTCCGAGAGATGATGTCGAAAAAGTTGCATAGGCCAAATAGCGTATCACGGACGTGCACGTCCATGATCCCACGGATTGCAACTGGAAGTATCTGCATGATCAGCACGTGACAGTCGTGAGACTTCATCCTGCTGAACTTCTGCTTCGCTGGGTCTAGGTATCTGCTTATCTTCCCCGTGTAACCGTAAGGAAGTTTTACACCTACGAAGCAGGTGAAAAAATGCTCGATCTCCTCTTGACTTAGAGTGAAGCACGCGGGAGGTTAGTCATTTCTAGTCTTCTTGGCCTTTTTGCCTTTGCGACGACTTTCCGTGTCCTACTTCACCTCATCATCATCATCATCATCATCATCATCATTACCGTGAAGCTCCTGCCTGATGCCCATTGATTTCAAGTCTGCCCTTGCTTTCGACCCATCTTTGGTCCTCTCTGGCATGTTGAGCAGGGTACCAAGCAGACTCTCGCACACGTTCTTCGTGATATGCATGGCATCAACGCTGTGAGGCACACTATGCATCTTCCAGTACGGCAAGTCCCAGAAAACAGACCTCGTTTTCCATACCTTCAGCAGTGGCTCTAGCGCCTTTCGCTTCTTTCCCGGCTCTGGCGCATGTTGCTTCTTTTCCGGCAGTGGGCAATCTTTCAAATTTTTCAACAGCTCGTCTATTTCCTCGCCGCTCCTTGTACGCGGGCGTCTTCGGGGTTCGGTTTCACCATCGAACAGATCCTTGCGTTTCCTCCACGGGTCATCTTCGCGAAGCCACCTTCGATGTCCCATGAACACGATTTTCGAAGACCCGGGATCTCTATCTAGCTGGCGATACGTTGTGTCATCCATGCACCTGACGCATGCAGAAAATCCATGGACCACCTGCCCCGCGACATATTTGTAACCGAGATAGTCGTGCACCGTCGTGAGCAGTGCGACTCCCATAGGGAAATATTATTTCTCTACGGTGTCCCACGTATTGGCTGGCGTTTTCCACAGCGTGTCTAGCTCCTCTTTCAGCAGCCCCAGATACAGATTGATGTCGTTCCCTGGTTGTTTCGGCCTTTCAATTAGCATACTCATGTGAATGTACTTCCTCTTCATGCACAACCAGGGGGGACGGTTGTACATCCACACAAACACAGGCCAGGTGCTATGTGTTCTTCTCTGGCTGCCAAACGGATTGACACCATCGATGCTCGCGCCCAGCACGATGTTCCTTTGATCGTTCCCAAATTCTAGGTCTTCGAAGTTCAACGCTTGCCACTGGCTCGCATCCTTAGGGTGACTCAGCATCTTGTCTTTTTTATTTATCTCCGGATCATTTTTGTCATCTTCTCACTTCTTCTCCTCCCTATCCGCATGCCAACGCAGTAGCTTTTCTACCTTAGGGTCCGCGAAATACCGCTGCAGACGAGGAGTGATCGAAAAGTACCACACCACTTTTCGAGGAGCTTTCTTCCGCTTCTTGTATCGAGTGACACCGCACACCGGACATATGGTAGACTCTGCGTGCTCGTCCCGATAAATGATGCAATTGTTCAGGCACACATGGTATTTCACGTGCGGTAAATCCAGAGGACACACGATTTTCTTCGCCTCCTCGAAACTGGTCGGGCACTTGTTCCCGTTGGGAACACGTTCGTGCCAGAATGACATGTTCTCATCGAAGCATGCGTCGGTCATTTTTTATTTTACCTTCATCTCCAGAGCCATGAGCGTTACTTTCAGGCGGGTATCCTCGGGCCTGCATCCTTCATACAATGGACTAACCACGTCTATCTCCAATGGATACAGCTTGGCTTTCTCTCGGGCGGCTGCTCTTGCGTTATCTGTCTGCTTGAGAAGCAGCTCTTGAATATGTGGGTCCTGCACCCAGCCCCCATCGCCGTCTGCTCTGGCATCTTCATCTAGATCATGAGCATGCCCTTCGTCTTGATCTTCCTCATCATCATGTCCGGCATCTTCTACATGATTATTGTGTACAACATCATCTTAGTGATCATGTCCTGGAGATTCTTTGTCTTCTCGCCCGCCCTCGCCGTCGGTGGTTGTCTTGCTGCCCTTCCTCATTTCTTGCCCGGCCATGGACGACCTCATAGTCATCTTCATCACCTTGCCACCGATAGCCATCCATGAAACCACGCAAGAGCAGGTGGTCCCGCACCTGCCCGGAATCCGGGTCCGCAATAAGGCTCTTCAGCTTGCATCTTCGACACGGACTTCTTATCTCCGTCTCGTTCTTTTGAAGCATCTCGGCCTTCGCGGAGCTCAAAAATCTATTCACGATGCCTTCGGTCATCGTGCGGACCATGGTCGCCTGCGGGGTAGAGCAAAACGATATTTTAGAACTAAGAAAAAATTTGGCATGACTTTCCCTAAAAAATAGGACAAAAAAGAATGCATAGTGCCAAAATTCTTGCCGAAACGGAAATGAATCAACATTTCGGAAAAATATTGGCAACTATCACATTTCAAATACCGGTACCTGCAAACACAAGCATATATACAACACCACAAACATATGCAACACCGCAAACATACATAGATCTAGCTAGGCCATAAAAAGTGCATGTGCACGGTTGTTGGAGCTCGAGGGAGAAAAAATGATCTACAACATAAAGATAGCTTTCCCCCCTTACTTACCTATATAAAAAAGGTAATTTAACCACTTAATTTTGATTAATCTATGGTGCAAATGAGGTGAGGAGGAGGAGGCAGCCGACATAAGCTTGGAGGAGGAGGTGGAGAGAATGAAGTGGGGAAAGTGAGTGTGTAGGTGTGGTTGTCCAAAAATATCTAGCTGGTCCCACTTTACTAATGGCGCACCACCCACTAATGCGCCATTAGTAACCAGTGTTACTAATGGCGCATTAGTAACCAGTGTTACTAATGGCGCATTAGTGAGTGGTGCGCCATTAGTAGTTTTGCAAAAAAGAAAAAAAAGTATTGGCGCACTGAGTAGGTGGTGCGCCATTACTAGTTAAACTAGTAATGGCGCACTGTGCCATGGTGCGCCATTAGTATGTTTGGAAAAATTAAAAAAAAGTTGTTTCTAATGGCGCACCGAATGTCTGATGCGCCATTAGTATTTGGACACTAATGGCGCACCGACACATGGTGCGCCATTAGTATATAGTAATGGCGCACCACATGTCTGGTGCGCCATTAGTGGCCATATCATCTATAGCCCTTTTCCTACTAGTGCATGTTCAATTCAACATAAAGGTGGTTTCGAAGATTCAAATTTATAGGAGGTGCTTTCATCTATTTGAATTCAAGATAATGGCATTTGTAAATCAGATCTAAATGGGGGCATCAATCTTTGTTGTGCGCTTGAACATGCTATATATTCATACGCAGGTCTAACTTTTTTTTGCAACCAAGGAGATTATATCTCGAACCATGCATGAACTAAGCTAAGCTGCATATTCTTTAATATATACTCGTGTACAATGTATATTTGATAACCCACAAGTGTTGGGGGTCATTTGTAGCCTCTTTCGATAAGTAAGAGTGTCGAACCCAACGAGGAGCTAAAGGTAGAACAAATATTCCCTCAAGTTCTATCGACCATTGATACAACTCTACGCATGCTTGATGTTTGCTTTACCAAGAACAAGTATGAAACTATAAGTACTTTGTAGTGTTTGTGGGATAGGTTTGCAAGAATATAAAGAGCACGCAAATATAAACAAGGGGCTGTTTAGGTAAAGAAGCAATAAAGTTAGTAATAGCGAGTGTGGAAAAGTGGTGGTAGGAGTTGCGAAAATTGCCCCTAAGCATGTCATCCTTGACTTGAAATTCTATGCACTTATGATTCGAAATATTAGCAAGTATCCACAACTACTAACGTTCATTAAGATAAAACCCAAACATAGCATTAAGATATGTTGGCCCCCATCAATCCCGTATGCATCAATTTCTACGCTAGGTTGAAGCTTCTATCACTCTTGCCCTCCAATATGATGGGCACCAAAGGACATCAACATAACCACAAGCAAATTAAATCAATCATAGCAATTCACCAATCACCGATAGGAAATGAAAATCTACCCAGACATCATAGGATGGCAACACATCATTGGATAATAATATGAAGCATAAAGCACCATGTTCAAGTAGAGGGTACATCAGGTTGCGGGAGAGTGTACCTCTGTAGATAGATGGGGGAAGGTGATGGAGATGTTGGTGAAGAAGATAGAGGTGTTGGTGTAAATCGCCGACACACGATGATGGCCCCGGTGGCACTCCGGCGCCACCGAAAGCGAGGGGGAGAGAGCCCCCCTCGTCCTTCTTCTTCCTTGACCTTCTCCCTAGATGGGAGAAGGGTTTCCCCTCTGGTCCATGGCCTCCATGGTGGCGGAGGGGCGAGAGCCCCACCGAGATTGGATCTGTCTCTCTGTCTCTCTCTCTTTCTGCGTTCCGAGATTCTGGCCCTTCACCGTTTCTTATAGTCCCGGAGATCTGTAACTCCGATTAGGCTGAATTTTGGACACGATTTTTATCTGGATATTAGCTTTCATGCAGCGAAAGAAGGGCACCAGCCGTCTTACGGGGTGGCCACGAGGGCCCAGGGCGCGCCCCTCACCCTCTTGTGCCACTCGGGCATCGTCTCACGTTGATTCCACTTCCCAAAATTCACATATATTCCAAAAAAATATCTGTCCATTTTATCCCGTTTGGACTCTGTTTGATATGGATATTCTGCGAAACAAAAAACATGCAACAAACAGGAACTCGCACTGGGCACTGGATCAATGTGTTAGTCCCAAAAATAGTATAAAAAGTTGCCAAAAGTGTATGAAAGTTGTATAATATTGGCATGGAACAATCAAAAATTATAGATACGACGGAGACGTATCAACATCCCAAGCTTAATTCCTGCTCGTCCTCGAGTAGGTAAATGATAAAAAGATAATTTTTGAACTGGAATGCTACCTAGCATAATCTTGATCATGTAATCTAATCATGCCATGAATATTAAGACACGAGCGATTCAAAGAAATAGTGTATCATTTGACATAAAAGAATTTAATACTCGGGCATCCCAACAAACAATCAAGTCTTTCAAAATATCAATGCTAAAGAATGTTGTCCCTACAAAATCATATAGTCTTTTATGCTCCCTTTTTTTAACACAGGGTACCCCTCATGCCCATCCTGATGTCAGCCAAGCAATTGTTTTCATAATTTACTTTTTCGAACCTTTTCAACTCTTCACGCAATACATGAGCGTGAGCCATGGACATAGCACTATGGGTGGAATAGAAGCTGGTAGTAGAAAAAAGTAGGGAGAAAGTCTCACATCGACTAGGCAAATCAATGTACTATGGAGATGTCCATCAATTGATATCAATGTGAGTGAGTAGGGATTTCCATGTAACAGATGCACTAGAGCTATAAGTGTATGAAAGGTCAAAGGAAAACTAGTGGGTGGGCATCAACTTGCTTGCTCATGAAGACCTAGGGCATTTTGAGGAAGCACATCGTTGGATTATACAAGCCATGTTCTATAATAAAAATTACGACAAGTATATGGAAGTGAGAACATAGGAGACTCTCTATCATGAAGAACATGGTGCTATGATGAAGCACAAGTGTGGAGAAAAGATAGTAACATTGTCCCCTTTTTTTCTTCTTTTTTATTTTTTTGGGCCTTCCTTTTTTTATCTAGCCTTTCTTCTTTTTTATTTGGCCTTTGTTTGGCCTTTCTCTTTTTTTTTTCAAGCGACAATGCTCTAATAATGATGATCGCCACACTTTTATTTACTTACAACTCGATATTACAACTCGATACTGGAACAAAATATGACTCTATATGAATGCCTCCGGGGGTGTACTTGGATGTGCAATGATCTAGCATAGCAATGACATCAAAAAACGGACAAGCCATGAAAACATCATGCTAGCTATCTTACGATCATGCAAGGCAATATGACAATGATGGTGCGTGTCATAATAAATGGAACGGTGGAGATACATGGCAATATATCTCAGAATGGCTATGGAAATGTCATAATAGGTAGGTATGGTGGCTGTTTTGAGGAAGGATATAAGGTGGTTTGATGCACTCGCGAAAATTGCGTGGTACTAGAGTGGCTAGCAAGGTGGAAGGGTGATAGTGCGTATAATCCATGGACTCAACATTAGTCATAAAGAAATCACATACTTATTGCGAAAAATATATTAGCCCTTGAAGCAAAAATACTACGACGCATGCTCCTAGGGGGGAGGTTGGTAGGAGTTAACCATCGCGCACCCCTGACCTTCACGCAAAGATAAACAATCAAAATACAATGCGCGCCAATTTGGTTACATAGTTAGGAGACCACACGTGCATGCTTCGGGAATCACAAACCTTACCACCAATATCTTTACTAAACCACAATTATTCACTAGTACCTCCCACATATTAGCATCTCTATATCGCAAAACTATTGCAAGGAATCAAACATATCATATTCAGGGATCTACAAGTTTATGTAGGATTTTATGACTAACCATATGAATGACCAATTCCTGTCAACTCTCTAAATAGATATAAGTGAAGCAATAGAGTTTTAATTCTTTCTACAAAAGATATGCACACGCTCTAACAATTATAAGTGAAGCAAAAGAGCATTGTACAAATGGCGGTTTTCTAACTGAGGAGAAACAGGTAATCCAAACTTCAAATGATATAAGTGAAGTACATGAAGCATTCTATAAAACCATACTCAAAAGATATAAGTGAAGTGCAAAGAGCATTCTATAAATCAACCAAGGACTATCTCATACCAGCATGGTGCATTTATTAGAAGGAAAAGAAAAAGCACACGACGCTCCAAGAGTTTACGCATATCATTTGAATGAAACGAATCTGAAAACATACCTATACTTGTTGAAGAACGATGGGATGCCTTCCTGGGCATCCCCAAGCTTAGACGCTTGAGTCTTCTTGAATATTTATTTGGGGTTCCTTGGGCATCCCCAAGCTTGGGCTCTTGCCTCTCCTCCTTCTTCTCACATCGAGACCTCCTCAATCTTCGAACACTTCATCCATACAAAACTTAACCGAACTTTTAGTGGCGGGGTTAGTGCACATGATCAATGAAATCCCATCATGTACTGCTCTAACATTATTGTATAATTATGAACAAACATTACCCACCGTATGATATCACAATTCTATGGCCCCAAGTCAAGGATGCTTCAACAAGAATTCAAACATATGCAAATAATGAAGCTATAATAGCAATATGTGAAAATAGGACAGTCTATAGTAATCTGAACATTAACCATACTTATGTAACCCTTAAAATTCTGGAAAAATTAGGAAAAATCAAAAATTTGTATCGCAAGACTTTGGAAATATTTTTAGATCCTTTCGACGTTCCAGTAAAAAATATAAATCGCGCACTACAGCCAAAGTTTCTATTTTTGCACCGCACAAACCAACAAGTAGTTTAATCATCCTAAAGGAAACTCTTGGGACATTATTTTTATAATACAATGGAATTGTACAAGGGGATAATTATTTTTGTTGAAAAGTTTCTGTAATTCAAGATTTACAAAGTTTCCATGGGCATGAATGCTACCTCTTGAGCTTGCGTTGTATTCCCTCGAAGAGGAAAGGGAGATGCAACACAGTAGCATAAGTGTTTCCCTCAGTTTTTGAGAACCAAGGTATCAATCCAGTAGGAGACCACGCGCCAGTCCCTCGCACCTGCACAAACAAATAAGAACTTTGCAGCCAACGCGATAAGGGGTTGTCAATTCCTTTACAGTCACTTACGAGAGTGAGATCTGATAGAGATGATAATTATATTTTTGGTATTTTTAGTTTAATAAAACAGCAAATAAAAGCGGTAAAAGTAAAGTAGATGTAGATTGATATGTTGAGAATAGACCCGGGGCCATAGTTTTCTCTAGTGGCATCTCTCATGATAGCGGTATTCTACGGTGGGTAGACAAATTACTGTCGAGCAATTGATAGAAAAGTGAATAATTATGAGACTATCTAGGCATGATCATTGTATATAGGCATCACGTCCGAGACAAGTAGACCGACTCCTGCCTGCATCTACTACTATTACTCCACACATCGACCGCTATCTAGCATGCATCTAGCGTATTGAGTTCATACGAACAGAGTAACGTTTTAAGCAAGATGACATGATGTAGAGGGACAAACTCAAGCAATATGATGTAACCCCATCTTTTTATCCTCGATGGCAACAATACAATACGTGCCTTGCTGCCCCTACTGTCACTGGGAAAGGACACCACAAGATTGAACCCAAAGCCAAGCACTTCTTCCATTGCAAGAACTATAGATCTAGTAGGCCAAACTAAACCAATAATTCGAAGAGACTTGCAATGATATTATGAGTACACATAAAAAGTTCAGAGAAGAACCAAATATCTTTCATAGATAACCTTCATCATAAACTCACAATTCATCGGATCTCGAAAACACATCGCAAAAAGAGATTACATCGAATAGATCTCCTCGAAGACCGAGGAGAACTTTGTATTGAGATCCAGAGAGAGAGAAGAAGCCATCTAGATACTAGCTATGGACCCGAAGGTCTGTGGTAAACTACTCACAACTCATGGTGAGGGCGATGATGATTATGATGAAGGCCTGCGTGATGGATCCCCCTCCCGGAACAGGCTCCAAGATGGGATCTCCACGAGAACAGAAGCTACGGCGGTGGAATTAGGGTTTTCTCTCTGCGTATGGAGTTTCTGGGGTACGTAGGTATATATAGGAAGAAGGAGGGCACCGGGGGCCGTGTGGGCCATCCTCGAGGCAGGGGGGCGTGCCCTGGGAAGGGGGGCGCGCCCCCACCCTCGAGGGCTGGCCCTTCGTCCCCTGACTTGGTCCTAATGTTTCCTGAGCCTGATTTCCTCCAAAAATATCTCTCGCGAAGGTTTCATTCCGTTTGGACTCCGTTTGATATTCCTTTTCTGCAAAACCCTGAAATAGGAAAAAAAACAGCAATCTGGACTGGGCCTTTGGGTTAGTAGGTTAGTCCCAAAAATGATATAAAAGTGAATGATAAAGCCCATTAAACATCCAAGACTTCATAAATAATAGCATGGAACAAACAAAAATTATAGATACGTTGGAGACATATCAAGCATCCCCAAGCTTAATTCCTGCTCGTCCTCGAGTAGGTAAATGATAAAGAAATAATTTTTGATGTGGAATGCTAACCAATATAGTTATTCAATGTAATTCTCTTAATTGTGGCATGAATGTTCAAATCTTAAGGATTCAAGATAAATGTCTGTATTGACATAAGAAATAACAATACTTCAAGCAATACTAACAAAGCAATCATGTCTTCTCAAAATACTATGGCTAAAGAAAGTTATCCCTACAAAATCATATAGTGTTGGCTATGCTCCCTTTTTATCACACAAAGTATTCATATCATGCACAACCCCGATTACAGCCAAGCATTTGTTTTCATACTCTATCTTTTCAAACCTTTCAACTTTCATGCAATACATGAGCGTTGAGCCATGGATATAGCACTATGGGTGGAATAGAGGTGGTTGTGGAGAAGACAAAAAGAGGGAGATAGTCTCACATCGACTAGGCGTATCAACGGGCTATGGAGATGCCCATCAATAGATATCAATGTGAGTGAGTTGGGATTGCCATGCAACAGATGCACTAGAGCTAAATATGAATGAAAGCTCAACAAAAAAAACTAGTGGGTGTGCATCCAACTTGCTTGCTCACGAAGACCTAGGGCATTTGAGGAAGCCCATCGTTGGAATAAACAAGCCTAGCTCTATAACAAAAGTTCCCACTAGTATATGAAAGTGACTAAGCATGAGTCTCTCTACAATGAAGAACATGGTGCTACTTTGAAGCACAAGTGTGGAAAAATATAGTAGCAATTGTCCCTTTTTTCTTTTTCTTTCTTTTTTCCCTTTTTTCTCTTTTTTTGGGCCTTTATTTTTTTCTTTGGCCTTTTTTTGTGGAGGGGCTTTATAGATTTAGCATTTCCTCCCATGGGACAATGCTCTAATAATTATGATCATCACACTTTCATTACAACACGAAATTACAACCCGATCCTACAACAACAAAGTATGACTCTATGTGAATGCCTCCAGCGGTGTACCGGTATGTGCAATGAAACAAGAGTTACATGTATGAAAAGATTATGCATGGTGGCCTTGCCACGAATACGATGTCAACTACATGATCATGCATGGAAATATGACAATATGATGCGTGTCATATAAACGAAACGGTGGAAAGTTGCAGGGCAATATATCTCCGGTTGGCTATGGAAATTCCATGATAGGTAGGTATGGTGGTTGTTTTGAGGAACAATATGATGGCTGTTTTGAGGAAGGATATATAGTGGGTTTATGGCACCGGCGAAAGTTGCGCGGTACAAGAGAGGCTAGCAATGGTGGAAGGGTGAGAGTGCATAACTCATGGACTCAACATTAGTCATAAGAACTCATATACTTATTGCAAAAATTTACGAGTCATTAAAACAAAGCAATCAACGCATGCCCCTAGGGGGAGGTTGGTAGGAGTTAACCATCGCGCGCCCCCGACCTCCACACAAAGGTTGACACTCTACAAACACCTCATGCTTTAACTTAGTCACATAACGATTCACCATACGTGCATGCTACGGGAATCACTAACCTTCACACAAGTATTTCTCAATTTCATAATCACTCCACTAGCATGACTTTTATATCACTATCCTCATGTCTCAAAACAATTATCAAGCATCCAACATCTCTTTCAATTCAATGCACTTGATGGGAATTTTTGTACTACATTGACATTGGATGTTTATCATGTGAAGACTAGTTTCTTTAGCCTAAACACTTTACCATGCTGTTTTACTAGACTCTCAAATAGATATAAGTGAAGCATGAGAGTTCAACAATTTCTATAAAATATTACCACCACCATGCTCTAAAATATATAAGTGAAGCACTAGAGCAAAAACTATTCAACTCAAAAGATATAAGTGAAGCACATAGAGTGTTATAACAATTTCTAGCCCATATTTAACTCTCTCAAATAGGTGTGTCCAGCAAGGATGATTGTGGCAAACTAACAAGCAAAACACATAGCATGTTGCGAATAAAAATATAGCTCTAAGTATAGTTACCGATGGATGAAGACGAAAGAGGGGATGCCTTCCCGGGGCATCCCCAAGCTTAGGCTTTTGATTATATTGAATTTACTTGGGGTGCCATGGGCATCCCCAAGCTTAGACCTTTGCTACTCCTTGTTCCATAGTCCATCAAAACAATACTCAAAACTTGAAAACTTCACAACACAAAACTTAGACAAAAATTCTCGTGAGCTCCGTTAGTAAGAGAAAACAAACCACTACTCAAAGGTACAGCAAGGAATTCATTCATTGTTTTTATTGGTGTTAAACCTACTGTACTCCAAGTTATCTATGGTTCATATCCTCCAATATTACTCATAGATGCATCGGAATAAGCAAACAACACAATAAAAACAGAATCTGTCAAAGACAGAACAGTCTGTAGTAATCTGCTGGGTTCGCCTACTTCTGGAACTCCAAAAATTTCAAACTAAATTGGTAAATTTGCGAAATTTGTATAGCAATAAGTATCAAGAAGAAACAACTAAAAATCACGCTCCAGTAAAATCTGAAGACTACTTTAGTGAGCGCTAACGATTCTGTTTTTCACAGCAAGATTGTATAAACTTCACACAAGTCCTACCAAAGGTTCTACTTGGCACAAACACTACACAAAACATGAAAACACATCTAATCAGAGGCTAGATGCAATATTTGTTCCCTAACAGCAACAAAAGCAAAAAACATAAAATTGAGTTTCCTCCCAACAAGCGCTATCGTTTTACACCTGTATCTAGGCACGATAGTTCAATGATGCTCACATGAAAGATAAGAGTTGAAAGACAAAGAGAGCATCACAAAATATGTGACAAACACATCTAAGTATAATATTCTTCCTATGCATAGGCATTCTATAGGAAAACAAATTACCAAGACAAGCAAGATCTAGCATAAGCAAGGAAGAAGAAAGAAACAAGATCAATCTCAACATAACGAGAGGTAATTTAGTAACATGAAGATTTCTACAACCATATTTTCCTCTCTCATAATAATTGCATGTAGGATCATAAGAAAATTCAACAATATAGCTGTCACGTAACATATTCTCGACATGATCCACATGCATACGAAGTTGACACTCTTCCAAAATAGTGGGATCAAAATTAACTAAAGTCATGACCTCTCCAAACCCACTTTCAGAAGAAAAAAAATCCTAAGATTGAATATTCTCCAAATATGTGGGATCTAAAGTTGACACTCTTACAAACCCCCTTTTAATAGTATTGCAAAAATTATTATCAATCTCATATATATCATGGGGATTAAATAATTTTCAAGATCGTAAGAAGAATCACCCCAATCATGATCATTGCAACAAGTAGTGGACATAGCAATACTAGCATCCCCAAGTTTAGGGTTTTGCATATCATTAGCACAATTGACATCAATAGAATTTAGAATAACATCATTGCAATCATGCTTTTTACTCAAGGAACTATCGTGAATCAATTTATGTTTTTCTTTCAATATTTCATCACAATTTTCAGATTCACAAATTTCAAGCAAAACCCCATAAAGATAATCTAGTGCAGTCAACTCACTAGCAATAGGTTCAACATAATTGGATATATTAAAGAGATTAGCAAGTGGATGAGGATCCATACTTTAGCAAGCGAAGATGCAAGCTAATTGAGGGCACATAGCACACAAGCAAACGAGAGGCAAATGAACGATAAACACACGGCGGAAGAAGGGGGAATAAAATGGCAAGGGTGAAGTGGGGGAGAGGAAAACGAGAGGAAAATAAATATAATGCGAAGGATAAGGGTTTGTGATAGGTACTTGGTATATGACTTTTGCGTAAGCCTCCCCGGCAGCGACGCCAGAAATTCTTCTTGCTACCTCTTGAGCTTGCGTTGTATTCCCTCGAAGAGGAAAGGGAGATGCAGCACAGTAGCGTAAGTATTTCCCTCAGTTTTTGAGAACCAAGGTATCAATCCAGTAGGAGACCACGCGCCAGTCCCTCGCACCTGCACAAACAAATAAGAACTTCGTAGCCAACGCGATAAGGGGTTGTCAATCCCTTTACGGTCACTTACAAGAGTGAGATCTGATAGAGATGATAATTACATTTTTGGTATTTTTAGTTTAATAAAACAGCAAATAAAAGCGGTAAAAGTAAAGTAGATGTAGATTGATATGTTGAGAATAGACCCGGGGGCCATAGTTTTCTCTAGTGGCTTCTCTCATGATAGCGGTATTTTACGGCAGGTAGACAAATTACTGTCGAGCAATTGATAGAAAAGAGAATAATTATGAGACTATCTAGGCATGATCATTGTATATAGGCATCACGTCCGAGACAAGTAGATCGACTCCTGCCTACATCTACTACTATTACTCCACACATCGACCGCTATCTAGCACGCCTCTAGTGTATTGAGTTCATACAAACAGAGTAACGCTTTAAGCAAGATGACATGATGTAGAGGGGTAAACTCAAGCAATATGATGTAACCCCATATTTTTATCCTCGATGGCAACAATAAAATACGTGCCTTGATGCCCCTACTGTCATTGGGAAAGGACACCGCAAGATTGAACCCAAAGCCAAGCACTTCTCCCATTGCAAGAACAATAGATCTAGTAGGCCAAACCAAACCAATAATTCGAAGAGACGTGCAAGGATATTATGAGCACACATAAAAAGTTAAGAGAAGAACCAAATATCTTTCATAGATAACCTTGATCATAAACTCACAATTCATCGGATCTCGAAAACGCACCACAAAAAGAGATTAAATCGAATAGATCTCCTCGAAGACCGAGGAGAATTTGTATTGAGATCCAGAGAGAGAGAAGAAGCCATCTAGATACTAGCTATGGATCTGAAGGTCTGTGGTAGACTACTCACAACTCATGGTGAGGGCGATGACGATGATGATGAAGGCCTCCGTGATGGATCCCCCTCCCGGAACAGGCTCCTAGATGGGATGTCCACGGGAACAGAAGCTACGGCGGTGGAATTTGGGTTTTCTCTCTATATATGGAGTTTCTGGGGTACGTAGGTATATATAGGAACAAAGAGGGCACCGGGGGCCATGTGGGCCAGCCTCGAGGCAGGGGCGCGCCCCCACCCTCGAGGGCTGGCCCTTCGTCCCCTGACTTGGTCCTGACATTTCCCGAGCGTGATTTCCTCCGAAAATATCTCTCGCGAAGGTTTCATTCCGTTTGGACTCCGTTTGATATTCCTTTTCTGCAAAACCCTGAAATAGGAAAAAAAACAACAATCTGGACTGGGCCTTTGGGTTAGTAGGTTAGTCCCAAAAATGATATGAAAGTGAATGATAAAGCCCATTAAACATCCAATACTTCATAAATAATAGCATGGAACAATAAAAAATTATAGATACATTGGAGACGTATCAATGAACAAAGTTCAAGCAGCTCCCCCATTTCAATGGTGCTCGTCCTTCTTACTTTCACTTTTCTTTTTGAAAAAGTTTTAGGTTCCCCTCTTTAGGTTTTTTTTGTTTTTAAACTTTATAAAGCACACAAAAGAAATAAATGACTCTGTAAAACTTACAGGTTGTCCCCCTGGCAGCGCTTTCTCTAAAGCCATTAAGTTAGGCATATAGTACTCAAGTAATGGATCCACCCAGATCCCATGGTATATCAAAGCCAATTTTAATTAGCAATGATTTGGCATTTAGTAGTGAGCATAAAGTGATATGTGTCATGCAAAAATGAAGTCTAACTCTCTTCCTATGCATAGGCATGTCATACAAGAACAATTCATGCACATCAAGTAAAGGCCAATGCATAGTATAAGCAGTTTCTTCCAATTTTATCGTGTTGGAAATATAGAGAGGCGGAAATGTAGTTCCTCTCTCATAATAATTGCAAGTAGGAGCAGCAAGCACATGCATATTATACTCATCAAAAACATCATGCGCAATGGAAATAGGCAACCCATCAATATAATCCTTAATAAGTGCAAACTTCTCCAATATAGTGTAGTCTGAAGAATTCAAAAAGATAATAGGACTATCATGTGTGGGTACAATAGCAACTATCTCATGTTTAACATAAGGAACTATAGCAAGTTCATCTCCATAAGCATAATTCATATTGGCATCTTGGCCACAAGCATAGCAAGCATCATCAAAAAGGGATATTTCAAAAGAATCAACGGGATCATAACAATCATCATAGCATCCATCCTTCGGAAAGCATGAAGGGAATTAAACAATGTATAGGATAAAGAGTTACTCTCATTAGAAGGTGGGCACGGGTGATCAATCCGCTCTTCCTCCTTTTGTTCTTCGCTCTCCTCATCATCTTTTTCATCTAATGAGCTCACAATGTCATCAATTTCTTCCTCGATAGTTTCCTGCAAAATATTAGTCTCTTCTTGGACAGTGGAGACTTTCTCAATAAACACATCAATATTGGCATTGTATTCATAATTATCATAGCAATATTTGAATATAGCAAAATTTTCAGGCCTATAAACATTATCATCAAAAGCTTCATACCTTTTAAACAGAGATTCAATTTCATAAGCACCCTTAAAAGCAATGAATTCTTCTATTTGTTCCACATCATAATAATCATATATACCATTAGCATAAGAAGTTAAGGTTTCATCATCATTAAATTTGCATGAAAAGGTAAGGTGTGGAGCCTTCATCCTAGACCAACAAGTATAATCATATCACAAGCATAGTTGCCGAGCATACCAATGCAACATATGAATTTGATCCCATAATGGTTTCCCTTTTTGTGTCAAGCAATAATCCCTAAAGTATTCACGTTGATCCAACGTTACTCCCGTTATGTACTTGAATGGGGTTTTCTCAAGATTATCAATGTAGTACATAATATCTTTCACATAATGAGCATCAATGGTTTTAGGAGGTTTCCCATCTCCATGAGTAGCAAGTACACCTAATTTTTTTGGTATTTCGCGTTCCATATCCATAACTAAATATAGTGAACAACTTCGAACATAAAATGAAATCTACTTAGTGATAAAGCAAACAAGCACACACGAGAATATTCACCCCACGCTATAACTCCCCGGCAACAACGCTAGAAAAAGGTCTTGATAACCCACAAGTGTAGGGGATCAGTTGTAGCCTCTTTCGATAAGTAAGAGTGTCAAACCCAACGAGGAGCTAAAGGTAGAACAAATATTCCCTCAAGTTCTATCGACCACCGATACAACTCTAAGCACGCTTGACGTTCGCTTTACCTAGAACAAGTATGAAATTAGAACTACTTTGTAGTTTTTGTGGGATAGGTTTGCAAGAATATAAAGAGCACGCAAATATAAACTGGGGCTGTTTAAGTAAAGATGCAATAAAGTTAGTAATAGATAGTGTAGAAAAGTGGTGGTAGGAGTTGCGAAAATTGCCCCTAAGCAATTGACTACGTTACTAGACCGATAGCAAGTTTTATGTGGGAGAGGCCACTGCTAGCATGTCATCCCTGACTTGGAATTCTATGCACTTATGATTGGAATTATTAGCAAGCATCCGCAACAACTAACGTTGATTAAGGTAAAACCCAACCATAGCAGTAAGATATATTGGTCCCCCTTCAATCACGTATGCATCAATTTCTACACTAGGTTGAAGCTTATGTCACTCTTGCCCTCCAATACGTAGTCCTATCAACATACAACTAACCCTATGGTGTGATCCACGCGCGCGCTCATATGATGGGCACGAAAGGACAGCAACATAACCACAAGCAAATTAAATCAATCATAGCAATTCACCAATCACCAATAGGACAACGAAAATCTACTCAAACATCATAGGATGGCAACACATCATTAGTTAATAATATGAAGCAAAAAGCACCATGCAAGTAGAGGGTACATCGGGTTGCGGGAGAGTGGACCACTGTAGATAGATGGGGGAAGGTGATGGAGATGCTGGTGAAGATGACAGAGGTGTTGGTGTAGATCGCTGTCACACGATGATGGCCCCGGTGGCACTCCGGCGCGACCGAAAGCGAGGGGGAGAGATCCCCCCTCATCCTTCTTCTTCCTTGACCATCTCCCTAGTTTGGAGATGGGTTTTCCGTCTGGTTCATGGCCTCCATGGCGGCGGTGGGGCGAGAGCCCCTCCGAGATTGGATCTGTCCCTCTGTCTCTCTCTGTTTATGCGTTCCCAGATTTTGGCCCTTCACCGTTTCTTATATTCCCGGAGATCCGTAACTCCGATTGGGCTGCATTTTGGACACGATTTTTATCCGGATATTAGCTTTCTTGCGTAAAAAGAAGGGCACCAACTTCCTTACGAGGTGGCCACGAGGGCCCAGGGTGCCCCTGCCCCCTGGGCGCGCCCCTCACCCTCGTGGGCCACTCGTGCATTGTCTCACATTGATTCCACTTCCGAAAATTCACATATATTCCACACAAAATCTCCATCCGTTTTTATCCCGTTTGGACTCTGTTTGATATGGATATTCTGCGAAACAAAAAACATGCAACAAACAGGAACTGGCACTGGGCACTGGATCAATATGTTAGTCCCAAAACTAGTATAAAAAGTTGCCAAAAGTTATAGATACGTCGGAGACGTATCAATATTCAACTGTACCCTCTCCATTCCAAAATAATTGTAGTATTAGGATTTTCAAGAGTCAAGATTTTTGAAGTTGGACAAATCCTGGAAGTTCAATTCAAGAGAACTGTAAACGTTAATGCTTATGCTCCCAAATATTGAACGAAGCGCCAAATAAGCTTGTGGTTGCCCGAAGCCGCGCGAGACTAATGTTTAGTGGTAGGAAATTACTATTATTCATGTAAACGTTAGTATGCTTGAAATATTATTATTCTTATGTCAATATAGACTTTTGTCTTGAATATTTTGGATCTGAACATTCATGCCACAATAAAGAAAATTACATTGAGAATTATGTTGGTTAGCATTCCACATAAAAAATTATGTTTTTATCATTTACCTACTCAAGGATGAGCAGGAATTAAGCTTGGGGATGCTTGATATGTCTCCAACTTATCTATAATTTTTGATTGTTCCATGCTATTATATATTCTGTTTTGGATTTTTAATGATCTTTATTATACACTTTTATATTAGTTTTGGGACTAACCTACTAACCCAAGGCCCATTGCAAATTGCTGTTTTTTTGCCTATTTCAGTGTTTCACAGAAAAGGAATATCAAACGGAGTCCAAACGGAATGAAACCTTCGAGAGAGTTATTTTAGGAATGATATCAACACAGAAGAGTTGGAGTACACGCCTGGAAGCGAGAGAGGCGGCCATGAGGGTAGGGGCGCGACCAGGGGGGTAGGCGCGCCCCCACCCTCGTGGGCCCCCTTTGGCTCCCCTGACGTGCCTTTTCAGCCTATATATACTCTCATACCCTGAAAACATCAAGGAAATCAACGAAACCCTAATTCCACCACCACAACCTTCTGTACCCATGAGATCCCATCTTGGGGCCTGTTCCGGAGCTCCACCGGAGGGGGCATCGATCATGGAGGGAATCAACATCAACACCATAGCCTCTCCGATGAGTTTAGAGTAGTTTACCACAGACCTTGGGGTCCATAGTTATTAGCTAAATGGCTTCTTCTCTCTCTTTGGATCTCAATACAAAGTTCTCCTCGATCTTTGAGGAGATCTATTCGATGTAATCATTTTGCGGTGTGTTTGTCGAGATCCGATGAATTGTGGGTTTATGATCAAGATTATCTTTGAAAAATATTGGATTCCTTTCTGAAGTCTTCTATGTATGATTATAATATCTTTGCAAGTCTCTTCGAATTATTGGTTTGGTTTGGCCTACTAGATCTATAGTTCTTGCAATGGGAGAAGTGTTTGGCTTTGGGTTCAATCTTGTGGTGTCCTTTCCTAGTGACAGCAGGGGCAGCAAGGCACATATTGTATTGTTGCCATCGAGGATAAAAAGATGGGGTTTATATCATATTGCTTGAGTTTATCCCTCTACATCATGTCATCTTGCTTAAGGTGTTACTCTGTTCTTATGAAGTTAATACTCTAGATGCATGCTGGATAGCGATCGATGTGTGGAGTAATAGTAGTAGATGCAGAATCGTTTCGATCTACTTGTCATGGACGTGATGCCTATATACAATGATCATGCCTAGATATTCTCATAACTATGCACTTTTCTATCAATTGCTCGACAATAATTTGTTCACCCTCCCAAGAATTCTGCTATCATGAGAGAACCCACTAGTGAAACCTATGGCCCCCGGGTCTATTCTCATCATTTTAATCTTCCTTCAACTATTTACTTTACTTTGCATTATTTACTTTCAATCTCTATACCAAAAATAATCATGTTATAAGTAATATTGTGAATTTGGTATTCTTTCGAAATTTTGATGAGATGTATGTTATTTTTCCTCTAGTGGTGTTATGTGAATGTCGACTACATGAATCTTCACCATTATTTAGGCCTAGGGGAAGGAATTGGGAAGTAATTAATAGATGATTGGTTGCTAGAGTGAAAGAAGCTTAGACCCTAGTTTATGCGTTGCTTCTTAAGGGGTTGATTTGGATCCACATGTTTCATGCTATGGTTAGATTTATCTTAATTATTGTTTTGTAGTTGCAGATGCTTGCTAGAGGGGTTAATCATATGTGGGAGGTTTTTTACAAGTAAGGACAACACCTAAGCACCGGTCCACCCACATATCAAATTATCAAAGTAACGAACGCGAATCATATAAGCATGATGAAAACTAACTTGACAAAATTCCCATGTGTCCTCGGGAGCGCTTTGCTTTATATAAGAGTTTGTCCAGGCTTATCCATTGCTACCAAAAGGATTGGGCCACCTTTTTGCACCTTTGTTACACTTGTTACTTGTTACCCGTTACGAATTATCTTATCATAAAACTATCTGTTACCGATAATTTAGTGCTTGCAGAAAATACCTTGTTGAAAACTGCTTGTCATTTCCTTCTGGTCCTCGTTGGGTGCGACGCTCTTACTTATTGAAAGGACTACGATAGATCCCCTATAATTGCGGGTCATCAAGACTCTTTTCTGGCGCCGTTGCCGGGGAGTGAAGTGCCTTTTGTGAGTGGAATTTGGTAAGGAAAAACTTATATTATGTGGTGAAATTTACTGTCACTTGTCACAATGGAAAATCATCCTTTGAGGGGTTTGTTCAGGGTATCGTCACCTTGACCGAAAGAACAAAGAGTTTCTCCTCAACCTACTGAACCTACTGGAAATATTAATTATGAAATTCCTTCGGGTATGATAGAGAAACTAATAGCTAATCCTTATCCATGAGATGGAACACTACATCCTGATATGCATCTAATCTATGTCGATAAAGTTTGTGGATTATTTAAGCTTGCAGATTTTCTGGAGGATGAGGTCAAGAAGAAGTTCTTCCCTTTGTCTTTTAAGGGAAATGCATTGACATTGCATAGGCTATGTGCTGATATTGGAGCTTGGGATTACAATCGATTGAAATTGGTTTTTCGTTAGAAGTTTTATCCTATGCATCTAGTTCGTCGTGATCGGAATTAAATATATAACATTTGGCCTCGTGAAGGAGAAAGTATCTCTCAATCTTGGGTGTAACACCCAAAATTTTTGAGTTGGTTTTCTTCCAAAATTTTGGCCTTTTGGAAGAGGGTTATTTTATCTTTTCTTGAACCTCTTCTAAAATCTTTCTGGCCAAGGTTTTTTGGAGATTTCTCATGCTTGGTTTTTGACCTTGAAGATCTTCTCTTGGGTTGGCTCAAGGCCAAGTTGAGTTTCAAAAAAGGTTGTTTGTTTTCTCCCCTACTTGAGTTTTGTCTTTCAAGTTTGATCTTGGACTTATCCTCCCCTCCAACCTTCATCTTGCCATGACCCCAATAGAAATATTTCTCTCCAAGACTCTCTTCACACCTTAGGACAAGTCTTTCATCAATTCCAGTAAGTTTTAACCTTATTGGGATTTTTCTTCTATTTATTTTACTCCAAAAAACTAATTCTGTCTTTTATAGTGGACCTTGGTGATTTACAAAGGAACCACCATGCCTAGCCTGTTGTTTGATTCCAAACCAACTCTCCTAGATAGTCTTTAGTACCCACAACCTAGATCCATCTTGTTTCACTGGTCCATAGTTCAAAATTTTCAAATTTCACCTGCTGCAAGTTTGGACCAGATTTGCAAAATTTGGTGAAATTCATATTTATCTTCTTCCAAAAATCCTGTGAAAAATCAGGCAGCCCCTAGATGCATCAAGAGGCCACTCCACCAAATATCAGCACCAGAAATATTTCCCACATGCCAGAAACATTTCATCAAACACTTACCATGCACTATACTGTCAAGTTCAGAGTTGTTAACTGAAATTGTCGACAGTTCGTCAGTTTCATCAGGCGCAGCGACAAATCTCGCCAATACCTCCTTGGCCCGACGCTGCACTGTAGCTTCTTCTTATCCAGTGCGCCGCACGCTCGCTTGGCCACTTCTGGGCGTCGATGGCGCCCTGGCCCAACCGCGCCGGCGACTGCCACGGCAACAGCGCCACCCGTGGCGGCTGACAGAAGCAACCCCGCAGCTCGACGCCGTTCAGCGCCGCCCAAATCACCCCAGCGCTCCGCGTGTCCACCTCCAGCGCCAGCACACGCCTGCCGCACCGTCGCCGTGGCCTGGCACGCACAGAGCGCGTTTTCTGCTGCCGACGTGCCGCGCGGCCGTTCCGTCGAGGGCAGCCCGTAACTCCCTCTCCCCTGCTGAGTTAGGTGCGGGAATGGAACCACTACACCCCCTAGACGATGCTCAAGCTCCTAACTCTGCCGTTCGACCACTACAACACCGTAATCGACTCGCCGGACTTATCCATTCACGGCAACCACCTCGGCCCGGCTATATAAGGCACCCCCGAGCTCATTCTCGAGCCCGCACCCCTTCACTACCTCCCTAGACCACGCCCAGCCTCTGGAAGAGCCTCGAGGGGCCCTTCTTCCCCAACTCCGGCCAACTCCCTCCGCCTCGGGCTCCAGCATCGTTCACTCCGGTGAGAGCTTCTCCGCCGCCGTGGACTCAAGCGTAGCACCCTGGCACCCACCTAGACCTAACCCCCACCTTAATTTGATCCCAGGAACCCTCTCCGACGAGGCCCACTACCACCCGAGCCGCCGTCCGCCGGAGACAGGGTCGCCGTCGACGTGGGGCTCGCCGACACTCAACTCCACCACCGTTCGACGCGGAAGACCACCGAGAAGCCGTACGTATCACTCCCCTCCCCTAACTCGCCGTGGATCGATGCCGGCGATCACCGCAGCACCGGCGCCGGTGCGGCTCTGTTTCCAGTTTTCAAACCCGACAAGTGGGGCCTCTTGTCAGCCTCACATCTCTGCCCCCGACTATTTTATGTAAGTGCATTCGGGCAAAATACTTTTTCCCTCTGCGGTTGACGTACTGCGTACCGGTTCGCTTTGCTGTTTTCTGTTCTAGCCCCTGGAACTTTTCTGTTTCATTACAGATGAGTCCCTAGACAGAAACTCTAATATCTTTTAATCTAAAAATGATTTTGAGTTGATTGTTTTTCTGTCCTCTTTAGTTTTCTGCCTAGTTTTTTGTCATATTAATGTGGAAATTTTTGGAGCAACTTCATTTGCACGCGCAGTATTTATGTTAGTATTTATTTGTTTGAATACGTAGATACCGAAGGCCGTGATGGAGACGCGAACCACACCGAGTTAGGCTCCGACTTCTCAGAACCAGGCAAGCATGTTTGAACTTTTGAAATGATGAGTGTGTTGCATGTTTGCTCGAGTAGTTTGTAAGCATGACCATATGGACATAAGTGTATGGTTATATTTCATGCTAGTAAGCTTCGGGTGAGCCCCGAAGGATAGTGTTTGAACCACCTCGATCATATGGTGACATAAGTGTGGAATGCTGGTATTGTTGTAGCATGCCAGTAGTTGGTGAACTCAGTACCAACGGGGATCATGTCATGATTCCGTTCGTCTCCTTTTCAGTACTATCATAGGCCGTCCATTGGGATTACGGTCTAGTCAGTTGCAAACCACTTCCCGAGTACACACCAAGTAGAGGGGTCGGGATGATGGTTCCATGGCCCTGGATTAAAGCCCGTCATCCGGTCAGGGGGCATGGGTGTTTCCGGTTGGGACCGAGAGGGGGGCACCCCTTAGAGCGCGCATATATAAATTTGATCCCATGCTATTCGAGGTTGTAGCCTCCCTGTCTTAAAGTTTTTCGTGAATGTCGTCGTGGGTGATTCTGGACGACAGGATGTTAAATGGGTGTGTACTGGTTAGTTGGGTTTCTACTAAATCACCGTAGACGGAACTAGCCCACGTGGCTAGTAGAACCCGTTGGCTATGAGTTAATAGTACAAGCTCTGCAGAGTTAAATTCCTTCAATAGCCATATTCATGGCCTAGGGTCTATCTTTATAACAGCCCGGTGACCATCTCTAGTATATTCTTGTTGGTAACCAGAATAGTGTTTTTGTCAAGTTCATTTGGTAGATGAACTCACCAACTATTCCTGTATTGATTTACTTTCAGAAGTATTTCATCATTATACTATTGTTATTTATAAGCCCTTTATGTGATGTCGCTCAGACGTCCGACTGTGGCATTCTTTTTATAAGCCCTTTATGTGATGTCGCTCAGTCGTCCGACTGTGGCATTCTTTTATTTAGAAGCCCTTTATGTGATGTCGCTCAAACGTCCGACTGTGGCATTCTTTTATTTATAAGCCCTTTATGTGATGTCGCTCAGACGCCCGACTGTGGCATTCTTTTTATAAGCCCTTTATGTGATGTCGCTCAGAAGTCCGACTGTGGCATTCTTTTATTTATAAGCCCTTTATGTGATGTCGCTCAGACGTCCGACTGTGGCATTCGTTTTATTTATAAGCCCTTTATGTGATGTCACTCAGACGTCCGACTGTGGCATTCATTTTATTTATAAGCCCTTTATGTGGCATCGCTTAGACGCCCGACTGTGGCCTGCTATCATTTATTATTTCACGAGGCGTCACCCAGACACTCGTTTGGCCTCCTTCCATTTATCTTTCGGATTTCGGGAGGATTACCGCCCGACTTCCATTATTGCATACAGCACATTAATCTTTTATTCCGGTCGCATTTTTGCTGGAATACTCATATGCATCATGTTGGCATTTATTATATCCCAAGTCCGTACTGTCTTGCGAGTACATTCAAAGTACTCACCTGGCTTGTTGATTTGGCCAGATGTGGACGAAGGCGATCTCATGGATGAAGAATTCGATAGCGAATCCGACGCTTAGTGGAGTCCCAGTCAGTCCCTTGCGATCCTGGAGTTGATCACTGTTATATAACCGCTTCCGCCTACCACCAAATAAATTCATCGGGTCTCACTCCAATACTCGATGAGCTGTAATATTTTGGAGTCACATCACCCACTTCACTGTGACATATTCCACCACCTTTTATTACGAGTTAGTAGTATGCCACCCTACCTTGTGTCATATCCGCCTCTATGTATTATATTGGTGCGCTTGTAATAAAATTGTTGAGCAAACCGCAGCTCAACCTTGTATAATATTCAGTGTACTGGAATTCTGTGTCAAGGATTTGTCAGCCAGCAGGTATTAATATCCCTCGCTGGTTTAATAAAAAGGACGGTCTTCCGATAATTATTTTACTAGAGGACCGGTCCCGACAACCTTGGTATCAGAGCCAGGCTGTCTGTAGGAAGCCACTATGTGCGCTTGCCAATCGGTTATTAGCGAAAGATTTGCTTTTCAGCATTTTTACATCTGTAGCAATTTTCTGTTGGTCAGCATAAATTTATGACTTGACTATTCGGAATTTTTGTCTACTTTTGTAGATGCCAGCAACAACTGCGATGCACAGGTGTTCGCCAACATTCCTGAGGGGTTTGTCAAGCTCCTCTTCGCCATCACCAAAGTCGCAATCGGGCCATCCACCCGTCCCGAGTTTACACTCTACCGTCACAAGCTCAACGACAGCGTGTCTATGCATCAGGCTATGGTGCACTTCAAAGGTGGGCGTTCTGAAGCGCGCCGCCTCCGATTTGTGGGCAGAGCCATGCCTACGGAGAGGCATGCCATGCAGATGGCTGCCCGTGAGGCGATAGCTCGTCTCCGGGACATTCTTCCTTCGATGAAGACTCGTCGCTACCGTTACCTCCCATGCCATGTGCCATATACATGTCACTATGCATTTGCATGCGCAAATGGGGAGCGTGACGAAGCCATTGAATCAATGGTTGAGTACCTCAAGGCACTTGAGGCAGCCTTTGATAATCTGGTAGACGACCTGGTGGCCACCCGTATGGAGTTGGTCCAGAGTGGCTCCGCCAACAAGAGGGAGCTACTCCATACTTCACCACCAATGACATTTGTCTCGTCTGCCGCATCCTATGCACCTTCCATCTTAGCCACCGCTCGTCGTCTGCCTACCACTGAGGAGTTTGACCAAGTCATTGCTCCTACTCCAGTCAGAGCTGCACCGCCTGCTGCACCTGCTTCGACACCTCGTACCCTTACTCCGCGCCTGGAGCCCATTAGTGAGGAGGAAGTTGAGTCTCCAGCACCACTAGGCCTTACCCTCGGCAGGCCGAGGGAAATCTTCAGCATCTCCGACTAGCGCGTTATTCCGCGACGCACCGCGCTCGCTTGTAATATTTGTGTGTTATGTAAAATAGGTTGATGGGAGTAGTATGTTTGCGCATCATGTAGGATCTTGGAGGAGTGCACTAGTTTTAATAACATGTCAGGATGTGTACGCACACCCTGAGTGACGTATGTATAATTAGAACCTGCGTGTAAAATATGTACTAGCAGCCCTTCTCCGTGCGCAATCAACCAGTTATTTTCAAAAATCTCTTTTGAGCTCGTGTTTGGTCGCTTTGCAAGGTCTTGATTTATTTTGCTGCCTGGTTCTTCTCAGATTTTCTGCTTTTTACCCCAGAGTAAGAAATGACTCGTCCCTGGACACGTTCTATGCCAAGTCCGCCAGAAGAAAATTATGGCACACAGACAGACAACAATTTCCCACAGGGGTAGTCAAGTCAGCAGGGCAGTGATACATCATTTTCTCAAGTGTGCCGTCTTTACGAGCAAAGTCAGCAACAACACCAAGAAATGATGAACCATGTCATTAACATGGGAAATCGCCGCGAGCCATAGCAACAACACTCAAAATTGTCTGAATTTCAGAAGACACGTCCAACAACGTTTTCGCACACAGACAAACCTCTTGAGGCCGATGATTGGCTTCAAGATATTGAGAGGAAATTAATTGTGGCACAATGCTCAGACCGTGAAAAAGTGTTGTACGCACCACATTACCTTACTGGAGCAGCCGCGTCATGGTGGGAAAATTTCCTGCTTATGCATCCCGACATAAATAATATCACCTGGGAAGATTTCAAGGAAGGCTTTCGTGGGGCACACATCCCTAAGAGTATTATGAAGATCAAGAAGAGAGAATTTGATGAACTCAAGCAAAGAGGCATGACAGTACAGGAGTACAACAGTCAGTTTGCGCAATTATCACGTTATGCCAACGAAGAGCGAATGACGGAAAATAAGAAGATGGAGAAGTTCCTGGACTGACTGGCACCAGCACTAAAATGCCAGTTAGTCGTATACACTTTTCCAGACTTCAAGACACTGGTAGACAAAGCCATTACGTTGGAAAATGAACGTCGCAGTCTGGAAGACATTCGCAATAGAAAAAGGGATCAGACCAACCACTCCCGCAGCAACAAGAATAAGGTGAATTACCAGAGGAATGGGGCGAACAGACCCACGACCAATGACACACGCCCAAATAAGAATTTTCATGCGAGAGACAAGGATTTCACCTATCGCCTGGGTGTTACTTGCTATGCATGTGGAGAAGAGGGACAATATGCTAAACAGTGCCCTAAGCCAAGAAAATCAGCACCGAAGCCAAACAGCAACGAAAACAATTCCGCGCCCAAGCGTAACAACTTCAACCCCAATAACAATCACAGGAAAGGCCACCTGAACCATGTGACCAAGGAGCAAGCACAGGATGCCCCAGATATCGTACTCGGTACGTTCCCTGTCAACACAATACCTGCCACGGTTTTGTTTGATTCTGGAGCTTCTCATTCATTCATTTCGAAGAACTTTGCTTTGCAACATGGCTTTTCAATGCTTCCCTTGGGAAAATCAATGACCATCAAGTCCCCCGGAAGTAAGCAGATCACTCAGAATTACTGCCAAGGTTTGACCATTGAAATTGAGGGATTAAAGTTTCACGCAAACCTCATCGTGTTAGAAAACAAAGGACTGGATGTTATCCTGGGTATGGATTGGCTAACCACCAATTACCGACTACTTCAACAGGACAGTGATTCTTACTCATTATCATGGAAAAACAATAAGAGTCGCAGCTCAGGAAAGACTGGTGTCGCGACAACCAAAATTAAACAAAGTTGATACATCTGAGCTCGGCAAGGTTCCAGTTGTATGTGAATTTCCGGACGTATTTCCCGAGGAACTACCAGGCATGCCGCCAGACAAAGAAATAGAATTCATTATTGAGCTAGCACCGGGAACCACCCCCATATATAAGAAACCATACAGAATGGCACCATCCGAGTTGGTTGAATTAAAGAAGCAAATAAAGGAACTGCTAGACAAAGGATTTATATGGGCCAGCTCCTCACCTTGGGTTTCGCCGGTATTGTTTGCCAAAAAGAAGGATGGGACCATGAGGTTGTGTATAGACTACCGACCACTCAACATGGTCACAATCAAGAACAAATATCCGATGCCACGGATAAACGACTTATTTGACCAGCTCGCGCAAGCCAAGGTTTTCTCAAAGGTTAATCTAAGGTCAGGTTATCATCAACTGAAAGTACGGACATAAGATATCCCTAAGACAGCATTCACCTCAAGATACGGACTTTATGAATTTACATTAATGCCATTTGGACTGACCAACGCCCCCGCATATTTTCGTCCACCTCATGAACAAGGTATTTATGAAATTCATGGACAAATTTGTGGTGGTATTTATTGATGATATCCTGGTATATTCAAAGACACCGGAAGAACATGCTGGACACCTCCGCATTGTACTGGGAGAATTAAGGAAACACCAACTGTACGCCAAGTTCAGCAAATGTGAATTTTGGTTGAGACAAGTGAGTTTCCTAGGACACGTATTAACACAAGAAGGGGTTGCTGTGGACCCAGATAAAGTCAAGGCTGTACTTGGCTGGAAGTCGCCAGCCAGTGTAACGGATATACGCAGTTTCCTCGGTATGGCCGAATATTACAGAAGGTTTATAGAAGGATTTTCCACCATAGCCAAACCAATGACACAGCTACTCAAGAAGGATAAGCAATTCGTGTGGACCGAAGCATGTGAGAAAAGCTTCCAAAAGCTCAAAAAGAGGTTAACAACAGCCCCAGTATTAATTGTACCAGACATACACAAGAGTTTTGAAGTATATTGCAACGCATCCCGGAAAGGCCTCGGATGCGTACTGATGCAAGAAGGCAAAGTAGTCGCCTACGCTTCCCGGCAACTGCGAAAACATGAAGAAAATTATCCCACTCACGATTTGGAGTTGGCAGCAGTCATTCATGCACTCAAGGAGTGGAGGCACTTTTTGCTTGGAAATCGCTGTGAAATATATACGGACCATAAGAGCCTCAGATATATTTTCACACAGCCAGAGCTCAATTTACGACAACGACGCTGGCTGGAACTGGTAAAAGATTACGACGTGGGTATCCACTATCACCCAGGAAAAGCAAACGTGGTAGCAGATGCTCTCAGCCGTAACCCCAGCCCGAACAGCAGTAGCATACAGAACCTGAGACCCAAATTTCAGCAAGAATTCGCCAGACTCAACCTAATGATGGTCACGAAAGGCGAAGTATCCAAGCTAGAAATACAGCCTACGCTAATAGAGCAAATAAAGAAGGCTCGGCCTGGGCACCCCAGCATCGAAGGGATAAAAAGAAAAGTACGTCAGGGCAAGGCCTCAGAATTCACCATAGACAGTGAAGGAATATTATGGTTCGGAGACAGACTTTGCGTACCAAATAGCAACGACCTTAAACAGCAAATTCTAGCAGAAAGCCACACCGCTCCTTACTCAATCCACCCTGGAGGTACGAAAATGTACAAGGATATTCAGGAAAGATTTTGGTGGCACGACATGAAGAGCGATATAGCCACATTTATTGCATGCTGCGATTCATGTCAACGCATTAAAGCCGAGCACCAAAAACCCGCAGGGCTATTACAGCCAAACAAGATACCAGAATGGAAATGGGACGATATTGGAATGGATTTTATTGTTGGACTACCACGGTCACAACACGGTAATGATGCCATATGGGTCATCACGGATAGACTGACCAAGGTGGCACATTTCATACCCGTCTAGACAACCCACACCACCCAAAAGCTCGCCAAGCTTTACCTCGCCCGTATAGTATGCCTACATGGGGTCCCCAAGACTATAATATCAGACAGAGGCACTCAGTTCGTCTCCAAATTTTGGGACCAGTTGCAGCAAGCCCTCGGAACACAACTGACATTCAGTACAGCTTATCACCCCCAGACGGGAGGACAAACGGAACGAGTAAATGAAATACTCGAAGACATGCTAAGGGCATGTGTCCTCACATATGGGACCAGTTGGGAGGAAATCTTACCATATGCCGAGTTTGCATATAACAATAGTTACCAAGCTACCCTACAAATGGCACCTTTCGAAGCTTTGTACGGACGAAGATGCCGTACTCCATTGAACTGGTCGGAAACAGGGGACAGTCGCATATTCGGCCCAGATATGTTAAAGGAAGCCGAGGAGAGAGTAAAAAAAATACGGGATCGACTCAAAACCGCCCAAAGCCGACAAAAGAGCTATTACGATCAAAAGAATCGGGAGTTAAGTTTTGAGCCCGGTGAATACATATATTTACGAGTATCACCTATGAGAGGGCTGCAATGATTCAAAGTCAAAGGGAAACTAGCACCACGATTCATCGGACCCTTCCGTATAGTTGCACGGAAAGGCACAGTAGCTTATCAGCTGGACCTTCCCAAGGAACTGTCAGACGTCCACGACGTGTTCCACGTCTCACAACTAAGGAAGTGTGTAAGCAACCCAGAGAAACATGTGTCACATGAAAACCTTGATGTGCAACCAGATCTCACCTACCGAGAACACCCAGTAAAGATTTTGGAGGAGTCTGAAAGGAGAACCCGTCAGAAGTCAATTAAATTCCTCAAGGTTCAGTGGAGTAATCACACAGAGGATGAGGCAACGTGGGAAAGGGAAGATTTCCTTCGGACAGAACACCCACACCTATTTGAGGATCAGCTGAAATCTCGGGGACGAGATTTTTCCTAAGGGGGTAGGTGCTGTAACACCCCAAACTTTTGAGTTGGTTTTCTTCCAAAAATTTGGCCTTTTGGAAGAGGGTTATTTTATCTTTTCTTGAACCTCTTCTAAAATCTTTCTAGCCAAGGTTTTTTGGAGATTTCTCAAGCTTGGTTTTTGACCTTGAAGATATTCTCTTGGGTTGGCTCAAGCCCAAGTTGAGTTTCAAAAAAGGTTGTTTGTTTTCTCCCCTACTTGAGTTTTGTCTTTCAAGTTTGATCTTGGACTTATCCTCCCCTCCAACCTTCATCTTGCCATGACCCCAACATAAATATTTCTCTCCAAGACTCTCTTCACACCTTAGGACAAGTCTTTCATCAATTCCAGTAAGTTTTAACCTTATTGGGATTTTTCTTCTATTTATTTTACTCCAAAACCTAATTTTGTCTTTTATAGTGGACCTTGGTGATTTACAAAGGAACCACCATGCCTAGCTTGTTGTTTGATTCCAAACCAACTCTCCTAGATAGTCTTTAGTACCCACAACCTAGATCCATACTGTTTCACTGGTCCATAGTTCAAAATTTTCAAATTTCACCTGCTGCAAGTTTGGACCAGATTTGCATAATTTGGTGAAATTCATATTTATCTTCTTCCAAAAATCCCGTGAAAAATCAGGCAGCCCCTAGATGCATCAAGAGGCAACTCCACCAAATATCAGCACCAGAAATATTTCACACATGCCAGAAACATTTCATCAAACACTTAGCATGCACTGTATTGTCAAGTTCAGAGCTGTTAACTGAAACGGTCGACAGTTCGTCAGTTTCGTCAGTTTCATCAAGCCCAGCGACAAATCTCGCCAGCACCTCCTTGGCCCGATGCTGCACTGCAGCTTCTTCTTATCCAGTGCGCCGCACGCTCGCTTGGCCGCTTCTGGGAGTCGGTAGCGCCCTGGCCCGACCGCGCCGGCGACTGCCACGGCAATAGCGCCGCCCGTGGCGGCCGACAGAAGCAACCCCGCAGCTCGACGCCATTTAGCGCCGCCCAATTCACCCCCAGCGCTCCGCGTGTCCACCTCCAGCGCCAACACACGCCTGCCGCACCGTCACCGTGGCCTGGCACGCGTAGAGCGCGGTTTCTGCCGCCGACGTGCCGCGCGGCCGTTCCGTCGAGGGCAGCCCGTAACTCCCTCTCCCCTGCTGAGTTAGGTGCGGTAATGGAACCACTACACCCCCTAGACGATGCTCAAGCCCCTAACTCCGCTGTTCGACCACTGCAGCACCGTAATCGACTCGCCGGACTTATCCATTCACGGCAACCACCTCGGGCCGGCTATATAAGGCGCCCCCGAGCTCGTTCTCGAGCCCGCACCCCTTCACTACCTCCCTAGACCACGCCCAGCCTCTAGAAGAGCCTCGAGGGGCCCTTCTTCCCCAACTCCGGCCAACTCCCTCCGCCTCGGGCTTCAGCATCGTTCACTCTGGTGAGAGCTTCTCCGCCGCCGTGGACTCGAGCGTAGCACCCTGGCACCCACCTAGACCTAACCCCCACCTTAATTTGATCCCAGGAACCCTCTCCGACGAGGCCCACTACCACCCGAGCCGTCGTCCGCCGGAGACAGGGTCACCGTCGACGTGGGGCTCGCCAACACTCAACTCCACCACCGTTCGACGCGGAAGACCACCGAGAAGCCGTACGTATCACTCCCCTCCCCTAACTTGTCATGGATCGACGCCGGCGATCACCGCAGCACCGGCACCGGCGCGGCTGTATTTCCAGTTTTCAAACCCGACAAGTGGGGCCTCTTGTCAGCCTCACATCTCTGCCCCCGAACCGTTTTCTGTAAGCGCATTCGGGCAAAATACGTTTTCCCTCTTCGGTTGACGTACTGCGTACCGGTTCGCTTTGTTGTTTTCTGTTCTAGGCGCTGGAACTTTTCTATTTCATTACAAATGAGTCCCTGAACAGAAACTCTAATATCTTTTAATCTAAGAATGATTTTGAGCGGATTCTTTTTCTGTCCTCTTTAGTTTTCTGCCTAGTTTTTTGTCATATTTATGTTGAAATTTTTGGAGCAACTTTATTTGCACGCGCAGTATTTATGTTAGTATTTATTTGTTTGAATACGTAGATACCGGAGGCTGTGACGGAGACGCGAACCACACCGAGATAGGCTCCGACTTCTCAGAACCAGGCAAGCATGTTTGAACTTTTGATATGATGAGTGTGTTGCATGTTTGCTCGAGTAGTTCGTAAGCATGACCATATGGACATAAGTGTATGGTTATATTTCATGCTAGTAAGCTTTGGGTGAGCCCCGAAGGATAATGTTTGAACCACCTCGATCATATGGTGATATGATGAGTGGAATGCTGGTATTGTTGTAGCATGCCAGAAGTTGGTGAACTCAGTACCAACGGAGATCATGTCATGATTCCGTTCGTCTACTTTTCGGTACTATCATAGGTCGTCCGTTGGGATTACGGTCTAGTCAGTTGCAAACCACTTCCCAAGTACACACCAAGTAGAGGGGCCGGGATGAGGGTTCCATGGCTTTGGATTAAAGCCCGTCATCCGGTTAGGGGGCATGGGTGTTTCCGGTTGGGACCGAGAGGGGGGCACCCCTTAGAGCACGCATATATAAATTTGATCCCATGTTATTCGAGGTTGTAGCCTCCCCGTCTTAAAGTTTTTCGTGAATGTCGTCGCGGGTGATTCCGGACGACAGGATGTTAAATGGGTGTGTACTGGTTAGTTGGGTTTCTACTAAAACACCGTAGACGGAAGTAGCCCACGTGGCTAGTAGAACCCGTTGGCTATGAGTTAATAGTACAAGCTCTGCAGAGTTAAATTCCTTCAATAGCCATGTTCATGGCCTAGGGTCAATCTTTATAACAGCTCGGTGACCATCTCTAGTATATTCTTGTTGGTAACCAGAATAGTGTTTTCGTCAAGCTCATTTGGTAGATGAACTCACCAACTATCCCTGTATTGATTTACTTTCAGAAGTATTTCATCATTATACTATTGTTATTTATAAGCCCTTTATGTGATGTCGCTCAGACGTCCGACTGTGGCATTCTTTTTATAAGCCCTTTATGTGATGTCGCTCAGACGTCCGACTGTGGCATTCTTTTATTTATAAGCCCTTTATGTGATGTCGCTCAGACGTCCGACTGTGGCATTCTTTTTATAAGCCCTTTATGTGATGTCGCTCAGACGTCCGACTGTTGCATTCTTTTATTTATAAGCCCTTTATGTGAAGTCGCTAAGACGTCCGACTGTGGCATTCATTTTATTTATAAGCCGTTTATGTGATGTCGCTCAAACGTCCGACTGTGGCATTCATTTTATTTATAAGCCCTTTATGTGGCGTCGCTCAGACGCCCGACTGTGGCCTGCTATCATTTATTATTTCACGAGGCGTCACCCAGACACTCGTTTGGTCTCCTTCCATTTATCTTTTGGATTTCGGGAGGATTACCGCCCGACTTCCATCATTGCATACAGCACATTAATATTTTATTCCGGTCGCATTTTTGCAGGAATACTCATATGCATCATGTTGGCATTTATTATATCCCAAGTCCGTACTGTCTTGCGAGTACATTCAAAGTACTCACCTGGCTTGTTGATTTGGCCAGATGTGGACGAAGGCGATCTCATGGATGAATAATTCGATAGCGAGTCCGACGCTTAGTGGAGTCCCAATCAGTCCCTTGCGATCCTGGAGTTGTTCACTGTTATATAACTGCTTCCGCCTACCACCAAATAAATTCATCGGGTCTCACTACGATACTCGATGAGCTGTAATATTTTGGAGTCACATCACCCACTTCAATGTGACATATTCCACCACCTTTTATTACCAGTTAGTAGTATGCCACCCTGCCTTGTGTCATATCTGCCTCTATGTACTATATTGGCGCACTTGTAATAAAATTGTTGAGCAAACCCCAGCTCAACCTTGTATAATATTCAGTGTACTGGAATTCTGTGTCAAGGATTTGTCTGCCAGCAGGTATTAATATTCCTCGCTGGTTTAATAAAAAGGTCGGTCTTCCGGTAATTATTTTACTGAAGGACCGGTCCTGACATTGGGGGAGCCTTAAGTAAATGTTATATTCATGCCCCATTCGTGATCTCGCAAGAGATATTATTATTCAGAATTTTTATGCTCGGCTTTTTCGTAATGATCAATCCATGCTCGATACTTCTTGTACCGGTTCTTTTATGAAAATACTATTGAATTTGCGCATGATCTTTTGGAAAGAATTAAACACAACTCTGAAGATTGGGAGCTCGATGAAGGTAAGGAGTCGGGTATAAACCTTGAGTTTGATTGCTTCAAATCTTTTATGAATACCGATGTTTTTCATGAATTTAGTACTAAATATGGATTTGACTTTGAGATAGTATCTTCATTCCGTGAATCATTTGATACTCATGTTGATCTCCCTAAGGGGAAGTGGTTTAAATATCACCCTCTCATTGAAGTAAAGGTAGTAGAACCCATTAAAGCTGAAGAAGAAACCCTCACTTATAATGATAATCCAGTTGTTCCTACTACTTATATTGAGAAACCACTTTTCCCTATTAGGATAAAGGAACATGCTAAAGCTTCAGCCATGGTTTATAAGATTTATGTAAGAACACCTACGCCCCCTAAACAAATTAACGTATAACCTCATGATTCTGTGGTTAAGGATCTCTTATTCGATAATATTGATGGGCATGTTATTTCCTTTGTTGGTGAAGCTGCTAGAATTGCCAACCCTGATGAGAATGATAAACATAGACCTGTTGTTGGCATGCCTGTTGCCACTGATAAAATTGGAGATTGTTGTTATCATGGGTTATGTGATTTGGGTGCTAGTGTGAGTGATATCCTTTTAATCTTTATCAAGAAATTATGAATAATATTGCACCTGCTGAGATAGAAGATATCGATGTTACTATTAAACTTGGAAATAGATATACTATCACACCACTTGGGATTGTTAGAGATGTTGAGGTCTTGTGTGGGAAAATAAAATACCCTACCAATTTTCTAGTTCTTGGTTACCCACAAGATGACCTTTTTCCCATTATATTTGGTAGAACTTTCTTGAACACGGTGAATGCTAAAATTGATTGTACTGAAGAAATGATGAGTGTTAATTTTGGTGATGTGTCTCATGAGTTTAATTTCTCTAAATTCCGAAGACAACCTCATGATAAAGAACCATCTGGTATAGATGAAATTATTGGTCTTTCTTCTATTGCCCTACATCCTACCGATCCTTTAGAACAATATTTGCTAGACCATGAAAATGATATGTTCATGAAAGAAAGAAACGAAATAGATGAGATATTCTCTAAAAAATGCATGTTTTGAAACACAATTTACCTGTTGAAACTCTTGGAGATCCTCTACCACCCAAGATTGATCCTGTGTTTGATCTTCAACAATTACACGATATTTCGAAATATGCTTCTGTTGATGAAAAGAAGATATATCCTATTATTATTAGTGCTAACCTTTCAGAGCTTGAAGAAAAGAGATTATTAAAAACTCTGAGGAAGCATCATGCCGCTATTGGATATACTCTTGATAATCTTAAGTGCATTAGTCCCACTTTACGCCAACACAAAATAAAGGTGGAACCCGATGCTAAACCAGTTGTTGACCATCAGCGACGGTTAAATCCTAAGATGAAGGAAGTAGTAAGAAATGAAATATTAAAACTTCTGGAAGCACGTATAATCTATCCCATAACTCATAGTAAATGGGTAAGCCGCGTTCATTGTGTCCCTAAGAAGGGAGGTATTACTGTTATTCCTAATGTTAAAAATGAATTGATTCCACAAAGAATTATTACACGTTATAGGATGGTAATTGATTTTAGAAAATTAAACAAAGCTGCTAGGAAAGATAATTATCCTATGCCATTTTTTGATCAAATTATAGAAGGGTTACAAAACATACACACTTCTGCTTTCCAGATGGATATTCTGTTTTTTCCCACATACCTGTGTCACAAGAGGATCAAGAAAAACTACTTTTACAAGCCCTTTTGGTTCCTTGGCCTATAGATGTATGCCTTTTGGTTTATGCAATGCACCTGCTACCTTTGAAAGATGTATGATTGCTATATTCTCTAATTTTTGTGAATAGATTGTTGAGGTTTTCGTGGATTACTTTTCCGTTTACGGAACTTCTTTTGTTGATTGCTTAAGCAACCTTGATCGAGTTTTGCAGATATGTGAAAAAGCTAATCTTGTCTTGAACTGGGAGAAGTGCCACTTTATGGTTAACGAATGTATTGTCTTGGGGCATAAAATCTACAAAAGAGGTATTGAAGTTGATAAAGCTAAAGATGATGCTATTGAAAAAATGTCGTGTCCTAAAGATATTAAAGGTATACGAAGTTTCCTTGGTCATGTTGGTTTCTATGATAGATTTATTAAAGACTTTCTAGGTCTCTTTCCAATCTTTTGCAAAAAGTTGTTCCATTTGTTTTTCATGATGATTTAGTAGAAGTCTTTGAAATACTTAAGAAAGCATTAGTCTCTGCACCTATTGTTCAACCTCCTAACTAGAACCTACCCTTTGAGATCATGTGTGATGCTAGTGATTATGATGTTGGTGTTGTTCTAGGACAAAGAGTTGACAAAAAATTAAATGTTATCCATTATGCCAGTAAAACGCTAGACAGTCACTACAAAAAATTCACTTCCATGATGATACGTGTTTGTCATAGTAGGTCACGTTTTCTTTCATGCATGTACATCCATGATGATTTTATTACAAAATCAAGATAGTCATACATGTGCTGTCATAGAAGTGTTCCATGACAATACCGAAATTATCATCACAGAAGTGTCCACTTCCATCATGATAAATGGCGCGTCATGGACATGCTTTCGTCAAGGGTAACCGACATGTGGCATCCACCATAACGGGTCGCCATTAAGCTATCGCATCCGATTTTTGATCCATAACCCGTTAACAGCCAAGACCAATGGCAATTTTCGATGTGTAAACTTCTCATTGGCCGTAGAAACATGTGTCAGCTTGGCGTTGGGACAGATGTCAACCGCCCAATGGACAGGGGGCACCTATGATATGTCGACATGTGGGAAGGCCCAACAGCAACCCATTTATGTTTAAAGGGCCGGCGCAACCAAAATTACTGGGCTATCCCATTAACGGGCTACTTGCAGATGACCTATTCGCAGTTAAGGCCCATATGAATAGTGTCAATTCGGCTCGTCAATGACCCGTTTTAGATTACTCATCATTGCGGTCCATAGTGTCTTCTGGCTCGTTAACAGCCCACTAAGTACTTGGGCCGAATTACAGCCTAGTGCGTTTCCGGCCTATTAATGGTCCTGCTACATTCGGGCCCATTTATTTCCCAATGAACCTTTCGGTCCATAAAATATTGGGATGAAGTTGGGCCATATTCGACCAGGTCTGACATTCTGCCTGTCAGCGGCCTATTGCAGATTTGACCCACTTCCAGCCTGTTGTGCTTTTCAGCCTGTAAACGTCGGTCGAAGCGCATGGGCCATATGTGGCCCAACGTCACATCGGGCGTACTAAAGTCACATATACTCTCTCATACAAATAAAGCCCGTCCGCAGTTCTAGCCTATTAAAGGCTTGTCTAGTAGGTCGATGCATTTGCGGCCCGTCTAACTTGCGGCCCGTGAACGATCCGAATGGTAAGTGGGCCACCAGAAGCCGAGATACATTTCGACCTGCTAATGACTAGTGGCTTATTTGGCACATTTCAGGCCCCATCATCTTTCGGCCTCTTAAAAGTCATGGGCATAATCTGTCCCAATTACTGCCTAATCTGACTTTCGGCAAACTAAAGACCCTTCTTATTTATGGACCACATTAGGCCTGCGAGATATTTACACATGTTAAGGTCCTATTGTTACTAAGGTCCCAAATTATGTTAGGCCTGTTAACGGCCCACTACGGACACAAGCCTATCAAAAATAAGAAAGCTTATACTGATTTAGGCCCAGATATTTTAATTTGGCTACATGACAATTACGGCCCATAATCATTTTTAGCCGATTGGAATTGTGGGCCCGAGCAATGATGGCCCGTCGGGCTCCTACTTTGCTTTCGGCCGAAAGGAGATCGATGATGTTGAACACATTACTAAGGTAAACTTACACTATACAAAAATAGCGTGATAATTCTATGGCCTTTGCCAGCACGATAATTGATTTATCACAACAAAATAAATTACATACATAGAACAAAAGGCATGTTGGCATAAAATTCTACAGTCCTTGCACCATCAAATGTATAGAAGCATAGATCATTTGACTTGAGTGCTAATGTTTCAAGCTGTAGAATCTGATGGAGCAGCATGGCCTTCCACTTTTTTCGCCATTGTTCTTGAACAAGAAGCAAATGTCTGATAGTCTGATATGTCTCCAACGTATCTATAATTTTTGATTGTTCCATGCTATTATATATTCAGTTTTGTATGTTTAATAGGCTTTATTTTATACTTTTATATCAGTTTTGGGACTAACCTATTAACCCAAGGCCTAGTGCAAATTGTTGATTTTTGCCTATTTCAGTGTTTCACAGAAAAGGAATATCAAACAGAGTCCAAACGAAATGAAACCTTCGGGAGAGTTATTTTTCGAACGATATCAACACAGAAGACTTGGAGAACACGTATGAAAGAGAGAGAGGCGGCCACGAGGGCAGGGGGTGCACCCAGGGGGGTAGGCGCGCCCCCACCCTTATGGGCCCCTCTAGCTCCCATGATGTGCCTATTCAGCCTATATATACTCTCATACCCTGAAAACATCGAGGCAATCGACGAAACCCTAATTCCATCGCCGCAACCTTCTGTAACCATGAGATCCCATCTTGGGGCCTGTTCCGGAGCTCCGTCGGAGGGGGCATCAATCACGGAGGGCTTCTACATCAACACCATAGCCTCTCCGATGAGTTGTGAGTAGTTTACCACGGACCTTCAGGTCCATAGTTATTAGCTAGATGGCTTCTTTTCTCTCTTTGGATCTCAATACAAAGTTGTCCTCGATCTTCGAGGAGATCTATTCGATGTAATCTTTATGCGGTGTGTTTGTCGAGATCTAATGAATTATGGGTTTATGATCAGGATTATCTTTGAACAATATTGGATTCTTTTTCGTAATCTTTTATGTATGATTATTATATCCTTGCAAGTCTCTTCGAATTATTGGTTTGGTTTGGCCTACTAGATCTATAGTTCTTGCAATGGGAGAAGTGCTTGGCTTTGGGTTCAATCTTGCGGTGTCCTTTCCCAGTGACAGCAGGGCAGCAAGGTATGTATTGTATTGTTGCCATCGAGGATAAAAAGATGGGCTTTATATCATATTGCTTGAGTTTATCCCTCTGCATCATGTCATCTTGCTTAAGGCGTTACTTTGTTCTTATGAACTTAATACTCTAGATGCATGCTGGATAACGGTCGATGTGTGGAGTAATAGTAGTAGATGCAGAATCGCATCGGTCTAGTTATCACGGACGTGATGCCTATATACAATGATCATGCCTAGATATTCTCATAACTATGCGCTTTTCGATCAATTGCTCGATAGTAATTTGTTCACCCACCGTAGAATTCTGCTATCATGAGAGAAGCCACTAGTGAAACGTATGGCCCCAGGTCTATTCTCATCATATTAATCTTTCATCAACTATTTACTTTACTTTGCATTATTTACTTTCAATCTCTATACCGAAAATACCAAAAATATTATCTTATCATATCTATCAGATCTCACTCTCGTATGTGACCGAGAAAGGATTGACAACCCATTTTATCGCGTTGGATGTGCGGTTCTTATTTGTTTGTGCAGTTGCGAGGGACTTGCGCGTGGTCTCCTACTAGATTGATACCTTGGTTCTCAAAAACTAAGGGAAATACTTACGCTACTGTGCTGCATCACCCTTTCCTCTTCGAGGGTAGACAACGCAAGCTCGAGAAGTAGCAAGAAGAATTTCTGGCGCCGTTGCTGGGGAGATCTACGCAGAAGTCATATACCAAGTACCTATCACAAACCCTTATCCCTCGCATTACATTATTTGCCTCTCGTTTTCCTCTCCCCCACTTCACCCTTGCCGTGTTATTTGCCCTACATTTTCCGTGTGTTTTACCGTTCGCTTGCCTCTTGTTTGCTTGTGTGTTGGATTGCTTGCTTGTCACTATGGCTCAAGATAATACCAAATTGTGTGACTTTTCCAATACCAACAATAATAATTTTATTAGCACTCTGATTGCTCCTATCTTAGATGCTGAATCTTGTGAGATCAATGTTGCTCTGTTGTCATGAATGATCAATTTTCTGGCCTTCCTAGTGAAGATGCCGCTACCCATCTAAACAACTTTGTTGATTCGTGCGATATGCAAAAGAAGAGGGATACGGATACTGATATTATTAAATTGAAGCTATTTCCGTTTTCACTTAGAGATCGTGCTAAAACTTGGTTCTCTTCTTTGCCTAGAAATAGTATTGATTCATGGAATAAGTGCAAAGATGCCTTTATCTCTAAGTATTTTCCTCCTGCTAAGATTATCTCTCTTAGAAACGATATTATGACTTTTAAGCAACTAGATCCTGAGCATGTTGCACAAGCTTGGGGGAGAATGAAATTAATGATACACAATTGCCCTACACATGGTTTGAACTTATGGATGATCATACGAAAAAATTATGCCGGCTTGAATTTTGCTTCTAGAAATCTTTTAGATTCGGCCGCGAGGGGCACTTTTATGGAAATCACTTTAGGATAAGCTACCAAACTCGTAGATAATATTATGATTAACTACTCTCAATGGCACACCGAAATATCTACTAGTAAAAAAGTACATGCTATTGAAGAGATTAGTGTTTTGAGTGGAAAGATGGATGAACTTATGAAAATATTTGCTACTCAGATTGCTTCTTCTGATCCTAATGATATGTCTTTGTCCACATTGATTGAGAATAATAATGAATCTTTGGATGTGAATTTTGTTGGTAGGAATAATTTTGGTAACAATGCTTATAGAGGAAACTTTAATGCTAGGCCTTTTCCTAGTAATTCCTCTAACAATTATGGTAATTCCTACAATAACTCTTATAGAAATTTTAGTAAGATGCCCTTTGAATTTGAGACTAGTGTTAAAGAGTTTACGAATTCGCAAAAGAATTTCAATGCCTTGCTTGAAGAAAAATTGCTTAAGGTTGACGAATTGGCTGGAAATGTGGATGGAATTTCTCTTGATATTGATTCCTTGAAACTTAGATCTATTCCACCTAAGCATGATATCAATGAGTCTCTCAATGCCATGAGAATTTCCATTGATGAATGCAAAGAAAGAACCGCTAAGATGCGTGCTAAAAGAGATTGCTTTATGAAAGCATGTTCTTCTAGTTTGCATGATAATAAAGATGAAGATCTGAAAGTGATTGATGTGTCTCCTATTAAATCCTTGTTTTCTAGTATAAATCTTGATAAAGATGGGACTGAAGATGAGTCTACTTTAGATAAAAGGCGGCCCAATGATTCGGAGTTTTTAGATCTTGATGCTAAAATTGTTAAAAGTGGGATTGAATAGGTCAAAACTTTACATAGAAATGAACCCACTATCTTGGATTTCAAGGGATTTAATTATGATAATTGCTCTTTAATAGATTTTATTTCCTTGTTGCAATCCGTGCTAAATTCTCCACATGCTTATACTCAAAATAAGGCATTTACCAAACATATAGTTGATGCTTTAATGCAATCTAATGAAGAAAAACTTGAATTACAAGTTTATATCATGAATGCTTGCTTTGTGTGATTTGGGTGCAAGTGTTTCCACAATTCCAATAGCTTTGTGTGATATGTTAGGAACTTGATGATTGTTGTTTAAATTTGCATCTGGCGGATTCTACCATTAAGAAACCTATGGGAAAGATTAATGAATTTCTTATTGTTGCTAATAGGAATTATGTGCCCGTAGATTTCATCGTTCTTAATATAGATTGCAATCCTAAATGTCCTATTATTCTTGGCAGACCTTTCCTTAGAATGATTGGTGCAATTATTGATATCAAGGAAGGAAATATTATTCCAATTTCTGTTAAGGAAAGGCATGGAACACTTTCCTATAAATAAAATCAAATTACCTAATCAATCTGTAATGAGAGCCACTTATGGATTGCCTACCAAAGATGGCAATACGTAGATCTATTCTTGTATCATGCCTAGCTAGGGGCATTAAACGATAGCGCTTGTTGGGAGGCAACCCAATTTTATTTTCTTTGCTTTCGCTTCTGTTTATGAATAAATATTGTATCTAGCTTATGTTTAGATCTGGTTTTGTGTTTTAATTAGTGTTTGTGCCAAGTAGAACCTTTGGGAAGACTTGTGTGAAGTTTATGCGATCATGCGGTAAAAAACAGAAACTTTAGCGCTCATGAGATTAGCTACCATTTTTTTTTACTGGGGAGTGCTTTTTAGTTGATTCTTTTTGCAGATGATTAATAGACAAATTCCTCACTTCCAAAAATGTATTTCATTTTTTTAGAGTTACAGAAGATTTTGTAAGTTACAAATTCCTAGAGACTGTTCTGTTTTTGACAGATTCTGTTTTCCGTGTGTTGTTTGCTTATTTTGATGAATCTATGAGTAGTATCGGGAGGTATGAATCATAGAGAAGTTGTAATACAGTAGGTTTAACACCAATATAAACAAAGAATGAGTTCATTACAGTACCTTTGAGTGGTGGTTTGTTTTCTTATACTAATGGAGCTCACGAGATTTTTGGCTAAGTTTTGTGTTGTGAAGTTTTCAAGTTTTGAGTAAGGATTTGATGGAATATGGAACAAAGAGAGGCAAGAGCCTAAGCTTGGGGATACCCAAGGCACCCCAAGTTAAAATTCATCGACAACCAAAATCCTAAGCTTGGGGATACCCCAGGAAGGCATCCCCTCTTTCGTCTTCGTCTATCGGTAACTTTACTTGAGACTATATTTTTATTCACCACATGATATGTGTTTTGCTTGGAGCGTCATTTATGATTTGATTCTTTGCTTTTTATTTTACCAAAATCATCCTTGCTGGACACACCTTTTGAGAGAGATACACATGAATCAAAATTTAATAGAATACTCTATGTGCTTCACTTATATCTTTTGAGCTAGATAGTTTTGCTCTTGTGCTTCACTTATGTCTTTTAGAGCAGGGTGGTGGTTTTATTTTGTAGAAATTATTGATCTCTCATGCTTCACTTATATCTTTTTGAGAGTCTCTTAGAACAGCATGGTAATGTGCTTTGGTTACAAAACTAGTGCTGATATGATAGGCATCCAAGATGGGCATAGTAAAAACTTTCACATAAAGTGCATTGAATATTATAAGAAGTTTGATACTTGATGATTGTTTTGAGATATGAGGATAGTGATATTAGAGTCATGCTAGTAGAGTAGTTGTGAATTTGAGAAATACTTATGTTGAGGTTTGCAAGTCCCGTAGCATGCACATATGGTAACCGTTGTGTGACAAATTTGAAGCATGAGGTATTTCATTGAGTGTCATCCTTTCTGTGGAGGTAGGGATCGTGCGATGGTTAACTCCTACCAACCCTTCCCCTAGAAGCATGCGCGTAGTACTTTGTTTTGATGTCTTGTAGATTTTTGCAATAAGTATGTGAGTTCTTTATGACTAATGTTGAGTCCATGGATTATACAGACTCTCACCCTTCCACCATTACTAGCCTCTCTAGTACTGCGCAACTCTCGCTGGTACCATCCACCCACCATATACCTTCCTCAAAACAGCCACCATACCTACCTATCATGGCATTTCCATAGCCATTCCGAGATATATTGCCATGCAACTTTTCACCGTTCCGTTACTATGGCACGCTTCATCATTGTCATATTGCCATGCATGATCATGTAGTTGACATCGTATTTGTGGCTAGGCCACCATGCATAATTTTCATACATTTCACTCTTGATTCATTGCACATCCCGGTACACCGCTGGAGGCATTCATATAGAGTCATACTTTGTTCTAGTATCGAGTTGTAATATCGAGTTGTAAATCAATAGAAGTGTGATGATCATCATTATTATAGCATTGTCCCAAAGAAAAAAAAAAGAAAGGCCAAAGAAAAAAGGAAGCCCCAAAAAATAAAAAAGGGACAATGCTACTATCTTTTTTTCCACACTTGTGCTTCAAAGTAGCACCATGATCTTCATGAAAGAGAGACTCTTGTTTAGTCACTTTCATATACTAGTGGGAAATTTTCATTATAGAACTTGGCTTGAATATTCCAATGATGGGCTTCCTCAAATGCCCTTGGTCTTCGTGAGCAAGCAAGTTGGATGCACACCCACTTAGTTACTTTTGTTGAGCTTTCATACATTTATAGCTCTAGTGCATCCGTTGCATGGCAATCCCTACTCACTCACATTGATATCTATTGATGGGCATCTCCATAGCCCATTGATACGCCTAGTTGATGTGATACCATCTTCCTCTTTTGTCTTCTTCACAACCACCACTCTATTCCACCTATAGTGTTATATCCATGGCTCACGCTCATGTATTGCGTGAAAATTTAAAAAGTTTTAAAAAAATAAGTATGAAACAATTGCTTGGCTGAAACTGGGGTTGTGCATGATTTGAGTATTTTGTGTGACGAAGATGGAGCATAGCCAAACTATATATTTTGTAGGGATGAACTTTCTTTGGCCATGTTATTTTGGGAAGACATGATTGCTTTGTTAGTATGCTTGAAGTATTATCATTCTTATGTCAATATAGACTTTTGTCTTGAATCTTACGGATCTGAATATTCATGACATAATAAAGAAAATTACATTGAAATTATGTAGGTTAGCATTCCACATCAAAAATTCTGTTTTTATCATTTACCTACTCGAGGACGAGCATGAATTAAGCTTGGGGATGCTTGATACGTCTCCAACGTATCTATAATTATTGATTGTTCCATGCTATTATATATTCTTTTTTGGATGTTTAATGGGCTTTATTATACACTTCTATATTATTTTTGGGACTAACCTACTAAACCAAGGCCCAGTGCAAATTGTTGTTTTTTGCCTATTTTAGTGTTTTGCAGAAAAGGAATATCAAACGGAGTCCAAAATGAATGAAACCTTTGGGAGAGTTATTTTTGCAACGATATCAACACAGAAGACTTTGAGTACAGGCCTGGAAGCAAGAGAGGCGGCCATGAGGGCATGGGGCGCGCCTAGGGGGTAGGCGCGCCCCCACCCTTGTGGGCCCCCTCTCGCTCCCCTGATGTGCCTCTTCAGTCTATATATACTCTCATACCCTGAAAACATCGAGGAAATCGACGAAACCCTAATTCCACCACCGCAACGTTCTGTGCTCGTGAGATCCCATCTTGGGGTATGTTTCGGAGCTCCACCGCAGGGGGCATCAATCACAGAGGGCTTCTACATCAACACCATAGCCTCTCAGATGAGTTGTGAGTAGCTTACCATAGACCATCGGGTCCATAGTTACTAGCTAGATGGCTTCATCTCTCTCTTTAGATCTCAATACAAAGTTCTCCTCGATCTTTGAGGAGATCTATTCGATGTAATCTTTTTGCGGTGTGTTTGTCAAGATCCGATGAATTGTGGGTTTATGATCAAGATTATCTTTGAACAATATTGGATTATTTTCTGAAATCTTTTATGTATGATTATAATATCCTTGCAAGTCTCATCGAATTATTGGTTTGGTTTGGCCTACTAGATCTATAGTTCTTGCAATGGGAGAAGTGCTTGGCTTTGGGTTCAATCTTGCGGTGTCCTTTCCAAGTGACAGTAGGGGCAGCAAGGCACATATTGTATTATTGCCATCGAGGATACAAAGATGGGGTTTATATCATACTACTTGAGTTTATCCCTCTACATCATGTCATCTTGCTTAAGGCGTTACTATGTTCTTATGAACTTAATACTCTAGATGCATGCTGGATAGCGGTTGATGTGTGGAGTAATTGTAGTACATGCAGAATCGTTTTGATCTACTTGTCACGGACATGATGCCTATATAAAATGATCATGCGTAGATATTCTCATAACTATGCGCTTTTCTATCAATTGCTCGACAGTGATTTGTTCACCCATCATAGAATTCTGCTATCACGACAGAAGCCACTAGTGAAACCTATGGCCCCCGGGTCTATTCTCATCATATTAATCTTCCATCAACTATTTACTTTACATTGCATTATTTACTTTTAGTCTCTATACCAAAAATACCAAAAATATTATCTTATCATATCTATCCGATCTCACTCTCGTAAGTGACCGAGAAGGGATTGACAACCCCTTTTATCGTGTTGGCTGCGAGGTTCTTATTTGTTTGTGCAGTGCGAGGGATTCGCGCGTGGTCTCCTACTGGATTGATACCTTCGTTCTCAAAAACTGAGGGAAATACTTACGCTACTGTGTTGCTTCCCCATTTCCTCTTCGAGGGAATACAACACAAGCTCGAGAAATAGCAGTCGGTCGCCGCCTGGGATCTGGTTCCCCGCTGCCGACTAATGGTCACCGCACCACTCTCAACAACTTGGCGATGGGTTCATCCAAGGGTCCATCGCCCTCCACAACTTTTTGTTTCCATTGAACCACAAGAATATCATTGGAAAAACAGAAGGAGGACACATCACTGCCAGCAGAAAGAGGTACTCCTCTTCCCTTATTCGTGCATATCTTACATCTCTGCTCACACATCGTATTCATCCCACGAAAGAAATTTGTTGAGCGCTTCTTACTGCACCTTCTTCATGATAATAAATGCACAAGGTTTCTTCCCATTTACTATTTCACCTTAGCTAGAGGTCAGTCACCCACCTGGATTTCAATTCAGGGTTAGTTGATTTGCAATTAAAAGATGTAGCTCCCACTTAGGCGAGCGGAGCACCTAGTCTGTCTGTTCGCGGGGGAAGCATCCCATTGGTATCTATCATGGGGGTGTGGGGCACAGGAGCTGCTTGCGCCTGATTTGGAGGTCGGCGGGGCTTGAAGGGATGGACGGGGGGCGGTGCCAAGCAAGACGGTGTGGTGAGGTTGAGGGGAGGGCGGAGGCAGGGGGCTGGGCCGGTGGTCACTAGCGTTTCAAGGAAGATCGTCAAAACTGACAAGCTAGAGGTAGATGAAGGCCATGTTCCTGTTCTTTGTACATCAGACGGTGTAGAAAAAATGGATTGACCTATTTGTTTTCAGTTGACTGTTATTTACATAGGACCATATCTTGTGGTGTGCTGGAGGAGTACTTGCATTTCCAAATCATCCATGTGCTCATATTTCAAAATCCTATAATCTAATTTCGTGTGCCATAGATGTTAGAGCTATACTATGTCTCCCTTTATTTATTTATCACACGCTTGCTATCTGCTACTTTACAGTTTACTACTTGTGCACACACTTCACCCATACTCGCACTATTGTTATTTTATGCATGGGTATTTTAGACTTTGATGCTCTGTTGATAAATACACAAAAGAAAAGACAAAAGTCGATCCAGTCTAATTTGAGGATAAGCAATAAGCGTTTCAGCATTCTAAAGGGTGTAGTGTCAGCACATGGAGACAATAAACGTAGCTCTGCAGATGATCATCTCGTTCGCCATGAACCACCATCCCAGGTGATTGCTTTAACTGCGTGATGTCATATGTGGTTGCATGTTGCATATGGTGTCTATGTCAGATTCAGGGCTCCAAAGATCCAAAAAGACTCAAACTTTGGGGCGTGCGCGAAGAAATCAACCTCTCCGGCCTACCAACTCGTCGATCTCATGCCCTAGCTCGATGAACAGAAAGGAAAAGAGACTCAACAGTTTACCTAGGTTCGGGCCACGTTGTGGTGTAAGACCCAACTGCTGCTTTGGGATGGATTAGCCTCTCGGAGGGCTGTGGATGAACTAGTACAAGGGGAAGAATAGCCTCGGGAGGTCTGTTCTTGGGTCAGAGTTGGCTAGTGAGGGTTCATGGATCCGGTCCTCTACTACAGTTGTGGTTAGTCTATATTTATAGTGGCCTTGGTCCTCTATCCTGAAAATGAAGGCGGGAAGGGATTCCACAACTGCCAATTTGAAAGGGGACAAGAAGTACAACTTATCCTAACGAAAGATGGTCTTCACCTGCAAAGATCTCGTCATGACACCGTGGTGGGATGGGCGATGACATCCGTCCTGCTGTACTAGCAGTCTTGGTCTCGTTGCATAAGAATGGAAATCTTTGGCTGATTCCTCGGGACTCCGCGATTGCGCTTGCCTTCTTAGCACCAAAGGGGAAACCCGCTACTCAGCGCCCGCTAGGGCCCGCCTGGCCTTGGTCATCATGGCTTGTGTCACATGATCCTCATGAGGTGGGTGCTTTCATAGGAAACTCTGCTCCTCAGGAGGCCGCCTAAGGAGGCTGCTCCCTTTGGAGGTCTTGGTGTCGTCTGCCTCGCAAGGCTTGGCCCCTCGTGAGGGTTTTGTCTTGTTGATGCTGAAGATGGGCCGTACCAGGCCGTTGGTGGAGCCACGTGGAGGGCCGCAGGCAGGCAAGTCTGGGTACCCTAGTTTCCAGAACACCGACAGTAGCCCCTGCGCCCAAGGCGCGCTTTCACTTGGCTTCAAGGCAAAGCCAAGAGGCAACAGCGAAGCGCCACGGGCCCCAATCGCCTGCAGACCGAGTTGACCCGTGGCACTTGATGGGACATGGGCGTGTCCACTTCCCCGCGTAGCCTCAACAACTGTTCAACTTGATAGCTGCCTGCTGCATGCAGAAAAACCATCATTACTTGGAATCAAGGGAGGTTAGCGGTTGGCCTCCCTCTTGCTAGAAATGGTGGGGGGAGCCCCCTGCTTATCTCCATCTTCTCACTACTAGCTCCTCTTTCTTCTTCCTCGTCCGACTGTCTTGCCATAGTGTCCATGGCGCCAACGAGGAGGTTCTCCGCCGCGGAGAAGCGAAAGGCCCCTCAGGTGGAACCTGAACTGCTCCCGCCAAAGAAGAGGCTCGAGAGCTCTCGCAAGGTCGTCGCGGTGCCCGTGGCGATGCGGCCTTGGCTCGAATGGCCTCCGCCGGGTTACTCAATCCCTGCGTACGCGCGCGCAGATCCCCGGGCACAGGAGTAATGGTCGGCGTCGCGAGGAGCGGGCCGTGGCGGAGGACAGGCGGAGGAGGTACGGCCACCCCACTCACAGACTCATGGTAAGGGCACAACCCGTCAGTTCGTGGTGTGGGCGGCTATGCCACCAAGCACATGGATACAACTTTTGTGGTTCTTCGCAGGGGAGGTGCCGCCGCGGGGGCCCATCGAGTTATGGCTACAACACGCCAATTGCTGCAGCCAAGCTTCTGAAGCGGAAGTCGAGGTCGTCAACTCCGGCGACGTCTTCATGACTTGTGGATGGGGCGAGGTCGCCCACGCCTGCCGCTCGGAGGGGGCTCTCGCCATCCACTTTGAGTATGATGGAGCCTCGAAGCTCTCCTTCAAGGTTTTCGGCGAGGACGACCGGCGCCTGGAGTGCTACAGCAGGGGAGGCTGCCAGAACAGCAAGGCCACGGGCAGTGAACTTTCCCTTGGTCTTGTTCACAACTCCTCCGGTAGCAGCAGTGCTTCTTCGGACTTGAGTAGCGACGCTAGCTATGAGCCGTCGAGCTGTCGTGCCCAGACCGTGGCAGCACTATCCCTTCGCCGTCGGTGATGTTGCTGGGTCTGCGGCTCTTCAAGGGTTCTTCTTTCCTTTTTATTCCTGCACCAAACCGTGACGAGCCCCGTGGGGGTATGTAAAAAATCTGATGCTTTTGCTTTAATGTCTTTATTCCCAAGCCGGTGTTGCGATCACATCCCCCGCCTCGTCACGATTCCCTCTTTCGTTCTTGCGGTAGCTTAGGGCTCTACCTCCACATGACCCAATCCCCAGGCAAGCTTCAGTCGTCGTTGGTATGCCAGGTCGTGATGCCATGGTCAAGGACAGGAGGTGAGTGGCCCGAGGGTCGGTAAGAGCCCCCGAGGTGCGATGCTCAGGGGGTCCCCTTTGGCGCGCAAGCGACTTCCGACAGACCAAAAGGGAGGCACCCTTGCCTGGGGGAGATTGTGAGTGGCATAGCAGTAGTAGTAATGTTCAAGCCTATGCTTATGGGGTGACTTAATTGGCGAGCCTTTGGTAATTCCGTTGCTGCGAAGGCAGCTTCCGACGCGACGCCTGGCCATGCCCTGGTGTCGGTGGCGCTTCCAGGCCTGCGCCAACCCCTTCTTCCTCGCTCATCTAGGTTCTCTACGTCCTCGGGTCCCGGCCCTCGAGCGAGGCTCCTCCACCACTGGTACGCTAGGTCGTGATGCTGTGGTCAAGGCTAGGGGTGTGGGCTCGAGAGACAGTAGGAGTCCCTGAGGCGCGTTGCTCAGGCCCCCCTTTAACATGCAAGCGATTTGTTTGAAAAAAGGAGTGACTGGCCTTGTCAGGGGTTGCAATTCGAGGTGTAGGCGAGGCCGCCCGTGATCCCGGCTCCGGAGGTCCCTGCGAGTTAGCCATGGAAAGAAAACATAGCCATGCTTGTTGTCCTGCCGATGATCCTTCCACAATAAAACGAAGCCACTAAGGACCTGGCGTGGTGACGTGCACGGGGCTCGCCGCGAGCCAGAGCTCGGTCTCTCAGATTTATCAGTGGTGCAGGGACGGGCCCGAGCACAGGCACCGCGCTGGTAGCCCCCGTTACATGGTGAGCAATAGGGGGGTTAGCAATGTGCAAGGGCCGCGAGGGGCTGCTCCTTAGGAAACGAAACAACAGAGCCAACATTGGATAACCATGATAACATAGGCATGCATACCGGTCTGAAGTATGTAAACCAAAACAGTGCTGCCACAAGGATGGCCCTGGCAGTTTGAGGATAATGCAGCCCGAGGGGCGTCCTTAATTGAACATACCAAAAAGTCACCTGGCACTGTCTTTGAAGAAGAGTTGGGGCAGCTGAAGCTGGGCGCTACAGGTATTGCCCCTCACGAGTCATCTGGCTCCTGGGTTTCGTGAGGCTCCTGAGGTCTAGGAGGCTCACAAAGGATTAACGCCTCCTCCGTCGGGATTGCCTGGCGCATGTCTTGATGAGCTTCCAGGATGCCCACATGTGGCGCTGGTGCAAGGTAGCCATGTTCGGCAGGCCGAATGGCATACAGACATAGCTGTGTGGGGGGACCCACACCGGTCGACACGGGACGGCTAGAAGAGCTCCTTGAGAAGCGGCTCTGTTGACCCTTGGGATGTTGACACAGACACGCAGCCTGCCACCCACGTGCGGGGCGGCAGCTGCACTAGGTTGCACGATGCGACGCTGGCCACGCATGGCCCATGCCTCCTGATGTTCCTCGATCGCTTGGGTGATAAACTCTTGAGTGCTTGGTGCCTCGCACCCTGCACCCTGCTTGCAGAAGCGCGCGGTGAAGCACGCCTCCACATGGTGCCCGAACGCTTCCCTCGTGATGCTAGCCAGATCAGAGGCCCTCCAGAGGTGAGACCCCGAGCCCAACCCGAGAGGGGCGCCGGGCGCGCCTTCCTATGCGAGGGAGGGAGGCACCCTAGCAATGGGCGCAGGTCCTGAGGCATGACTGCCGGATGCCCCACCCTCCTGAGATCCTTGGTGAAGCAGTTTCTTCTTCTTCTTCTTGGGGATGACCTCAGGGGGGTAGATGGCGCCCTTGCCATCTGATTTCTTGATTGCCTTGGCTTGGTAGGCGCGCTCAAGGGATCAAACCGCATCCTTCTCATTGCAGGAAACCGTGATGATGCCGTTGCTTCTCAGCATTTTGAGGACGTTGTAGCCGTGGTGAGTCGCTGCCATGAACTTGGCCATGACCAGATACCCAAGGATGGAATTGTACGGGAGACGAATATGGGCAACGTCAAAGTCAATGAGCTCAGTGTGGTAGTTGTTGCGCTGGCAAAAGGTGACAGGGAGGCAGATCTGCCTGATGGGGATTATGGAGCCATCGGTCACTCCTGAGAAATGCTTGGTCAGTTGGAGCTGATCGTATGGCACTTGTAGCGTGTCAAACGTCTCGACGGAGAGGACTTTGAGCCCCGTGCTGCCATTGATCAGTGTCTTTGTGACTAGGACGTTGCTGATGGTAGGAGAGCAGAGCATCGGGAGTGCACCAGCGATGGCCGCGCACTTGACCTGGTCAACAGAGTTGAAGGTGATAGCATACTTGGACCATGTGAGGGGACGCGATGCCTCAAGCTTGGGGAGGGCCATATTCACCTCAAGAGCAAACTGCTTGAAGACGCGATGAGAGGCAGGGGCCTGAGCACCGCCCAAGATGCAAGCAATGGCACAAGGCTCTTGTAAGCCCCAAGCCCCATCATCTTGGCGTTGGTCGTCGTTCCATCTTGGCGGCGACAATAGTGAAGAAAGGCCGGCATTGCCCTGAGGAGGATCCTCGCGAGGTTGATCCCTCCAGGGGCCATCACGAGGCTGGCCTTGCTAGTGGTCCTCGTGAGGCTGATCGAGCCAGCCCTGGCGGGTGTTGTAGTTGTCCCAGCATCCTCCAGCACGACCTCCTCCGTGGTTGTAGCCACGGTCATTGCGGCTCTGGTTGGCGGCCAAAGCGCGCATCTCGGGTAGCCCTGAGCTCTTGGCAGTCGTTGGTGTTGTCGTTGTGGTAGACGCAGAATGGGCGACTGCCCTTGGAGGACTCGGGGTGGTCGTAACTGCACTTCATCTCAGGCTCGGCGGCGATCATAGCCGGGCCCTTGCGCTTCACGACCTTGGCCCTGGCCTTCTTGTCTTCAGGATCGGCCTCTGCGAGAGGCAACCTTCTTCTACCCTCGCACATTTGGTCGCCATATTGAACATCTATAGAGTCGAGCACAGGTCCTCTTGGATGGCAAATTCTTCCTTCATCTTGACGTCTCGAAAGCCATCAGTGAATGCTGAGATGATGTCCTTGTCCGACACCTTGGGAATCTTGATGCGAACGCTAGTGAAACGCTGGATGTATTTGCGCAGCTTCTCCCCTTGTTGTTGCTTTATGCGCCGCAGGTCGCCTACCGCAGGGGTGCAGGTCATGAGTTCCCTAGAAGTTGTAGATGAAGTGCTCGCACAGCTCGTCCAAGGAAGAGATTCACTCCATGGGGAGGTTCAGGAGCCACGAGCGTGCACCGTCCTTGAGGGCCATGGGGAACCAATTCGCCATGACCTTCCTGTCGCCGTTTACCACCTCGTTGATCGGCTCGTAGAGCTAAAGGAACTCAGCAGGGTCAGGTGTATCGTTGTAGCACGGAGGCAGATCTGGCTTGAACTTGCCAGGCCAGACGACGCGACGCAGCTCCGGAGTGAACGCTCGGCAGCCTGCCAGGCTCACGGGAGCCTGGGCTTGGTGCTCGCGTGACGCTACCTCGGGTGGCGCACAGTCTTGACGGGGCGGTGCTGGGAGCGCACATGCTTTCCCTTGGGGCTGCTGCACCACCTGGTAGCTTTCTTCGTCGCGCGCGGGCGCCCTGCGTGGTGGGTCACACTAGGGGGCCTTGCGCCTTGGCTCAGGGATGACATCTCACCAGAGAGGGGGAGGAGGTGCACCGTGGGCCCGTTGCCCACTTGAGGTGGCGGGGGAGTCAGCAAACGAGACGGTGCAGGGGCCTCTCCCACGGCACCGACAAGCTCAGTGATGTGGTCAAGCCAGTCCTCGTAGAGGTCGTCGACCGGGCGGTAGCGCAGAAACTTGCGCGCCATGAGCAACGTAGCCTGGGTGTTCGCCAGCCCGCGAAGGGCATGGGAGGACGAAGCAGCGGCTCCAGTCAACAATGGAGTAGCGGTACGGCCATCGCGCCGCACGGAAAGTGGTAGCGACGAGTCCTGCTACTCGTGGTTCACAGGGCCGATGGCAGTGTTGGCCATAGGTGCAGCGAGTGGCGGGGGATGCCGCCGCCCAGAGGTGCTGTCAGGGCGGCGCGGGCGGCGAGGGCCGCCCGACGCTCAGCACAAACTCGACGAGCGTCGGCCATGGGATTGGTGGAACAATGGCGAATCGACCGATGAGGAAGAGATGCTTCGACACACGCCAAATGTCGGATTCAGGGCTCCATATACCAAAGAAGATTCAAACTCTGGGGCACGTGCGAAGAACTCAACCTCTCGGTGTACCAACTCGTCAATCTCATGGCCTAGCTCGATGAATAGAAAGGGAAAGAGACTCAGCAGTTTACCCAGGCTTGGGCCACCTTGCGGTGTAAGACCCTACTCTTGCTATGGGATGGATTAGCCTCTCGGAGGGCTATGGATGAACTAGTACAAGGGGAAGAACAGCCTTGGGAGGTCTGTTCTTGGGTGAGTGTTGTCTAGTGAGGGTTCTTGGATCCGGTCCTCTCCTACATTGGTGGCTAGTCTATATTTATAGTGGCCTTGGTCCTCTTCCCCAAAAATGAAGGTGGGAAGGGATTCCACAATGGCCAATTTGAAAGGGGACAAGAAGTACACATCATGACGAAAGGTGGTCTTTGCCTGCAAAGCATCTGGTCATGACGCTGTGGTGGGCTCGGTGATGACATCCGTCCTGCCGTCCTGGCGGTCTTGGTCTCATTGCACAAGAATGGAAACCTTTGGATGATTCCCCTGGACTCCGCGACTACACTTACCTTCTTAACACCAAAGGAAAAACCTTCTACTCTGTGCTCACTGGCGCCTGTCGGGCCTTGGTCATCAAGGCTTGCGTCACTTGATCCTCATGAGGTGAGTGCTTGCATAGGAAACCCCGCTCCTCAGGAAGCTAACTAAGGATGCAGCTCCCTTCGGAGGTCTTGGCGTCATCCGCCCTGCAAGGCCTGGCCCCTCGCAAGGTTCTTGTATTGTTGATCCTGAAGATGGGTCATACCAGGCCGTTGGTGGAGCCACGGCGGTGGGCTGCAGGCAGGCAAGTCTGGGTACACTCGTATCTAGAATGCTGACAGTCTAGCTTGTATTGATTTCAATTTGGTTAAATTGCATCTGCTTACTTTACAGAGTATACCTTTGATAATGACATGCCTTCTTGTTTTTGATACATACTACATTTGTTCTTACATCAAACTAATGCTTTTGTGTATCCCTCATCAATCACTTATGACGAGACACGCTACTCTTTTAAAGAGTGCAGTGTCATCCTCCCCACATGATTCTCAAGAAATAGCAAGGCTAGATGAGATAGTCAACGTATCTCTGTAGTTGATGGCCGCGTTTCCCCTACACCACCATCGTAGGTGCTTGCTCTTACTTGGCAGTGTGATATGTGGTTACATGTTGCATATGGTGTCTACCTTGTATTTTTTCTAATTTGTGTAAACTGCGTCTGGTTAGTTAACACATTGTACCTGTGAATATGACATGCCTTCCTGTTTTTGGTACATACTGCGTCTTTCTATTAACCATGTTCTTACATCAAACTACTTTTGTTGTGTATCCCGCATCAATCACCTTCAAATTGATTGTGTGATATTGGTTGCATCTTGCGTATCATTTCAAGCATGTACTGCCTCTAATTAGTGGAAATGCCACTTATGATGTGACACTTTTAACTTGTACAATGATTTTGGTTGGATTTTTCATATGGCGTCTAGCTTGGATTGCTTCTAATATGTTGAAATGCCTTCTGCTTAGTGTTTTTCATACATATTACATCCTCCTACAGTGTGGTTGCCTTACATAAAAGTTGTGTTCATTAGTATCATGCATCACCGAATTTGGAAGAGCGAATTTCATTCCTTTTTCTTGTGGGTTTGACTTGTCAAGGCAAAATCTAAAAGGAAGAACGTATGGGATGATGGTGGTCCTCAGGAGCACCCGAACCAGGTGATCTCTGTAAATTCTCCTGCTACTCCTATTAAAGTGCAAGTTCTAAATCTCATCTCCCCTACTCCACATGGTTCCTAGCTTGTATTGCTTCTAATTTGTTAAATTGCATCTCCTTATCTTACACATTATACATGTGAATATGACACACCTTCCTATTTTTGGTACATACTACATCTTCCTATCACACCATGTTCTTACATCAAACTATTGTTCATGTGGGTCCTGCATCTATCACTTATGATGAGACAGTCAGGCCCGTGGGTTAGTATGAGACGCGCTACTCATATAAGGAGTGCACTTTCATCCTTCCCACATGATTCTCAAGAAAGGCAAGTCTAAATGAAGATATTAAATGTAGCTCTATAGTTAAAGATCTCATTTCCCCTACACCACCATCACATGTGCTTGCTCTAACTTCACGGTGTGATATGTGGTTGCATGTTTCATATGGTGTCTAGCTTGTATTGCTTCTAATTAGGGTAAACTGCATCTGCTTATTGTAACCATTATACGTGTGAATATGACATGCCTTACTGTTTTTGGTACATACTTACATCTATTCGTTAACCATGTTCTTACATGGAACTACCGCTCTTGGTAATCCTGTATCAATCACTTATGATGAGACACCTTTATTGCATATGATTTCTAGCATGTTGCGGTATTGACATGTATTGCTTCTAATTTGTTGAAATACCCTTATGAGGCCACCCTTTTAATTTGGCAGAGTGATATTAGTTTCATCTTTCATATGGTGTCTAGATTGCATTGCATCTAATTAGTTCAAACACCTTCTACTTAGTTTACACTTTCCACATCATACATGTCAATATGTCATGCTATACTGTTTTTCATACATATTCCATCCTCCTATCATGTGGTTGCTTTACATCAAAGTAGTGTTCATTAGTATCATGCATCAATGAGTTCTGAAGAGAAATTTTTACTCCTTTATCTTGTGGATTTGGCTTGACAAGGCAAAATCAAAAAAGAGGAAGGAAAAGAGTAAGGAAGACGATGATGGTGGTCCTCTACAGCAAATTAAACGGAGCATCTGTATGGATTCTCCTCGTTCTTCTAGTGCATCACAAGTTCCAAGTCTCTCCTCCCAACTCCACCATCCCAGTTGCTTGCTCTAACTTGGCAGTGTGATATCTAGTTGCATGTTGCATATGGTGTCGAGCTTGTATTTCTTCTAATTAGTGTAAAATGCATATGCTTAGCTTACACATTATATGTGTGAATATGACACGCCTTCTTGTTTTTGGTACATACTATATCTGTCTATCACATAATGTTCATACATGAAACTATTGTTCTTGTGTATCCTGCATCAATCACTTATGATGAGATACCTTTAAGTTCGCAGTGTGATATTGGTCGCATATTGAACATGATTTCTAGCATGTACTGTTTCTAATTTTTGAACACCACCCAAGATGAGAATTTTTTTAACTTAGTCGAGTGATATTGGTTACACCTTCCATATGGTGTTTAGCTTGCAGTGCTTATAATTTGTTGAAGGCCTTCAGCTTAGTTTCCATATCGTAGGTTTGGATATGTCATGTCATCCAGTTTTTCGTACATATTCCATTCTCGTGTCAAGAGTTTCCCTTTCATCAAAGTAGTGTTTGTCAATATCATGCATCAATGAGTTCTCAAGAGCGAATTTTATTCCTTTTTCTTGTCGGTTTGACTTCATAATGCGAAATCAATAAAGTGTAAGGAAATTTGTAAGGCATTGGATGATGGTGGTCCTTCCGAGCAACTAAAACGGAGGGTCTCTACTAAATCTACTCTGCCATCCTCCCAAGAAGATTCGCAAGACAATGCAAGGCTAGACAGTCAACGTAGTTGTGTAGATGATGAACACATCTCCCCTACTCCACCATCACATATGTTTGCTCTAACTTGGCACTCTTTGGTTTGCATGTTGTGTATGATGAATAGCTTGTATTGCTTCTAACTTTGTTTTATTGCATCTGCTTACTTTACGCATTATACATATGAATATGACACGTGTTCCTGTTTCTAGAACAAACTATATCTGATCACACTATGTTCTTACATCAGACTAATGTTCCTGCACATCCCGCATCAGTCACTTATGATGAGACACCTTTAAGTGGCCACTGTGATATTTGTTGCGTCTTGTATATGATTTATAGCATATACTGTTTCTAATTTGTTGAAATGCCTGATAGTTTTAACTATGTAGACTGATACTGGTTGCATCTTTCATATGGCTGCATGCATCGATTGATGCAGAGGCCGGAGGTCAACCTCCTTCTCTAAAAAACATTCTAGCTTGCAGTGCTTCCAATTTCTTGAAATGCCTTCTGCTTAGTTACCACATCATAGGTCTGAATATGTCATGCCATCTAGTTTTTCGTACATATTCCGTCCTCATATCATGTGTTTGCCTTTCATCTGCGTAGTGTGTGTCCGTATCGTGCTTGAATGAGTTCTAAAGAGCGTTTTTCCCTTTTTCTTATTGGATTTACATTGCAATGCAAAATCAATACAGCGGAAGGAAATTAGTAAGGCAGTGGATGATGGTGGTCCTTCGAAACAACACAAACAGAGGGTCTATACAGATTCTACTCCGCCATCCTCCTAGCAAGATTCTCAAGACAACACAAGGCTGGACAGTCAACGGAGCTGTATTGATGGTGAGCACATCTCCCCTACTCCACCGTCACATGTGCTTGCTCTAACTTGGCACTATTGTATGTGGTTCTGTGTTCTGTGTGATGTCTAGTATGTATTGCTCATAATTTTGTTGAATTGCATCTGCGTAGCTGACAACTTATACCTGTCAATATGACATGTGTTCCTCTTTCTAGAACATAATAAATCTATATCACACCATGTTCTTACATGAAAGTACTGTTGTGTATCCTACAACAATCACTTACTCATAAGACACATTTACCTTGGGAGTGTGGTATAGGTTGCATCTTGCATTATCTTCTAGCTTCTACCGCTTCTAATTTTTTGAAATGGTACTCATGATGAGACTGTTTACCTGGTAAAGTGATATTGTTTGCATGTTTATATGGTGCCTAGCCTTCATTCTTCTAATTTTGTTCAAATGCCTTATGTTACTATTTTTCATACATAATCCATCCTCCTATCATAGGTGTGAACATGCAATGTTGTCCTTCTTTTCGTATATATTCCATTCTCCTATCATGTGCTTGCCTTGCATAAAAGTAGTGTTCGTCTGTATCATGCATCAACGAGTTATGCAGAGATAATTTTATTCTCTTTCTTATGGTTTTGACTTCAGAAGGCAATATCAATAAAGAGGAAGGTAAAGAGTAAGTTAGGGTTGTTGGTGGTCCTCCGAACCGACGCAGACGGAGGCTCCCTAGATTTGCCCCTGCTACTGCAACAGAAGTTGAAGTCCCAAGTCTATATGATGAGTTCATCTCCCCTACTCCAACATCTTAGGTGCTTGCTCTAAGTTGACAGTCTGATAATTGGTTTCATGTTGCATATGGTGTCTAGCTTGTATTTCTTCGAATTTTATTAATTTGCACCTGCTGAGTTTATACATTGTACTTGTGCATATGGCATGCCTTTCTATTTCTAGAATACACTGCATCTATCTATCGTACCATGTTCTTACATCCAAATACTATTGTTGTGTATGTCGCATCAATCTCTTATGATTGGATGATCTTAACTTGGTAGTTTGATATTGGTTCCATGTTGCATTGATTTCTAGGTTGTACTGCTTATAGTTTTTCGAAATGACACTTATGAAAAGACACTTTTAACTTGGCAGAGTGATATTGGTGGCATCTTTCATATGGTGTCTAGCTTGCATTGCTTCCAATTTCTTGAAAGTCCTTCTGCTTAGTTTACACATCGTAGGTGTGAATATTCCATGATGTCCTGTTTTTCTTACATATTACATCCTCCTCATACGGTTGTCTTACATCAAAGTATTGCTCATCTATATCATGCATTAATGAGTTCCGAAGAGCGAATTTTATTCTTTCGTGTTGTGGGTACGTCCTGACATGGCAAAGTCGAAAAAGAGCATGGAAAAGAATATAGTAGGGAATGGTGTTTCTCGCCGGGTCCAACGGAAAAGGATCTTCCCTCAACATTCTTCTTGTTCTTATAGTGCAGTAGAAGGTCCAAGTACACCGGCTAAATATACAAACATAGTATCCCTTGATCTACTACCTGCAGCACCTCCTTCAACCGTACCGACATCTCAACGAGTTACTCGTTCATTTGCTCCGCAAGTGGCATTTTCCTAAGCCGCCTTCATAGTGTCCCATACTTTCTAGCTTCCTAATAATAAGACTCCCATTCTTTTCTCAACAAATTACGTTCAAGTTGGATCCGAAACATGATGCAACTAAACAAGCATGCACTCATGTTCTTCAGTCTGCTCTGGGACAGTATCGGTATCACCTTAGAAAAACTCACTTTTAAGGCAAGGCTAACAATGAAATCGCTCAAACATATCTAGTGGAATATATTACGGACGAAGACTGGACAACCCTTGTTAAACACTGGTCTGATCGAAAGTATCATGTAGGGTATATGTATGTGATCAGATAACATATTTAACTCGTATTTACGTATGTGCCTTACATGTCTATCTTCTTATAGGCTAACTGTTTGAAGAATAAGACCAACCATTCTAAAGTGAAATTCCAATAGACAATAGGATCTCGTAGCTATATTGCACACTGCGAGGCTCTTGTAAATAGCTGCTATTTACTTCTTTTTGTTGTGTCATATCATCGTATCTATATTGACTTTTTTCCAAATACAGAGGAAAGCCCATACTGACCAAAAAGAAGATGAACCAAATGCAGTGCAAATATTCAAGGATTATCACACCAGCAAGATGAAGGGCATGAGCACACCAGTTCAAGCCGCTGTTGTAAGTCCTTACTCATTGCTTGTAAGTGCTTGTTACTGTGACATCTTCATTTAACTGTTTTGTTTCCAGCCAATGTCAATTACTCTGTTCACTTTTATACACAGTTTTCTTAACGTGTCATTTCACCTTACACGGTTTCAAAGAGAGGAAGGATCTTCCTTTGGTCTTGATCAGTAATCTAGTTGTGATGTTCACGTGCCCACACAATGATACAATGGCCTATTTGTTTAATATATGTTTGCCGGTGATATGAATGATCTCATACAATATTCATCATACTGTAAACCATGTCTCATTTATCCTTAGAAGTCAATGAATGTGAGGAAATCGGCAATACCGTAGGCATGCAACAAGGACATAGGTTCTGAAAGAGATTTTATTATGTAGTTAGCACTACAATACATGCTAATGTATTACAGTAGCTCACCAAAATAATATGTATAAACGTGAAACCTATTTTGTTTGTTTTTGTCTCATTAGTAACTTATCAGGTACACTAATCTACAAATTAAAAATTCCAGCAAGCTATGGAACAAATGATTGAATAGCCACAACAACGTGAAGGTGACGATGCTACCACATGCACAAATTCCGTTTTGCGGTACGTCACACCCCTCCCGATGAACAGGACCCCCGTTTCGACCGTAGCGCTCCAACACAAGTCCGTTTCCTCCGTTTTGCAGTACGCCACACCCCCCCCCCCCGATCAACAGGACACCCATTTCGACCGTAGGAGGTCCGTTTCCTCCATTTTGCGGTAGGCCAGACCCCTCCCGATGAAGAGGACCCTGTTTTGAACGTGGCCGATCGAACACAAGGCCGTTTCCTCCGTTCTGTGGTACGCCACGCCTCGTTTCCATCGGTTGTTCCGTCCAAGCCCTCCCGATGAACACGATGATGCATTCCGTTCCGACCCAGCCGGTTGGCTCCCCATGAACATGATGAAGACATTGTTTCTCCGTTCCGACCCAGCCATGTACACGAGCCCTGGTCGTACGTATGCGCGAGTAGGCGTTCGAGACCCTGCCCGTATGTAAGTACGTGGCCGTATTTTCTTTCTTGCACACTTTCCGCTGTACGTATGAGTACATGCTACGTGCGTGCCTCTACTACGACATGTGTGCGCCTCTACATCGACCAGTATGTACGTACAGGTTCGCGATCAGAATGACAACGCTACGTACGCTTCGTCCAGGTGGGTCCCAACTGTCAGGCACTTCCTTGCGTGCGAAAATGTAGCTGGTGGGTCCCAGCAGTCAGGGGGGCGAATCGTTTTTTTTTTGCCTGGACGCACTTCATTGCGTGCGAAGATGTAGCTGGTAGGTCCCACCAGTCAGGCGGGCGAATTGTTTTTTTGCCCGGATGCACTTCCTTGCGTGCGAAGATGTAGCTGGTGGGTCCCAGCAGTCAGGGGAAACGTTTTTTTGCGAAATACGATGGCCCGTCCGGTGGGTCCCCGCTGTCAGGTGGAGGAATAATTATTTTGCGGATGATAAGGAGGCACTTACTTGCTGCGGCCGTGGACCCAGCTGTCAGCCTCTCCACGTATAGTCCATGTCTAATGAAGCCGTTCCTTGACCACGTTGAACACACCGCGCCGAGAGCATCAGGGCGGTGGATGACGGCGAGGCCTAGGAATGGGACGACGCGGAGACGGGGAAGACGCGGCAGTGGATGCCCACGCGTAGAGGAGTACGTGGGTTCATTGGTTCGCTGCGGTGTGAGGCTACCGTCGCCGCAGAATAACAGGGGGTGTGGGTGAGTAGAGGGATGGCCTGGCCAGCGGTGGGAATAGTAGGGGTCGGTGAGGCCTCCGCGGCAGCACAGCCGGCCATGGGAGGCAGGAGCATGCGGCATGACCGGCGCTGCTTTGGGCGGCTGGAGCAACAAGACCAGAGGTTGAAGAAGCACTATGGCCGTTGGATGGACATCGTACGGGCACTGGAGCTAGAATCGTTCATATTGACTAAGTTGACAAAGCACACCGTCCCCGTCAACTTAGTAGGCCCACAAGTCAGCCTCCCACCAAGGTGGATCCCAACCAGCAGGGGGAGTATTTTTTTTGTGCGTAATAAGGAGGCACTTCCGATGGGTCCGAGTTGACAGCGGTGGGAACGTTTTTTCGCGCAATACGGTGGCCCATCCGGTGGGTCCCAGTAGTCAGAGGGAAACGTTTTTTTCGCCAAATACGGTGGCCCGTCCGGTGGGTCCCGGCTGTCAGGTGGAGGAATAATTATTTTTCGTGTAATAAGGAGGCACTTCCTTGCGGTTGTCGTGGACCTAGCTGTTATCCTCTCCACTTCCGACGAAAGTCGTTCCTTGACCACGTTGACCACGCCGCGCCGAGAGCACCAGGGCGGTGGACGACGGCGAGGCCTTGGAAGGGGACGACGCGGAGCCGGGGAAGACGCGGCAGTGGAAGCTGGCGCGGAGAGGAGTATGAGGGTTCACTTGTTCGGCTGTAGTGTGAGGCTGCCGTTGCTGCAGGGCCTGGCCAACGGTGGGAATAGTAGGGCAACGAGGCCTCCGTGGCATCGCAGCCGGCCATGGGAGGTAGGAGCACGATCCACGACCGGCGCTGGTTTGCGGGCTGGAGCAAGAAGACCAGAGGTTGAAGAAGCACTACGATCGTTGGATGGACATCGTACGGTCAATGGACCTAGAATCGTGCATATTGACTAAGTTGACAAGGCCCTCCGTCCCCGTCAACTTAGTAGGCCCACAAGTCAGCCTCCCACTATACTGGTTCCCAGCTAGCAGGGGGAGTATTCATTTTTTGTGCGTAATAAGGAGGCACTTCCGGTTGGCCCGAGCTGATAGCGGGGGGAACGTTTTTTTCGCGCAATACGGTGGCCAGTCCGGTGGGTCCCAGCAATCAGGGAGGAAACGTTTTTTTCGCCAAATACGGTGGCCTGTCCGGTGGGTCCCTGCTGTCAGGTGGAGGAATAATTATTTTTCGCATAATAAGGAGGCACTTCCTTGCGGCTGCCGTCGACCCAGCTGTCAACCTCTCCACGTATAGTCCACGTCTGATGGAAGCCGTTCCTTGACCACGTTGACCACGCCACGCCGAGAGCACCTGGGCAATGGACGACGGCGAGGCCTTGGAAGGGGACGACGGGGAGCTGGGGAAGACGCGGCAGTGGAAGCCCACGCGGAGAGGAGTACGAGGGTTCACTGGTTCGGCTACGGTGTGAGGCTGTTGTCGTCGCAGAATAACAGGGGGTGTGGGTGAGTAGAGGGATGCCCTGGCCAACTTTGGGAGTAGTAGGGGGCGGTGAGGCCTGCACGGGAGGTGGGATTAGGTGGTACCGCCGGTGCTGCATTTGGCGGCTGGAGCAAGAAGATCAGAGATTGAAGAAACACGACGGCCGTTGGATTGACATCCAACGGTTACGTCTGCTAGAATCGTTTGTTAACGTATATAATAACAAAAAAATTCTTGCATACACGTCAACTTAATAGGGCCATAAGTCAGACCATTCCCTTTTTTCAATAATTTATATATAGCTCATTGCGACTTCTTATGCAATTTATTGCAGTCTATTTTTTTGGTTGGCCAGGGCCAATTTCACATATTTCTGTGGGTTCCAAACTATTTTTAATACCGAAATGTCGAGCCTGATTTAAAGTACTTTGAATATATATTTAAATTAGGTTAATGCCCAGTGAAATAGGAATCTGAAAATGTGAAAATATTCAGAAATTATAAAGTAATTGCCAATTTGGCATATGTTATTATATTTATAGGCAGATTCATATTACTTTCAAGATTTACAGGCGTCTTGAAAGAGTTGCAGCCCATCAGGGCGTAGAAAAAGAAATAGGCCTTTATTGGGTATTCTTCAGAAAAAATAAACTGGGCTCATTTTCACAAAGAAAAAATAGTTGGGATGGTCACATGGGGAACATAAAATATAAGCCTGGGCTAGACGGGCCACAACCCAGTTCAAACCCTGCTCCGTCTCAACAATAACAAAAAAAATACTGCTCGAGTAGCTACGTCCCAGGTGTCAGCCGATCTTGTGTTGTTCTCTTGTCTATTGACTATATACGCTCACAATATCGTGGGTCCCAGATGTCAAGAAAACAATAGGAGGAAGCATCTTATTTTTCCATACGCTGACATGGCGGACCCGTACTGTCATCCTCTCCACGTACTTCTGCCGACTCCTGTTGTTTGTTGACCATGTTGACAACGCGAGAGGGTGGCGCCGCGGCGAGTGCACCAAAGCACGCGGACGACGACGGCGAGGCCTCGGACATCGGCGTTAATGATTTAGGAGACGGTGAGGCGGTGATGCGTGCGCTGAGGCGCAGCCAGCCGTGGAAGGCAGAAGCAGGCGGCCCCGCTGGCGCTCGTTTGGTTTTGGCGGCTGGAGGAAGACAGGACTACAGAAACACGACAGACTGTAAAAGCAGCAGGAGTACTTAACAACCTTAACTAAAATCAGTAGGGGCACTTAACAACCATAGCTGAAAGCAGTATAAGTACTTATACATGTTCAACCGTACAAAGCACGCCTCGAACAGTGCCACTTTGCCCGCAAAGCCCCAGTACAAGGCCCAGACGCCAGCCCGCGCATCCACAACCTTTTGAAAGCGGCTTCATCTCGCAATGTGGTCAATAAACAGGATATTCGCTTTAGAGCCATGGAAAAGCAGGAACCTAATCTTCTGTCCTATTCTCCAAGATGGACGGGCCTTCATTATTTGAGACCACCCATCAATAAGTATATTTTCACCTCCAAGGGGAATGGAGTAGGTCAACATAAACGTCATGTTGTGACCAAACGCAAGTCTGACCCGACCATGGTCAGGCATCTGTATAGGAAAAATAGAACTGGGTAGTTTTTGTTTCAAGAAGATCACAGCTGTAAAACTGTGTATAAGCAATAGTTTATGAACAACATATATAACATAAAAGAGCTCATACCATAATTTCTTGACACAGTTGGACCTCTTCAACGAGTGCAGCAGTGGCACACATATCCCACGTGGCCTTCCACCATTGAAACGTCCCACAAGGACCTCAAGACGATCAATAAAGTGTAGGAACTTGTGGATGTCGTCCCAGTCAACTTCAGTGCCATCAGTAACAGCCAAGTTGTTACAGAATAACAAATGAGTAACCTGCTTAACTCTAGAAAAACCTACATGTGCCACCAATTATAAGAAAATATTAGTTAGAAGTAGCATCTTCGTGAGAGATTCGTTGCTACTTCTAAAGTTAAATTGTGATTAGTTAGACAGAATAGGTGGATTAAGAAGTAATCGAGGCAACAAGCAAGAACCAGATACTAACATGGATGGACAATTGGAATGATGTTGGGTGGAAGATCACAGTGAAGATGAGACCAGATTCTGCTATTTCCATCAACATTGGTGCGCCAACTTTCAGTCTGTAATAGTTGAGAAAGTTTATCCAAGTTCGGCCATAAAAAAGCAGCGACCTTCTTGGTTCATGAACCGAACTCGGAACTTATATCCCTGGCTTGTCTTCACTTTGACCATTAAACTGGTGTATTCAGTTATGGCAAGGCCGAGCATCTTGAGTACATGTGTTCTGGCAGAGCAAATAATGCACTGCAGGAAAAATAATATGAGAACACAATGTATTCCCAATCCAAATCTAGAAATAACTTCCTCCTTCATGTCAGTGTTGACCATCGTACTGGTAGTACCTTTTATCCAAATATAGCAATCCAAATTTCCAAATTAGTCGACAGCATGTTCAAAAAAACCCCACCCTCCTCGATAGAAAAGAGGATTCTAGGAACATAATGTGCGCGTTTTAAAATCCTATGTTAGGATGAGAAGAAACAAGTGTGGCGTCTCTCCGAGGGCGCGGAAACCTGTAGGTTCCTCGCACTTTGGGCACTGCAAATGAAACACACTAGATTCAATAGGAAGAAAAATGCACCAATGATGGCGGCTGCCATCCTAGGATTACCCGTGACCAAGGGACTTGGATTTATCGTGGATGGATGAAGAATTCATACCTGGTTCTCCATGAGAAAACCCTATGCAATCGCCGAGAGGGGGTTTTCTCTAAACAAGCAGACGTGGGAGAAGGGGATTTAGGCCCAGTGAAATATTGCCGCTTCGTCCGTCCAGCTTACTGCTAAAGCTGGAAAGGGGGGGTTGTGATTTGACGTCTCATTGGGCATTATTGCGGCTCTACGACCGGGGTGTGTCTACCGTGTGTCTACCGGGGTGTGATTTGACGTCTCATTGTGTCTATCAGCGAAAGGAAGTAGACAGACATGAGTAACTAGTTACACAAAAAAATATTTTTGACAGAGGGATACTCCCTCTGTAAAGAAATATACAAATATTTTATATCACAACTTTATACATACAAAATTATATCTGACAGATAGGAAGGAAACTATGGCAATTTTGCAAAAAGGTACCCACACAACTCTCCACATTTGCAAATAAGGCCTTCCCTCGTTCATCCTTTTCTCTCACAAGATAAAATACTCATACAAATGCATCTTGACGTTACGTGCAACGCACGGGCATTATGGGGGTTCAGTTTTTGTTTGGAGACAATTATGGGGGTTCAACTGAGAATATAATACTCAGACAGGCTCACGGTTCTGGACTTGGGCCGCATGCCCACCTTGCATGTTTGGGGGCCCATGTGTTCTGCCTCAGCGCTTTTCATATTGCAAGCGATCGGTATGACGCTAGTTTTAGATGCTGACGCAAGGCGAATACACAAAATTGAATAAAGCACGGCAGCTCTTGGAATGAAATCAAACGACAGTTCATAACCAGCAATGAGAGTTGCAATTCTATCAACGATATACCATGTGATAAATAATACTGTCGTATTACTTATACATACAGGACACTTGTTTCACCATGCCATATTATTACATCAAAATCTCTCGTAGGATAGATCAGTACGACAGTTGGGCGCTGCTACTGAAGAATTTCAAAGTTGATTTGGACCAGCTCTCCTTGCCGAGAAAGTTCGATTTTGAGATCATCCCCTACCGCAAGATATGATTTAGATTTGACCCTTGACCAACCTGTAGCATCAATCATCATGCGAACATCCTTTGTACTTACGGTATATTGCGCATAGTATGAGAAACTTGGCCGCTGTCACCCGGATTGTTGAACGACTCCCTCGTTGCTCTAGGAATTTCTGTTTGCAAACAAGAAGACTTACCCATACAGTTAGATCAACACAGTGAATCATGTGAAACAACATGGAAAGAAAAAAGAACGAAACACTTGGGCGGCTAATGCTTACACTACTAGGAAAAGGCCTACTAATGGCGCACCTATTTTGGCCATTAATGGCGCATTACTGGTGCGCCATTAGTGCCACGCCATTAGTATTTTTTACTAATGGCGCACCTGTGGTGCACCATTAGTATCCGGTATACTAATGGCGCACCACAGGTGCGCCATTAGTATAGACCATGGTGCGCCATTAGTATGCCTCCCAGGGGGCCATATATACCCAGGTGCTTTGGCATACTAATGGCGCACTCTTGCGTGATGCGCCATTAGTAACTTTGGCATACTAATGGCGCACTATTGGATGATGCGCCGTTAGTATCCTTTGGCATACTAATGGCGCACTGTGATGTGATGCGCCATTAGTAGTTTTTTTTTAATTTTCTGTTTTTTGCATAGGTTACAAAATGTATTATTGGACAGAATATAGACAGCAGCACACGGCAACAATAGATTCATCGAATACAATAGAAGATTAGTCTCTGAATACAATTCATCATATTAGTCTCCGAATACAATTCATCATATTAGTCTCCAAATTCAAAAGACCAAACAAAGATAGAACATTATCTTACAAGTCTCGAGACCGCGAGTAGCGAATTTGTCTTCACATTACAAGTCGATATCGATCATCTAAACTACCATCACATAGAAGAGAGCTGCGGTCATCACGATGAGCATCATCACGATGAAACTCGTCTTCATCCGGTTCCTCCAACGCTCCCTCCCCTCTCCCGCTAGATAGCGGGCGTATCTAGATTCCGCCTCCGCCCTAGTGGTGTACCATTTGTAACTGTTACCGCTGAAACGGTGAACCTGTCTCCGACACTCCTCCCAGTCGCGGGCGTTGTCAGCCTGCATTTGTAGCATTGTGTCTATGTCACTGTTGGACGGTTGATTTCTGAGGTAGAACTGCCCCGAGGTACGAAGGACATCTTGATAGATGATTTCCGCAAACTCTGACTGGATGCGAAAGAATTCTTGTCTGATGTCCGCATCCTGGATTGCCGACATGCTTGCGGCCCAATCTTTGAGTTTACTCGGTAACAAAAGGTGATGATGGTCTCGTACGATCGCCCGCGTGTGATGGATGGCGTAGTAGGCACCCTTCTGACCGCCAGGCGGCTGCTTGACGCGGCAAAACGTCGTATTGTGGGCGAACACGTGCTTTCCGTACTTACGAAGAGGCCTGGTGAAGGTGCCTCCAGATTTGGCTTAGCCGGGGAGAACATCATCAAGAACTTTCTTGACATTTGTGTAGTCTACCTGCGACTGACGGTCCGAGTTCAAAATACGTGGCCATGGAATATTTTGGGCTTAGGAGGATGAGTGTGCAATGTGTGTCACTGCACAAAACACGGAATGTTAAAACAAAAACGATCGAAATCTAAGAATTCATATGTTACGGGGCGGTTGAGGGGACGACTTACTCGGGAAAGTAAGGCACGAGGAAGTTATCCTTATCTCGGTTTGCCGGAATGATGCCTTCGAGGTAAGAACTCGCGACTTGGCGGTCCCCAGCGCTGCCCAAGATCTTGGCACACATATAGAAGGGGTCAACTATCATGATGTCCGGGGTCTTGTCTCTAATGATTCGCATCTCCATACTCAGCGAAAATAGCCGAACGAAGGTGTAGTGCAGTGGATGAAGGTTCAACATAGCATAGATGTCATCAAACCGCAGGACGATCGTACCCCCGATGGAGTTATCCATAAAGCCCTTGCCCTCTGGCACCTTGGCCACGAAAACCGGGTATGCCACATATTCTCTCTGAGACGCCGCTTCCCCAAACAAAGAACACTGTCATGCAGACTCCGCATAGCATCGGTTGCAGCATTGAGCATATTAGACGGTAGCATCGGCCTACCCGCCACATGCACCCTCCTCATTATATCCTCAGGTGAAGGTGGCCCGTCCTGAGCACGGATCGTACTCGATGCCGGCTGGCTCGCACCCTTGTTAGTCTTTCTTTTCTGTGCCTTCTTCTTCTCCTGTAATGGGACTGAGTTCTACTCATAGACCGCCTTCTTGAGTGTGTTGGGGCTGATAATATTTCGCACCTCACCTATCTGAGGCTCGGTGAAGTCGGCAGTTGGAGGCGTCTCCTGAGAACAGAACGGCAGACGACGCCTGTTGAAACTTGGTTTCTCCGGGGTACCAGCTAGATCGCGCACGTCTTTTGTAGGGTTGGGTTCTTGAGAAGGAGGCCCCATGAAGTCGCCATCGTACCCATGATCGGCAAAGTACTAATCGACGTTGGCAAATGTATCATCATCGTCGTTCGGATCCTGTGCCATATGCATGTTCGGATCCAGTGGCATAGGGATGTCCGGCACCATTGCGGCGGTCTTGCCATGGCTTGGAACCGGCACGACTGGCGGTGTTGTCTTTGTGGTGGTGTCCCCCGCCCTCAAATGAATCTGGCTCTTCGGCAAAAGCAGGGGCCAGCTTAAGCAGGCGCTGAGGATCATCACATCATCTTCGTCGGCCCCGACAGGTCGAATCGGAGGTAACAACTCGTCGCAGCCTGGCAGCACCCGAACCAGTTGAACCCTATACAAGGTGGGTGGCATCGTTGTACCGTGGAACACGGGGTTGCCCGGTTGAACGATTTTTCCCTTGGCGACATCGACCAACTCGTTGTTCACGAAGTACAGGAGAGTGCACGGAACATCGGTGGCGCCCTGCGAAAACATGTAGGGCGTCAAGGATGCCCAGTCAAAGGCAAGGAGATGAAGTCCTTGGCCGAGAGAGGCTTAATTAGTTACCGAGATGATGGCGTCGAGCTCGGCTAATGTCGAGGCACCGCCAACGGTGGGCGAGCAATTGACGGAGGGGTCGCTTGCTGCAGAGGTGCCGGCCGGCGCACACCCGGGTGCATTAAGCTCCCGTGCCGGCGTCGGATACACCAATGCCGCATCCGCCGGAGACACCAATGGCTTCGCCATCGCGTTCTGCGAGTTGCTGGCCGTGAAGCTGGGAATCAGGGGCGGCCCCTGTTGGCCGCCCGCAATCCACATCGTCAGCCCCTGAATCAAGGTAGGCATAATGCCGGTGAGCGTCGATCCCAGTTGGTGTTGCACTTGCTCTTGGACAATCTCCGGAATCCGTGCCACTTGTGCCTTGAGTTCTTTAACCTCGCGCGACTGGCTTTCCGAGCTAGTCTTTTTCTCCTTTCGCCCACCAGCATTATAGTATGACGACCATTTTGTGGACAAGCCTTTGCCGGCCACACGACCAGCTGACGACGGCTTACTGAACTTATCCTTTTTTTTCATTACATTCAACGCCCTATTTAGAGTAGTGTCCCAAGGGTTGCTCTTAGTCGACCCCGCGCTACTGCTTTCAGTCGTCTGCGGAAGGAATGTGAACCATTTAGAAATTTGGCTTCATTAATTAGAATGCAACCATATGGAGCTAATTACGCGGGGGTGTATTCCTTACCAGACCAAGCTCAAGCGCCCTGGTCTTCGGATCTGTGGTAAGCTCCTTTGTTTTCGGGTCCTTCTTGTACCGGGCCCTGACAAAGTTCCTGGTCTGCTTGTCATCGTATTTATCGAAGAGGGGTGGTAGGCCTTGCTCGGCACGCTCCGCCTCCTCCTTGTCCCATATAGGCTCCGCCACTCTGTAACCGCCGGGACCGAGTGTGTGTTCCCCTAAGTTCAGCTCCCGCATTTCTTTCCCCCACTGACTTGATTCGGAGGTTGCGGTGCTCTCGCACTTGATCTTGAAGTACTTGTAGTCATCTTCGGTGATCGAAGGATTTTTCTCCTTGATCTTCTCATAACTAAAACCTTTGTCAATCATTCTCTTCACCATGCTTTTCCAAGTAGACAGGGCCATGCTCATCCTCGTGAGGGCGGCATTGTTCACTTTATTCCCTTTGAGGCTTGTGTTTTCAAATTCAGCTGGGAACTTGTATCATTCGTGCAGCTTTGTGAAGAGGAGGTTGCGCAAATTCCCTCGATCAGGATGCCTTAGGTTCTCGGTGTTGATCGATACGGTGCTCCGGAGAATGCAGCCGAGCTGAAGCGAGTACCCCTTGACTATTCGTTCGGGCGCTGTTGGATTCCCGTCGGAGTCTACTTCAGTAAATTCCTCCTTGACGGTGCGGAGCACGGTCAGGCGCCGGTCCATCCGTTGCCTCTTCGGTTGGCTGCGATCTGTGTGTGCGCTGCCATCATCAGTGGTGGCATCCTCGGCGGCACCATCCGTGGTGTCATCCCCGACGGCACCATCAGTGGGGTCATCCTCGGCGTCACCATCAGTGGTGTCAGGATCGGTGTCTTTCGCGGGATCCTCATACAAGTGAGGTTGTTCCTCCATCTCCTGGGACAGCTCCCAGAATGCCTTGCCGCCCGAACCCCCGGCCTCATCGTTGTGGTCCATGTTTCTCTCTAAATAGGAAAAAGTTTGATCAAAAAGTTGGTTATTGTCAAGGAACAAGATCATGGTCTCATCATTTAGGGTTTGTCGACACCGAGGCATCCTAAAAGCTAAGCTTTATCATTTAGGGTTTTTCGACGCCGAGGCACCCTAAAAGCCTAAGCTTTCATCATTCCGGTTTTTATCGACACCGAGGCACCCTAAAAGCCAAGGTTTTATAATTTATGGTTTGTCGACACCGAGGCATCCTAAAAGCTAAGCTGGGAAGGAGAATTCTAAGTTGGGCCTAATCACTTGGCTCTATTGCCGCCTATGGTTTAATGCAGCAAGAATAAAGGGGCAGTTGATCCTACTTCATTAAGTACTAAGATACCCCGGCCCATGCATTAGTCACAAGTACCCCATATGTCCTATTTTTAGCAAAGTCATGCTAAAATTCATGGAAAATTTCAGCATGACCTTTGCTGAAAATAGGACATATGGAGTACCCGAATTTGCCGGAACGGAAGTTAATCGACATTCCAGCAAACTCAAGGGCCTCTCGCGGTACCTGCAAAATCATGACGACACGATGGTCGGAGACAAAACCCAGCAAAAAGCTGCTCCAGGTTCACCAATTGACTGATACTCATGGATAAGCAAATCAAACTACTACTACCAAAACCAGAACCAGACAAACTGATATATAATGTCAAGCATGTCTAATACCAGCAGTTAATTGTAGCTTTTGCTTTTCAGTGCCAAATTCTAGCTAGTACCAGCAGTTAATTAGGTTAATTACCCACTGTTAATAACAACACATATTCTAGCTAGCTAGTACCAGTGCTATTACCCAGCAGTTAATTAGCTTTTGCTTTTGCTTTTCAGTGCCAAATTCTAGCTGGTACCAGCAAATTAACAGCTAGCAGTAATCATTTTCAAATATATATACACTGGACATTTTTATATTAACCTAAGGAAAAATGAATAGTTAGGTTAATTACCCACTGTTAATAACATCACATGTATAAGAGAAACAACTTGCAGACTGAATACGGTCGATTTGTTAGAAAGATTTTGCTTCTGAATCTGAGGTACAACAAAACTTGCATTAGGGCTTCAGTTTTTGAAAGAAAAAGTCATTCAGTCTGATGCTTTGTTCTACACTTTGATGTAAATGAGTATATAGAAGCTATTTACTAGCAGTGCCATATATATAATCTGCAATAGCAACTACAGTTTAGAGTTTATCAGAGGCATATCCCATGGAAGTCCCAAATCTGAACCTCGTCCATGATCTTCACTATTTTCATTTTCTATGAAGTTTTTTTTCTTCTTCATTAGCATGGAGTATTCATTCAGGGAAAGGTCAGTTGCAGAGTACTGATATGCTCTTAGTTATCCTATCATGGCAATCAGAGGCAGTTCTGAAGCTTTTTTTTGGTTGGGTTCTGAAACTAATAATGGACTCTGCAGGCAAAGATCGTTCCGCTGCCTTTCGGAGATGCAGTCCAGGGGGAATTGAGGATGAAACAAATACTGGGGTGAAAGAAGCAGTAATAGGGATTAGAATCTGGCTAGCTGTTGATATTGCACATTGGTACCAACACCTACAGTGCAAACTGCAACCAAATCCTTTCTACTCCTACATAGCTAAAAAATATTTGCATACAGAACCAAACATACAAAAATAAACATATGCTGTAGTCTACGATTACAGAATTTTGCAGCTCTCGAGACCAATTTATACATGGGTCGAACACACAGATGAGAGCCCCCGTCAGACAGATCTTAGCTACCTATGGGGCGTAAAGAAAAAAAACACTGAAAGGGGCGGTCGTCTTACAGAAGCGACGATGACGTACAGCGAGCGGCGGCGCTGGCATCGGGCGGTGATGGGGCGGCGGCTATGGTGGCTTTCGGTGGCGGGGAAGGAGACGAACGGAACGGCCGCGGCGAGGGGTCGCGGTGGTCCTCTGCGGCATCGGGACGGGCGAGGTGAGGGCGGCGGCACCCCCGCGCTGGAGAGGTGATAGGCTGCTTTGGGCCGAGCCAGAAGTGGAGTTCGGCGAGGGTGGCGCGGGGGCGCGGGGGCGGCGGCGTCGGGGCAGCGGCGTCGGGAGAGGAGAGGTGAAGGGGATCGAGGGCGAGGGCGAGGGAGAGAGGGGGAATAGGTGGAGTGCGGGACGAAATATTGATGGGGGCACAATACTAATGGCGCACCTCCCCCTGGTGCGCCATAAGTACATCCATACTAATGGCGCACCTCCCCCCGGTGCGCCATTAGTATTTTTTTTTGATTTCTGTTCGAGCCAACAGGTTATCTTTCACCAAACCTCAACTACATCAAATGCCCTCTAGTAGCCCGACTAGTCAGCACGTAGTTCTCACACCATGAGGTCCTGGGTTCGATTCCCAGGCTCCACAATTTTTGTTTTTATGCATTTAAAATGCTGTTTGATACTTATTTGTGTTTAAATATGTTCAAACTTGTTTAAATCATAACAATAATATTTTTTTATAAAACAGTAATATTTTTTTAAATATCATCAAATTTGTTATTTGAATATATTTATGCATATGAAAAATATCATCAAATTTATTATTTGAAAATATCATGAGTTCATGGGTCGGCGGCGGCGGCCGGTGGAGCGGGGGAGGGTGCGGTGGGTCGGCGGCGGTGGTGGAGTAGGGGAGGTTGCGGGGGGTC
>LR738712.1:546755222-546812109 GCA_902687465.1 Secale cereale
GGGGGAGGGTGCGGTCGGTCGTCGGCGGCGGTGGAGTAGGGGAGGGTGCGGGGGGTCGGCGGCGGCGGCCGGTGGAGCGGGGGAGGGTGCGGTGGGTCGCCGGCGGCGATGGAGTAGGGGAGGGTGCGGGGGGTCGGCGGCGGCGGCCGGTGGAGCGGGGGGTGCTCGGCGGCGAGGCGTACCGGATCTGGCTAGGTGGGATAGCGATCGAGATGGAGGGGGATCGAGATCGAGTGTCCATGAAATTTAAAAACATTCAAGAGTTCAAAAAGTGCCCATGAAATACAATCGAGAAATGAAGGCTACGATTAAATACAATCGATCTTAGCTAGCTATCTGTTCACAATCTTCTTGCCCTTCTTTTTCGCAAATGGAGTTCTTCTGTGGAACGGACGTCCTTTAGGTAGGGTGGTCCTGCTTCTTCCTGTGGTGTATGCTGCTACTTCATAATCGTCGTCATGTTCGATCTTCGGGTCGCCGTACTTGTCGAAGTCTTGCTCATTGGCTACTCCATCCATTCCGATGATCTTCCTTTTGCCTCTCTTCACGACAACACGATTGGGCTTTGACGGGCCGGTAATGAAGAAGCATTGGTCAACTTGGGAAGCCAGTACCCATGGCTCATTTTTCGCGGTGATGTTTGCGCCCGCGGTCTTGGATTTGGCTTTGGGTATAACCATGGTGGTCAAATACCGGTCTTCTTTTAGGACGCTCTTGGCCCATCTGACACGGAACATCGGGACCTTCTCTCTAGCGTAGCTCAGCTCCCAGATCTCCTCGATCCTTCCGTAGTATCTGTCCTTGTCGTTACCGGTGTAGGATTCCATCGTTACCCCGGAGTTCTGATAACCATCGCTCTTCATGTCCTTGGCCTCGGTGTAGAATGTGTAGCCGTTTATATCGTACGCCTCATAGGTCATTAGGTTGTGCTCGGTGCCCTGTGACAAGGCGAATATGAGTTGTTCTTCCGCAGAAGAATCCTCATGTAAAGGGTACGACAGAAGCTTCTACTTGAACCAACGCGTGAAACATGAGTTGTGATGTTTGATTATATCTCCGTCCGTCCTCTGTTGGCCTCGGTCATTGTACGTCTTCTCAATAAAGGTTTTGTGCTCTACCACCCAAGGATCGACCACGTCTATGTGTTGTAGCGCGACTAGGTTTGCTCTTTCAAAGTCGGCGAGTCGACCCTCGAAGTCGACATGCATTTCGCGACGACCCTCACGGTGACCCCATCCAGCGAGCCTGCCGAGGTGCCTGTTGACGGGCAGAACAACGGGGTTCTCGATGCCTAGATAATTCGTGCAGTAGGAGATGCACTCTTCGGTCAGAAAGCCCCTGGCTATGCTTCCCTCTAGACGTGACATGTTGCGAACGTATCCTTTGATGACACCATTCATCCTTTCGAGCGGCATCATGCTGTGCAGGAACGTCGGCCCGAGTTGGATGATATCGTCCACGATATGTACCAGCAGATGCACCATAAAGTCGAAGAATGCGGGCGGGAAGTACATCTCAAGCTTGCATAGTATCACCACGATCTCTTCCTGTAGCCTTCTGAGTTGCCTCACGCCAACCGACTTCCGAGAGATGACGTCGAAGAAGTTGCATAGGACAAATAGCGCTTCACGGACGTGCGCGTCCATGATCCCATGGATTGCAACTGGAAGTATCTGCGTCATCAGCACGTGACAGTCGTGAGACTTCATCCCGCTGAACTTCTGCTTCGCTGGGTCTAGGTATCTGCTTATCTTCCCCGCGTAACCGTAAGGAAGTTTTACTCCTACGAGGTAGGTGAAAAACTGCTCGATGTCCTCCTGACTTAGAGTGAAGCATGCGGGAGGGTAGTCATTTCCGGTCTTCTTGGCCTTTTTGCCTTTGCGACGACTTTTCGTGTCCTACTTTGCCTTATCATCATCATCATCATTAGCGTGAAGCTCCTGCCTAATACCCATTGATTTCAAGTCTGCCCTTTCTTTCGGCCCATCTTTGGTCCTCTCTGGCATGTTGAGCAGGGTACCAAGCAGACTCTCGCACATGTTCTTCGTGATATGCATGACATCAAGGATGTGAAGCACACGGTGGATCTTCCAGTATGGCAAGTCCCAGAAAACAGACCTCGTTTTCCATACCTTCAGCAGCGGCTCTGGCGCCTTTCGCGTCTATCCCGGCTCTGGCGCCTTTTGCTTCTTTCCCGGCAGTGGGCAATCTTTCCAATTTTTCAATAGCTCGTCTATTTCCTCGCCGCTCCTCGTACGCGGGCGTCTTCGGGGTTCGGTTTCACCATCGAACAGATCCTTGCGTTTTCTCCACAGGTCATCGTCGCGAAGCCACCTTCGATGTCCCATGAACATGGTTTTCGAAGACCCGGGATCTCTATCTAGCTGGTGATACGTTGTGTCATCCATGCACCTGACGGATCCAGAAAATTCGTGGACCACCTGCCCCGCGACATATCCGTAACCGAGATAGTCATGCACCGTCGTGAGCAGTGCGGCTCTCATTGGGAAATATTCTTTCTTTGCGGCGTCCCACGTATTGGCTGGCGTTATCCACAGCTTGTCTAGCTCCTCTTTCAGCAGCCCCAGATACAGATTGATGTCGTTCCCTAGTTGTTTCGGTCCTTCAATTAGCATACTCATGTGAATGTACTTCCTCTTCATGCACAACCAGGGGGAAGGTTGTACATCCACACAAACACAGGCCAGGTGCTATGTGTGCTTCTCTGGCTGCCAAATGGATTGACTCCATCGGTGCTCGCGCCCAGCACGATGTTCCTTGGATCGTTCCCAAATTCTAGGTCTTCGAAGGTCAACGCTTGCCACTGGCTCGCATCCTTAGGGTGACTCAGCATCTTGTCATTTTTATCTATCTCTAGATCATTTGCGTCATCTTCTCGCTTCTTCTCCTCCCTATCCACGTGCCAATGCAGGAGCTTTGCTACCTTAGGGTCCGCGAAATACCGCTGCAGACGAGAAGTGATCGGAAAGTACCACACCACTTTTCGAGGAGCTTTCTTCCTCTTCTTGTATCGAGTGATGCCGCACACCGGACATATGGTAGACTCCGCGTGCTCGTCCCGATAAATGATGCAATTGTTCATGCACACATGGTATTTCATGTGCGGTAAATTCAGAGGACACACGATTTTCTTCGCCTCCTCGAAACTGGTCGGGCACTTGTTCCCCTTGGGAAGACGTTCGTGCCAGAATGACATGTTCTCGTCGAAGCATGCGTCGGTCATTTTGTGTTTACCTTCATCTCCAGAGCCATGAGCGTTACTTTCAGGCGGGTATCCTCGGGCCTGCATCCTTCATACAATGGAGTAACCACGTCTATCTCCAGTTGATCCATCTTGGCTTTCTCTCGGGCGGCAGCTCTTGCATTATCCGTCTGCTTGAGAAGCAGCTCTTGAATATGAGGGTCCTGCACCCAGCCCATCGATGGTCCAGCGTCGTCTGCTCCGCCGGCATGATCATCTTCATGATGATGCCCGTCGTCTGCTCCGGCATCTTCCTCATCATCATGTCCTGCATCTTCTACATGATGACTGTGTACAGCATCACCGTCGTGATCATCTCCTGGAGATTCTTCATCTTCTCGCCCGCCCGAGCCGCGGTGGTTGTCTTGATGCCCTTCCTCATTTCTTGCCCGACCCCCATGGACGACTTCGTAGTCATCTTCATCACCTTGCCACCGATAGCCATCCATGAAACCACGCAAGAGTAGGTGGTCCCGCACCTGCCCGGAATCCGGGTCCGCAATAAGGCTCTTCAGCTTGCATCTTCGACACGGACATCTTATCTCCGTCTCGTTCTTTTGAAGCATCTCGGCCTTCGCGGAGCTCAAAAACCTATTCATGATGCCTTCGGTCATCGTGCGGACCATGGTCGCCTACGGGGTAGAGCAAAACGATATTTTAGAACCAAGAAAAAATTTGGCATGACTTTCCCTAAAAATAGGACCAATAAGAATGCATAATGCCAAAATTCTCGGCGAAATGGAAATGAATCAACATTCCGGCAAATTATTGGCAACTATCGCATTTCAAATACCGGTACACCTGCAAACACAAACATATATGCAACACCACAAACATATGCAACACCACGAACATACATAGATCTATCTAGGCCATAAAAAGTGCATGTGCACATTGTTGGAGGGAGAACAACATAAAGATAGCTTCCCCCCTTACTTACCTATCAAAAAAAGGTAATTTAACCACTTAATTTGAATGAATCTATGGTGGAAATGAGGTGACAAAGAGGAGGCAGCCGAGACAAGCTTTGGAGGAGGAGGTGGAGAGAATGAAGTGGGGAGAAAGTGAGTGGGTAGGAGTGCTGTCCAAAATATCTTGTTGGTGCCCTGGTTACTAATGGCGCACCATCTCCAAATGCGCCATTAGTAACCCAGGTTACTAATGGCGCACATGCTGGTGGTGCGCCATGAGTAGTTTTGCAAAAAAACAAAAAAACATACTAATGGCGCACTGTGAGACAGTGTGCCATTACTAGTTTAAACTAGTAATGGCGCACTTTTGTACGGTGCGCCATTAGTAGTTTTGCAAAAAAAAAGAATAAAAAATATAATTAAAAAACAATAGTAGTGGCGCACTCTGTCTGGATGCGCCATTAGTATGTTTGGAAAAGAAAAAAAATTGATACTAATGGCGCACCATGAGCCCGGTGCGCCACTAGTGTATTCCACACTAATGGCGCACCAGCACGTGGTGCGCCATTAGTATATACTAATGGCGCACCGCATGTCTGGTGCGCCATTAGTGTCCATCCCATCTATAGCCCTTTTCCTAGTAGTGTTACCAAGAAGGTGGACATGTCGGTTTTTGCAAGGACTTTGGTATATGAAGTGCGAACTGCAGCCCACTCTGTTGCCGCTGCACCTGTCGAAGCAGATGCAAGTGCAAGTGTTGGTGCAGGTGTCGAAGCCGCTGCTGCTGCCGGAGATGGTGCTCCTTGTAGAGCTGGTGCCGGTGTCGGAGCAGGTGCTGGTGTCGATGCCTGATCCTCCGTTAGATCATCCTGATCCGCTGACGCGGTAGGTGCCCAATCCTCAGCTGGATCAGACTGAGCTACTGCCGATGTCAGTGCTAGAGCAACTGTCGGTGCTCGATCCGTTGCTGAAGGTGGTACCGATGTGCGAGACAGCGGCGATCGTGTATGGTCTGCTATGATTAGCTTTCTAACTTGACTAGGCTTCGTGACCGTGATCCAGTTTTTTCTTCATTTCTTTTAAACGCGAGAAGGACTAATTGTGGCGTTTTGGTTAAACCAAACTGCAGTTCATCATAGGGATTTATCTTGTACTCAGACCACAGACTGATCCAATTTTTTCCAGTAATATAAGTGATGGACAGTGCCTTCATTACTGACACGACATAAGAAGTGAAACCTGCAAAGATAGCCATCGTATAGCAAACCAAATGGTTTATTCTGTGATGAATGTCACATGGCAAAACCTGCATCGTAAAATTGCAGGAAAAGAAAGAAAACATGACATTAAATCAATAAGATTTAGACAGTAAATCAATAAGATTTACTTGATGTGACAGGAGTGAATCCTTACCAGGAAATCAATATGTTGAAGTACTAAACAGAAGATTGATCGTCCAACTAGGGGTGGCATGCAGGGGCCCCGCCTACTCCCACAAGCAGGATAGTCCAAAGGTCGTGACAAATCGTATGGACCAAACATCCATGGGACTGGAAATCCTGGTGGGTGCGATAAACCCTGCAATGCATACAGATATTGGAGTGTAACCATAATTGATAAACCGTCCTCACAAAAAGGATGATCTAGATACTTCAAAATATATAGACTGAATTGATCGAGTGGACAGATGTTAACATAGACCTTTCCAGGACTGACCACACACCAAAAGCAACAGTAATAATAAACAATACAGGGATCACAAACACAAATCAAGTACTGAACAATAATATTTACTACAGACAAGCAAAGTTGCACTAATTAAACTCTTCAGAATATTTCTTGCCACCGACTTGTGGGATGAACCCCGCATAACTGACTAGGCCATGGACTTCGTGAGAGATGTCTACATGCACCATCACCATCTCGACAACCTTGGAGAACCTAACAGAGTGGTCTTTCCACTCATAAACATGATGATGAAGACAGGCCACATCAGATTTGTTGGGAAGCTTTACAAGAAACACACCCTTCGTAATTGAAGGCACAACCAGGAAATTGTTGTGGTCAAGTACAGTCTCGAGAACACGCCTGACAACAATGCTACTGGAAAACACTAGTTCAGGACATGTGGCGACAAGGACACAACAGCTGGATATTTTAGCAGTAGAATTCACCCTCAAGTCTTCCAGTTCACACGGCATGACTTTGAGAACTTCATCTCCACCGCGGACCTGGTTCTAATTCAAACAGAAACCATATTTTATTACTACTTCCGTTCAGAAATATAAGATGATTTTCAATATTATACTCCATATATGACTACATATACGCAAAATGAGTGAACAAAGACACTAGAACATGTCTTCAAAGGCATGAGAGCAGAGGGATTAGTTGCAATATCCATAACACAAGTTACTAAGGAAAATATACCCTCTTCAAAGGTATAGTAGCATTGATGTTCATAAAGTACTCCGTCTGTCCCAAAATTCTTGTCTTAGATTTTTCTAGATACGGATGTATCAAGTCACATTTTAGTATTAGATACATCTGTATCTAGACAAATCTAAGACAAGAAATTTGGGACAGAGGGAGTAGTTGAAAGTAATCTATAAGAAATCAGTGTCAACCTCTCGCATGTTTTGGTCAAAAGAGGAATTTAGAAGTGTCATTTGGCACACAATAATCACATGCAAGATCACCCAGAAAGTTGTACTAATAGTACTAGTACTGCGTGTTAGATGTAAAAACACGATCAAGATCGAGAAAAAGATCGTCAAGAAGAGATATTACCTGGACTTGCTTAATGAGGGATCCTCGAGAGGGGGGCTTGGACAGTGCGATGGCTTTGAGCTTGTCTGCGGTAGTCTCAGCGGGGTGCTTGCGCTTCTTCGTACCATGAGCCTCAACGGTTTTGGCCAGAGCCATAGACATCACTTTGGCCGGTGCTCTAGCGTCCATCAAGAAACTATCGAATAGAAATAAAAGAAAAGAAAGCATAATCAAAAACCCAAAAGAAGAAAATAGAGGGAGTTATAGGAGTAGTCTCGGGGTTGCAAGACCGGGCCTCGGCCAGAATCAACACCATTGATGCACTCACCTTTCCTTCTTTGGGAGAGAAGTACAATGGCAGAAGCAGGTCAGGGTTTTCTTGAAGAAATGAGGAACAAGATGAGGGAGAAGCGAGTTGGGTAGAGAGGAAGCTGAGAGAGAAGAGTGAAATGATGGTTGCTTCGTCTGTCCAACTTACTGCTGGAAAGGAGGGGGTTTTGTGATCTGATGGCTCTGCGGCGCTTCGATCGGGGTAGTCTACCGTCACTCTACTACGGAGTAATTTAGTGCATGGCTGGTGGACCCCGATGCTGGCTGTCCCACACATCGGCGAAAGTGAGTAATTTAGTGCATGGTTGGAGGAGGATCTGCACCGTAGAGCATGTCCACTGTTTTTTCAAGAAAAATTGATTACAACAAGCGTTTCGCACTCTTAGCCACTTCAACATACACAGTGATCCTACTACTAGCCATGTGAAGTGGTTCATACATCTACATAATCTTGTTGCTAGTGTAGTAAGATATGACGACAACAAATGATGTTGTGCGCATGTCAATATATGAACAATAATGTAGTAACATAGTACCGCTTTCTCGACTGTCCGGTCGAGAATGAACGGTGAGATCAATGTTAACATAACTAGGTCTACAGCGCACGGAGAGTACTGCGACCAAGGCAGAGAGGAAAACGAGAGAACTTAATGTCTTTTTGCTAATTAATAGCATTGCATGCAATGAAATAACCAATGCATGTCATGTTTATTAGTCTCAAGTCATTAAAAGCATGCACGGCCCACGTCTCTTATTGGTTGATATGTCACAAAACAAGAAACGGGGAGGGAGTTAATGTACCGTGCCTAAGTGTTTTGGGATTATTTGGTTTTCGTAAGGTGACTTACACACCTAGATAGAGGAGTATATTGAGATGAGAATGCAACCAAACACACCCACACGCTTTGTGCTACAGTGACTTATCTGCACGGTTTGAGTTTGATCCAACAGTCATGTTGCGCCGAGACATGCACATGCCCATGCAGAGGGTGCCTAAACACCACCGAAGTACCTCTGCCTCTCGAGGCGCAGGACATTGGTGATGCAAGGGGCGAAATGGCTGAAAGGCAATGCAATCTACGGGAAGCCAGAGAGAGCCAGCCGAGGAGCGGGGAATATTTTGGTTTTCACCATGGTAAAACACCAGTCGACAACTTCTCACATCAGGGAGCAGTGGGTTTTACAGGCGGAGTCATCATGACTAATTGCTGCCACGCCTGCTCCTGTCAATCAAAAAATTAAAATTCCTCCCGCGACTGCTGCCGTCAATCAAAAAAATAAAATTCCTGGCGCGCCTACTCCCATCAATCAAAAAATTAAAAATCCTTCCGCACTCAAACACCAGAGCAATGCTGCGGTGGATATTAAAATTTACCTGCCGGCAAGTAGATAAAAAAGGGGTGAAAAAACAAATGTGGCGGCGGCCTAGCTAATCGGTCAAACTAGCCCAACTAGCTAGCCACCATGCTTCACTGATGTACTCGGCGGGAAAAGTGGTCTTTCGTAATTTGACGAGTCATTTACTTGCTTCGGCGAAAACGCGCGGTAGGGCGTCCCACGTCAGGAAGAATATATGCGCGTACCACCCGGGAGGACACCGAAACCGTGCGGTAGGGTGTGCCATGTCTCGGCACAGAGGAAAAATGTGCGTGTAAAAATTTACTGTATCAGACGTAGTACCTATGGTTTGACCTCGGGACCCAGCCAGTCGGTCGAAAACACCCCACTAGCCACACAGCTTCATCATGCTAACATGGCACGAAGGATAGGTGTGGTTATCTCTGTCTCAACCAGCCACAACGTCTCTTGTTCTAGGCGATTCTTCTATTTTCCAAGCTTTTTATTTTAGTAATAACACCACGGCAAGCTAGCGCCGCTCTTCGTGTGTGCCCGTGCAAAGGTTAGACGATGGAGAGAAGAGAGAGATTGCAGACCTGGGACCCACCAGTAAGTGAGTCAACCGTCATGCATGTGTTGACGAGGCAGTCCCTCTACTCTACTCAACGTAATACTGTATAAAATCAAGTTATGGGACAAAGCCAACAACCGTTGTTGTTTCAGGCGAGGTCGCACCTTATGTTTTATCGCACGGGAGAATATGAGGTGCTCCCGCACCATAGAATATGAGGCAGCTTGGATCCAATGGCATCTGAGCAGTCTTTGTGCTTGTAAGCAGTGGCCAAACTCTTTGGGGGCTTTTCTGCAAACAACCATTCGAACCACCGAGGAGGTGTTGGGTCAAAAATCCAACGGCTCCGAAGAGCTTGTATCACCAAAGCATCTAAGGTGTGGTAGCACATGATATTCTTACATACAGGAGAATATGATGTCCTCCTTCATCTTAGATGCTACGGTGATACGAGCTTCGTGGTCATTTGATCTGAGATCCAATGGCATCTAAGCAGTCTTTGTGCTTGTAAGCAGTGGCCGAACTCTTTGGGGGCTTTTCTGCAAAAAACCATTCGAACCACCGAGGAGGTGTTGGGTCACAAATCCAACGGCTCCTAAGAGCTTGTATCACCAAAGCATCTAAGGTGTGGTAGCACATGATATTCTTACATATAGTAGAATATGATGTCCTCCTTCATCTTAGATGTTATAGTGATACAAGCTTTGAGGTCGTTGGATATGGGATCCAAGGGCATCTGAGTAGTTTTTGTACAAATTGTGTGCAATTCTCAAACTCATCAAGGTTTCCTGTAAAAATATTAAGACATCATGTGAGCAGCTATATCTCAGATCTACAAGCTCCAAGCAACTCGTATCGGCATACCTAAGGTATGGGGGCACATGATATTCTCCCGAGGAGCAGGGGTGGGGGTGCACAACCAATCGGTGGTTGGAAGGGTGGGGACAAATATAATCTAAACAACCCTAAACAGAGCTTCACAATTTTATCTAAGGTCGAGGGGGTTACCCCCGACAATCATAGATCTGCCTAATTAAACACAACATTTGCATGTATTGTAGTACTAGACCTAATATTCATGTTTCAGTTTCATGTTCGTTTTAAATATTGAATTGAGGAGCACGCATGCCTTACATTTTACTCCCTTCGTTCCTAAATTTTAGTCTTTTTAGAGATTTCAAGTGGACTGGCACATACGAATGTATATAGACATATTTTAGAGTGTAGATTCACACATTTTGCTCCGTATGTAGTCGCTTGTTGAAATCTCTAAAAGACTATTATTTAGGAAAATAAGGAGTATTTTTTAATTTGTGTCATACATGCATGGTTTGGAAAAATAGATGCAATATACTTATTGGATTGTTGTTGTCTTCGTGTGTGGGTGTCTCTATGTGTGTGTGGGGGGTCATATGCTTGATACATACAAAGTTTTCTCACCTCCATATTGTTCATTTTTAAATATGAATTTGCATTGAAAAACTTACCAGGGATACCATGAAATGTGAAATCCACGTTGAGATCACTATATCACAAACACACTCTAATTCAACAACTCGTGTAAATCAATTACCACGTTGAGATTAATATTTGCAAGGAAAATACGGGCATTGTAATACACATAGATTCGTTCGGCAATTTATAAGGTTCCTTTCGTATTCTCAAATGGTAGGACCCAACGGCGTACCAGCCAGACCTTGGCTCGTGTTGATCCTAAAAAAGTAAAAAAAAAATGGGCTCGTGTCCTTCTGGTGGCGTGCGTGGTATGCACATTAGGCATCCCCAACCAGTCGAGCCTCCGCGTTTTGAGTCAAAATATCTGGCGGCCAGAATTCCAGCCCTAGGAAATTTCCCTCATGTCCCCGGTCCATAATGACTACCGATGAACAACGAAGGGATGCTTTAGTAACTAGACAACGTTACCTACCGTGCCGAGCACGGTTCAATTCCCTTGGTCGCCGCTCACCAAGGTCACCCGTCAACTGCATTGCCTACTACTACTACTACACTAGGATGAGCACAGAATTGAGCCCATTTGTTTGTGCCTAGTACTTGATTTAATATATCAGGCAATGCACTGGTATGGTGGGATTATCCTTTTGCTCTGCGTATATAACTTGTCTGAAGTCTAACTAAGAAAAATGTTTGACCAAATCCTTTCTTATGAAATACAACAGGACAGATGTATGGCTTGAAAATTCATTGCATGACGTAGGTTATGATATTGTTTCGAATCCTAGATCTTAAATTTCAGAAAATCCAAAAGTCACCATAAATTCTTGAAACTGAGCATGGTCACGTGATATGGCACAAATATTAATTCGTGATTTTGTTCTTCAATTTGAGAGAAGTTGCTTATGACACGTTGCACAAATGAAGAGCCAAGGTATTTTGGAACAAAGACATGTCACGTTAAAGGCGAATGCTTTCACTATTAAAACTGTGGGCGTTTAAGTGCCGTCCGAGCATGCGTGTGAGTTGACGGGAGGCGTGCGAGCAGACCGATGTGCTGGCTGACAGGGAGTCGTGCGAGCATACCGCTATGCAGGCTCACCGGGAGGCGAGCCCTTTGACCAGGCTCCGCCGCCCACGTTCGTCCCAGCTACTCCCACTTTTGATGTCGCCGGCGCCGCAGCTTAAAATCAACCCCGCACTACCCGGTATCACTACAATCTTCTCTCTTCCTCTCCGATTCTCCTGTCGTCTACCTCCAACCAGCCTGACCTAAACGTACGCCATGCCGCATCACGATGGTCTGCCTTAGTCTTCTAGTTTCCTGAGGAAGACACCCAGCCGGAGTCTCGAGAACATAAGGCGCTTTGGGAAGAGATTCAACTGGACTTGCGGGAAGACGCCGCACCTGTCCCCGCTCATGTTCTGGCTCCCGTCGCCCCGACTGCGCCAGCGCCCATCCCCGTGGTATTGATGGGCTAGGAGCCGCACATTGTCAACGAGCTTGATGCCACGAGGTCCCCGCCGACTTCCACGCGCTCATGCACCTGCCAGCGCATGCGCCTGCGCGTGCACTGACGCGCACGCCCGTGCCGGTGCCCGTGCACCTGCCATCGCATGCGCCTGCGCCTGCACTGACATGCGCGTCCGTGCCAGTGTCCGTGCACACGAATGTCTCCGCCGCACCATTGACAGTGCTTGTCCCCGCGCGGGTGCCAGTGCCCCCCTCAGCGGCATGGATGGCCATCATCGACCGCTTCCTTGCACCAACGCCAGTCGCCTCCTCCCGCCAGTTGACTCACTCTGAAGTCCAGAACATTTTGGCCTTCCTTGAAGCTAGGCCAACGTCCAGGAGTACGCCAACAACGGCACAAGGCGCCGCCGTCGCCGTCGGTCAGTGGCCCGACGACACACAGAGCATGGCAGAGGAGCCGCTTCCCACTGCAAGACGCCCCTGCCGTCGCCGCGTAATCTAAATTTGCCATGAAAAACGTTTGGATTGCCATGCTTAAAATCTGAACGTTTATCATTTCCGTTTATTTTAGATCGACCGTCGTATAATTTAAAGTCAGAGTCAGACTGAACGAAATCTATGGTTTGATCGATTGAATGTTCTGCTAGAGCCGTATCAAATTAAATATAAAACGTCATCAAGCCACATGTATTCCTTGTCATCCAACGACCTAGACTGCTTCAATGTCGAGCGCTCAACACATTTAGCGTGCAGTTAATTTCATGCCAAAAATAGTGCTAATCACATAATAACACGCAAATAATATCCTACTTAATATCCACATGCACTTAATATACTTCCAAATTAACGTGCATTGCATGTACACACTCACTAGTGCTGCTAGCACGTGAAACTGGTGCCGTAACTTGTGAACGTGTCCAGATATGGTCAACAGCAACATCGCACGCGAGTTCTTCGTGTTTGCCCGTGCGTCTAAACACAGAAGGTGAGGAGAGAGAGAGCACACATGGAACCCACCAGTAAGTCAAGGCGAATAGTACTAAAAATAATATTACATGTTATCAATTAAATGGGCTGTGGTAATACAAAAACATTATGTGAACAAAGGGAGGTACAACAAACAGTGTTGTTCTATGTATGTTGCCTATTGACGTGCAGCTTGAAGGCCCTGGTCGCATCTTCGATCCTCGTCCTTTATTTTTTTAATTTGTATATGGGTCCAAATTTGTTTCATGACATGTGGGGCCCTCGGTGTGTAGTTTGTAGCACTTTAATTTGTGGGTCGAAATTTGTTCCATTCCAAGTGGACTATCGGTGTGTAGTTTTGTAGCTTATTTATAATAATTAAAGAGAACAACAGAGTTTTTTGCAATAATACCATGGTGCGATGTTGAAGGCGAGAAATGACGTGCGAGAGAGCGATGACCGAGCCACAAGGAAATCAACTAGGGGAGTTGCGGAGGTTGCAAGGGTGTTTCGAGTAGTTGTGGGCCGCATGCTACGAAAATATAATCTAAACCGACCGGAATAAATGCCTACAAAAATTAATCCAAGGTTGGAGTGCCCTTCGCAATGTAAATAGCTCCGGCACTGCGAGGGATGGAGAGGTAGCTTCAATGTGTGGAAGATACGGTGTGAGAAAGCGAGGTCAATCGAGAGACATATAGATAGAGAGACAAAGTGAGTGTGGTCCGACATTCATTGAACAAATATATATGCTCTGGAGAGATGTTGTCCGATTGAGATTTTGGCAAGGGTGAGGGCTGTAAGATAGAGCTGGAGAGATGATCCAGTCACAGACGTGTAGATATATTTTGTGCGTGTGAGGAAGCAAGGTCAATCGATCACATAGGGTCGTCGTGTGATCGAAAGAGTGAGACGGGTTGGAGAGAGTGACTTAGAGAGACAATGTGCGTGAGAGAGTATACAATATGAATAAGTCGAATTGGGCTCAAACATGGTGATATTTCGTTTTTGTCCGAGAAAGAGTGAGGTCAATCAAGACATACAAATAGAGAGAGAGAGAGGGCGAGAGAGAGAGAGAGAGAGAGAGAGAGAGAGCGTGGCCCGCCATGAGGTCGAAAGAGTGGGGGCGGCTTCGCTAGACTGACCTAGATAGACAATCCGCGTGAGAGAGTATAGAATGTGTCGATCGAGGCCCGAACAGGGAGATATATCATTTGTGTGTGAAAGAAACCGATGTTAAACGAGACTCAGATAAAGAGAGCAAGATTGAGCGAGTGTGGCCCGCCGTGCGGAAGATAGAGTGAGACAGTCTCAAGGGAGTGACCTAGATAGATAACGTGTGTGCGGGCGCACAAGAGATTTTGGGGCTAGATAGGCAATGCATGTAGTGAGAGGGAGAGGGATAGAGAGGGCTCGGGATGGGGTGCAATGGTGGGTGTGTGCGGTAAATAATTTTCGTAACAGAGTGGAAAAAGGGGGTTGTGTAGTTGAGAGAGTTAGAGATCGAACCATGGAGAGAAAGAATGGATGTGTGATGGAAACCGATAGCTTCCTAAGGTGTATAGAAGAGGAAGATTGATCGATACAGGAAGTATGTAGCGTGTCTGCGTAGGAGGGGGAGGTAAAAACAACATTTGAATGTAGATAGTACGAGACATAATATTGATGTTTCAACTCGGTGTACATTGTAAGATTTGAACTGAGGACCATGCATATGGGTAATTTTTTCGAATTCGTGCCATACTAGGTTTCAAAAAGCTGACATTGATTCGATTTGTTGTGCTATTTTGTAGGTCATATGTTTGAATCCATCCAAAAGTGTTCTCACAACCATGGTGTTCATCATATACATATGAATTTGTATTAAAAAGTAGCGTGGATACAGTGAAATACAAAATCCACGTTAGAATTGGAGATCGCTATGTGACACACACTCTAATTCAAATAACTAATCATGTCACACACATTCTAATCCACGTTAGCATGGATAACGTTTCGATTTTTTTTCAAATAACTCCTCATTAATTAATTTATAGTATCTCGTTTCGAAAGACTAATTATTGCAAGGAAAACGCATGGTAATACATACACATTCGTTTGCAAATGAAAGAAGATTCGTTTGCATTCTCAAATGTAGGCGCACTAGGCAGACCAGGGTCGTGTCGTGGTGGTTGCATGTGTCGAACGGCAAAATAAGTTCGTGCTTCCACGTTTCGGATTGAAATTTCTGGCGGCCCCAATTCCAGTCCTGCAAAATCTCTCTTCTTCACCGTACCCTTCCGCGCCCAGACTTCTCAAATCCCTAGTTCACCGCCAACCCAAGCAAAGTTTGAATCGCCCCTCGTCTCGTCTCTTTCCCCACCTCTGTGCCAGACGACGATGACGAAGACGACTGTCGCGCTTCACCAGCGCACCGGAGCTACCTCATCTACGCCCTCGTCCATCGCACCGGGTGGTCCACCGACAACGTCGGCCGCCGCAATCGACGTGCCTCACAGCCACCGACTTCCACCGCATCAGGTGCGCTTCACCGACGCCGTCTCCAGCTCACCGGGGCTACTTCGCCGAGCACATCGTCGCGCCTCCGTCCCCTGAGGCCGCTGGGGCTTCACCAACGGTCTCGTCCACCGCATCGTAGCGCTCCGCTGCCACTCAATATATGCATCCGTGCATGGCCAGGCAACGCCAGCGCATCACCCTCAACGACTCTGAAGTGACCCACACTCTAGCTAGGCGAGCATGCCCAAACGCCGGCCTGAACTAGGTATCCACACATCACTCCCTTGTGCACTGTACCAACGATTTTTGGATATTCTTTCACTGCTCTCTTAGCTTACATGCCTATCCAACTCTGACTTTAACTCTTATTTCTTCTGGAGATATCATCTGAAACAAGCAAACCATTTTTTAGCGAAGCATGACGGCGCTACGGGATCTGGTACACATCCTACACACCCGTATAACCTTATAAGTATCTATCCTCTGGTACAACAGCAGTGTCGATTCCACTTATCTGATCAGCCATTCACTGTGTCAAAAATGCAGAAGGGATGCAAGGAGCACAAGGCCTGCACATCCAAGCAAGTGGTAACATGGACTTGTACATGGAACATCCCAAGCGCAAGCAGAGCTGCAGTGAGCCTGTACAACGAGCTAGCGTAAGTCCATGCATTTCATTTAATTTGTACTAGCATTCGTGTATGATTTGTGTGCAGTGGCGGATCCACGAATTCAAGTTAAAAGGGGCGAACATTTAACTTGAAAAATACGAAGGCACTTGCACTCTAGAAATTAACATAACTTGAGAAATGTGAAGCTACATGCACTTTGAAAACCAGCTAATGATCCAAAGTAGTTCAGATTATAAACACTAAATGATGCAAGCACCAAAAAACACAAAATGCAACATGGTGTACAAGCACTACAAACATGGTCTGTACCTGCTTAAATTATTCGTTCTCTGGCTGAAAATATCGAAGTGTAATTGCACCTATAACCAGTGCACAAACTGCATATCAATATATCTATCCTGCACAAGTATGCCAATAGTTTCAAACAACATATTAGAAAAGTATTTATGCTATGTTTTCATGATACGGGGACTTTCTGGTAGATGACCTCGACGTTTCCTCAAGCCATGAAAATGCACTATAATTTGCTTGCCATCAATGCCTGCAAATCTCTATGTTTCTCTCAACATAGCAGATCATCATTAGAGACTAAATCCTTCAATGGGAGCTTGCAAAATGCTTGCATTAGATGCCTCGTTAGACACTATATGTTCATCACCGGGAGCATGTAAAATGTTTGCATCAAATCCTTCATTACCAGTCTGTTCATTAGACACTTCAGGCTCAAGAACAACATGAGCTTGGATGTTTGCACCGGAAACTTGATTAGATTCATCAGATTCAGTCAGTTCAGTATTGATTGGAGGAGTTATAAAATAAGTAGAAATTGGTTTCATTTTCTCATAGATTCCCTACATACAAGCAGTTTTACAACACCGTCAGGTTTAACTATTGGCCAGAAAATGAAGAGTTGAATTAGATATAATCAGGGATGTGATGTACCTGCTCATTGCGCATGCTACTCTTGCAAGCTGCGACTGTTCGTTTGCGCAAGCTCGATGCCATGCCCGTGTTGCCGCCGCTGCCTCCCATGCAGGCTACACCCAGGGTTGGATCTTCATCTTCTTGTCCTTCCGTTCGCTTGAAGCCCGGCGACCGCCCTCCAACAAGGGCGCGATGAAGTGCTGTGTCGGTCTGTCCAGCGGTGGCTAGGTTAGGAGCGAACCAGACTGGAGGCTGGAGCGGATGAATTGGGATTTTTCCTGCTGTCGGTCGATTTGGGAGGCGCTCGTTTGGGCAGCGAGCCTGCTATAGGGCCTGCCTTGCACTTATGATATTGGCCTATCCAAATTCAAACATTTTTCTTCATTTTTTAAATTGCCTGCTTGTGCGTTGGGACGAACAAAACTAGCCTGGGCCAACCTAGACGACTCAAACTAGGTGCACACTTTCAAGCCACCCGAGGCGGCCGCCCATACCAGCCCCTATGGTGGCGTCACCACTTTTTGCGTGTATGATAGGGGTAGTGAAAAATATTCCAGTGGCCCTTTTGATTTCCCCACAGAATGGTTGAATTGCTTGTTTCTATGAACTAAGTTCGCCAATAATGTGAAGGATGCCAGTCTTTTCATCCTATTGTAGATTGCTTAGATCTCGATATGCCAAATGTAATCGCATGAAATATACAGTAAAAGCCAGTGTGATGTGTGTGGCTACAACTAGTCTGACTACACGTGGTCATATAACATATCAAGGACGCACCATCTTACCATATTAACCATTCGACTTACCAATGCAGTGTGGGAAGAAAGAAGTATTGGGACTGCGTATCCAAGAAATCGATGCCATGGACTCCTTCGTACGACCTTGTAAGCGAAAAAGAAGTTGCAGTGTGCCTATACAAAGAACTAGTGTAAGTTCAGTTACCTGCTTCTCGGAATTTTAGTTAGCCACTTATTGCAAAATTGTTCAATTATGTTGCTTGGTTTAATTTAGTTTGCTACTGTTTACAAAATTCCACAGCCTGTTAATCCTATTATAGACTGTGCCTATCTGTGTGTTTGATACTTACTGTTAAGAATTTCCTATTTGCCTGAACTTAAATAGCAACTTGTTTGTTTAACTGCTTTGCTGCTGCAACAACGTGTTACAATGATGTTAATAACTACTTTTCAGCTTCAAATTGAAACTCTTTAATTCCTTGTTAGTTTAACTGGTTTGCTGTTATAACTCCAAGTTGAGATGTTTTGCTAACTTCAACTTTTCTGAATCCAATCGGAACTTTAATGGCAAAACAGGTTAGCCCAAAATCAAAGAGCGAGGTCCCCATGGACGTTGTATCATCTCGCAGCGGTGGCACCGACCCAATTGTGCATTATGAATTGCCAACTGCTGATGCTCTAGAGGCTAAACTAGTGGTAGAAAGAGATTCTGCTTCTGCAATTAGATATGAAGTTGACATGTTGAGGAAGGAAACAGCACAATCAGTAGCAGTACTTAAGACAACCATTAAATATTTGGTGGATTTCATAACGAAGCAAGCTGAGACTGACCACATTGTTAAGGTCCTGAAGGAAAAAAGGAAATTAAATTCCCACTTGGTAAATCATAGGTGAAATGTTCTTTCCATCGTTTGAAGAACCTTTGTGTTGTTTGTTCATGTAATCAATCAAACCATTTGTGTTAGAGATCATGTAATAATTGTTTTTTGTTTTTTGTTTTTTGGTTTGTAATTTTATTTGAGCACAAGTATGTATTAATTGATAAGAGTAGGAGACATTTCATTTTGATTGTTGTGCCAGACCTACAAATATGCCAATCGGGCTGAATGTGCATTCAACAATAATAGTAGTATAGATGGACCATAAGTGGCACGCATCGGAAAGGGCCAAGATGTTGTAGTAGCTTGGCTAAAAAAAGGATGTTGTTGTAGAAAAGAAAAGTACAGCGGCCTGGCTTATGTATGTTAGTTGATATTATTGATCCATATACTCTATAAGTGTTTATATGTCTGTTAGTTCTGTACATTCTTGGTTGATTGACTCGGTATTTGAATGTTGATACATCGCTTGTGTACATATATAAATGGGAGTACACATTATGTTGTGTGTCACATTTGAGTTGGACATGAAGTCTTCCAAATATTCGAATTCACCTTAAACTAGATTTTAGCTAATGAATTTGAGTATCGGCATTTGTAAGCCATATTCATAGATGACGTGGTATACATCTTTGTCGTCCTTTTGAAGATATATAAAAACACATAGAATGATTTATAAAGATTCGTATAGAAATACAAAATGGATTCGAATTTAGTTGCCAGGGTAAACGTGGATGCTTATTGTCCCAAAATTCGAAAGAAGCGGCAAAATGTCCACTCCAACGTCGGCTGCCCGAAGCCAAATGTTTGGGAGATGGAAATTACTGTCTACCCATTACACGGACAATCCATCAGCCCGATTTCCACTGCTCTAAATAGGGGTAGGATAGTAACTTCAATTAGACGTGACACGACCACCTCTGAGCCCATTCTGACACGGTGGGCGCCAAACATGGGCGGCAAAACACATTTGATTCAAGCTCGTCCGAAAGACCTCTGTTTCTCCCTCCATTTCCCCATTCATACACGGTGGGCCGAAATCGATGTAGGCAAATATTTTCAATAGGGGCAGGTTTGTAACTTCACACAGACATGACACAACCGCCCTACCTGACAGCCCCGTTCATACACTGTGGGCGCCAGCCATGGGCGCCAACCACCCTCTCCCGCCCGAAATCGCTCTGGGCAAATATTGGCGAGATGCGAGATTACCGTCGTATCCCCAACTGACGAGACGTCCAAATTTTAAACGGGGCCTAAGTTCGTAATTTTCCCATATTTCAAATAGGCGCGTCCCAAAAACATGGTTCCCCGTACCTCTCCCTCCATTTTCCCATTCATACACCGTCTGCGCTAGAACACCATCCCAACACCAGCCTTCGTCCGCCACCCCATCCATTACCGCCGTCCTCCACCACATCCATCGCCGCCGTCCTCCACGACATCCATCGCCATCGTCCTCCACCATGCTGGAGCGCCTACCAAGACCGCGTCGTCCACTACTAGAGATGGACGTTTCTCATCTACGGCGACGGACCAAGAGCCTGGCATCACGTCCTCTTGCTTCATCGGCGCCGTTGTCCTCTTTGCCGGGGCCGCTCACACAACCTTCTCTTCCACCGCAACGGGACTTATACCCCGATGCACCCGTCTATTGTCGTAGATCTTCTTAAATGCCACCGACAACCATCGCAGCCCCGATGCCTACACGGCGCCGCAAGAGAGGTGGTACTTCATATCTCCTCAACTTTTTTATCTCAACCAAAAAATAGATCTTAACTTGGTTACTCTACTTTCTTTTCAGCTCTTAGAATTTAGTTCGTAGTTTGAACCAAACAATGGCTGCTAAATACCATTTCTCCGGTTTCCCCCTTGTATGATCACTATACGATCAAAATACATGCTTCGTGTCATAATAGCACTGCTCGACCCATCAAGCTAAACAAGCTTAGTTGTTCAAATACAAATCTGATATTATTAAAACAGATTCATTTAATTGATCAGCTAAATGTTCCTAAATTAGTTTCGAAAATGCATGTTCGTCGCTCGGGTGTGTATCTCTACAGGGTGCCCATGGTGGGCCAGCCCACCCTGGGATTTTGGGTCGTCCCAGGCCCCGATTCCCCTCTGTTCTGCTGCGCGCTTCCGATCTTTGCTCGCCCCCAGCCGCCTGCCTCGCCGGTGACTTGCCGTCCCCGGACGGCATGACTCCAGGAGAAGATGCCGGACTTAAAGGAGGTCAGGAGCCGCTCGCCCAACAGCGTCACCGCTGCCCGGGCGCGCCGCCGTGCCTACCTTCCCAGTCTGTTCAGGTCTCAGGCGTGCAGCACCCACTAAGCCAACCCGATTTATCCTGAGATAAGTCCTCAACACTCAGCAGCCACTCCTCATCACCCATTTTCTAATTGATTGATTACTCATTAGGCAGGACTGTCATTAGGGTTTGTTGTGTGCTCAGTGCTACCTACACTTAATGGTTCAGATGTATTTCAGTAATCTTTAGTACCTGTAAAGTTCACAGGGTTTTCAAAATTTCGGCCCTAGGAATAGACACTAGTCATTTTGGATTGTTGGTCGTAGTGACATTGACCCAGATTACTACTGCAAGCCAGGTTTGTTGGCAATTTTACTTGTCTTTCTTACTCATTTGATATAATATCCAATTATTCACGTCGATTAGTTGCAAATAAGTGCTAGACAAACTTCTTGATTCAGATTTTGGACGGTCTCTTACTGCAGTTACAATTCTGCATACTTGTCCTAGTAAGCTCACAAGTAAATGATTGATTCACTACATCTATGCTTGCCTTGTCATATTTGTTATCAATATTCTTTTAGGGTGGACCACCCTGTTTCGAAATACTGCAACCGTAGACATGAGTGAATAGTATTTCTCTATGTGATCTCTTCCATCATGTGTGGGCAACAAACACTGCATTTTATAGAAAGAAAGTGTCATTTCCAGCTTTTACATAGGCTTCGATCTTTTACATGGAATACAATCTGCCTACTTGCTTTGTGTCGCACTACCAACACTCCACCCTTGAAGCTAAACATTATGGCACTCATAATTCCTTAGTTTATTTGTTCAAATATGAATTTCATATGATTCTAATGTTCCTACTTCAGTTTTGAAATGTGTGTCTGCCTGTTATAGAGACATAAGGGGTTTGTATTTCTGTGTTTGGTCTGGTCAGCACGGTTGGGGGGTGAACTTTGCATATACATGGGTTTATAGGGAGACACTCTTCGAGTTGAATCCGCAATGCATTCCATAGATAATCTGACTACTTTTTATGTTTTCATGAATCTCAGATTTTGAACAGCATCATAATGATTATGAGCTTCCGCGCATGAAAAGAATAAAGCAGAACAATGCCATGGCTGTCAAACTTGGCATTAAGGGACTGAAAGCAAGTCTGGATGCAATGCAATGCAAACGCTCTCCACCTACATATTCATGCTGAGAATATGATCCTAACAGTGATTCTGAGCTAGAGGGAGACCTAAGGTAATGTAGCACCCTAGTGGAGGAGTCAGAGGAAGATGCCCTATCTTATTCACCCATCAAGGTGCTTGCTTTAACTTTCCAAGGTTATATTTGTCGCACATATCTTGCAACTGATGCTTTGCATTGCTTCTACTTTGTTGAACTTCCATTAGATTAGTTTACACATCGTGTATGTTGATACGTCCAAAACGTATCTATAATTTCTGCTTGCTCCATGCCACTTTTGGGTGATATTGCTATGATATTCATACACTTACATACACTTTTGATCATATTTGGACTAACTTACTAATCCAGTGCACCCTAGTGCCAGTTTCTGTTTTCGGCTGTTTTTGTATTTCAGGTTTTCACGTTACGAGAACTGCCAGGAAAAATCCAGAAAAATTATATACAAAATCAGCGTTCCGGAAACTACCGTGCGTCCGAAGGGAAGCCGGGGGGGGCACCAGGGCTCCAGGCGCCCTGGCGGCGCCCCCCCCCCCCCTGGGCCACGTCGGGGGGGGGGGGCGCCTGGGCCCCCCGAAGCTTCCCGATGCTCCCCTTTGGCATATATTTAAAGCGTCCTCCGAAACCCTCAGAACAGGAACCCTTTTCGCGATCCCATCTCTGTTCCGCCGCCGCCACCGCTTCCCAGATCGGGAGCACCAGGAGAACTCTTCCCGGCACCCTGCCGGAGGGGAGGATCACCACCGGGAGCTTCTCCACCACCATGGACGCCTCCCGGATGACTCGTGAGTAGTCTCCCTTGGACCATGAGTCCATGACTAGTAGCTATGTGATGTTCTCCTCCCGTTCTTGTGCTTCACTAATTAGTTCTCGTGAGCTGCCCTACATGATCGAGGCACATATGTAATCCTTATGCTGTTGCTATGTTGAGTTTGCTGGGATCCGATGGATTATGGGATTATGTTCAGATTGATCTTGAGTAATATATTTGATCTACCTCTTTTATATTTATGTTCATAAGTAATTCTTGCATGTTCTCCGTTGTTATTTATTGCTTTGGCCAAGTAATACGTAGTGACTCCAAAGAGGGAACGTTATGCTCGATTGTGGGTTCATGCCCCTCGATGACTAGCTTGAGTGACAGAAACATGAGTCTAGGGGATGTGTTGTTGCCACAAGGGGGAAACAACGGTGCTTGTGCCCGCGGGTGCAAGGATTGTTTACTTTACGCAAAGTTCTTTTAATGCAGTTGTCTGTTGCATTGAGTTTACACTATGGGTGGGACTCGCAACTTAATACCAGCGAGATGTTCTGGATAGATATCTCAAGGTGGATGATTAGTAGTAGATATTGATGGATTCGGTCTACTTATTTTGGCGTACCGCCCATGCTTTGAACCTCAACCTTTCTGCAATGTAATCAGCATTGGTTTGCGTTCGTGGTCCTGTCAATTGCCCAGCTGTAATTTGTTTACCTCACATAGCTGTTTTATCGTCTTTTGGGAGAGAGACATCACTAGTGAACATCATGAGACTCCGGTCCATATTACCATCATTGATCACATCCGCTATTTATTTTTCGCTTTTACTTACTATTGCAAAACATTATCTATCACTACTATCATTTGCTTTTAACCCTTTGTGAACTACAAGGCTGGAGGGATTGACAACCTCTCTGTACTCGTTGGGAGCAAAGTTATTTGTATCTGTGTGCAGGTCCACATTGATTGCTAATACGCGCCGTTAGCAGTTGACACCTACTTGTTGAACCTAGGAGTCCCTGGGGATTCGATCCTTGGCATCTTTGCTAAGGGAAAACACTTCTACATAATGCATCTTACACCTTCCACTTGGGGTAACCAACGAGGGGTTCGAGGCCCATCAAGGAGTATTTTCTGGCGCCGTTGCCGGGGACTCCACTCTTCAGGATAGGGGAGTTGCACGCTATCTTTTACCTTTGCTTTTTAGTCTTGTTAGTTTACTTTTCAGTTTTTGCTTTAGTATCTTTTATCGAAAATCACAAAAATAGTTATCTTGCTTGCTTGCTATTATTGGTTCTACCAAAAACACTAAATGGGAGGAGTACACCCCTTCTTCCATTACCCCAATTACCACTGTCGGAATCTACAAAAGTAATAAACCTTGTGATTATATTAGTCTTGACGGAGGGTTATGCCCATGGCATGGTCTTCCAGGAAAAGAGTATGAGCCTCAGTTTAAAATTGCTCCTAAGCTTCCCCAAACTTGGGAAGATGTTCAAACTCTTATAATAGAGAGCAATTCAAACAAAGATGATGACACTACAATTCTGCCCATTAATGATAAAATTGATTTTGATAATTGTAGTATTTCAGAAGTTGTCAACTTTCTACAAGGAATGGCCAAAGATCCCCACACTAGCACGCTTAATCTTGCCTTCACAGAGCACGTCACTAATGCTCTTATCAAAGCTAGGGAGGAGAAACTTAGAGTAGAAGCCTCCATACCTAGAAAGCTAGAATATGGTTGGGATCCTATGATTAAAATTAAGATAAACAACTTCTCATGCTATGCTTTATGTGATATTGTAGCCAGTACTTCTATTATGCCCAAAAGACTATATGATATGCTTAAATTGAAGCCTTATGATTCTTGTTCTTTTGGTGTTCGTCTCGTTGATTCTTCCATAAAGAAACCTTTGGGGAGGATCGACGATGTTCTTATCATTGTCAATGACAACTATGTTCCCGTTGATTTTACTATTATGGATATTGAATGTGATCCTTCATGTCCAATTATTTTGGGGCGTCCCTTTTTGCGCACCGTGGGTGCTATCATTGACATGAAAGAGGGTAATATAAAATTTCAGTTTCCTCTCAAGAAAGGGATGGAACACTTCCCTCGAAAGAAGATCAAGTTACCTTTTGGGTCCGTTGTACGGGCTAGCTATTCTTTTACTCTCGATAAAACTTGATCTATATGCATTATGCCTAGCTTAAAGGCATAAAAGAAAGCGCTTTTGGGAGGCAGCCCACATGAATAATTTTTTTTTCTTTTGTTGTGTATTGATGTTGTTTACTGCTGTAGCATCATCATTGTATCTTTGCTTTTCATATTTGTGCCAAGTATAGCCTCTCATTGCTAGAAAGTTCAAAAGTTGTGAGGTGCTGTCCAGGAAACAGATTATGTCCTTGGATAGAAAAATTCGTATAAAATTAACAGATCATCTTTTTGGCCTGAATTTTTTCGACAGCGTTCTCTATATAATTTTCTTTCGTGCGTCTGTTGTGAGTTTTTTGATTTGAGTTGCAGAAGTATCCCGAATAGATCAATTACTACCTGCTGTTCTGTTTTTCACAGATTCTGTCCTGTTTTGCCTTCCCTTCATTTCGCAAACCAAGAGCTTGCTTTTTCTTTGCAAAAACCTTTTGGCAATCTTGAGAAACAGTAGAACTTCAAGAATATCTTTATTTCCAGCAAGGTATAATTATTTTATTAAGGGTACTAACCTCGCTAATCAGATTATGATGAGTTATGTATGAAGGGAGTTTTCAAGTGTGCGAGGGAAGATGATAAAAAGATTCAGGAGTGTCAAGCGCTCAAGCTTGGGGATGCCCCCATGCACCCCCAAGAAATATTCAAGGAGACTCAAGCGTCTAAGCTTGGGGATGCCTCCGTGCATCCCCTTCTCCATCAACATTATCAGTTCGTCTTTCGTTTCGCTATATTTTTATCACTTCATGTGTTATGTGCAATGCTTGGAGCGTCTTGCTTTTAGTTTTCTTTTTAGTTTTTCATAACGAGTCGGAACTCAGCATTCTTTATGTGGGAGAGAAACACGCTCCACTTCTACCTAGAACATAACATAGAATTTTCATGTCTATCTTTGCTGTGTATGTTCTTTGTCTTTTAATAGCTACTATCATGCTTTGCTCTTAGTATTCATGCTTATCTTTTCAAAGAGCTTTTGTTTAGTTGGTTGCTTGAACTCTCTTTAATTATCATGCTCACCTTATTAAGAGAGTTTGCTTCCGTTGCATTGGTTAATAAGTTTATGATAAAGATGCTACGTGCATAATGGTGCTTAGTAGTTCAGGTTTTTAATGGTTAGTCTCAAATAGCTGGTGGATTCCCAATGTGTTATTGGAGTACCAACTTGATTTGTTTGCCTATGATGTGGTATGGTTTAGTAATATCTTCCTTCGAGAATTTATTTTGATTGACTTGGCGTATGCTCACGCATATTTAAGACTGTAAAGAAAGTCTGTCAAGCCTTGATGATCTTTTATTTCTGAGTAGCGATATAACTACCATGCCTGATTCAATATTGCTTTGTCGCTCTGCATGATTATGACCATCATTGCTCTCTTAGTTGGTCGCTTCCAGTCTTTTGCTAACCTCCACCTGTACTAAGCAAACTAACCTTGCAATACATAGCTCATGGGAAAGTAGCTTAAAAACTATTGTGGTAAAGAATATGTTGCTTATGTATCCTATTTCTTATAAGTTGCTTGCTGAGCGGTAACCATGTTTCTGGGGACGCCATCAACTGTCACACTTTTGTTGAATATCATGTGAGTTGCTATGCATGTTCGTCTTGTCTGAAGTAAGGGTGATTTGCCATGGGTTGAATGAGTATGCATATTGTTAGAGAAGAACATTGGGCCGCCAACCAAAGCCATGCATCATGGTGGAAGTTTTAGCTTGGACATTAATCCTCAATCTCTTATGAGAATATGCTTATGCATTAAAGAGGAGTCCATCATCTATTTTCTATGTTGTCCCGATATGGATGTCCTCAAGTTGAGATCTATCAAAAACGAGAAATCAAATGCGATTTATCTCCTTGGACCTTTGTACAGGTGGCATAGAGGTACCCCTTTGTGACACTTGGTTGAAACATATGTAATGCAATGATAACCCATGGAAATCCGAGCTAATTAGGACAAGGTGCGAGCACTATTGGTATTCGATGCATGAGGCTTGCAACTTATAGGATGTCTTATGCATGACACATATGAAGTACTACTACCGTTGACAAAATTGCTTCCATGTTTTCAAAATAAAAAGCACATAACCATTCTTTTACTTTTATGTTGAGTCTCCACCTTCTTTTAAAAGCACCAACTACTGAGAGCATGATTGTCATTCTGAGTGTAATGTGCATTGTCCCAAAGTAGCATTGTCTTTTGCATGATTGTGATATCGTTTATTTTGAAATCATTGTATCTAGTCATCACTTAAACCTTGAAGGTGCCCTGCATTTATGTTTTGCTTCACTAAAGGGGGCAAGCTAGATATCACTTTATCATATTTGCACATCATGTTCATTGCAAATCTTTTTGATGCTTCAATGTCATGTTGTAAAACTTTCAGTCATTTGTGACTTTCTCATGAGGCAACTTAATTACTATAGAATCATTGTCTCAGTAAGCTTTCGTCATATGACTATGAAAAAGTCCTATATGGTTAATAGCATGTCACCACAGAAATCATTCTTGTTATCATTTACCTACTCGAGGACGAGCAGGAATTAAGCTTGGGGATGTTGATACGTCCAAAACGTATCTATAATTTCTGCTTGCTCCATGCCACTTTTGGGTGATATTGCTATGATATTCATACACTTCCATACACTTTTGATCATATTTGGACTAACTTACTAATCCAGTGCACCCCAGTGCCAGTTTCTGTTTTCGGCTGTTTTTGTATTTCAGGTTTTCACGTTACGAGAACTGCCCGGAAAAATCCAGAAAAATTATATAAAAAATCAGCGTTCCGGAAACTACCGTGCGTCCGAAGGGCAGCCGGGAGGGGGCACCAGGGCTCCAGGCGCCCTGGCGGCGCCCCCCCCTGGGCCGCGCCGGGGGGGCGCCTGGGCCCCCCGAAGCTTCCCTGATGTTCACCTTTGGCATATATTTAAAGCGTCCTCCGAAACCCTCAGAACAGGAACCCTTTTCGCGATCCCATCTCTGTTCCGCCGCCGCCGCTTCCAAGATCGGGAGCACCAGGAGAACTCTTCCCGGCACCCTGCCGGAGGGGAGGATCACCACCGGGAGCTTCTCCACCACCATGGACGCCTCCCGGATGACTCGTGAGTAGTCTCCCTTGGACCATGAGTCCATGACTAGTAGCTATGTGATGTTCTCCTCCCGTTCTTGTGCTTCACTAATTAGTTCTCGTGAGCTGCCCTACATGATCGAGGCACATATGTAATCCTTATGCTGTTGCTATGTTGAGTTTGCTGGGATCCGATGGATTATGGGATTATGTTCAGATTGATCTTGAGTAATATATTTGATCTACCTCTTTTATATTTATGTTCATAAGTAATTCTTGCATGTTCTCCGTTGTTATTTATTGCTTTGGCCAAGTAATACGTAGTGACTCCAAAGAGGGAACGTTATGCTCGATTGTGGGTTCATGCCCCTCGATGACTAGCTTGAGTGACAGAAACATGAGTCTAGGGGATGTGTTGTTGCCACAAGGGGGAAAACAACGGTGCTTGTGCCCGCGGGTGCAAGGATTGTTTACTTTATGCAAAGTTCTTTTAATGCAGTTGTCTGTTGCATTGAGTTTACACTATGGGTGGGACTCGCAACTTAATACCAGCGAGATGTTCTGGATAGATATCTCAAGGTGGATGATTAGTAGTAGATATTTATGGATTTCGGTCTACTTATTTTGGGGTACCGCCCATGCTTTGAACCTCAACCTTTCTGCAATGTAATCATCATTGGTTTGCGTTCGTGGTCCTGTCAATTGCCCAGCTGTAATTTGTTTACCTCACATAGCTGTTTTATCATCTTTTGGGAGAGAGACATCACTAGTGAACATCATGAGACTCCGGTCCATATTACCATCATTGATCACATCCGCTATTTACTTTTCGCTTTTACTTACTATTGCAAAACATTATCTATCACTACTGTCATTTGCGTTTAACCCTTTGTGAACTATAAGGCCAGAGGGATTGACAACCTCTCTGTACTCGTTGGGAGCAAAGTTATTTGTATCTGTGTGCAGGTCCACGTTGATTGCTAATACGCGTCGTTAGCAGTTGACACCTACTTGTTGAACCTAGGAGTCTCTGGGGATTCTATCCTTGGCATCTTTGCTAAGGGAAAACACTTCTACATACTGCATCTTACACCTTCCACTTGGGGTAACCAACGAGGGGTTCGAGGCCCATCATATGTGAATACGCACTGCCTATCCATTTTCAGTACATATTCCATCTGTCATCATTCCATATTTATCCACTCAAATGATGTTCTTGTGTATCAGACGTTCAAAAGGAAGAGGGGGATTGCTGATCGTCGACAAGAACAAGAAAATTATTTGGAAAAGGTAGTGGCACCTGATAAATCAAATAGCCCATTAGGTGTAGTTGCAATATCACCTGACCCACAAAACACCCCAACTCTAGCAGACTCTAGCCCTACTACACTGGTCATTTCTGATGCCCCAACTCAGCAGACCCCGACTGCAGCAAACATTATGATTATGCCAGTGGACATAGCACCAGCTCTATGACGCAAAACCCCCATTCCAGCAAAGAGTACACCAAATCCAGTTGCCAAATCCCTTTTCGAACCAGAGAGAGCACCAATTGCAGCAAATAGGATCCCTGTTCCATTTCTTCCCAGTTTAGAAGACAAAGCTTATATTGTTGTTAGGAACTTTGTGCGCATCTTTCCTTCATGGAAAGATTATACCACAGACACAAAACAATTTCAAATCTTCATTCGCAACATACGCGTAAGTAATGTACTAATGTTATTCATGGTCATTGTTGCATATGTTTCTGCTGACAGAAGACACAAGATTTCATTCTTTTAAATAGGCGAGGACCAAACTGGATTGTGAAGACGAGCTAAGGTTGGTTGCGCTTTTCAAGCACTCGTTGATGAAGTATCGTTCCTACCTGGGGCAAGCACACTTCGATGGCAAACCTCTAAACGAAATTTCTGTAAAGTCTCTGGTGCTACATTTATCCGACGGTGACTGGAATAATCTTGTTACACATTGGTCTAGGCTGCAGCGTAACGTACTATCTATGATATCACATCACAATTTGAACTAAATTTTTGCATTTGCCTTAACATCTCACTTGTACAAAAACTGTTAGCCGAAGAACATTCATTCTCAAGGGACCACAGAATCTCGCAACTATACTGCACACTGCATTGCTCTTGTGAGTACCTCTTGCCCTGTATGACCATACTTACTTTCATAGCTGTTTGATTATGTAGCATCACTGCACATGTTAGCCTCGTTATCGTCCAGTTGGTGGACATTATAAGATCCGTATGGACTCTTACATAAATTTAGAATCAACCCAATGCTTTTGAAGAGGTTTAGCTCTGCAGTCCTCTTGTAAGGACTGAACGTCGTCTATCACTGTACTTACATTAATAGCTACTCTCTCCGTCCCATAATATAAGAACGATTTGTACAGTACACCAGTGTTCAAAACACTCTTGTATTATGGAAAGAGGGATTGGTTCATTGTGTAGCATTCTACATCTTATCTCCCTCGCCCACCATTTACTAAAAAGATCAGATCTATATTTAATCTTACCAAAAAGTAGAATACACAGACAATGCCAGTGCAGAAGTGTAGCCCATTGCTCTTGTTAGTACATTTTGTCCTGTAATGCTTGTACTTCCGGGGATTGGTAGTTGATTATGTAGCATCAATCTGCATCTTATCTTCATTATACTCTATCCCTTCCAGTATTATCATATCTATAATTACTCTCTACAAAATGTAGAGTATAGGCAATGCTTATGAAGAAGATTATGTGCTGAAATTCTTGAGTTATCCTTCCCTTGACATGGAGAAGGGCATTCTAAAGCCGGTGTTAACTGTTAATGTAAGTCAGTCCTTCTAAAGACTTTATCCTCAACTGCTGTTTAATTTGCTCATACTCCATATCGTTTACTGCTGTTTAGTTTGATGTTTTCTACCAAAGTGCATGTTCGCAAGAACCATAAGTTCTAAGTTTAACTTGTAAAACCATATTCCTTATTCATACCATGCACATTACTCAATACTCCCTATATGTATGCTTGTTTTTGTGGATCTATAATCCAGTGTGTGGTGAAGCAGCCCACGTTTGCACCTTGTCATCTCCTGTTTTATCTTACTGATGTGATTGATGATATGAGCAACATGTCATGCACATGAACCAAAATAGATACAATGATTTTGTTTGCCCTTTATCTATGCTTGTTATGTTGACATGGTAATCCAGTAGTGTGGTGAAGCTCTCCGCGTTATGAACAATGCCAAATTATGCTATTGATATTTTGAACTTACTCTTTATTTTCTAATTTGAAATTGGATGGAATTGACAGCACAGTTATCATCTTTGTTTATACACGTGCAAAACATGTCATCCCTCTGCTTTGTTTCAGGTTGATATGCCTAATGGCATGCACAAGTCTGCTGAAGGCTATGAGACAAACCCAACATATATTGTAGCAAGGAAGGCAAAACATCTTGAAGATAGCTAGACAACCCCAAAGTCTTGTCTTGATGCAGTGTTCAAGTTACTTGAGACTAGCAGTCAGACAAGCTCACAGAATTCGTTGTCTGAATCAGTTCGACTCCTTCAGTCCCAAGTTCTAGTAGAAAGGCATTCTGCAACTCAACTTCGACTTGAAATCCTATATCTAAGAAAGATTGCGGAGAACACCAATGAGAACCTCATCGCTAACAGCTACACCTGGAAGCTATGACCGACATGCTAGGCCGGTCTCACAACCTTGCTCGGCAGCTTGCGCAACAGTTCCCGCGCAAGGCTAACCTTTCTTGAACTGTCTTGGAAGTGGTCTCGGTTCAGTATTATTTTGTTACCCTGCAATGGTGCCAAGTTTTTGTAATCTGCCTCTTCGTTGCATGTTATGATCACTGGTGGCGAACTTCGATGCCCAGTGGATGTAATATACCATAAATCCTTTATTGTATAGTGTATGGTTGTTCTTAATTCTTACTAGTTACAGCCATCATTCGCTATCTGAAAAAAATGCAGATGTAGTTGACCGGGCCGAAACATTCGCCTGTAATGGGCCTGGTGTTTAGCGGGCCACAATTGGGCCCGCCTGCATCTTTCTTGGGCCCAAATCACTGGGGCCTTCATACTTTGCGCGAGGCCCACAACTTACACCGGCCTATATTTTAGTTGGGCCTTTTGCGGATCCAACGCTTAGTTTGGCCCAGCTACAGTTGGGCCATTAACAGGCTGAATATTGTACTGGCCTGTTACGGCCCAGATGAAACCATGGGCCTTTAGCAGACCAAAATGCATATTGGGCCTCAATTTTCACTAGTCGTCGACGGGCCTTCAGCAGGCTGAGATGTAGACTCGGCCTTTTTGGGCCCAGTTATATCACGGGCAGTTAACATGCCGAAACATATCTCGGGCTCTAGTTGGCCCACTGATATCATGGGCCTTTAAGAGGCTCAAAGTCACATTGGGTTAATTGTTGCCACCTTTATCATGGGCCGTTAGTGGGCCCGATGTCCTGTCGGACCATATATGGCCCATGGGCAGCACGGGTCATTTCCAGGCCAAAAGTCACACCGGGCTGAAATGGGCTCATGTCTACATCGGGCCTCTAACAGGCTGAAAGTCACTGGGCTGTATTTGGGCCCGAATATTCGGCGAACAATTAACGAGCCAGATGTGGCTTCGGGCCGTAAATGGGCCCAAATATTCGGCGAACAATTAACGGGCCAGATCTGGTTTCGGACCGTAAATGGGCCTTTATTAAGCAGGCCGTTATCGTGCTGGCCCGCTAGTACCTGAGTAAGTACTATAGGCCTTTGACTAGGCCGGCTTTTTAACCTACATGGGCCTCTGTTGGGCCGTACCACGTGTCGACCTATCATAGGCCGAAAGACGTCATGGGCCATACATGGGCCGAAAGTTAAAACGGGCTGGAATTATACTGGATGGCCCAAATGACGCTAATGGGACTAATTCGGATAGGCCGTAAATGGGCCCTGGGTTAGCGGGCTGTAAATGGGCTATATGCGAACAGGCCGTTAACAAGCTTTCCGTCGGCCGGCCCGCCATCTGTTGACCAAGTCAAATGGGCCGGCCTTTTTCTCACAGTAATGAGTCTCTGTTGGGTCGTGCCACGTGTCGATGTATCATAGGCGCTTTGTGTCCAATGAGTGGATGACATCTGTCCCAACGGTGAGCCGACACGTGTTTCCCCCAGCCAATGATGATTTTACATGTGGAAAATCTCCATTGGCCGGGGCTGTTAACGGGTTATCGAATCCAAAACCGGACCCGATAGCTTAACGGCGTTCCGTTACGGTGGATGCCACGTGTCGGTCACCCTTGACGAAAGCTCTTCTGTGACGCGCGATTTATCGTCATGGAAGTGGACACTTCCGTGATGATAATTTTGGTAATGTCATGGAACAATTCTACGACAGCACATGTATGACTATCTTGATTCTGTCATAAAATCGTCATGGATGTACATGCATGATAGAAAACGTGACCTACTGTGACAAACACGTATCATCACGAAAGTGTATTTTTTTGTAGTGATCCCTCAAGTAAGTTGTCATTGGTGCAAAAAGACAATAAAAATTGCTTGTAAATGTGTAAGATCAGTTAGTGTAAGAGAAAATTGAGCGTTGCACAAACTTGTGATGGTGGAGAATAAAAACGATAGACTACATTATAAAGGTCGCTATCAAAAGGGGCAATGCAACGTGACGTTCTTTTGCACTAAGGGGTTGAGCATACAAACAAATAAGTGCATGAAAACCTCTGCTTCCCTCTGCGAAGGGCATATCTTTAACTTTTATGTATCTATTCTTTACCTAATATTAAAGGATGGATTGTTTGTCCACTTTTTTTGGTTTACGATGGGACCCACACAATTTTTGTCCGTCTTGAAAAATAACAGTTCGCCCCTGCCAGTTTTCGATCGATCATCCACTGCTGGCTTACACCCCAGGAAGCGGAAAAAAGATTAGAGAATTATACTTCTGTGGACGTCGAACTCAAGAACTCATGCATGCTAAGGATATTTCACAATTAATACACCAAGAAGCCTTGTGTGGAGATACTCGGGTTGCCATTTATTTATAAATGTTAACTCTGGCCAGGGAAATAAATCAAGCGCAAGCTGACCGTCCATCTATTGAGTTTGAATTCGGGACCTTAACTCCCATAGGGAAGGCAAAAGTCACATGAGCTAGCTATCATTTTTTGCTAAGAAACATGATTCATATCTAAGGCCTGTGCCAATGCACCGTTTCTTAGCACGATATTATAGGTGTAATAATTATTTAAGATACAATTAGTCCAATGCATTATTTTTTATGGGTTGTATCTACATTTAATGATTTGAGGCTCATGCATGCATACGATTGGGCTAGAACCATTTTTTGCCTATGGCCACGTGCAAGAGTTGTATCTTAGCTAAGCTACAACCTCACTATTTTTCTTCATTAACTAACATGCCACATAAGCAAAGCAAATTTCCTATGACACCGCACTAAGAAACTAGCATTGGCACAGGCCTAAGGCTGGTCCCAATGGGGTGGAACTTAGGAGTAACATCACATATTTTAATACAACGTTGCTTATGTGGCACATATTTAATGAAGAGTGAGGTGCTTGTGGTAACTAGCTAAGTTACCGGAACATCACACACTTCAAGAAACAATGAGTCTATAAACTAATAAATGCATCGTTGCATGACACTACCTACATGTTCTACCCACTGTGAAGGTAGTAACATAGTCTAGATAAGTGTGTATGTTACTATCTTATGTTCCTGCCCATTGTGACCAGCCTAATAGTCCCATCTCAGTTCTTTAGATTTAATTCCACCAATTTAAAGACGTTCATAAGCTACCGGCATATCAACAAGTCACCCCAAAAACAAAGGAAATAGAAAAACAAGAAGAAAGACTTGATGAAGGAGGCTAATTAAATGGGATGGAGGGCATGCACACTCATGCTGATTGGCTTCCTTTTTGTGAGGATTGGCTTCCTAATTGAATGGGATTGAGAAGGGACATGCATGCATGCTACTGATTAAATGGGAGGGAGATTTGATACTGGAGGCTAAATAAATGGGATCAATCCATGAATGAATGCTTATTAGTAAATGGTAGTGGGATTTCATTTCAAAAAATGGGAGCAGGATTTGTGGGGATTGACGCTTCTATGTGTTGATAATTGGTTCTGCTTACAAACTTGACAGGGGCAGCGAAGAGTTATTTTATCACATCAGCAGCGAAGAGTTTTTTTATCACATGGGCAGTGAAGACGCTTGGAAGATCGTGGTCTTCTCTCATTCTTTTTTTTTGGCGTACAATTTCTTGTAAACAATATATGTTGCAGGTAGGGGAGGAGAAGTAGAGAAGTATTGTACAGCTTGGAGAAATATGTGAGAAATCAGACATGAATTTGACCAGGTTTACATGCTCATCTTCAAGATAAGGTAGTCTTTCTACTGGGATTTGACTTACAATTCTCAAAATTTGTTGAGCAGTGTATCAGTGGAGTACGTAGCTGCAACCCCAAAATTCTATGTCAATTGGACTTTAGATGAAACAAATATTTATGTTTCTAGAATGTTGCCTTCTTGATGTATGCAAATTAAACTATGTACTTTATAAAACTGAATCGTGTGTGCAATAATGCTTGTTGACTAGAAAATTTGCTTAAAGCATTTACAAAAAAAATCATCCTTCGAACCATAATCCAGAAGATTATGTAAAATTATTAGAGTTCATTCATCCTGGCTTATTTTCTTACTGTCATATGAGATACAAAATATCGAAGTTCAACATTCTCTCCATGGGGACGCGTGATGTGAGAGAGGAACATTAGCAATTGTTGAGACACACTTGGAGTTGTTGCTCTCTTTAGCTCCGTAGTGAAGTACGAAGTATATGTTCAGAAGAATGAGAGATGAGGTGAGTTTCTGGAATTCACCATCCATCGAAGCATCACAAAAGGAGAGCATTACCGTTCAACGGGCTAAAGGATTAACCTATTAATTTATTTTAAGTGGAATTAAACTTTTAGTATTTGACGAATAACTTTGAACTACCTACTATTTTTATAATAGAGTCATGTTGAAATAGAGGACATGTATACAGGGTCTTAAGTCATGCTTATTGAGCTTGCGCGTGTAATGTTTTTTCTCTCGTTGCAACGCATGGGCATATTTCCTAGTATATACTTAAGATAGAAGTAAAACAATCCTTCACATTACTTCACATAGATTAAGTTATCTTGACCGTAAATTTTAGAGATAAATGGCTGAGATTTAAAATATTTAGCGTTACATACAAATATTACCATGAACAAATAGTTTGACATGTCACGCACAACACATCTGTTTTTTAGAACCAACACGTCTTTGGTTAACTCACATGCGTCTATATATAAAAAACGCCTTTGGTTGGTGTAGCGAAGTATGGAAACAAGAAACAGCTAAAACAGACAACTAGGAAAGTTCCTAGACCGGCCATCTCAAGATAGAAGACACTATTGCCGTGGGCCAGCAGCGCATCATAGTAGATCACGAGAAAAAAGGCAGGCTGAGATTGAGTCCGGCTCGGAGTACAAAGGATGTGAAATTTGCAAATATTTTTTTAATACCGAGCGAATTTTCTCTTGGGATCTTTACCGTGCAACGCAATGTCCGCAGTGTAGTATATAAACGTTTGTATTTTTTTAAATAACTACAGTAGTTATTTAAAAAAATACAAACGTTTATATAGAGAATACATTTCCTATACATAAACTTCTCACCCTGATCAATCATATGCACATGAATCACTTTTAAGAGAAAATGTATAATGAGCTGAATATATCAGTGCAAATTCCATGGCTGTTTGAGCTATAAGGTATAGATTGTTATTTGGTTAAGTAATATAGCGATGTGGGTTGGCTAAATCTAGAAGACTACAACACCAAAATGCAACTCTTTCTACCCCATGAGAAAAAAAATGTAAACTTTTGTCAACAACATAATAGCTCAAAGTATTCTAGAAGTGTCACCGGAGAAAAGAAAATCAAACTTGTTGTACTAAGAAAACATGATATACCCCATCATATGCACCTGAATTAATTTTGAAGGCTATTTGAATCCTAACAGAATATCGTAGTGTTCAATACTACAGGTATTTCATCTATAAGTTCTAGATACATTTTTTTGGTTAATTCATACTATGACAAGGTTGGTTGTTTACTCTAGAAAATACATGACTAAAATATAAATTTTGTCGACATGTGTTATTAAAATCATTGGAATGAACTTAAAAATGACTGGCTAGGGAGACACTTCTAGAATACCGATAAATAAGCTAAGTTACTAACGCAACACCATCCTTTACATTAGCTTCTCAGGATCCTTGACCCGCAAAAAAAAGCTTCTCAGGATCCTTATAAACAAACTAATATAACTAATGAAAGGATTTTTACTGAAATTAGACAATTTGTCACCACATATACATGTTATCTCCTTTTTTGCGGGTAACCTGGAAGTTGTACTGAATGTTAACAGTGTTATATTAGGCCAATACAATATCGGAGATGAAACTATAGAACACAATTCTGCCTTTGAATAAGATTGCACCAAAATTGGAAGAATTGACCATTTAAAAGCAAGGTTCATCCCTAACATGACTACTTGAATTTCAGCTTCATGTGCATTCTTGCAATTTTTTCACAACATATACATGCTTTCTCAATCATTCGAATGTATTGAACAATGATAATTAATGCTAACATAGAAAAAAGTTAAACTTAATTTAATTTTTATTCTGCAAGTTACTAAAGGTAAAATACATTTTCTCTCTCAAATTGTAAATGTTTGACAAAGGAAATAAAGTATAATAATTATGAAATCATAAACAACAACATACAAATCTAGCCGCGCAAATGCGGGGTCACACCGCTAGTTTACTTTTAAGGAAAGAGTCAAAGTTTTCTCTCTATTCCTTTTTATTTTCTCCTTTGGCAAGCATCATATGGTGAGGAATGATCTAGTCACATATGTCCAGTTGAATATGGGTGGCATGAGTAATTATTGTTGACATCACCTTGGAGGTGAATACGTTGGGAGGCAAAACTATAAGCCCTTATCTTTCTATGTGTCCGGTAGAAATGTTTTGCTCATGTGTATGTGGTGAGTGTTAGCAATCATAGAAGACTATATGATGGTTGAGTATGTGGACTGCCTAAAGGCTCCGATACGTGACCCTTCCTGAAAAGATGATGAATTGTAGTTGCAGAGTTGGCTGAGAACATAGTTTGTTGGTTTCTAAAAGAGTGTATGCTTTATACTTTGATTGTGTCATGAACTCTCATTTATTCATGAGAAGTCTATGATAAAAGTTCTATGATAAAACTCTTATGTTTAAATTTGTTGCGGTTATAATAATCTACATGATGCTTCTATGTCCGTATTTTGTTTTTATCGACACCTCTATCTCAAAGCATGTGGACATGTTTTTCGATTTAGGTTTTCGCTTTAGGACAAGCGAGGTCTAAGCTTGGGGGAGGTGACACGTTCATTTTCCATCATGTTTTCTTACTGTTATTTATTATATTTTTAGGCATAATAATGCTTTTTGGAATAATTCTAATGCCTTTTCTCTCATAATTTGCAAGGTATGCACCAAGAGGGAGAATTCCGGCAGCTCGAAATCTGGACCTTAAAAAGCTACGTCAGGCCACCTATTCTGCACAACTCCAAATAAGCTGAAACTTCACGCAGATTTTTTATGAAATATTTGAGGATTATTGGAGCAAATAAGTACAAAAGGGGGCCCACCAAGTGGGCACAACCCACCTGGGTGCGCCAGGGAGCCCAAGCGCGCCCTGGTGGGTTATGCTCACCCATGCCCACCTCCGGTGCTCCCCTTCTGGTATATAAGTCATTCGTGGACTTTTGGGATAGAGCGCCACCGTCTCGAGGCGAAACTTGGGCTGGAGCACTTTTGCCCTCCGGTGGAGCGATTCCGCTGGGGGAACTTCCCTTCCGGAGGGGGAAATCATCGTCATCATCATCACCAACAACTATCCCATCATGGGGTGGGCTATCTCCATCAACATCTTCAACAGAACCATCTCACCTCAAACACTAGTTCATCTCTTGTGTTCAATCTTGTTATCGGAACTATAGATTGGTGCTTGTGGGTGACTAGTAGTGTTGATTACATATTGTAGTTGATTACTATATGGGTTATTTGGTGGAAGACTATATGTTCAGATCTATTATGCTATTTAATACCCCTCTGATATTGAGCATGATTATCATTTATGAGTAGTTACTTTTGTTCTTGAGGCCAGAGGAGAAATCATGTTGCAAGTAATCATGTGAACTTGATGTGTGTTCGGTATTTTGATAGTATGTATGTTGTGATTCCCTTAGTGGTGTCATGTGAACGTAGACTACATGAAACTTCACCATATTTCGGCCTAAGGGAATGCATTGTGGAATAGTAATTAGATGATGTGTTGCGAGAGTGACAGAATCTTAAACCCCAGTTTATGCGATATTCCGTAAGGGACCGTTTGGATCCAAAAATTTAATGCTATGGTTAGAATTTATTCTTAATACTTTTCTTGTAGTTGCGGATGCTTGTGGGACAGTTAATCATAAGTATGAGGTTTGTTCATGTAAGAACAACACCTAAGCACCGATCCACCCACATATCAAATTATCAAAGTAGCGAACATGAATCGAACCAACAGGGTGAAAGTGACTTGATGAAATTCCCATGTACCATCAAGAACGCTTTGCTTATTATAAGAGACCGTTTTAGCTTGTCCTTTGCCTTAAAAGGATTAGGCTATGATACGTCTCCAACTTATCTATAATTTTTTATTGTTCCATGCTATTATATTCTCTGTTTTGGATGATTAATGGGCTTTATTATGCTCTTTTATATTATTTTTTGGACTAACTGTCACACCCTGATTTTCATGCCACAACACTTAAGCTAATAATCATTCTAAAGTGTGGTTTGACAAAAACTTTTGAGTGATTTGGACTATGCTTGATTGGTTTTTTGTTTGCTGTTTGCAAGTGCTCTAAAAATCAAGTAAATGCTCCAACTCTTATACTTCATCTCCATGATCCAAAACCTTTTCCCAATGATCATGACATGTGTATAGGACATAATAGTATTTTCTTACAAAAATAATCTGGCCAAATAGTATTTTGTAAACTTAGTTTTCCAAAAACCCCTGAATTGAGATTTGCACTGCAAGTACTTGATTTGGGGTGTGAAAAATCGTTAAAAAGGTATATTTGAATCCTATTAGGTATAGGACCCCCATAAACCACAAAAGTATAATTTTAAAAGTTTTTTCCTATTTTATTTAAAGGCTTTTTATTTAGGCCAAAAATGGTCTTTAATAGGTTAAAATTATTTAACTATTTCAAAAATATTTGACAAAATTTAGGGAAACTCATAGGACATATATTGTCCATATACAAGAGTTTCAACACATGGTCATGTTCAAAAATGTTGGTCAAATCCCACAAAAACCTATTCTGGATATTTCAAGCTCTTGAAATATTTACAAAGCGAATTTTCTTCATTAATTCCAAGAAAATTCTAGCAAGTCACATATGACATATTTGATGATCTTGCAAAGCCTCATGCCTTGAAGATCAAGAAAACATCATCAAAACCCCTCAAAACCATTTCTGTCCATTTTGAAGTTTGAGCAACTTTACATTGCCAAACATGTCCAAATGCTCTCAAACTTGGTGCACATGCTAACATGGTCTAATGATTAACCTAGACCAAATGGCACAAGTTTTGGAGAAGGATAACTTGACCAAAGTTCCCCAAAACCCTTTCCGACCAGATCCAAATTTGAACAACTCTACATTACCAACTTTTTACTTGTGACCTCAAATTTTGTGGACATGCTCACAACCCCAAATGATGACACTACACCAAGTGGTAAATCAAGGAGGAATGATTTGCTGATTAAATCTTGGAAAAGCCATTTCTATTGATTTCAAGGGTTTGCCAAAGTTACATTGGCAACTTTACCCAAATGGACTCAAACTTGGTGGAACACCCTATTTATTCATGCCATTTGACCCTGTGAAGTCTCATGCCAAGAGGAATTCATCTACTTGCCCAAACCTACATCAAACACCTTCTGGCAGAAACTTAAAATGTATGTTTTGGTCATTTCCACTAGTCTCCTTGAGTTCAAACTCCACCCACACCCTCATCTAGTCCCTCTTCACCTCCTACAAGCTTTCCTGCCCGAGGGGCAATGATTGAGTGGGGTGAAACCCCATTTTCTCACCCCCTCTCTCACTTCTGGCAAGTCCCAGGGCATCCAAGGCCTCCTCCCCCTAGTTTATTCCTTCTGCAGCCACTAGACACAAGTGGACGCGCGGGTGCGCGCGAAAAGCCACGGATGCCGGCCATTTGCATGCCCTGGAGCATGTGGCAGAGCAGGCAACCGTTGACGCCATGCTCCCCCACCACCTCGGGCCACCACAGCGCGCCAGTCGAGGCCCTTGATGTCCGCACCACGACAGCCATGTTGTCCCCCTTCTCTCTCCCTCTCTCTCACCCCATCCTGTCCATGCCTGATGCCGCCCGGTTTGGCCAATGGCCACGCGAGCCAGGGACCCCCTATGGCACACCCCGCTCCTCCATACCTTCTCCCTCGACCTGGTCCACGCCCACGATCACCCGAGACACGACCAGGGAAGCAAAATTGGCCCTGGTGCTGCCTAGCTCGAGACCGTGGAGGCGGTCCGCGACACACCTCCTCCCCCACCTTATCCGACCTTCCCGACCCTCTCAGACCTCACAATATGACTCACCGGCATCCCAGCTCTCTCCAGACCTCTCCCTTCGCCTCCCGAGCCTCCCCTCACTCCTCATGGCCGCCATGGCCGCCGCTGCCCTCCCCTCAATTTAGCCAAGCCCAAGCTCTTCTCCCTCTCCTCTCTCCACTGACGGACTCCCATGAGGAAGACGGACCTCCCATGCTATTCCTCTCATCCAAGGGCGCACCGTAGCGCCGTGCCCAAACTCGCCGATGCCACCGTCCGTCGGCGTCCAAGCCGCCGTCGACTCGACCATCCTCGGCAGCCGTGCCATACCTGAGTGGATGCGGCGTTCTTCGTCGAGCTCATCCATAGCCAGAGCATTGCCGGAGGTGCTCCATAGCGCCGGCAGTCGCCGTCGGGGCCCTCTGCTCCTTTGGCCAGGCGAGCGCGCGGGAGGAAGATGAAGGCGAATGCCCTGCAGGCGGGCCCTGCTCGTAAGTGGCCCAGCCACCGGGCCACGCTGGCAAGTGGAGGCGGGTACACCCTCTCCCGCGTCCCCGAAGTGAAGGCGCACTACACGTGGGCGCCTTCGACATCGCCCCTGTCGCCCGCGCAGTTGAGCCGCCGGGCCAACCCACTGCTATCTCCCGCCCAGTGCGCAGCGTAAGGGTAAAACCCTTTCCCTTTTCTTTTTCTTTTTCAGTAAATTTGTAAAAATCCTTAAACAATTCATTTGAACTCCAAATTTGGTGATTCAAATTTCCAATGACTCCATAAATCATGATCTATCACATGGTGCTATTTGCACATTTTTCTAGAAACATTTTCTACACAAATAATTATCAAAATGCTATTTTTCCATTTCTGTGATGAACTTTAGAAAATCACAGAGTGCTCATAGTTGATCCAAATCCATTGATTAAAATTTCTTGGCACTTCTAAGATCATAACCTAGTTTATGAACATTTTTCCTTATGCTTTCAGTACACTATAAATTATTGAACCATTCTATCATGTGGGGTCAACTTTGTAAATTCATAGGAAAATCATTAGAACTCCAAATCAAGTGAAACCAACTCCTAGATGCTTCTAAAATTATTCCTTGTTAAATGGGTGCCTTTGCTAATTTTTCAAAATAATTCTTCTGTACACTTCTTGCAAATCCAAAAATCCCTTGATTGCATCATATTGAAATGTTCAGAGATACCCAATGATCCAATTCCAATGAAACCACCGTGGTTTTTTTTTCATATAACCAGAGATGTCCTAAAAAAGACAATTTCAAATTTTTAGAGCACTTGTATTTTTGCCTTGTTGTGTTGCTTATTGTGATTGTTCCCAACGATAGTTGACGAAGTAGACGAAGTGCTTGGAGGAGGATCAGAAGGTTTGAAGACTCTGATGAACAAGGCAAGCAACCCTTTGACCATGTTGAACCCTTTTCACATTGTGAAAGCATTTTCATTGTTTCATCGAGTGCATGTTATATCCTGAGTGGCAACCTTGCTAGGCTTGCCTCCGTTACATACCCCGTTGATACTTGCATTGTACATGACTCTATTATGTTTAGATTTGTGCTGGTTGGTTGAAGAAGTATTCTATAGCAGTTGGCTACGCAAAATGGGTCAGGGTTATGCATGGAAAGAAATAAGTGTGGTTTGACATACTTGCGAATAACCCAGTGGGTGCCGCAAATGCCCCTGGGAGTTGATGATGAACTAGGGCACTACTTGGTGGAGAGGTAATGTGCCGAGGCTTGATGAGAGTGTTGTTTACAGAGATGGATTAGATTTAAGATTTGTTTACCATCCCAAACTTACATGTAGAACCACTCAACCCCTTTATGGGATGGGGCATTATTGATTACCTAGGACGATACTAGCATGGTGCCCACATTACTAGTGACGGGGGTGACCCGAGGTCACTCTCAGGACGGGGTCGTGCTTGGATAGGTGGCCATGACTGTTTTCACAGGGCACCGGACACACCGTTGTTACCCCCGCGCAAGTGAGATGCGATGAATATGGGAGCATGGCTCCACCAAATTAAATTGTGAAAAATGTTTGGCACGGGGGCTGTTACCAATCGAGTGGACTCTATGTTAGTGTCGGCTAGGGAAAGATAGTGATCGGGTGCTTACCCCAGGTACTTGAGGTACCGCAGGTCATGGATGACACGAAAGTTCCCCAGATCTTGTGGGTAAAGTGTGAAACCTATGCAGAGTGTAAAACTATTCGAATAGCTGTGTCCACGGTCAAGGAAAGTTGGGTGGTGTTGCTTAGACTATGTCCATAAGTTTCTGGAAAACAACACGGTTTGGGTAAATCTGTTGACGTGATTCACGAGGAAGTCACGACGAGCTTGAGCATGAGTTGTTCATAACTCTTTATCGATGTTGATGTCTGTAACCTCCTGATACTTGTTGCAGACACATCCATATCCTTGATAAATGTTGATCATACTTGCATGAGAAAAATTAGCTTTCCGCAAAACTGCCAATTTAGCAGTAGAGCCTTGCATAATTATTCTATTATCACTCTTGAGTTGCTTGCGAGTACATTCAAAGTACTCATTGTCTTGCCACTGGTTATTTATTGGCCAGGCCTGAAAGAACAGGATATGATGAAGATTTCTTGGTGACGAACATGCGAGCTAGGATGCTTCCCAGTTAGAATGCCTGTAGGGTTAAGGCAGATGGCATGGGTCCAAGTTGTCAACAAAGATTTCCGCTGTGATGATATATACTCAAGACTTGACCATAATGGTCACTATTTGTGTAATACAGTATGTATGGATGAAAGACTCTTGTTATTCAGCTTATGTGTGTTCAGTGAGGATTGATCTCTGGGATCACTCTACACGTGCATTCGGTGATCTCGACTTATGAGTCAGGGTCCCCACACTAACCTATTAACCGAAGGCCCATTATGGCATTTCCATAGCCGGTGCCATACAACCACCATATACCTTCCTAAAAACAGCCACCAGACCAACCTATTGTGGCATTGCCATAGCCATTCCGAGATATATTCCCATGCAACTTTCCATCGTTCCATTTATTATGACACGCTCCATCATTGTCATATTGCCTTGCATGATCATGTAGTTGACATCGTATTTGTTGCAAAGCCACCTTTCATAATTGTTTCATACATGTCACTTTTGATTCATTGCACATCCCGGTACACCGCCGGAGGCATTCATATAGAGTCATATTTTGTTCTAAGTATCGAGTTGTAATCCTTGAGTTGTAAAGAAATAGAAGTGTGATGATCATCATTATTAGAGCATTCTCCCGTGTGAGGATAAAAAGGTGGCCAAAAAAAGAGAGAAAAGGCCCAAAAATGAGAGAAAAAGAGAGATGGGACAATGCAACTATCCTTTTCCACACTTGTGCTTCAAAGTATCACCATGATCTTCATGATAGAGAGTCTCCTATGTTGTCACTTTCATATACTAGTGGGAATTTTTCATTATGGAACTTGGCTTGTATATTCCAACAATGGGCTTCCTCAAAGTTCCCTAGGTCTTCGTGAGCAAGCAAGTTGGATGCACACCCACTTAGTTTCTTTTGTTGAGCTTTCATTTATTTAGAGCTCTAGTGCATCCGTTGCCTGGCAATCCCTACTCACTGACATTGATATCTATTGATGGGCATCTCCATAGCCCATTGATACACCTAGTTGATGTGAGACCATCTTCCTCCTTTTTGTCTTCTCCACAACCACCATTCTATTCCACCTATAGTGCTATGTCCATGGCTCACGCTCATGTATTGCGTGAAAGTTGAAAAAGTTTGAAATACTAAAGGATGAAACAATCGCTTGGTTGAAACTGGGGTTGTGCATGATTTAAATATTTTGCGTGATGAAAATGGAGCATAGCCAGACTATATGATTTTGTAGGGATAGCTTTCTTTGGCCATGTTATTTTGAGAAGACATGTTTACTTTGTTAGTATACTTGACGTATTATTATTCTTTTGTCAATATTAAACTTTTGTCTTGAATCTTTCGGATCTGAACATTCATGCCACAATAAAGAAAAATACATTGATAACTAATTTAGGTAGCATTCCACATCAAAAATTCTGTTTTTATCATTTACCTACTTGAGGACGAGCAGGATTTAAGTGTGACGCCCCCGATTTGACCGTACAGTAATCATGCACGCAAATGTGTACGACCAAGATCAGGGACTCACTTGAAGATATCACAACACAACTCTAGACACAAATTAAGAATAATACAAGCTTTATATTACAAGCCAGGGGCCTCGAGGGCTCGAATACATAAGCTCAAATACACAAGAGTCAGCGGAAGCAATAATATCTGAGTACAGACATAAGTTAAACATGTTTGCCTTAAGAAGGCTAGCACAAAAGTAACAACGATCGAAAAGGCAAGGCCTCCTGCCTAGGACCTCCTAACTACTCCTCGAAGCCGAACTCCACATAGAAACATCCTCGGGATCATCTGGCTCCTGGACTCCACCCTTTGGTTGCGTCATCCGAGAAAAGAGGAAAAGGGGGGAAAAGGGGGAGCAAAGCAACCGTGAGTACTCATCCAAAGTACTCGTAAGCAAGGATCTGCACTACATATGCTATGGTATCTGCATAAAGGGGTAATATCTGTGGACTGAACTGTAGACTGCCAGAATAAGAGGGAGATAGCTAATCCAATCGTAGACTACGCTTCTGGCAGCCTCCATCTTGCAGCAGTAGAAGAGAGTAGATGGAATAGTAACAAGTATCAAAGCTTCTGGAAGCCTCCGTCTTGAGTAGATGGAAGGTTCACCAAGTAACATCGTATAGCTTAAACCTACCCATCGATCCTCCCGCACATCATCTTGTTAGAGAGTAACCACCGAGTTATATCTAGAACTCATCTGGGTGTGTTTTATTAAGTATCCGGTTCTAGTTGTCATGAGGTCGGAGTACAACTTCGGGTCATCCTTTTACCAAGGGACACGGCTATTCAAATAGATTAACTTCCCTGTAGGGGTGCACCACATTACCCAGCACGCTCGATCCCATTTGGCCGGACACACTTTCCTGGGTCATGCCCGACCTCGGAAGATCAACACGTCGCAGCCCTACCTAAGCACAAGAGAGAGGTCAGCGCGCCAGTATAAACCCTAAGCGCGCATGGGTCTCGGCCCATTGCCCAAGGCACACATGCACGTTGCGTACGCGGCCGATAAGAAGAACTAGCCACTCCTAATACCAGAGTTGCGTTCCAGTCCAATCCGGCGCGCGTCGCTAAGTCGCTGACGTCAAGAAGGCTTCGGTTGATACCACGACGTCGAGTGCCCATAACTATTCCCACGTAGCTGGTTAGTGCGTATAGGTCAATGGCCAGACGCAGATCAAATACCAAGATCTCGTTAAGCATGTTATTATGAAATAACCGCGGACAACGACCAGGGCTAGGCCCACCTGTCTCCTAGGTGGCCGCAACCCGCCCTGTCGCTCTGCCACAAAGTAACCATCAAGGGGCTGTCGGGAACCCAGGCCCACCACTACATGTGTGGAACCACCTGCCCCTTCAGCCCCATATCCGAATCATCATCATAAGTATGTAATAATATAATATATATCCATGATCACCTCCCGAAATGATCACGACCCGATAGAATAGCATGGCAGACGGACAAGGGTGTAGGGCCACTGATGGAATACTAGCATCCTATACTAAGGATTTACGATTGAAGGTAAAGATATCAACAGTTGTAGCAACCATGACATGCTATGCAGCAGAATAGGATTAATTGAAAGCAGTAACTTGGTACACTACTCTAATGCAAGCAGTGTAGAGAACAATAGGCGACATCAGGTTGATCAAGGGGGGGGGCTTGCCTGGAAGCTCTGTTGAAATGATCTGGTCGTCGACGACGTAGCCGTACGCAACAACGTTGGTGGCGATGGTCTCAGTGTCTATTGAGAGAGGAGGGGGAAAGCAACACAACTAGCAGCCGCAGTAGTTGGAAGCAGTAGCGGCAGCACTAGCCACAAGCATCAGTACAACAGTGGTAGCAGCAGCGATAGCTAGCAACAGCACAACAGCGTTGGCATCAAGCAGGAGCAGCGTACACGTGCAGGGGCAGCGGCTCACGAACAACATTAGTTCAGCAGCGAGCAGCGCAGGCACGACGAGCAGCTAGCGAGGGCACGCGAGGGAGGCGACAAGACAGTGGTCGCGCGAGGCAGACACACGCGCAGGCACGCACGGGCTATAGGGGCATGGTCAGGAGAGGCTGTGCGCGGGGGGACACGGAGGTCCGGCCATAGCGGCCACCGGTGGGCGTAGGTCAATGGCGCCAAATCAAGGGGGAGAGGGGGCAATCGGGAGAGATGCTCACCGTGAACTCGACGGAGAGGTCAGGGCGGCCGGAGGTGGACCGGGGTGGAGGTAATTGGCGATGTATGCCGGTGATGTATGCGTCATAGACGAGGTCGATGGGGAGCGTTCAGGATGGTTCCGCTCGATTTGGTGCTCAGAACGGATGAAGTCGACCGCGGCGGTTCTCCTGGACGTCTTGGCGCGACGAGGGGAGGCCGGTGGCCGCGACTACAGCGACGATGAGCACGGTCACCGCGACGAACTCCGATCTTGATTTGTAGCAGATGAGGAGGGGGGCGAGTGAGGGGATTAGGGGGAGGCTAGGGCTGACCAGGCGAGGGGGAGCTCTAAAGGGCGCCGAGGTCGCCTGGATGCGTGACGTGTGGCCATCCACGCCATGGACGTGCCCTCTCCGTCCACGGGGTGGGGAACAGGGGAAGTGGAACGAGGGGGGTTTGGTGGGCCGGCCTGGCAGCTTTGGCCATTTGGGCCAACTAGCCCGAGTGGTGGTCTGGACTTTTCCGCCCCGTTTGATTCTTTTGCCTTTTCTTTTCTTTTTGATGTTCTTTCAATGTTTCATTTTTAGATTCATTTTATTTTAGTTTTATAAAATATAAATACAACTCCTACATTAATGTTATAACTTATTCCACTACCACAAAAAGTTTGTCACCTAAATAAACTAGTTTGCATTATTATAATTTTTGAAAGGCATTTAATTAATTGTTATAGCTGATGTTTTAATTTTGTTAGAGCCTTTAATTACTTTATAGAGATGTGAATCCTCCACTATAATTACATATGATTTATTTGACACATTTTGAACATTTTAGTTTTAATGTTTGAAAACTTTTGTCGGTTGCCTTTATTTTAAATTTGAGTTTGAATCTTTTTGAATCATCGTGAGATCGACAATAGTAATCGTGGTGATGTGGCATCATTAGCAGGGAATTACTGTAGCTTAATTATCCGGGAGTCGCAATTCTCCTCCACTACAAGAAATCTCGTCCCGAGATTTAAGCGGTGGAGTAAGGGGGGAAAGTGTTGGTAGAGAAAACCTAACGAGTCTTCTTGATCTTGGCTGCCCTTTCGAAGAGGTTGATCCCTTTCGTTGAAGTCTTCATTTCTCTGCTTCAAGTCATCGTGGTCAAGTCATCATCCTTTCTTCGGGATCTCCATCATCCTACGAACGTGACCAGGGGAAAAAACTTCGAAAGAACGCATCTCCACAAAGTTGGGCATCTAACGGTGAATTCAATGGGAAATACATGAGGTACCCCACGAGTTGTATTTCAGTGAATTCGTTGAGTGCAATATACGATGGTACCAAAGTTTCAAATGGGTAGGCAATCATTCGATGGCTAGACAGAAGCTGGAATGGGGGCTTGAACAACGAGAATAACATGGTGTTTGATTCCAGGATGATTAATGGTATAGAATTTAGCTCGTGAATCACATACGAAGCCAAGGGCAAAGGATACATTAGAAACCGGGTTGTAAAGAAGAGTCAGGTTTCGATCTAGTGGACCTATGAGTTATGGGCCCACCATGCGGGTTGAAAATAGGAATGGTGGTGACATCTGGCACAACCGCGATAGGGAGGCATGTCAGTGGATAGCTTGTCAGCTATGTCGGCAACAATGTCGGTACCAAGGACGGAGAACGAAGAGAACCATTTTCCCGCTCGTTGAAACAAGGTGGACCAATAGGCAAAGTTCTCGTCTGTTGATGGTTACCGAAATGTCAACAACAAAAGTAACAGGGTCTTACTGACAGAGGCGTACACCAAGGTGTTTACGTAAGCAGAGAATTATTACTGCTTCTATCATATATATCATCAAGGTTAAATAGAACATCGGAAAGGAAAATGTGATTAATAGATTAATCAGAATAATGGGAAGGAAAATGTGATTTAACACAAGTATTAGGAGTATATCCTTCCCGAGAACAAGCAGAACATGGTATACAGGGTAGGAGAGTAATTACTTGACCATTTAGATTAAGAGGCAAGGAATAATCATGATGTTACCCATACAACGGTGTCTGGATAACTGATCAAGAACATTTAGCATTGCGCTTCCAAGGTTCTTGTTGATGAGAGGGGTATCATAGTCATGCTTCGAGGTAGCAATGATATGGTGTTTCAATCACGGGCTGGACTTTGGATACCCAAACGATCCCTCAGGAGTAACATATAAAATAAGTCTTAGAATTTCCTCCTCGAAGAATGGCTATCCTTGCATAAAGGAACTATAATAATAGGTCCTCCAGCAAGGTGTGCCAGGCATGGCACCACCTTACCGGGTCATCAAATGACCAATATTATAACTCCTGGAATTATGTTGCAAATATCATGTCTGACCGAGATTTAGATCTGATTGCTGGCGGATACCTCAGACTCAGGATGCCTAAGGAAAACAGGTGTAACACAAATTGACGAGATGACAACGTAAGATTCTCGGGAAAGGAACTATGGAAGCGGGTTCCTGAAACAATAGTCCATCATTAAACCAAGGAGAATACGGGGATGTGGCTGATGGACTTAGGGACAATTTATCAAGAATTCCAACAAGAAGGATTTCCATAATTATGTGAACAAGGAGATAACATTTGTCAGATCAAATGGTATAATATAATGATGTATGTTCGAGGAAAAACATACACCATTAATCATTAGTTGAAAGGTGTGCCCGAAATATGACCTTAGGCAGCAAGATCAATGTTAGAGTGACGATTCAATAACCAACAGTCTAAGAACGAACTGCCGATCGTTAACTTCAAAGCAATAGAGTTGCTAGAAGTACATAACTCAAGCAACATCGTTAGCATATTGGTATCCCGGTTAAAAACAACACGGGGACCAAGGAAGAATGGTGATGATGAGAAGTATCTTCATACCGAGAATTTCTAAGAGGTGGAGCAATGCCCACAACATTCTCGACATAAAAGACAGTAATACTTCAATGCAGGACACAACACTAGCTGGAGAGCAAGTTGTATTCATAATGTGGACAAGTTCACGATGAAAGGAAGTCAAGGGTGTTGTAAATGATAATAAAGATCATTGAGGGCAAGGAGGGTATTTCGCATCATGAACACATTTGACAATTCGGAAGAAGTCAAACTGTTGAAGGTGATCCGACACATTTGCCAGGAGGTTTCAAGAGGATGCAATCAAACAACAACGGCAACAAGGAAGGGAATGACAAAGTGGCAAGTTATAGGATCAATCTATAAGATGCAAGCTCAAAACCAAAATTGCCTTTCAAGGCAAGCAACATGATGTTGAAAGCTCGATGTAAGTCGTGTTAACACACTAAAGAATTCATGCACCAGAGAAGGACGAGGTAGCACAGACAAAGATAGCAAGACCAGGATGCAGCTGATAGTCTAGGAATGACCAGATTGAGTTCAGAATTTCCTAGTAAAAATACTAGGGGTATTTGATTTGTAGTGCGGAATAATTTCACTAATCGGTGTCCTCGGTTGACAACTACCCGGAACCCGTAGAGTGATTACGACAAGGAAAGACATTACTTCAACAAAGTTAGTAACATGTGGTGCAATGGCAAGACATCTTCGAGATACCAGGGGGTAATACTCGAAGGTAGAACATGATAGAAGTATAACTGAGTCATTGACCTATGACAGTAGATACTTCAACTTAGCCAAAAATAGACGAGTAACTGGGATGAATTCCCATTAGATAAATCAGATCAGGACATCATGGTCGGAACCATAACTGTAAGGAATCAATTCAAGAATACCGAAAGAATCATACAGTTGGATAATCATTTTGCAAGAAGCTTCCGAGACGATCTACATCATTTTCATGGGCATGAACACAAAGTTCAAGGTCGACTCCCATGTCTGTTATGTGTATCATTTCATTCACCTCTCGCTTTGATAAAACTGTAGTGTTGGAATTTTATCTGGTAGAACACTGGAATAGTATGACTTGTGAAAACTTTCAGGTTCTCATGGATTAGGGGAAGATATAGGTTCAACCCATCGGGCGCCTTAGTAACATATACCACAAGTTTCAAAAGTGAAAATACAAGCTCGAAAGCAGAGCATGGTTGGCCAAGAAGAGGATACAATTTACCAAAGGCATTATGTATCAGGGGAACAACTCACAAGGTGATTGAATATGATGGACACTGTCGGACGACAATCCAACAATGGATCAGGCGATCCATAACGAAGCTGATGTGAGTATCCATGCTCACTCAGAGGAAGAGAAAATGCAGAGGCATCGGATTCAAGAATCATCTGATTAGTCTGGTACTTAAATAGAAAGAAATTATGGTTTCCAAAATGAAGGATTAGAAGCAGGCGCTCGGATCACGGATGGATAAGTTGTAAACACTTAGTTGGACAATCAATAAAGGTTCAATTGCCGAGAACCAACTCATGTCCGGAATGACGTCTGAGCCAAAAATATAATTTTAAAAAGGATAACATGATGACTGCGTGCATACACACACATTGAATCAATAGGCTCAAAATGGCTAATACAAGGGATGTTAACGAAGACTACTAGTCATATGGAATCAACCATAATGCAAGCACACAACAATTTCAAGAGTAACAGGCTGTAGAGGATTTTCGAAAGATCGAAAAATATTTCAAAGAATTTTGTGAGACACATGAATAGTTGAGAAGAACGGATCCTCGATAAATGTGAGAAAATAACCATAAGAGTTTTCATGCGAAATAAAACTGCAAGATAGTAAACTCAAAGTATTCTCGGGACAACGGAGAATATTTCGAGGCATCTTGTAACAACAAGAGCGACGAGGAATGATCATGAGAATGACAAGTGCATGTAGATATCTATAGGGATATATCAATGGTAGTGAATTGCAAAAGTGATGAGCACAAGAGTCTCACGAAAATATCAAGGGATATCCTCGGAATCTTCTGGAATGAGGGCTCTTCGGGAGAAATAGTTACGAGAACCTAGAGTCAGAGTTAGTAAAATATTTTAACCCGAATAGAAAAGAGATCAGAGTCCCAGAGCATAGAGGAGGAACACAAGATTCTAACACCACCCATTGGTGTTGTGGGCCCGTAAGCCACACAACAAGTTAGTAAATTTGTTTTTCAAAGACTAGACTCAACTTCGGCCAAGGAGTTGGAAAGGGGGCTACCTATAGGCAGTCAGCTCTGATACCAACTTGTGATGCCCCCGATTTGACCATACACTAATCATGCACGCAAATGTGTACGACCAAGATCAGGGACTCACTGGAAGATATCACAACAGAACTCTAGACACAAATTAAAAATAATACAAGCTTTATAATACAAGCCAGGGGCCTCGAGGGCTCGAATACACAAGAGTCAGTGAAAGCAATAATATCTGAGTACAGACATAAGTTAAACAAGTTTGCCTTAAGAAGGCTAGAACAAAAGTAACAACGATCGAGAATGCAAGGCCTCCTGCCTGATACCTCCTAACTACTCCTCGAAGCCGAACTCCACAGAGAAACATCCTCGGGATCATCTAGCTCCTGGACTCCACCATCTGGTTATGTAATCTGAGAAAAGAGGAAAAAGGGAGAAAAGGGGGAGCAAAGCAACCATGAGTACTCATCCAAAGTACTCGCAAGCAAGGATCTACACTACATATGCAATGGTATATGTATAAAGGGGTAATATCCATGGGCTGAACTGCAGAATGCCAGAATAAGAGGGGGATAGCTAATCCAATCAAAGACTACACTTCTGGCAGCCTCCATCTTGCAGCAGTAGAAGAGAGTAGATGGAATAGAAACAAGTATCAAAGCTTCTTGTAGCCTCCGTCTTGAGTAGCTGGAAAGTTCACCAAGTAACATCATATAGCATAAACCTACCCGACGATCCTCCCGCACATCATCTTGTGAGAGAGCAACCACTGAGTTATATCTGGAACTCATCTGGGTGTGTTTTATTAAGTATCCGGTTCTAGTTGTCATGAGGTCGGAGTACAACTCCAGGTCGTCCTTTTACCTAGGGACACGGCTATTCGAATAGATTAACTTCCCTGCAGGGGTGCACCACATTACCCAGCACGCTCGATCCCATTTGGTCAGACACACTTTCCTGGGTCATGCCTTGGCTCAGAAGATCAACACGTCGCAACCCTACCTAAGCAAAGCAAAGACGTCAGCACGCCGGTCTAAACCCTAAGCGTGCAGGGGTCTGGGCCCATCGCCCAACGCACACCTGCATGTTGCGTACGTGGCTGCTAAGTAGACCTAGCCACTCCTAATAACAGAGCAACATTCTAGTCCAATCCAGCATGCGCCGCTAAGTCGCTGACGTCAAGAAGGCTTCAGCTGATACCACGACGTCGAGTGCCCATAACTATTCCCATGTAGCTGGTTAGTGCGTATAGGCCAAAGGCCAAACTCAGAACAAATACCAAGATCTCATTAAGCGTGTTATTATGAAATAACCACGGACAACGACCAGGGCCAGGCCCACCTGTCTCCTAGGTGGTCGTAACCCGTCCTGTCACTCCGCCACAAAGTAACCATCAAGGGGCTATGGGAACCCAGGCCCACCACTACCTGTGTGGAACCACCTGCCCATTCAGCCCCCATATTCGAATCATCATCATGAGTATGTAATAATATAGTATATACCCGTGATCACCTCCCGAAATGATCACGGCCCGATGGAATAGCATGGCAGACAGACAAGTGTGTAGGGCCACTATTGAAATACTAGCATCCTATACTAAGCATTTAGGATTGAAGGTAAAGGTATCAACAGTTGTAGCAACCATGACAGGCTATGCAGCAGAATAGGATTAATTGAAAGCAGTAACATGGTGCACTACTCTAATGCAAGCAGTAGAGAGAAGAATAGGTGATATCAGGTTGATCAAGCGGGGGGGGGGGGGCTTTCCTGGAAGCTCTGTTGAAATGATCTGGTCGTCGACGACGTACCCGTACGCAACAACATCGACGGCGATGGTCTCAGTGTCCATCGAGAGAGGAGCTGGAAGAAACAGTAAATATATAGCAGACAATTGTAACACAAAGTATGACATGCCGATACGATGTGTCGGGTGTGCCCTAACGTAGTGTTACATGTTACCGACCAAGGAGGATCCCATCCGGGAAAGTTTTCCTAGTTCCGGACATTTGTCAGACAGATAACCCGAGGGGGAAAGTTCCATGTTCAGATATTTAGAGGCACCGCACGAATATGCAGGTAATGTATCCGGGTTCGACTCGTCGTTTTGAGCAACTTTCATGTACAAAACTTTTCCATCGGAGTTGGTTTATTTTCTATGTATTCACAAATTTTATTGCATTTCTAGATTTTCTGCATTATTATAAATTCGAAATTATTAAATAGGTAAATGCTAGATTCAACCGAAGGGAGTACCCGGTAGAAGGGCATAGAGGGGCTGATAGATGGGATAGAGGGCCCAATTGACCCAGTCAAACATTTGGCTAGTCATCCTAGTGAATAGTGCACATGGACCCCGCGTGTCATTGACTGAAATTGTATTATGGATTTATTTAGACTACTAGTTAAGTGGGGCCATATGTAATTGCGCCACTATAGGATAACCTAACCACTAATTAACATATCTAATCTAAACTAAGAGGCTGGCCTCCTACAGAGAGCCAACCGGCCATGCCCAAGGGCACTTGGCCAGGGCCACGCACGACACAACAAGTGCCGGCTGCCTTAAACACCAGCAGCAGCGCAACTAGCAGCCACAGTAGTTGGAAGCAGCAGCGGCAGCGCTAGCAACGAGCAGCAGTACAACGATGGTAGCAACAGTGATAGCTAGCAACAGTAGAGCAGCGTTGGCATCAAGCAGGAGCAGCGTACGCGTGCGGGGGGGCAGCGGCTCGCGAACAATAGCAGTTCAGCAGCATGCAGCGCAGGCACGACGAGCAGCTAGAGAGGGCGCGCGAGGGAGGCAACTGGGGAGTGGCTGCGCGATGCAGACGCACGCGCAGGCATGCGCGGGCTACATGGGCACGGTCAGGGGAGGCTGTGCGCGCGGGGGCACGGAGGTCCGGCCATAGCGGGCGCATGTCAAAGGCACCAAATCAAGGGGGAGAGGGGGCAATCGGGAGAGATGCTCACCGCGAGCTCGATGGAGAGGTCGGGGTGGCCGGAGGTCGACCGTGGGTGGAGGCAATTGGCGATGGATGCCGGTGATGTACGCATCGCAGACAAGGTCGATGGGGAGCGTTCAGGATGGTTCCACTCGATTTGGTGCTCAGAACGGATGAAGTCGACCACGGCGGTTCTCTTGGGCGTCTTGGCGCGACCAGGGGAGGCCGGTGGCCGCGACTACCGCAACGATGAGCACGGTCACCGCGACGAACTCCGATCTTGAATTGTAGCAGATGAGGAGGGGCGAGCGAGGGGACTAAGGGGAGGCTAGGGCTGACCAGGCGAGGGTGAGCTTTAAAGGGCGCCGAGGTCGCCTGGATGCGTGCCGTGTGTCCATCGACGCCATGGACGCGCCCTCTGCGTCCACGGGGTGGGGGAACAGGGGAAGTGGAACGTGGGGGGGGGGGGGGGTGGGGGG
>LR738712.1:546812233-546824841 GCA_902687465.1 Secale cereale
GGTGGGTCGGCCTCGCAGCTTTGGCCATTTGGGCCAACTGGCCCGAGGGGTGGTCTCGCCTTTTCCGCCCCGTTTGATTCTTTTGCCTTTTCTTTTCTGTTTGATTTTCTTTTAATGTTTTATTTTTAGTTAAATTTTATTTAGTTTTATAAAATATAAATACAACTCCTAAATTAATGTTATAACTTATTCCACTACCACAAAAAGTTTGTCACCTAAATAAACTAGTTTGCATTATTAATTTTTGAAAGGCATTTAATTAATTGTTATAGCTGCTGTTTTAATTTTGTTAGAGCCTTTAATTACTTTCTAGAGATGTGAATCCTCCACTATAATTACATATGATTTATTTGACACATTTTGAACATATTAGTTTTAATGTTTGAAAACTTTTGTATTTTGCCTTTTTTAAAATTTGAGTTTGAATCTTTTTGAATCATCACGAGATCGACAAGAGTAACCGTGGTGATGTGGCATCATTAGGAGCGAATTACTATAGCTTAATTATCCGAGCGTCACATTAAGCTTGGGGATGCTTGATATGTCTCCAACGTATCTATAATGTTTGATTGTTCCATGCTATTATATTATCTGTTTTGGATGATTAATGGGCTTTATTATGCTCTTTTATATTATTTTTGGGACTAACCTTTTAACCGAAGGCCGAGTGCTAGTTTCTGTTTGTTTGCCTATTTTAGAGTTTCACAGAAAAGGAATACCAAACGAAGTCCAAATGGAATGAAACCTTTGCGATGATCTTTCTTGGACCGAAAGCAATCTAGAAGACTTGGAGTAGACGTATGGGACACCACGAGGCGGCCACGAGGCAGGAGGACGCGCCCAGGGGGTAGGCGCGCCCCCCACCCTCGTGAGCCCCTCGTAGCTCCACCGATGTACCTCTTCCGCCTATATATACTCTTATACCCTAGAAACATCGGGGAGACGAACGAAACCACTTTTCCACCGCCGCAACCTTCTGTACCCGTGAGATCCATCTTGGGGCCTTTTCCGGCGATCAACCGGAGGGGGAATCAATCAGTGAGGGCTTCAACATCAACACCATAGCCTCTCCGATGAAGCGTGCATAGTTTACCACAGACCTTTGGTTCCTTATTTATTAGCTAGATGGCTTCTTATCTCTCTTTGATCTACAATACAAAGTTCTCCTTTATTCTCTTGGAGATCTATTTGATGTAATAATTCTTGCGGTATATTTGTCGAGATCCGATGAACTGTGGATTTATGAATATATTATCTATGAATATTATTTGGTTCTTCTCTGAATTCTTCTATGCATGATTTGGTATCTTTGCAAGTCTCTTCGAATTATCTGTTTAGTTTGGCCTACTAGATTGATCTTTCTTGCAATGGGAGAAGTGCTTAGCTTTGGGTTCAATCTTGCGGTGTCCTTTCCCAGTGATAGTAGGGACAGCAAGGCACGTATTGTATTGTTGCCATCGAGGATAAAAAGATAGGGTTTATATCATATAGCTTGAGTTTATCCTTCTACATCATGTCATCTTGCTTAATGCGTTACTTCGTTCTTATGAACTTAATACTCTAGATGCATGCTGGATAGCGGTTGATGTGTGGAGTAATAGTAGTAGATGCAGAATCGTTTCAGTGTACTTCACACGGACGTGATGCCTATATTCATGATCATTGCCTTAGATAACTTCATAATTATGCACTTTTCTATCAATTGCTCTGTAGTACTTTATTCACCCACCGTAATACATGCTATCTTGAGAGAAGCCACTAGTGAAACCTATGGCCCCCGGGTCTCTTTCCTATTATATTGAATCTCTTTTATTTACTTTGCATCTTGTTTACTATTTTGCAATTTTTACTTTCCAATCTATACAACAAAAATACAAAAAATATTTACTTTACTATCTTTATTAGATCTCACTTTTGTGAGTGGCCGTGAAGGGATTGAGAACCCCTTTATCGCATAGGTTGCAAGGTTCTTGATTGTTTGTGCAGGTACTAGGTGACTTGTGCGTTGTCTCCTACTGTATTGATACCTTGGTTCTCAAAACTGAGGGAAATACTTACGCTAGTTTGCTGCATCACCCTTTCCTCTTCAAGGGATAACCAACACATGCTCAAGAGGTAGCAAGAAGGATTTCTGGCGCCGTTGCCGGGGAGATCTACGTCAAGTCGAGACATACCAAGTACCCATCATAAACTCTTCTCCCTCGCATTACATTATTTGCCATTCGCCTCTCGTTTTCCTCTCCCCCACTTCTAAAACGATTGTAACATCCCAAATTTTCAATTTGGAATGTCATATATAGATCATATTTGCAGTGCATGCTTTTTGCATTTTAGTTTGTGGCGTTTCTCGAAATTCTAATCAACTCATGGACCTACGGAGAGAGTTGGGAATTTTACCGTTTCCGTATTTGAGTTCGCTCGAATACCGGTATGAGAACAGTGTGATTCTAATTATTTTTCTCTCCTAAAAATATTTATAAACACAAAATATGAGCGGAGATAATATGACTTCTCCAAAATAACAGAAATATTGGAGGAAAAATGTTAAAATCACTTTTGGTAATTTTTTTGGATTTATTTGCGGATTTATTTGCATAGGAAAAATGCGCGTTTTTCAAAATTGCATTTAGGTCCGGGAAAAATGGTCAATTTGTCCTAAATATTATTAGAGGACGGTGAAAATTTATTTCGGGATTTTTGGAGTCCGTTTAGTATTTCTTTCGTTAGTTTTTCTGCGCCGGGACTCTATTTAAAAAAAAGTGAACCGACTTAGACTCGTATAGGATTGGGGTCTGGGCTTTATAAGCGCCAGAGCCGGCCCGTTTCGCCTCAGCCCGCCAGCCCAGCCCCTGCCCTAGCGCCCGAGCCACCGCCGCCCTCGCGCCGCCGCCGCCGCCCTCGCGCCGTCGCCGCGTGCCGCCGCCGCTGCTGCTGCCGCCGACCCCGCCGCCCGCGCGCCGCCTCCGCCTCGCCAGCCTGCTGCCGCCGACCCCGCTGCCGCTAGCCACCGCCCCGCCGACGCTAGCCGCCGCCCCGCTGCCGTCGCCGGACCGTCGCCGCCGCCGCCGGAGATCCCGCCGGAGCTCGCGAGGTAGATGCCGTTTTTTTTAGTAAGAACCGCTCGGTTTTTTTTAAAACCGTATATCTGTTTTATTAGATTAGATCGGATCGTTTTTCCGTCGGTTTAGTTATTTAGCGAACGTTCGTCCGTACGTTCGTTTTAACAAACGGTTTTCGTTAGTTAGCCGCAGACAGCGAACATTCGTTCGTTAGCCTGTTCGTCCGTTTTTCTTTTTCGGGGTATTTATGCGCGATTATTCCGATCGTGATTTCTGCCCTGATCTTGTTTTTCATTTTTCTTTTCGCTCGAGAGTAGGAATCAGGTGATTCAAAATCCTAGATCTTCGTCTCTATGCCCTCTTTACGTTTAATCAACTGGAACAAAGTTTTGGCTACTGTAAAATTTGACTTTAGGCCAACTAGTAAACCGGAGCTCGTTTCTTTTGCAGTTTGAGTTTCATTGCTTCTTTCGAGTTGATTCTTTTTGCAAATCGGAGTTCTTAAGTTGAACTTCCTGGTTAGATCTCTTATTTGAGTTTTACCCGTGTATTAGTTAAGTGCTTATTGTATGCTTGTTTGTTTGCGATAGAGTACCCGGAGTGTGCCGCTTGCTACTTTGAGTCTCTAGGTTTTGCGGATCATCAGCAAGGCAAGTAACACTTTGATCATACTCTCCAATTACCCAGTTTTCATTGCATTAGTTCAACCCTCAAACAGTGCATGAGTAGGATTAATTAACTTGTGAGAGTGGGAAGTAGATTGAGGTAGTACCTATTACCTCCATTACATTCAAACCTTTGGGAGTTACTTCTACGTTTGCTGTTAGGACATGCTATGCTCGTAGACGTGGATTGGGTGAGTGAAATCCATGACAGATGTGAGTTTGTTAATTAATGGTTCAACTTAAGGAGGCAACATTAATACACATCTGGGTGGATTGAGGCATCTAGGTATTCCAGTGATTGCCTGTTTTTCTTTTGGACCGCCACCCAGGTTCAAAGGGATCATGAGATTATTCATACTAGAAACTTCCGTGTGCAGCCACAATGCTATTATGGGCTCTAGCATAGTATGAGTAAGTCGTGCGAACTCTTACAGTGGTGGACTAGCAGATGTAGGGGATGTAGGTTGGTACGGTCCGCCCGATCGTAAGGTGCTATCGCTTCTGAAAGACTATGTCTCGGTCATCCGTTTCTCAAACACCATGCAGTGCGAGAAAACAAATGGAGGCGATCGAGTCTTGTGGGAAAAGTGCACAAACCTCTATAGAGTGTACAAACTGATCATGATTAGCCGTGTCCCCGCTTATGGACGTCTTGAGTATCTAGTACTTTGATTTTCATGTGCATCTCATCATGTTACTCTAATTTAATATTGTTGGGTTTAATGATGAACTTTAATTGGGGTTGAGAGGATGTCTATCTTCTCAACGATGTTTCAACTACCATGATAGTTAATTAAAATCTATTCCTTTGAAGAAGGGAAAAATTGACTTTACGCAAAAACTTAACCATAGAGCTTTCCACCAGCCATATTGCATATAGAATAGCTTACTTTCATTGCATTCTCTTGTGTTACCTTGCCAGCATATTCCATGTGCTGACCCGTTTTCGGGCTGCAACATTTTATGTTGCAGACTTTTCAGACGACGAGTAAGATACCTTTTTAGGTCGTGGTTCTATACTCAGTGATGCCGCTGGAGTTGATGGACTCACTTATCTTCCAAGCCTTCCGTTGTTATCGTGTTAGATGGCCTTCTGCCATATTTATTTGTAATAAATTCATCGTTGGACTATCGATGTAATAAGTGTGTGATTGCTACCCTGTTATAAATCCTTCAAGTACTGTGCATGTCAGCATTACTGATCCAGGGATGACACTGATGCACAGAGATCAGACTGTTTGAGGTCTGGTCGCTACAAGATGGTATCAGTGCACACACTGACTGTAGGACACGACCCCTAAGACAAGCCCTAGAGCACAATTCACTCTTCTCTTTTCTGACTCCTCATTTTTTTCTACTCTTTAGGATGGTGGAAGCAAAGCGCAAGTTCATGCAACCAGATGATGATACGCCATTTGGACGACACGTGAAGGAATTCACAAGATATTTAAACATTGGACTACCAAGTTTCACCGAAACCTACAATGCCACACTACCTGAGAAGGAGCGTTGGTTGATTCAAACTCAAGTTCCAGGAAGGACGTTCGCACCCATCACCTCACCCATAGCATTTTCCTTTAATGCACCTACATGGAGCCTAGGCAGGAGTATGGCAGCCCACATTGCTATGGGAAGGATCGGAGAAGTCTACAAGCAGGAGCTAAAGGATACCATCTACCAGATTTGTGGACGCCGAGATGAGAATTGGGATATGGTCAGCACCCGGAAGGATAGGTCCATTGCAGCATTCATCCAGGAGTTGAATCATCACATTCGTCGCCAGGAGCACCAGATGTGTGCTGGGATGATAGATTTGAAGGAAGCCCTAAATAGGAATTTGGAGCTAGAGGAAGAACTCAAGTCTACACGCGACGGATATGAGGAGGAGATGAAAATACTTGTGGAGAAGAATGATGACTTGACACGGAAGTTAGGGATACTCATGGGAGAAGAAGACGAGGAAGAAGAACCCAAGGAGATTCCACCGGAAGACTATATCATCATAGATGACACAGATTCGGAAGCTGAGGATAGCAAGGACGAAGACTATGAAGATGAAGCTGGAGCAGATATTATGGAATCCTCTGCCGATCAATATTTTTAGATGACCACCCTATGACTAGTAGTTTACCTCCATATATTAGTTCTAGAGCACTTTTGTAACTATCGTTAGATTTGTAAGATTTTGCTTGAAATTGATTGGAGTGATATGATTGTGTGTTTGCCTCATGTGCATATGGGTAGTGATTTTCCCCTAGACCCCTTTTCTATTCTAATCTCTTCCCTCTACACCCATCAGATGCCTCCAAGACATGAATTTGAGTTTCCCCCTGAGCTCACCCAGTTGATCCAGCAGCAGAACACACTGATGCAACTTCTTGTCCAGAACACTTAGAACAACCAGAACCACAACAACAACAACCCTCCACCACCACCACCCATGGACAACCTGACACGTTTCTTAAGGTTGCAACCACCCGTGTTTGCTAGCAGCATCGAACCAATAGTGGCTGATGACTGGCTACGCAAGATTGGAAGGGATTTGACCACCGCCAATTGCTCGGATGCTGAGAAGGTGCGATTTGCCGCACACCAGTTGTCTGGACCAGCCGCAGCATGGTGGGAGAACTACACAACCACTTACCCCGTAGCCAATGTGACTTGGGATCAGTTTCAGCAAGCTTTTCGTACCGCCCATGTCTCAACCGGAGCAATGAGTATGAAGAAACAGGAGTTTCGCAATTTGCGCCAAGGCAATCGTACTGTGGCTCAGTACATGGATGCGTTTATTACCCTATCTCGTTATGCCCCAGATGATGTGGCCATAGATGCCAAGAAGCAGGAGAGATTCATGGAAGGGCTGAATGATGAGATGAGTGTACAGTTGATGGTGGCAACTTTCAATAACTACTAGGAGTTGGTTGATCGCGCCCTAATGATTGAAAGGAAGCATCAACAGATTGAGAGTCACAAGAGGAAGTATGGGCAAGGAAAGTGTCGTGGAATTAACACAATAGATGTCCGGTTTAACGGACTTAGTTGAGGAACCATCGCACGGGTTAGCTTGAAGGGGTTAAAAGCACACAAAGGACACAGAGGTTTTATACTAGTTCGGCCCCTTCGAGGAAGGTAAAAGCCTACGTCTAGTTTGGTTTGGTATTGCTTGGGCGTCGATGAACAAGGAGCGGATTGCTTGCCTGTGTCTCGACGGGTTGTTTCTTGTCCTTGAACCGTCGCCGGGTCGTCCCTTTATATAGAGGCGACGCCCGGTCCGGTTTACAGAGTCCCGAGGCCGGCTCATATTTGTGTCCGCCTCGGTCTCTGCTCTTTCTTCCTTGTCTCTCAAGTTACATGACCAAGCGGTTTACAAACCGTAACTCTATACATGGGCCCTAAGCCTTCATGGGCCGTAACCTCTACTGGGTTTTACAATTACACAACTATCTTATCATAATCCAGTTACACTAGCCGGTTTATACCTGCTAGTAATATCCCTGACATTAGGCCCCAGAATGATTTGAACTTGTTCACATCAGTCTTCCCAGTCTTGCATAATCTTCTTTCTTGTGTCTTCTTAGTTTTGTAAACCGGCGATGACGTCATCCTTGGAAATCACTTAATTCGATCGTGACATCACTTCCGCATTTATCGCGCGCAGCTATTTGTTACTTTTGTTTAAAAGCTATCCCGAGAATCGAGGCGACAGGGAATCTTTATCCAATCAATAACTTCCTTGAATCCCGTGCCTGCCGTTTCGTCTCTCCCCCTTTATAAATATCGCTGCATCTCTTCTCTATCTCCTTCTGCTTGTCTTCTTCCTCTGTCGCCCGAGCTCAAGCTTCCGCCGTCATCCGTCAAGCTCGTCGTCGCCAGCAAGTCCGGCCGCTGCATCAACCTGAACGCGACCAGATAACTCCGCCGCCGCTTCCTGCTGCCTCGGGTATTCTTTCTCCCTCGCTGTAGATCTGTAGCCTTAGGGTTCTTTCCATGCCTCCGCCATTAGACCTAGAAAAGCTTCGTCTATTCGTCCTATACGCCATGCTCGTAGTGGTTTCAACCTTTAGATTTGTCTTCAAAACTTGCTTCCGCTCCGCTGCCTTATGCTTAGATTTCGGCATTAGATTCAATCCTTAGATTCATCCGCTCTGTATAAGACCCCCGTAGTTCTTTCTGTAATAGACTTGCATAAGTTCCCTCTTTTTCTTACTGCTCAGATCTGTTTCACCTTAGCTTTATGTGGAAACTTGTTTCTTCATCCTTGTAGATCTGTAAGATATTCGCCGGTTTAGTCGGTCATATATTGCTTCTGTAATGCATCGACAATGAACACGACGGTTTAGCTTCTCTCTTTTGTTATCATGAACCGGTAGTAGTGCGTTTCTTGCTTACTTCCGGGTTAGCAATGTCATTAGTCCCTTGTCTAAACCGTCGCTGTGATTTTGCATATGTGTTCCGGTTTATGCCTCTGTACTCGAATAATCCGGATTTTATACTTCATCCTTTCAGCATTTTCCTTCTGCTACTATGTCTGCCAAACAGTTTGTTTCTTCCATCATTACGGAAGAAGACTTAGTTAACGCTGCTGCAATTGGCACTCTGGGTCCTCAAGCAGACCTAAAATGGCGGGCCCCTGGAAATGAATGTCCCCCTACTCCCAAAGAAGGGGAAGTTATTGTCTTCTTTGATCACATGGCCCGAGGTTTTACTCCTCCCGGTTCGAAATTCTTCCGGGACGTGCTTGCCGCTTTTCAACTTCACCCTCAAGACATAGGTCCAAACTCCATTTCCAACATCTACGATTTTCAAGTTTTCTCAGAGGTGTATCTACAAGAGGAGCCATCAGTCGACTTGTTCCGGGATTTTTTCCATTTGAATCGGCGAACTGAATTTACTGGCGGACCTCATCAAGAACTGGGCGGGGTCAGCATTCAAAAGAGAAGAGACGCAGTCTTTCCTCATGCCCCTCTCCATACACACCCCAAAGATTGGAACAAGTCTTAGTTTTATTACCACGACACTTCACCTGAAGGGGAGAACCCGCTGCCAGGTTATTGCGAACATCGTCTTCCTGAAGATCACCCTCTGCCGCAGCGTCTCAGCTCCTCAGAACGGCCCCGGTTCGCTTCTCAACTCGCCAAGCTCAAGGCCTTTATGGCCAACGAATTAACCGGAGTTGATTTTATGCGTTGCTGGCTTGCTTGGAGTATCCTCCCTCAGAGTCCGCGCTCTAGTTTGATGTGTAAATATTCCGGAAAGCCGGATGATCCTCAACGGTTTACCGACGCAGTACTTTCTGAAACGGAAGTTATTGAATCTGCCAAGAAAATGCTGAACGTCTCTTTAGAAGAATGTAGCCAAACCAGATTGGCTCCATACTATAAGAAGAACAAACTGCCTGTGGTAAGTCTTAATCTCTTCTGTATATTTTTAATCCGTTTATTTAAATCACCTTCCAATTATCTCTCATCTTTTGCACCGGCCAACGATCCTTTCTGGAAAAGGAAACCTCAGGATAAAGCAGGCAAACAGCCGCGCCGGAAAACCTTCGTAGTTAAGAAGAGAAAGGCGGCTGCAGGCTCTGGTTCTCACATTGAAGAGGATGATCCGGATTCTGAGGTATGAATCGAACCTGACATGCTTCATTATTCTTTTATCCCGGTTTATGTTAATAGTGTCTTTTTCACAGGATTTGGCTGAAGGGGATAAAGCGGCAGAAACTGAGGTAATCACTCTTTCTTCAGATTCAGAACCACCTCCACCAAAGATTCGTCGGGTAGTCCGGAAATATCAGTTTTCTCATCCTTACGCTCAACTGGACCCCAATTTTCTTTTGAAGAAACAGCAACATGAAGCTCGCCGGGCTACACGCCATAGTGGCCTTGTGGTTGAGTCTTCTGGAATATCTCTTACTCCGGCTCGGAGGCGCCGCTCTGAGGTTATACTTTCTCCAACTCTTCTTCATCCCAAGGCCGGGCTTATACGCAAACCACTTAAACCGTCTGATCCTAATTATCAGGAGACCCCTTTATCATCTTCTGGCGAATCAACTGCCACACAGGTCCCAGCCCTGAAAACTGTCCCGGGGTAAGTCTTTCATCTTATCCGGTTTATGATTGCATTTGCTTCGGTGACTCTGATTTATTTTCTAATTCCTTTCAGCAAGCCTAAGCCTAGCAAAAAGGCAAAGGCCAGCAAAACGGCTGCTGAGCCTACCACTGACGATCCAGCCGTTGATCCGGATACAACCATCCCTCCGGAACGTGAGCCTACAGTTCAGCTTGAAGATCCCGCTCCCATGGATCACACTTATGCCACTGCTCCTGAGAATCCCAACACTGAAAATGTCCATGAACCGGCGAGTCCTGCCCGGGCCAACCCTCCTCGGACTAGCCCGGCTCCCGCTAGTCCGGTTCACACTGCTACTCCACCACCGGCAGCTGCTCCTTCTTCGGATGTTCAAATAACCGGTACAGCTTACACCGCTCCTGCTGAGCCCACTGTTTTAGCCAAGCATACAGCTAAAGCGGAGAAACTCCATCAAGAAAAGGGCAAATGGAGCACAGATTTGTCTAGTTTCGCCGAGCTGAGTGCCCAGGAGCTCTATTCCGGGTATTTGAACCGGCTTCACACTGGTCGGGATTATGAAGCGGGCTTAATCAACATGATGAAGGAAAAATACGAGGTATCTCCCTTGTCTTTTGTTTTTGCCTTTGTTGTGTTTCTGTCTATATCATGGTAGCCCCCAAGTTCCGGCTTAGCTATGTTCAGAAGGTGAACCGGTACTTCCAATTCGAGCAAACGATCTTACATTAGCCCCCAAGTGCCAGGGGCATAATTCGGTTTATGTGCCTGGGACTTGTCTGAATCTTTCCTTTGATGTTCAACTATCCATTAGCCCCCAAGTGTCAAGTAGACAACTTGTTTGTGTGCTTGAGACTTGTTTTGAATTGCCACTCTTTGATACTTCAATAGCCCATTAGCCCCCAAGTGTCAAGTGGATAACTTGGTTATGTATTTGAGACTTTGTCTGAACTTATGTTATTTATTCCACTTGAATTCCCTTGCAGGCTGATTTAAACTAGAGGGCCGAAGAAATCACTGAACTCCGGAACAGACTTGCTGAAACTGAATCTGCTGCTGCTAAGGCCAAAAAGGAATTGGCGCTGAGCTTAACTACTGCTGAACAACTGAAGAAATATTTTGAAGAAGAGCGGACAGCCTTTGAAGTGCAAAAGAATGCTCTGGAAAAAAGAGCAAAGGATGCTGAGGAAGCTCTTAATCCGATAACAGAAGAGTTAACCGGTTTAAAGCGGCAAATAGAACTGATGACTTCTGCCGTCTTCGGTAAGTACTTAATCTGCACGCATGCTTTCATCCTTGCAATCTGTATTCCGGTCCGGTTTAACTGTAACGATCATATGTAGGGCGCCGCGTTACCCATCTTGGGGATGATTTACGGAAGAAACTCAAGGCGTCTTATACTCTGGTCGAGCAGTTGTATTCCGGTGCTCAAAGGATTATAAGCACAATGTCTTTCAATAAACCGGCTCCTACCACCATCTAAGGCACTCTGGAGAAATTGTCTATCTTGCCTGTACGCTTGGAAGAGGTGAAGAAGTCTGCTGCCCGAGCCGGTTCTCTCGTAGCGCTCACCAGAGCCAAAGCATGGGTTCCAGACTTTGATCCGGAAGAAGCTCTAAATGGGTATCCCAGCACCAAAGAAGATGGATCAACCTTCACTGGTAAAGACCTGCATGCTTTGACGAAGGAGATGCGCCCTCTTGCCAGCAAACTTGTTGTGGAATCAGATTTGACCTGGTATCATCCGGCGTACGATTTACAGAATGAGCGGGTGGATCGACCGGTTTATGATACCGTGAATCTAATCCCACCAGTGCGCCCCCACACTATCGCCCCAGATGTTGATCCGTCTGATCTTATTACGGAAGAGATGTACTTCCGTGCTTTGACAAAAATTGATTGGTGCGTCCCTGACTTTCAGCCGCTTCAAGAAGACGAAGAAGCTCCGGAACAGGTCGATCCTCAACCGTCCCAGCAGGAGGAAGCATAGGCCAATCAGTTTATCTTTGTATCCTTGGTTTTACTTTGCCGGAAAAAACTTTAATCCGTTCAGGCCTGCTGTGCCTTTGTAATAGGATAGCTTTGAACTATTGTCCGTCGTGATCCGGATGTCCCAGCTTTGCTTTGGTATCTGCCAAGTTGAATCCTTTGTCTGTTATGTTTTAACTTGCATACTATCTGTTTCTGCATAGAAAACACTTAAAAGGTGTCCTAGCAGTTTACCACCGGACCCATTAAATTGCTCTCATAAATATATCAAACAAGTATCTGTTTGAAACAGGAATAACTTCATACCTGCGATTAAGTATGCTTGATACCCTTAATTCGGCAAACATTGTTGTTTCTGAGGAAGCCCTTGGCTCCGTCGGGGCATACCCAACTATTCCGGGTTTAGAAGAACTACCGGTTAAATAATGCTGGAGCTCTGCGTCCAGACTTTTGAAGATATGCGGTCAACTTTGGAGTTGTCCCACTCCGGATCAAAGAACCATAAAACACAAATACAAAAAATACAAGTTTGCAAATAAAACCATGTAGTCGAGGCTTTTTGCGAGCTGCCAGGCTCCAAATCGAGACTTCTGATTCGAATACGATCAGTAAACCGGACCATAGGGGCTAAGCTAGGATTCGAATACGATCCTAACTCCCTACTGGCCTTAAAAGTTTAGCCAAGCAATAGATTCGAATACGATCCATTGAGCTTCTGATTCGAATACGATCAGTAAATCAGACCATAGGGGCTAAGCTAGGATTCGAATACGATCCTAACCCCCTACTGGCCTTGAAATTTTAGCCAAGCAAT